>OW052244.1:11163773-12413773 GCA_932526585.2 Philonthus cognatus
TTTGGAGTTTAGAAAAGCCCTGCGTAGAAAATTTGTCGAGGGTCGCGCAGCGACCCGAGACAAATTTTCACGGGGCTTTTCTAAACTCGAAATTTTATTTCATGCGCCACGTGTATAAATCACTGATTTGAAGTGAAGTTAAAAACGCACTGAAAACCAACCCAACTTCGATATTTTTCAAAATTCGATGTGTTCTTTTCTATACATGCTGTAAACCTTCAGATATTCGTTATTTTCTTGTAAAACAACTTCGATTCCACGTAATCCTTCGGTCTGCGAAGACCATGATTGGTCCTTCGAGCTGTAGCCTTTGTAAAATGGTAATAAACTTAGTAATCTAGAGTGATCCTTCAATTTGAAATTTCTAAGAACGAGTGTTGTCCACTCCCAGACTAAGCAAGAAGTAAAATTTCGAGGTTAGAAGCCCCGCGTAGAAAATTTGTCGAGGGTCGCGCAGCGACCCGAGACAAATTTTCACGGGGCTTTTCTAACCTCGAAATTTTACTTCATGCGCCACGTGTATAAACCACTGATTTACAGTAAAGTTAAAAATATATAACGCTTAGATGTGATGATCAATATTTACCAAGATGTAAACACAAGATACGTTTTAAAAAAAATTATTTACCTAATGTTGTAATACAACATATGAGAACGGGCCGGGCCGTGCCGGGCCCGAGTGATTTTTAAGTTTGTTTTTATTTTTAATTGAATACTATATCCATAAACAAGTAAATATATATTTACAATTATGATAAATCTTTATAAACTAATGTTTTTAAACTTCGTAACATTTTTGAATATTCAGACTAAAGTATTCACCGGGCCGGGCCTGTTCTATTATTTACCCGGGCCGGGCCGGGCTCAAGACAATTATTTTATGACCGTCCCGGGCCGGGCAAAATTTGTTAGCGAGCCCAAAAAAATCGGCTCGT
The DNA here is from genome assembly GCA_932526585.2 of Philonthus cognatus. Lineage (NCBI taxonomy): Eukaryota > Metazoa > Arthropoda > Insecta > Coleoptera > Staphylinidae > Philonthus > Philonthus cognatus. The sequence continues at coordinate 11,164,709 of OW052244.1, forward strand.
GCAGGGCTTTACCCGAGATAGGGTCCAGCCTAGATACCACGGGGCGAGGAAAGAAGGAAGAACCACAGAGGAGAAATACAAGGAACAACCGACAACAACAACAAATAATATATTAATAATAAACAATAGGTACAACGTTGTAATTTTAAAAAATAAATACATTTCTATATATAAAAACTTGCAAAATTCATCGATATTATACATCTCATTTCATTTAACTAGGCGAGAAATGCGGACAACTTTTTATCTGTGGAGGTCATTTATGTGACTAATTAGGTAATAGTCGATGTTGTCGTCAAATGGTAGTCAAAATAGTAAACATTGACTATAAGTCTCTATGATAGAATTTTGTGATTAAATTACTCGATCGACTGTATATTGACATTTGTGACATTTTGAATCTTAATAAATTGACTGTCTTTGGACAAAAATAGGATTTTGTCATAATAGATCTTTATTGACGGTGTTTTGACTGTATCTGTAAGTCACTTGATTGACTATCTTTTAACTATGCTAGGGTTTTGTCTGATTATGTCTCTCTATGGACTGTATTTTGACTATTGTGATATATGATTGTAAGTCACTTAAATCACTATATCAAATACAGTCAATATAGTGATTTAGTGACAAAATCCTAATAAGTTAAAAGAGAGCCAACCAAGTTACTTAACCTATAGAGACATAATCAGACAAAATCTTACCATAGTCAAAAGATAGTCTGTATGTTTTTGCGTTTACGTAAAGTGATTATTAAACATAAAAACACTGTTATTTCTTACTTCACTTTTCATTTGTATCGTTAGATGTACATTTCGAGACACAAGGTGCTCATTATGAATAACAAACTGAATTCTTACAACTATTTGCGCGGTATATATATCTAAAGGGATATAGGAAAAACCAATAAGTAATTAAGCTAGGTGTTACGGTGACTAAGGGTTCGGCGTGGTTGTCGGTGGGATTACATTCTCTGTGTGGTTCTTTTTGGGTAATAAATCTAATAATAGATTAACTAAGAAACTAAGATCAAAATATAGAAAAATGTTTTATTGTTGTACATTTCAATGGATTCAAGAATATTTAATCTACGACGACCTGAGTGCTTTAAAACTTTAATATTGTTAACCGAAAATGTGTGTCCTGTTTCTAATGAATGGTGTCCGACCGCTGATTTGTCCGGGTGTTGAATTTTAAAATAATATTGGTGTTCTTTAAATCTTTTTAATATATTGCGTTGTGCTTAACCTACGTATATTTTATTGCATTTGTTGCAATACAATTTTCCCGGGGCTTCTCTAAACTGGAAATTTTACTTCATGCGCCACGCGTATAAACCACTGATTTACAATTAAGTTAGAAATATGTAAAGCTTAAATGTGATAGTGATCAATATTTACTGAGATGTAGCAAAAAATGCAAGAATATCTTTTTTTGTAAGTAGTTTTGGAATAATAATAATAAAAGTAGAATAAATCTAGTTTAACCCATTAACGGCCGAGCAATTATTGAGTTACCACCAACATTTGACTTCAGGCAAAATTCTGCACTTCTTTTTATGATTTCAATGAATGACTTATTGTATTACATCTATGATTTTTTCTTTTAATTATACATAATATATACGTTGCAAATGTTAAGGCATTCGTCGATTTTATAAAAGCATTCAATTTGAAGTTTCGAACGAGTGTTTCCACTCCCAGATTAAGCATGAAGTAAAATTTCTAGTTTAGAAAAGCCTGAAAATTTGGTTTGGTCGCTCCGCGAAGCGGAGCGGCCAAACCAAATTTTCAGGCTTTTCTAAACTCGAAATTTTACTTCATGCGCCACGCGTATAAAACACTGACATATTGTGAAGTTAAAAATACTCTTAAAAATACTTTTTTAAAAAGAGTAACAATCAAATATTTTGACGATGATAAAATATTTACACATTTCTCTATACATTTTCAAGTCAGATCAAACAATATAATGTATCAAATTAACTTATTTAGTAATTTAACTAACAAAAAAATAATAATGCGTTTATGCATCAATGGCACTTAATGGGTTAAGCAACTTTTCCATATTGTTAATATTTAAATCATCATATTTTTAACCGGAAAAGTGCTATGATGGAGACATCACCATTTTTTTATATTAAATTAAAAAAGAAATCGCTTGATTTGTTCAAATGTGTTAGCTGTCAGTAGTGCCAATTTAATTTAAAATTCCCCACTCTGAAAAGAAAAAACAAAAACTTGAAGCCAGCGAGAGAGAAATGCAAAAATCAAGTTTTAACGAGTGTTTCCACTCTAAGATTAAGCATGAAATAAACATTTCGAGTTTAGAAAAGCCTGAAAATTTGGATTGGTCGCTCTGTTCTATTGTCGGAAAATACCAAGTTGATTGAGTTTCAGGGAAATAAAGAGCTGCTGAAAATTAATTAAAATATTTATGAGTGTGTAATAATTAAAACACTTTGTGTATTTTAAGTAGGTAATTTCGCATTTGTTGAGGTAGCTAGGAGCTACCTTTTGTCGGGCCATTTTTCTTCCGTTGCCACGTCGCTATCTGTGCTATATTGATTTTCACCACGCCCGTGCACTCCACGGAAAGACGAAAGAACACGTCACTCTCTCCGCGTCTCCCTCTCTTTCGGCCCTCCCTGTATTCCTCCCTTTAGGGAATTTTCATTGCCGAAAGCGTCCGCCCTCGCACACACATACACATACAAGAGAAGAAAATTCGAGTGCGTTTTCCGTTATGCATTTCTGAAACGTCGCCCGGATGAACATCCCGCAAGCTATACTCCTTTTGATGAAAATAACGCGAAAGAAGCTCCCCTTTTCTCCCCTCTTTCATAAGATATTGCAATTTTTAACATGTTGCAGGTGCGGAAATATATATTGCATAAATGTGAATAAGGTGTTACATAAAAATTTATGGTTGTATAAAAGGTGGTGAGTATCTTTAACGGGTTTTATTTTTAGTTCGTGTATATTATTTATACACCCACCAACAATTTTATTAAAAATAGAAATATTTATAGAATCTAATTTTATATTTACAAAAATTAAACACTTTTTCAACTTTATATAACTGAGACGTTATTACTACAGATAGAAACGTTGTAGAATTATTATTATTAATTTAATTAATAATCCATTTATCGAACCCAAAAAAGTTACAAAAGGCCATCAACCAAGGTTTTTCAGCCGCTTTATAATATAAACACATTTTTCCAAAATCTTAAAACGTAAACATATTATATATCATTTCACATTATAATTACTATACTATTATTACATTTTATTATGCCGAGAGTCTATAAACTGTCGGCATCTCGGTTGCTTTTAAAAACAAATTTCATATCTTAGATTATGCTATACGAAACGGTGAATCTTGGAAACATCAAAGACATTTAATTGACATAGTGCTGAATTTAATTATTTTTTCTAAAGTCAAAACCTACTAAGATGCCGAGAGTTTATTACAATCGTTATATTACAACGTATTAAATTTCAGTGTATATAAACTTAGAATTAGATCATTTATACCTCTTAAAATGTATTTAATCGAATTTATGAACCAGATGATGTGCTTTATTGTAGTAGCCGTTATTAATTCTATTATTGTCTTTTCGGGGTTCTTGAACTGTTGGTATGTTTCTGTCAGGTTTAGTTGTTAAATGGATAATGTCTTCCGTATTGATGTTTGATGCGAATTTGTTAAACATTTTTGTTGCTCTTATATTATTATCACCATTAATAAGAAAGAACTGGGCAGAAAGGCTTTTAGTCGATAGCCCTTACTTGGAACCTACATGCGTGTCACAAACCAAATATTATTACTAAAATGTATTATATATAACAACTTAAATCAATGTATGTTCTAGAGTAATAAAGATTTGATAGTAGTAAGAAAGAAGGTGAAGAATTAAAAAATAAAATGATTTCAAAAGCATTTAATGACACGTGATATAGGATTTAAATATTTTTAATGCCAATTGCATATCATAGTGTCAAACGAATTTTAAATTTAAGTTCATGTATTGATTGCTAAAGGTATGATTGGCTTTATCTTCAAAATAGTGAAGAAAGAGGTACTTTCATTTAAAAACCTCCTTAAGTAACCCACTCAGGGCCAACATTATTTGTACTTTTTTTGGATGAAATTTCTAACGCATTTTTACCCCTTAATTAAGCATAAAGTAACATTTCAAGTTAATAATAGCCTGAAAATCAAAATTGTCAATGTTTTCTAAAATCGAAATATGTTCTGCATGCGCATTTATCGAAAATATCACTACATAACAACCAATGGCATGCGTTTCTACACACTCTAGTTCTAACCACTTACTTTTGCTTTAACTAAACTAACCACTTAGTTTTCCCTTAAAATAATCTAGCAGTTTATCAAATATTTTTCGATATTAGCACATGTAAAATCACGCAACCCAATTTTATTTATAGCCGTTCCTCAATTAAATTATTATAAATCCATTAGTATTAGTGGATATAAAAAAAGACATTTTCCTAACTCGAATTAAATTTCTTCTTCCTCTCAAGGTTGAACCGTTTCGTAATTCGATTCGCCGTTTCCGGGTCGCGGAACGCAAGAGATGCAATCATAGTGTAATTCGGGCAAAGTTCGAACAATTAGTTTCGAGTTTTCGGAAGGGAAAAGTCGAATAATTGGGAGGGGAAATGCCTTATCACTCGCTCAGAAAAGGAAAATCTAATAATCTGTTGAAACTACGAGGAAAGAAAGAAAACACGAATAACTCGTTGATGTCAGCATACAGCTTTAATGAGCTATCGAACTACGTATGATATTTTCATTATATTGCGTAGTTCTTTTGTTATAAATAATTTGTTGGCGATTTTTCATGGCATTTCAGACGTTTTATTTTTAATAGTGCGCCGTTTTTGTAAATATCAATATATCAAAAAAGCCCTACGTAGTTTGATAGCTGTTCTCATAAATAATCGAAAAAATTTTGGTTTTTATCTTAAATTGAAAATTGCGGGAGCTGCTGGTCTGCCCGTTTACCCACCAGCAATAGAGACGTCATTGTAAAAATGCCTATACAGTCGCCGTTTTAAAATGTATCACTTTGAAAAAAAAAAATTTTTTAGTTTATTACTTGTATAATAAAGATCTGTTTTTAAAATGTCCATTTAGTTCATTGTTCCGCTCAAAAAACACAAAATATGCCTATATTCTCTGCCTCTAGAGTGGTCTAACAATCCCTTAAGCAATTTCCGCTTAAATTGATACCAATAATATAAATTAAGAACATTGCATTGTTTTTTAGAAATCTTAATGATCGGACACTTTTTTCTCATTAATCACTTGGTAAAACATTTTAATTTACAAACCATTATATTTTAAAATATTTTACCAAGTGATTAATGAGAAAAAAGTGTCCGATATATTGAATGCTAGTACAGCAAAACTCATTACCATGTGTAAATGGAATCTAGTAAAATTCGAAAGAGCAAACAACCACATTATATTCAATAAAATTTGCATTAAAGAAAAATTAAAACCGAAATACATAAAAGTGCAGTGCAATCACCGATCAACAGAGTCAAAAAGAGTAGTAGAAGCAGCGTATCATTTATGGATTATATTGGAAATGAAGAAATGGTACAGACAAAGAAACATCCTATCAGAACTAAGGAAATTAATTCACACACGGCTCATAATGTATCTACATCCAATTGAATTCGACCTTATCGATACTACATTTAGAGGGGAAGCCAAGATTTCATCATATGAACATTCCATAAAACAGAAAGCTAAAGTGTCTAAATTACGCAGTGAAAAATTCAACAATACAAAAAACAATAGTGATAAAATCTGTGTCAAAGGTTTTGGTAAGCAAAATAATGTTAAATTCTTTCCTAGAATCACCAATCTTACTAACACCCAATTTAATAATGTAAAGACAGAACTGCTTAAAAAGGGATTGAAATACAACCCACACATTTATAACAAATCAAGTCTAGAAACAGTGGGAATTAATGCAGAAACTATTTGTAACAAAATATCCAGAGACGAAGAGCGGTTAATTTTAAAAAATTAAACTTCAAAACTAATAAAAAAGTATAAATCACACTGTAAAAGTAAAGCTCGCAATTATGACAACAAAACAATAACCAGCATAAGAAATAAACTAAAAAACCATAATTTGATACTATGTAAAGCTGACAAAGGTAACACCATAACAGTCATGAATAAAAAAGATTACATCCATAAAAAAGATTACATCCACAAATTTCAAATAGAACTCAAAAAAGTATTAAAAAATAGTAAACATTTAATTTCAGACAGAGATAGATTTCAATTAACATTGATGAATCCAAAAGCCCCAATTCTCCATGGATTACCAAAAATTCATAAAAAAAATATTCCAATACGTCCGGTGGTGTCGTACTTATATGCTCCGATGTATAAATTGTGTAAATTTTTAAATAATTTAATTCCGACATTCATAGGCTTTAAACCAAAATATTCAATTAAAAATACATTAGAACTAATTAATAACTTAAGAAACTTATCAATTCCCCACAACGCAAAACTAATTTCATTCGACGTCAAAAGCTTGTTTACATCAGTTCCGATAAATGAATTAAAAATTATATTAGAAAATGAAATGAATAAGTCGAATGAATCTAATTCAAAAAAAAATTGAACTTAAATCATTAATAGAAATTTGCATAGACCAATGTTACTTCGAATTTAATAATAAATTTTATACACAATCAGACGGCCTACCTATGGGATTACCTTTGTCTCCTTTATTATCTGACATATATATGGATCACTTTGGAAATAATTTATTAACGAAAACAGAAAGCAAACACATTTATTTCTGGGCAAGATATGTAGACGATGTATTTTGTATATGGACAGGTACAAATAGACAACTGGAAACATTCACAAATTTCATTAATAAAATTAACAAAAACATTCAGTTTACAGTTGAAAAAGAAATAAATAACAGCCTAAATTTTCTTGACATTACATTCACGAAAACAGTAAACAATAAATTGTCATACAAAATATATAGAAAAGAAACGTGCACAGATGTCATCATACCAGAATGTTCAAATACACATAGTCAGATTACATACAGTACATTCCACGCCCTTTTACACAGACTTATCAATATCCCTCTAAATAAAATAGACTTTGAAAATGAACTAGACATAATAAAAACAATAGCAGTTAACAATGGCTGCACTGAAGATTTAATTAATAAAATGTTAAAAAAGAAACAACACAAACAATTACGAAATTACTTTTATAGTGGGACAAATTCAGACACAATAACACGGAATAGATTAGAATACATTAAGCCACTGTCTTCACAAATCAAAAATAATTTAAAAGGAAAGAATAATAACATAATTTTGACAAACACAAATAATTTAGGAAAATTAATAGTTAACAATAAAATCAAAACTAAAAATTGTAAATCGAAGAAATGTGGTATTTATGAATTAAAATGTGATGATTGTGATGCAGTGTAGGTTTTTTGATATCAGGTTAAAAGAGCATAAAAAAGACATAGAGAATAAATAACAAACTACCGGTTTTTCTAAGCACTGTATCACATCTAATCACCATTTTTCTTCAAACGATTTAAAAATTCTGCATACAGGTAATAAGGGATTAACGAGTAACTACCGGGAGGGTTTAGAAATTTCAAAAGCCATAAAGGCAAGTAAAAATGTGGTCAACGACAACGAAGACCTTTGGAATTCCCCGATATTAAATGCCCTTATTACCCAATAAAACCTAAAACTCGAAACTGTATATATTCCCAAACAAATCCATTTGTACATCATTTTTGATAAAGGCATTAAGCCGAAACTAGTAGAAAATAAAATACATATAAGTGAAACAAAACCAAGTGAATTTAATTTACAAACCATTATATCTTAATGATGCCGGTTTGTCAATCGGTGAGTCATCGATGGACTTTAAGTTTTCTTAGAACAAAAAATAATACCATGCTATAAATGTCTATTTACAACATTAGTTACAGTTTCAGGCGTTTAATAAACGTAAAAGCGTGGAATGCTAAAATATGCTGGCAACAAAAAATCGAATTAGCGTGGAAATTTCCTCCTCCGGGGGATTTCGTTGAAATATGTGGAACCGATCTGAGGGAATTTAGGGGACGGAATTTATGCAGATTGTTTTCGGTGTCTGGGGGGTTCGGGGGATGGGAAAACAGCACTTTCGCCTTGTTAAATCAATGCACTTTCCAGAACGGGCCCAGACGATGAATGCTTGAGCGGACGGATAATCTCGTGAGGCGGGGCGACGTTTAATTTCGGATAGGCGCTAAATTGGATAATCCTTTAAATTCACTCCAAGCTTAATTGCTGGATTGTACGAGGATTGACGAGACGTGAGAGGAAATTATTATATTACAAATTCACACAATAATGTTTCTCTTCCTTTGCAACAATGACAATTTTACAGTATATTACGTTATTAAGAATATTGAAAAATGCAATTCTTTACGCCAATTACTACAGGGTGAGGCGTGGGAACTTCAGTTGTCGAAAAAAAAAAAACGCGGTGAAGTTAATAAGAGTAGCAGAAAGGTGGACGTTTTAAAAACTATTTTATTTAAGATCCAAACATTTTGAAAATTTGTATGCGTATACTAGATTTCATCACAAGACTTCTGTCGTATGATTTTTTTGCATTTATAGTTTTTGTGTAAATAATTTTTATTTTAGAAATTTTAATCCATATCAAAATATTGAGAAATTTATGTATATTTGAACCTTACTTGAAATCAGTGTTTGATACACGTGGCACATGAAGTAAAATTTCGAGTTTAGAAAAGCCCCAAAAATTTGTGTCGGATCGCTACGCGACCCTCGATAAATTTTTATGGGGCTTTTCTAAACTCGAAATATTACTTTATGCTTAGTCTGAGAGTGGAAAACACTCGTTTAAAGCTTCAAATTGAATTCTTTTAAATAATAACAGATGTCGGAAAAAATATTGTGAAATTTATGTATATTTGTACCTCACTTGAAATCAGTGCCATTTTTATTTTTTTACCGATAATAACGCACTCCTTCTCTAATTTTGTAGCCTATATCAATAGAGATGACTAACATACATTATTCAATTTTCGTGAATCCAGCTCACTAAGTCTTGTATGAAACACACACATTTTGGACACTTACAAGCGGTAGAACCCTCTTAATGGAAGGGCCTGGATGGGATCTTTTTACCGTAAATGCCTATTTTTCATGCCTATTTTTTACGATGAACGTGAATTCAGATTGTTATTAGAAAACGATCCAGGAGCTCTCGAAGAACTGGAAAATATGTGTGTGGTTTTAGCAAGATAGGGCCACAACCCACACAGCTAGGACTTCAATGCATTTGTTGAAAAAAGTCTTCTCTGTGCGGCTGATATCCCTGAGAGGAGCACCATCGCTTGATTTAACCCCCTGTGATTATTTTCGGTGTAGTAATCACAAATCCCGAGTTTATAACAACAGAATGCTTAAAACAGTGAAACGAAACTTCCGAATTCGACTGAGTCAGTGTATTGACAATTGATGTTTTTATTGTACACGGTATTAAATCAAATTTCAAATAGTTTTGAAATGTGTAAAGTTTTCAAAATAGAAAGTTTCTACGCCCCACTCTGTACTAATAAGTTGCCACTAGATTATTATAGTTCTTGCTTATATTACTTGTTCTTTCTTTATACTTAAGCATAAATCATCATAACTGTTTTTTTATTCAGCTCAAAAAAGCTCAATCAATTCTTTCCCCAAATTTAGTAATCCATAAAACAGTAGCTATTTTACATGCTCATTTTTTTAAATCATGGGATTAAATGTCACTAATTTTGACTCATCATATATTTTTTTAACCAAACAACAAATGTTGCAATCACATGAGCTTAATAAAAATGAACAGTTTTGAGTGTTACTAACTTTGATGATTTAACTTTCCATTTTTTGTAGTTGCATGAGATGTACTACATTTTCCGACATCCGTTATTTTTTAAAAGAGTTCAATTTGCAGCTTAAAACGAGTGTTTTCCACTCCCAGACTAAGCATGAAGTAAAATTTCGAGTTTTGAAAAGCCCCGTGAAAATTTTCTGGGCTTTTATAAACTCGAAATTTTACTTCATGCGCCATGCGTATAAAACACTGATTTCAAGTGAGGTTCAAATATACATCAATTTCACAATATTTTAGTGTATTATACCTGGAAGACCTACAGAGCAATATCCGAGCGGAAATTGTCAATATACCGATGGAAATGCTTGAAAGAGTGGACCGAAACTTCCGAATTCGACCGAATCAGTGAATTGACAATTAAGGGTGATATTTACAAGATGTTTTTTTCTTTTGTACACGGTATTAAATTAAATTTTAAATTGTTTTGAAATGTGTAAAGTTTTCAAAAAAGAAAGTTCCTACGCCCTATTCTGTAATAATAAGTTGCCACTAGATTAATGTAGTTCTTGCCTATATTACTTGTTCTTTCTTTATACTCAAGCATAAATCATCAACCGTTTCTTTATTCTCTCTTTTGAGCTCAATAAATTCCCTAAAAAGCCGTAATAATTTTGAATAAACCGCAACTTTTTATTCGCGCGTCCATCACCCGCGATAACACAAAACACTTTTCGGAGCACGTGTTGCGTTTATCACGTTTTATGGGCGTTCGTCGCGGGAGGAAAGAAGGAGTTGAGTTAAGGGCCGGCACCGCACGCCCTTTTATAAGCGCATTATATTCGCGATTTACCGAGAGCAACACCCTCTTAAAATTTATTTCTGAATTTATGTGAGGACGCGCGTTCGCCTAATAAAATTGATTTAGGCCCTTAAAAGGGTTCCGCGGTCTTGCGGGGGATGAACGTGCAACTTTTACAATTAGGGCGTTTTTTGTGGGGTGAAGGAAAGAGGAGCATTTTAATTCGGGTCGAGGTCGAGTTTTTAACTAACAAATTATATTTCCCTATTTCATACTCTTCTTATAATTGGCCTTGGCAAGCAGGCCCTATCAAACAGCCTAGCTTTCTCGTGCACGTTTTATTTTAAAATTTTATCGGACTTGTCAAACAGTAGTTCCGCGCACATAAGTTAAAACTGCCGTTGTGCAGTTTTAAAACGGCAATTAACCGGCGCGATAACGAGCGATTATTAATGGTGAGAAAATCGCCGTCCTGCTGAAACATTCAAATAAATCGCCCGAGATAAGAAACACGACGCGCCGCAGCGTTCGATTCATCATAAAGTGCTTTTGTTTACAAAGCGCACGCGAAAATCGAAAAATTACTGCAGACTGCAGGGAATTTTTCACTCCTGTTCGGGCTTGCAGTTTTGTTTGTAAAGAGCTAGACTAATAATTTTAATGAAATCCAGTCTGACAGATAGATAAACGCGAATATTATTAATGTACTACCCATATTATTGTTCAACATAAAGAAAAATTGAGTTAGCCAATAGTTTGCAGAATATTTACAAAACATAAGAACGAATTGAAATTAATATCGACTTTCTGCAAAAATGTTGTTTCGTTGAGAGTCAAACGGGTCTATAGATGGCTTTAGACCTTTTCTCTAAGATCGCCTAAGATTCTTTTTATTAATATTTATTTCCTCTAATTTTTAATTTATTTCAATTTCCTGTTGGTTCATTTAATTTGGTGAGAGAATAATTTGACCTGATGTTGCATTTTGCATATAAATCTGCATAGAACAGTAAATTTTTCGTATAACTCAAATATTCATTGTATTATTGAATATCTGTCGGGGTATTAGCTCGAGAAGTCGTTTTTTCAATAAACATTTGAAGACGTCTCAATGAGACTAAATTTTTGCAGAAATTCGATATTAATTTTAACTCGTTTTTATATTTCATATTAATGTTGTTTAAAATGGGAAAACTAGTGTATTTTTTAAAGGTTAAAGATAATAAACAAAGTCTTGTCCTTCAAATATATTAGCTTGATTGACAATGAAAATGTACGAGTACTAGATTTTGTATATTATCTTCACCCAAAGGTTACCTGGCGCTCCTAGGCAAAATAAAATTAGGCGCCTTATTTTTTTGGAGGCTGGGGTCATTTATCTTTTAAGAACAATTTTAAAAATCAGGATTAATTCCACTTATTTTCTTTTGAAATTTTGTAGGTAAAATAAGCTTGTTGCCAAATAACATCATGATGCATTTATGATTTAAAAATTTAAAAAATCTTTATGGTTTCCAAAAAATTTGTAAATTTCATTTATTATTGTTTTGTTCCGGTATTGGACTGACTGTATGTAGTCTGCTCGACAATAAGGCATTATTATTATTAAGTTTGACATTTTCAACCAATTTTGTAGGCAAAATAAGTTTGTTGCCAAATGACATCATGATGCATTTAAGATTTAAAAATTAAAAAAAAACTACTTAAATTGAAATAGAAAACGAGACTATTTCGTATTCTAAAAAATCTTTATGGTTTTCAACAAATTTGTAAATTTCATTTATTATTGTTTTGCTCTGGTGTTGGACTGACTATGTAGTCTGCTCGACAATAAGGCATTATTATTAAGTTTGATATTTTCAACCAATTCCCAAAGTTTTGTAAAGTAATATAAAAACCGTGGAATTTTTATTGCTTTTAATTTGACAGAATGAATAATATATTTTATGATTTCGTATATTTGTATCTGCTTTGATAAGTATTAAGAATTGGTTGTCGGGACAGCAGCCGCAGCCGCGCCGAGTTAGGCCAAGTTTTAGGCCCATTGTAGTGCCTCCCTCCCGATGGTCAGACCCGCACTATTGGCAATTGCCAATATTTTGCACAATATCCCTTAGTTTTGACAGAGCCGGACGCTCGTGAAGTATGTGCCTTGCTGTCTCATCTTCTTCGTTGCATCCTTGCCATATGGTCTCGTTGGTGATTGCCATTTTTGCGAAGTGCTTTTGGAAGCTGTAGTGTCCGTTGATGTAGCCGGCTAGTTTTCGAAGGTTTTGCTTGGAGAGTACTAGGAACTTCTTTGCTTTTTTGCGGTCAGGTGTTGGTAAGTATGCCTTGGTTTGGCCGCACGTTGTTAAGTTTTTTCATCTGGGTTTGTGTTTTTCTGCGGTGAACTTACGCATGTGTCTACTCAAGGACCGAGGGGATGGTCCTACTTTTGCATAGTTTGTTGCTATTGTAGATGCTGCTTCACGCGCAAGTTCGTTCGCGTTGTTATCCTCGTTATTATTATAGCCGTTCGTCCATGTGAATGTTACCTGATTTTTTGAAATTTCGTTTTTATTTTCTTTATTATTTATATATTTGTTTATAAAACTATTAAATCTAGAGATTCAAAACTTTACCATTGTACACTTTTAAATGAGAAATCTAGTAGGATATTTTAAGATATCTCTTATATTTTCGAGGGGACCATAGCCAACTTTTGTTTTTCTTATGGGCGCCATTTAGGATTTCTATTTTTTTTGAAAAATTACTTGCGACATATCCATTTATAAATGAAATATTGACAGTTGTCATTTAATTTTAATTTTCAATTCTATAATAAGTAAACCTTATCATACATCACACAACAAGTACAAAAATGTCATTTTCACATTAAGAGCGATGAGATATGATAGAAGTGTATTATTCTTCATACAGAAATGTTCGAATTTCATCGAAGGTGTATCTTCAGCGCTATCCAGAACAGCGCCAGCCAAGTGAAAGTTATTTTACAAAACTGCACAGACATTTGTTGGAATATGGTTCTTTTGTCAAGCCTCGACTAAGATATAAAAATCAGCTACCCTTTGAAAATGAAAATCAGATTTTACAAGCGGTAAAAACAATTTTATATCTAATATTAACAATATGGTAATTATTATGTCTATAGATTCAAGATAACCCCTTTTCATCTACGAGAGAATTTGCGAACCAGTTTGGGGTAACGTTTCATTCCGTTTGGAGAATTAAAATAAACATAAATACCTGCCATTTAAAATGAGAATTACACAAACTTTGCAGCCTGGAGATACTGGACAGACTGTTGCCATATTTTATTGGGCAAATTTAATGAAAATCCCCGTTTTTTATCACATGTGATATTGTCTGACGAATGTCATTTTACTAACACAGGGATATTCAATAGACACAATGAGCATTTTTAAAGCATAAAAAACCCCAGACGACACGGAGAAAGGCGACTTGTTGTCTATCTGGACTAAATGTATGGGTCGGTATTTTAGAAGATACTATTGTAGCCTCATACATTTATAAACACACATTAAATTCACAAATATACCTTGAATTTTTAAGAACATTTTTAAGTGACTACTTGGACGATAACGCCTTGAATACTTTAAGTATGTTATGGTTCCAACAAGACGGTGCGCCACCTAACAACAGCCGGAATGTGACTGCCTCTTTAAAATTTTCCCTAATAAAGTTATTGCAAACAAGGTCCGTACATTTTTGAACACACTTTACATTCACAAAGATACCTTGCATTTTTAAGTGACTACTTGGACAATAACATTGCCTTCAATACTTTAAGTATGTTATGGTTCCAACAAGATGGTGCGCCACCTCACAACAGCTAGAATGTGACTAACTGCCTCTCTGAAATGTTCCCTAGTAAGGTTATTACAAACAACGGTCATGTACGTTTACCAGCTCACCCGATCTATCTCTTCTGAATTATTTTGTTTGGGGAGCTCTAAAAAACACAATATACAAAAATATTCCAGAGAATATAGACGATCTGCGAACAAACATTATGGTTTCCATACAACAATTAAGAAGGAGGGATATTTTTCAAGCAGTGCAAAATCTAAGGAAAAGAGCAGAATTATGTTTGGAGGTGGATGTCGATTTGTTCGAACACTTATTATAATTTCCAGTAATATTTTTAATGTACATTGTTACTTAAATTATTTATTGTTGAGTTATTTTTTTACATTTGTTACATATTTTAAACGCGATAATTTTTAAAATATGCAACTTTGCCCCAATTTCACCGACTCTCTATCTCTTTAAATAACCGAAATCCCCATGTATTTCTACGAAATATGAACACCCTGTATGTTGAAAACCTTTTGTGCCTGCGATGTAAAATAAGGATGACTGCGATTTTCTACCTCAGTAAATCCCCACTGTCTGAAAGCATAGGGTGGGAAGGACGGATTAATTTTAATAACATGGAAATGAGCTCCGCGCCGATGTTGAAAACAATAGCGCCTCGTGCCGCGTTTTCAAAGTGATGAGTTTATTGTGTGTATCGCTTTATTATATCGCGATGAAATATTTCGTTATTTATGTTGATCTTAAAAACACATTTTAGATCAGCGCAATGAATAATTAAATGTGTAACAAAGATCTTTATGATTTTATTTTCATAATACAATGCTTTATTTATTCATACAGGTGGTTTTTTTATAAGTATACATATTCAAAATCAAAACCTCCCTGTATTGAAAATGTACAAGTATATTAAAGTTTGTTTTTGTTGAATATTATTCCGTATTTACTTGCAACTTGATGTTTGTAATTGAATTATTATTTATTTATTCCTTGAAAGTATTTTATTAATAAAATATTTATATGAAGTAAATTTGAATTTGTTGAAATACTCTTTTGAATTTACTTAAATCTAGCTGTTTGTAATTTATTTTATTCATTGCGTTTTAAACAATCTTGTAAGAAATATATATATATACTACGTTTACTAAAACAAATTACCAAACCCATTAGGATTTGTTAATTTTAAATTGGAAAAGGGTCTTATTTATTTCTGATTCGATTTCTTTTTAAATCAATAAAATCGGTTGGGATTTGTATTAATAAGATCGCTTTTAATAAAAAAAGAAGTGCGAACATTATGAACATTATTAGGATTTGTTAATTTTAAATTGGAAAAGAGCCCTATTTATTTCTGATTCGATTACTTTTTAAATGAATGAAATCGGTTGGGATTTGTATTAATAAGATCGCTTTTAATAAAAAAAAAACAAGTGCGATGTTCGCATCATGTTTTGTTGAATATTATTCCGTATTTACTTGCAAGTTGATGTTTGTAATTTAATTATTATTTAATTATTTCTTGAAAGTATTTTATTAATAAAATATTTATATGAAATAAATTTGAATATGTTGAAATACTCTTCTGAATTTACTTAAATCTAGCTATTTGTAATTTAATTTATTCATTGCGTTTTAAACAATCTTGCAAGAAATATATATATTACGTTTACTAAAACAAATTACCAAACCCATTAGGATTTGTTAATTTTAAATTGGAAAAAAACCTTATTTATTTCTGATTCGATTACTTTTTAAATAAATGATATCGGTTGTGATTTGTAATATTAATAATAAGATCGCTTTTAATAAAAAAAACAAGTGTGAACATTATGAACTAAGACCCATTTTTCACCCTGACAAATTAACTTTAATCATTTACTAATTAATCATTGATTAAACTCAAAATAAAGTCCAAATTTTTAAATTTGTAAGATATTTTGCATTTTTAAGAATATTTTTAAGTGACTACTTGGACGATAACATTGCCTTGAATACTTTAAGTATGCTATGGTTCCAACAAGAATGTGCGCCACCTTACAACAGCCGGAATGTGACTAACTGCCTCTCTGAAATGTTCCCTAATAAGGTTATTGCAATCAATGGAACGGATTGTCTAATTAAGTCAAAATTCTAGAATATAGGTATTTTATAAATTTGTAAGATATCTTAGACTTGTCTCTTTTATCAATATCCAATTGTGTAAATACTTTGCAAATACAATCGTATTTTTAAGAAGTATCAATTACTGATTAAATTAATCGACGTAGGTGCAAACAGTGGCGGATTTCTTATTAGGCTAAGTAGGCTGAAGCCTACGGCGGCAAATCTTCAACGGATACCTAATTTCGACTTTGAGGCTATTTTTATTTAGACGGGAAACTTTATTTCTCTCGGCTGAATACCCCTGGGGAGCAGTGTTGCTAACTCTAAACCATCAAATGTCTTAAAGTCTTGTATTAAAAATCACCAGAAATCATTAGATTTTTCGGTTTTTATTAAACGAATTTCAATTATGTTAACAACAAAAAAACTCTGAAATAATTAAAAACTTTGTGAGACTGAAGAATTTTCAAAAAGATTTTGAGACTATTTTTTTTGACATACAGGGAGATTTATTAGCTTCCTTACAAACTTTGGCATTTAAAAGTAGATTTAATTTCATGAAGAAATCATTCATATCATTGCAGGTTCTATCTGTCCTGGTTTAGAAGTTATTTTTTTTTTCAAACAGTGTCTCTTGGAACACTAATATGTAATCATAGTTTAACACTTTAATTGCCATACGACGCGCCGGCCGTCGTATGTATTTCTGAGCAACTAGGCGGTACGACGGCCGGTCGTCGTAAATATGGCCATACGACAGCCGGTAGTCGTTTGTTTATATTTCCAAAAATGTATTAAAATTAAAATCCTGATCATATACCTGTATTTATGAAACCTTTATTAAAGCTTGATTAACGAAAATATTGTCTTTGGCCCACAAACGTGTACATTTGAAATATGCACATGGCAGTTAAAGTGTTAAAGAAAGCAAAATTTACCTACAGTAAATGTTGAGAAATGAGTCTATTTTCCTGAGTACATAATTAGCAACGACAAATTATACTCTCTTGTACGCATAATAAATTCATGTTATTTCTAATATGAGTTGCAGCATCTTGAATCCTCTGCAATAACTAATTGCGATCTTATATTTCTACGGCGTAAACACGTTGCTTGAAGTGACCCCATAAATAAAACAACTTAAGGATTCAGGTCAGGTGATCTAGGTGGCCATGGTATCGGCCCTTCGTTACCAATCCATTGATTTGGGATATAAGTATGCAGTAATTGGGTCACTTGTCTTCCTCGGTGAGGCGGGGCCCCGTCTTGTTGATACCACATATCTTTTATTATGTGGAGTGGAACATCTTCCAAAGGATCAAACAATGTTGTGTTAAAAGAATGATGGTACCGCTCTGCATTTAAATTTCTAACAAACAATTGTGATGAAAATATTAATATACCAAATGATTTTTAACAAGTGATAATTTATAATAATGGTTACTAAATTTTGTTTGGCTAAATCACGACTACTACGTTTTTTCAACTTAACAATTATAATAGCGTTATAACTTCTGAACAAATGAAGATGGGACTTGCGTGTATATGAACATTTCTTCATGAAATTAATTTAATTGCTAAAGTTTGTAAAGAGGCTAATGAATCACCCTGTACATTTGCTAATTTAAAACTTTTTTATAAACATTTTTAAGCGATATCCTTTTAAAATTGTATAAATTAAATGCTTATTATTCCCTAATGTATCACATTATTTTATACTTTTTCAAAAAATGTTTTAAACAAAAGTTGTAGATAATGAAAAAAATAAATAAGTAAGGACCTTTAAATTTTTATACTAAATAAGGTAACGGCTCAATAGGTCAGGATGAAAATGAGTGAAAATGATTAAATGAATGTAAATGAATAAAATAAAAAATAAAAGATGACGACGATCGTTTCGCTCTTATTTTGAGCTCCTCAGGCCACCACATCCATCAACCCAACTGTAGAAGCAAATCGAGATAAATGCCCGCATAAATGCAGGAATATGAAAAATGTTCATTACCGAAAATTTATGGTTGGTGGGATTAACATGTATACAAGTTCTAACTATCAAGTGTGTGTGCTGGGTTGATGGATGTGGTGGCCTGAGGAGCTCAAAATAAGAGTGAAACGATCGTCGTCATCTTCTGTCCTCCTTGTATACACACTTGGTTTTTCATTTCATTTATTTAATTATTTTCACTCAATTTCATCCTGACCTATTACGCCGTTCCCTTATTTGGCATGATAATGAAAAAACACACCACTTTTACCTAAACACTTTTCACCTTAACTCATTTGTTTATGATCAGTATACGAAAAGGCCTAGGGGGGATATTTATTTAATATTCACTCACAAATTGCTGCCTTATTAGTAACATTTAAAAAAAGGTTTCAAATAAAAGATAATAAGAAACACAACACAACATTTTGTATAATCACTTTTCACCTCAGTTGTTTTGCTTATGAACTAGAAACTAAAAAATCTAGTGGAGATCAACAACTCACCGGCTATGGCATTCGACATCTCAATTAATAAATGTTTCAAACAAAACTTGTAGCCAACAATTAAATAAACCACTTTTACCTTAGCACTTATCACCTCATCGCTTTTGTTGTTGTTCAATAAACCGAGAAAGATTATTTTGATATATTTTGGGAATCACTCCTTAACTGTAGCTTTATTATCGATTCAATCAAACAAAGCTTTAAACAAGAGTTGCAGAGAACGAAAAAATACGCAATTTTATGATAATTTGAAAATTTACAAACGAGTGACTTCCACTCCCAGACTAAGCATGAAGTAAAATTTCGAGTTTAGAAAAACCCTGAGCAAAATTTGGCTCGGTCGCGCAGCGACCGAGCCAAATTTTGCGGGCTTTTCTAAACTCAAAATTCTACTTCATGCGCCACGCGTATTAAACACTGATTTCAAGTGAAGTTTAAAATATAGAAACATATTAACTTAATCAAAAAATGTCTCAAATATAAGATGTAGCCAAGGAAGAAAACACAAAACTTTTGTATAAACAATTTTAACCTTAGCTATTTTGTTTTTGATCAAGAAACGAGAAAATCTAGCCCAGATTTATTCCTTAACTGTAGCTTTATTATCGATTCAATCAAACAAAGCTTTAAACAAAAGTTGCAGACAACAACAAAAAATACGCAATTTTGTGATAATTTGAAAATTTACGAACGAGTGACTTCCACTCCCAGACTAAGCATGAAGTAAAATTTCGAGTTTGGAAAAGCCCTGAGCAAAATTTGGCTCGGTCGCGAAGCGACTGAGCCAAATTTTGCGGGCTTTTCTAAACTCGAAATTTTACTTCATGCGCCACGCGTATTAAACACTGATTTCAAGTGAAGTTTAAAATATAGAAACATATTAACTTAATCAAAAAATGTCTCAAATATAAGATGTAGCCAAGGAAGAAAACACAAAACTTTTGTATAAACAATTTTAACCTTAGCTATTTTGTTTTTGATCAAGAAACGAGAAAATCTAGCCCAGATTTATTCCTTAACTGTAGCTTTATTATCGATTCAATCAAACAAAGCTTTAAATAAAAGTTGCAGACAACAACAAAAAATACGCAATTTTGTGATAATTTGAAAATTTACGAACGAGTGACTTCCACTCCCAGACTAAGCATGAAGTAAAATTTCGAGTTTGGAAAAGCCCTGAGCAAAATTTGGCTCGGTCGCTCCGCGACCGAGCCAAATTTTGCGGGCTTTTCTAAACTCGAAATTTTACTTCATGCGCCACGCGTATTAAACACTGATTTCAAGTGAAGTTTAAAATATAGAAACATATTAACTTAATCAAAAAATGTCTCAAATATAAGATGTAGCCAAGGAAGAAAACACAAAACTTTTGTATAAACAATTTTAACCTTAGCTATTTTGTTTTTGATCAAGAAACGAGAAAATCTAGCCCAGATTTATTCCTTAACTGTAGCTTTATTATCGATTCAATCAAACAAAGCTTTAAACAAAAGTTGCAGACAACAACAAAAAATACGCAATTTTGTGATAATTTGAAAATTTACGAACGAGTGACTTCCACTCCCAGACTAAGCATGAAGTAAAATTTCGAGTTTGGAAAAGCCCTGAGCAAAATTTGGCTCGGTCGCGCAGCGACTGAGCCAAATTTTGCGGGCTTTTCTAAACTCGAAATTTTACTTCATGCGCCACGCGTATTAAACACTGATTTCAAGTGAAGTTTAAAATATAGAAACATATTAACTTAATCAAAAAATGTCTCAAATATAAGATGTAGCCAAGGAAGAAAACACAAAACTTTTGTATAAACAATTTTAACCTTAGCTATTTTGTTTTTGATCAAGAAACGAGAAAATCTAGCCCAGATTTATTCCATAACTGTAGCTTTATTATCGATTCAATCAAACAAAGCTTTAAACAAAAGTTGCAGACAACAAAAAAATACGCAATTTTGTGATAATTTGAAAATTTCCGAACGAGTGACTTCCACTCCCAGACTAAGCATGAAGTAAAATTTCGAGTTTAGAAAAGCCCTGAGCAAAATTTGGCTCGGTCGCGCAGCGACCGAGCCAAATTTTGCGGGCTTTTCTAAACTCAAAATTCTACTTCATGCGCCACGCGTATTAAACACTGATTTCAAGTGAAGTTTAAAATATAGAAACGTATTAACTTAATCAAAAAAATGTCTCAAATATAAGATGTAGCCAAGGAAGAAAACACAAAACTTTTGTATAAACAATTTTAACCTTAGCTATTTTGTTTTTGATCAAGAAACGAGAAAATCTAGACCAGATTTATTCCTTAACTGTAGCTTTATTATCGATTCAATCAAACAAAGCTTTAAACAAAAGTTGCAGACAACAAAAAAAATACGCAATTTTGTGATAATTTGAAAATTTACGAACGAGTGACTTCCACTCCCAGACTAAGCATGAAGTAAAATTTCGAGTTTAGAAAAGCCCTGAGCAAAATTTGGCTCGGTCGCGCACCGACCGAGCCAAATTTTGCGGGCTTTTCTAAACTCGAAATTTTACTTCATGCACCACGCGTATTAAACACTGATTTCAAGTGAAGTTTAAAATATAGAAACATATTAACTTAATCAAAAAATGTCTCAAATAAAAGATGTAGCCAAGGAATAAACACAACTTTTGTATAAACAATTTTAACATTAGCTATTTTGTTTTTGATCAAGAAACGAGAAAGTCTAGCCCATATTTATTCCTTTAGTAATAATGGCATTTAATGTTAAGAAACGCAGTCTAATATAATGCTCCTCACTGAGAATAGGCGGCAAAATATTTCAGCCTACCGGCGGCAAAATCGTAAATCCGCCATTGGGTGCAAACGGGCATAAATGTTTTCCTTTCTTATCGAGTGGATCGCACTATTGTGTGAAATATTGACTTTGCCATATTGACAAAACACGCGTGCCTATTAATAAATAATATGGCAATCATATCATACAAAACATTCTGATAAAAACTGAAAACGAATGGAAACGAAATCAGTGTGGATCTAATAATAAATTCAACCTCGAGCATTCCCCATCGATTCCTCATTAATTGTTTATAAAGCCATTTTTCCCTTCCAACTAACCCCTCAATTATTCAGCAGACGCTTAAGGTGGAATGATGGAAACTTGCGCTGGCTAGGCAACGTTTTATGTTATTGCTGTGGGGACTTCAAAGCGGCCCTGATTTTCCTTCAAATCCCCCTCTGGGGAGGGGAAGAGAAAGAAATAACTTCGACGACGAGGACGCCAATCAATCGCTTTGCAGATTTGAAATTTCCATATTCCGTTTTCTTTGACGCCGGTTTTAATTGATTACATTGCGATGCGAATTTTCTGGCGCGTTTTTCGGAGAGAGAGAAGTTCAAGGCAGGAACGAGCGTTTGTAAGCTTTCACTTTTCATTTGAAAACAAAACTGGAAAGAGATGATATCTGAGTTATTCAAGGAATAATAAATTAAAGGGTATAATAAATCAATTTTTGATATGAAATGTCAGTTATGATGTTATTTGTGAATTACAATTCCAATTAAGAAAAATTGAGCTTGCCAATAGGTTGCAGAATATTTACAAAATATAAAAAAGAATTAAAATTAATATCGACTTTCTCCAAAAAATTAGTCTCATTAAGACAAGTTTTTTTGTATTGAAAGTCTAAAGGTATAGCTATGCCGATGAGGAATAAATCTCGAAGCGCATATTTTGACGTTACACGTTTCGCATCAAAATAATTGACATATTATAAGTTTTAAACTGAATTTGGCATATATTTTGACTCTTGTTTTGCCCTGAACATAATATTTTGTCTATCGATTCTGGCTACGCCCATAGATGTGCTTCTTGTCGAGTTGAGTCGAGTCGAGTTGAGTCGAGTCGAGTTGAGACGAGTTCAGTCAAGTTAAGACGAGTTGAATCGAGTTGAGACGAGTCGAGTTGAGTTAAGTTCAGGGTACTTTTTATAATTTGAATATTATTTTATTGTATTTTTAATGGATAAAATAAGCAAGATAAATTATTCAAAAAATGTTAGTGCATTCAAAACCATATCAACCCCATCTACATTATTATCATCATCAAAGGCGGAAACTGTTTTCCCCAACAAAAAACAACTCATTACTTCCAAACTCCAATTAACCTGGGCAGTCATTAACCCGCCTTTTTTTTAATAAATCAGCATTAAACCAACTTTCCCTCCCTCTCCGAATCTTTCCGCCCTTGCAAGATCGATACGCGCGCATTTTTTTGTTTGTACAAGAGGGGCGGCAAATTGCCCTCATATCTTCAGCGTTTTTATTATTTGACCCGAAACGCCGGATGAATGGAGGTGTATTAGGGCCGGCGATGGTTATGGATGTTGGTAATTTTTGCTCGCTTGTGCGAGGGTATGAACTCGATGCACTTGATGGATTGTCCCGCGCTGGAGCTAATCCATCAAAAGCCCGAACGGCCCCCGAGGGTTGGAAGAAGGAGGGAAACAGGTACGAGCCGTGTTTACTGATCACGGGGGTTGTAAATTTAACTAGTCTTAAATTAACTGCGAGTTTGAATTAGGCCATTAATCGTTCTTACTAGCCTCTTTGGTTAATTCACGAGGGTTTTCTATTAGCGTGTCAACTTAACGTAAAACTATCCTATAGAATTACAAATTTCAGGATTTTATAATTTCGCATTATTTTCAACACCATGCTTTCAATATAAACACAAATGTTTGTTAGAGATACATTGAGTCTCCATCGCTTTGATAAATATGAACTCTGAAAGGAAGAAATCAATTTAAATACTTAATTTTATTTTAAATTCACTTGAATTTAATAAAAAAACTGTTGTGTTAAAGAAAGTTGATTTAAATGTGAAAGAATAAAGGCTAAATTTTGTTTGAAAATTCAACAAATTCTTTAATTAACCCATTAAGCACCATTGATGCAATAATACAACATTATAAAAACTATTTAGGAATGAATAAATAAGTGAAATTAATACATTTTATTATTTGACTTGACTTAGGAATACGCAAAAAAACAAAATATTTTGTAATTTGATTTTTTTACTTTTTTAAATACTATCCAATATATACTGCCTTTCAAAAAAATCAGAACACAAAGTATTTATTGGACGATTTTAATGAAATTTACAGAATTTGATCATGAAAATGAACTGCATCGATGATCAAAAAATCAATTGTTTTGGTTACTATTTAATGGTATTTTTTCTTGATTTCACCATTATGAAGAGCTGCTGATTTTTTAATGTAATTGTTTCTAATATCCAAGTAGCCTCTGAGTAGTTTGACGTTTCAGTTTGTAAAACATAAAAAGATGCCCCGTGTTCGTCGGCGTGCACAATATCATCATCTAAGTGAATTTGAAAGGGGTCGCATTATTGGAATGCGAGAAGCGGGTTTTTCGGTTCGTGCTATTGCTGAAAGGGTAGGCCGTAGTGTATCGGTGATCGTACGCTGCTGGTCTAGATGGTCCGAAGCTGGGGAGAATCGACGTAGACTTGGATCAGGACGTCCAAGAAGCACCACTGAGCGTGAAGATCGAGCTCTTCGTCTTACAACTTTAAGGGACAGATTTACAACGTCGCGGGCATTGGGAAATGACTGGTTGGCTCTAAATGGCCAAAGATATCCATGGCTACTGTTTACAGAAGAATCCGCAGTTTTGGTATAAGATCCTACCGTCCACAATTGTGTCTACCTCTTACTCCGCAGCATCGCAGAGCAAGACTTGATTGGTGCAGGGAAAGACAACATTGGACCCATGAATGGAATAACATTATCTTCAGCGATGAGTCTCGGTTCTGTTTATGGGCTCATGATGGTCGCAGAAGAGTGAGACGTCGACGCGGTGAACGTAGAATTTTACAATTTGCTGTTGAAAGACATACGGCTGTTACACAGGGAGTTATGGTTTGGGGGGCGATAGCATATGGTAGTCGGTCTCCTCTAGTTTTTTTAGAAGCAAGTCTTAACGCGATTCGGTATATTGACAACATTTTACGGCCAGTGTTAGTGCCCTATGTAAATGGCTTGCAGAACCCCATTTTTCAGCAAAATAATGCTCGACCTCACACAGCGGTCATTACAAGACAGTTTTTTGATAGTGCCGAAATCAATTTGTTATCTTGGCCATCTCGTTCTCCAGATCTATCGCCAATAGAAAATGTTTAGGATATGATAGGTGTTAGAATAAGTAACTTACAGCGCCCCGCTAACACTGTAATGGAACTTAGAGGTCAAATTATCGAAGTTTGGAATGAAATACCCAACACATTATTAATTTTTATTTATTTGTTTTTTTGTTTTTCAAGTTGATTTTTTGATCATCGATACAGTTTGTTTACATGATTAAATTGTGTAAATTTTATTAAAATCGTGCAATAAATACTTGGTGTTCTGATTTTTTTGAAAGGCAGTATATTTCGATAGCGCTACGCGACCAAAACAAATTTTCAGACTTTTCTAAACTCGAAATTTTACTTCATGCTTAACCTGGGAGTGGAAAACACTCGTTGGATGCTTCAATTCGACCGCAATAAATCCAGCCCGCGACCAGTTGTTAACATTTTCGTGAATGCTATATTTTTATGACAAATTATAACAATTAATTTTTAATGCATCAGAAATTCTCTGCACATTTTTATAAAATCTTGCTCTTTAAGAATATGTCAAAATCTAAAAATTCGTTATCAATAGTTTTTGATTTGAAAAAATGGGAGGTCAATTCTCCATTCTAACTCATGAACGATTGATGACGTATTTTTAGATGTTGGCATATTCTTAAAGAGCAATGTTTTATAAACATTTGCAGAATATTTCAATAAGATATTACAACAAGTTTTAAAGTTACGATGATTTAATATCGTGATACTTTGAAAATTGACTATACACAAAATTGATATAAAATTACTTTTCTTTGGCGTTTAACTTAAAATAACTCAAAAACTATTTGTAATGTATATTTCGATTTTCATATATTTTAAAATAACAAATGTTTCATAAACAATTACAGAGAATTTCAGTAAGATATCACAAACAGTATTAAAGTTACCTTGCTTTGATAATTTAATATCTGCAAAATTTAGATAAAATTACTGTTCTTTGACTTTTAAATCAAAATAACTCAAAAACTATTAAAAGAGTATTCTTCGATTTTGAGATATTAAAAAAAAAGCAATGTTTCATAAACATTTGCAGAAAATTTCAGTAAGATATCACAAAATTATTGATTTAGTTGAATTAATTTTAGTAATTTATGTTATGTTTATTATAATTTTAATTATGGGCATTTATATTCAAACAAATTTGTTTTATGTTGATCTGACTTATTGATTTGTAGTATTATTTTTAATTGTTTAGTTAGTTAGAGGTGATATTACTTGTACATTTTATGTATCTAATTTTGAAATTGGGGATAATCCCGTCAATAAACGATTTATTTATTTAAAATGTTTTGAAGTTACGATGTTTTGAACATTTAGTATCTACAAAATATTAACGAAATTACTCTTCTTTGACCTTCAGCTCAAAATAATTCAAAAACTATATATAAATTATTTTTAGATTATATCATATTCTTAAAAAGCAATATTTCATAAACATTTACAGTAAATTTCAGTAATATATCACAAAAAGATTCAATGTTTTGAAGCTATGAAAATTGATTATCCACAAAATTTGTAATTACTCTTCTTTAGCGTTTAATTCAAAATAACTAAAAAAATATTGATATCGAATTTTTGATTTTGACATATTCTTTTAAAACAATGTTTTATAAACATTTGCAGAAAACTTCAGTAAGATTGCATAACATTTTTTAAAGTTACGATGCTTTAAAAATTTAAATAAAATTACTCTTCTTTGACTTTTAACTCAAAATAACTCAAAAACAATGAATAGCGTGCTTTTCGATTTTGACATATTCTTAAAGAGCAATGTTTCATAAAAAGCTACAGAACATTTCAGTAAGATATTATAAAAAGTTTTAAATTTAGGATGCTTTAAAAATTTGATATCTACAAAATGTAGATAAAATTACGCTTTTTTGACAAAATTACTCAAAAACTATTAATTATCTATGTATACAT
This sequence comes from Philonthus cognatus, assembly GCA_932526585.2. Lineage (NCBI taxonomy): Eukaryota > Metazoa > Arthropoda > Insecta > Coleoptera > Staphylinidae > Philonthus > Philonthus cognatus. Next base: position 11,191,978 of record OW052244.1, read on the forward strand.
TTTGACATATTCTTAAAGAGCAATATTTCATAAATATTTTCAGAGAAATTTCAGTTAGATATCGCAAAAAGATTCAATGTTCTGAAGCTATGAAAATCGACTATCCACAAAATTTATATAGGCGTTATAACTCAAAATAACTCAAAAACTATTGGTATTGTATTGTTCTATTTTGACATATTCTTTAAGAGCAATGCTTCATAAACATTTGCAGAAAATTTCAGTAAGATATCACAAAATGTTTTAAAGTTACAATGCTTTCAAAAATAAGTATCTACAAAATGTTGATAAAATTATTCTTCTTTGACATTTAACTCAAAATAACTCAAAAACTACGTATAGCGTATTTTTAAATATTGACATATTCTTAAAGAATAATGTTTCATAAATATTTGCAGAAAATTGCAGTAACATATCACAAAATCCTTTAAGTTACCATGCTTTGAAAATTTAGTATTTACAAAATTTAGATAAACTTTATCTTTCAAAATGTTCTCATTAATCACTTGGTGAAACATGATTAAGATAAAATTTGAAATATAAACACTTGGTTTGTTTCACTAACGTTAGTGAAACAAACCAAGTGTTTTTATTTCAAATTTTAGATAAACTTACTCTTCATTGACTTTTAACTTAAATTAACTCAAAAACTATTAATAGTGTATGTTTCGACATTTTTGACATATTTTTAAAAGCAATGTTTCATAAAAATTTAGAGAAAATTTCAGTAAGATATTATAAAAATGTTTAATTTTACGATGTTTTGAACATTTAGTAGAATCGACAAAATTTAAATAAAATTACTCTTCTTTGACTTTCAACTCAAAATAACTCAAAAACTATTGATAGCGATTCTTAGAATTTGACGTTTTTTTAAAGAGCAATATTTCATAAACATTTGCAGAAAATTTCAAGAAGATATCACAAAAAGATTTAATGTTCTAAAGCTATGAAAATTAACCATCCACAAAATTTATATAAAATTACTCTTCTTTTTCATTTAATTCAAAATAACCCAAGAACTATTGATATTGTATTTTTCGATTTTGACAATTTCTTTTATAAAAAAAATTGCAGAAAATTTCAGTAAGATTGCATAAAATTTTTTAAAGTTACGATGCTTAAAAATTTAGATAAAATTACTCCTCTTTGACTTTAATAACCCAAGAACTATTGATATTGTATTTTTCGATTTTGACAATTTCTTTTATAAAAAAATTTGCAGAAAAATTCAATAAGATTGCATAAAAGTTTTTAAAGTTACGATGCTTAAAAATTTAGATAAAATTACTCCTCTTTGACTTTTAACTCAAAATAACTCAAAAACAATGAATAGCGTATTTTTCGATTTTGACATATTCTTAAAGAGCAATATTTCATAAAAATCTACAAAAAAAAATTCAGTAAGGAATTACAATAAGTTTTAGAGTTATGATGCCTTGAAAATTTGATATCTACAAAATTTAGATAAAATTACGCTTCTTTGACTTCCAACTCAAAATAACTCAAAAACTATTGATAACCTAACTATAAATGTTTAAATATTCTTAAAGCGCAATGTTTCATAAATATTTCCAGAAAATTTCAGTAAGATATCGCAAAAAGATTCATTGTTCTGAAGTTTTGAAAATTGACTACCCACAAAATTTATAAGTAAGTAGTAAGTAAGTAGTAAGTAGTTTTATTCGTGCTATCACAGTAGTTTACACTCGTCAGGTACATAAGTATAATAATAAAAACAATAAAATGTATAACTTATATAAAATGTTAATAAAAAATGTTAAGATAATGAAACATTAAAAAGTATAAAGTATAAACGGACACAATGTATATAATAAAAGGACAATTACAAATAAATAAAACAGAAATGTAAATATTGTTAAAATTCTTAGGCAATAATTGTGTATTGCAATTAAATGCACTCTTGGATAGTGTTGATTATGTTAATGCTATCATCTTGTAGTCATTATTTAAAATTTCTTGGATGCTATGAAATTGGACGTTAAGTATTTTTTAATTTTCAGTTTAAATTGCTTAATACCTAAGGTCTTTATTGGGTCCGGAAGTAAATTGAACAGTTTTGGCCCATAATAATTAATGCCATTACGTGATTTGGAAAGACGTACTTTCTTTAAGCAGAGATTTGTTTTTGTTCTCGTATTGTGTCCATGCTTATCAGCATGAACACAATATGATTCAACATTTTCTCGAACATGCATCAGATATTCCAGCATATATAGGCGTTATAACTCAAAATAAGTCAAAAACTATTGGTATTGTATTTTTCGATTTTGACATATTCTTTAAGAGCAATGTTTCATAATCATTTGCAGAAGATTTCAGTAAGATATCACAAAATATTTTAAAGTTACGATGCTTTAAAAATTAAGTATCTGCAAAATTTTGTTGAAATTATTCTTCTTTGATATTTTACTCAAAATACTCAAAAACTACGGATAGAGTATTTTTTAATTTTGGCATATTCTTAAAGAGAAATGTTTCATAAATATTTGCAGAAAATTGCAGTAAGATATCACAAAATGCTTTAAAGTGACGATGCTTTGAAAATGTAGTATCTACAAAATTTAGATTAAATTACTCTTCATTGACTTTTAACTCAAAATAACTCAAAAACCATTGATAGCGTATTTTTCGATTTTGACATATTGTTAAAAGCAATGTTTCATAAACATTTACAGAAAATTTTAGTAAGATATCACAAAAAGTTTTAATGTTACCACGCTTTGAAAATTTTGTATCGATAAAATTTAGATAAAATTACGCTTCTTTCACTTTCAACTCAAAATAATTTAAAAACTATTGATAGTGTATTTTTAGATTTTGACATATTCTTAAAGAGCAATACTTGATAAATATTTGCAGAGAATTTCATTAAGATATCGCAAAAAGATTAAACGTTCTAAAGCTTTGAAAATTGACTATCCACAAAATGTATATAAAATTACTCTTTTTGGCGTTTAACTCAAAATAATTCAAAAACTATTGATATTGTGTTTTTTGATTTTGACATTTTCTTAAAGAGCAATTATACATAAACATTTGCAGAAAATTTCAGTAAGATTTCCCAAAAATGTGTATAGTTACAATGCTATAATAATTAGGTATCTACAACATTTTGATAAAATTACTCTTCTGTGACTTTTAACTCAAAAACTACAGACAACATATTTTTCGATGTTGACATGTTCTTAAAGAGCAATATTTCAGAAATATTTGCAGAAAATTTTATATCTCTAAATTCAGATAAAATTACTCTTCTTTGACTTTTAACTTAAAATAACTCAAAAACTATTGGTAGCGTATTTTTCGATTTTGACATATTCTTAAAAGTAATGTTTCATAAAAATTTACATAAAATTTCAGTAAGATATCACAAAATGTTTTCAAGTTACGATTCTTTGAAAATTTAGTATCTACAAAATTTAGATAAAATTACACTTCGTTGACTTTCAACTCTAAATAACTCAAAAACTATTGATAGCGTATTTTTCGATTTTGACATATTCTTAACGAGCAATATTTCATAAAAATTTGCAAAACTTTCAGTAAGATATCACAAAAAGATTTAATGTTCTAAAGCTTTGACTATCTACAAAATGTATATAAAAGTAATCTTTTTTGGCGTTTAACTCAAAATAACTCAAAATCTATTGATAATGTATATTTAGATTTTGGAATGTTTTTTAAGAGCAATGTTTTATAAACATTGTCAGACAATTTCAGTAAGATATTACAAATTGTTTTAAACATTTAGTATCTACAAAATTTAGATAAAATTACCCTAATTTGACTTTTAACTTAAAATAACTCAAAAACTATTGACAGCGTTTTTTTTTTATTTTGACATATTCTTAAAAAGCAATGTTTCATCAACAGTTGCAGACAATTTTAGTAAGATATTACAAACAGATTTAATGATCTGATGCTTTCAAAATTTAATATCCACAAACTTTATATGAAATTACTAATTTTTCGGCGTTTAACTCAAAAACTATTGATAAACTATTTTTCGATTTTAATATATTTTTAAACAGCAATTTTCATACACTTTGACAGAAAATGTTAGTAAGATATTACAAATGGATTTAAAGTTACAAAATTTAGATAAAATTGCTCTTCTTTACCATTTAACTCATCATAGCTTAAAAACTATCAATAGTGTATTTTGGATTTTAGCATATTTGAAATAAAAAATTAGATAGTGAAGTATTTTAATCTGTTTTTAAGACCATTGCAAAACATGTATCTAAACTACTGTTTTTTTTTCTTTCAAAATAGGGAATGAATAAAATTCAAAACTTAAAATTACTCTTAAAATTTTATGGATTATAAAAACTAAAAAACTGTAATTTTAAAACAGCCTCCTGTTTAAAAAACATCTAATTTAAAATTATGTGAAAATCTAAATATACCCATTAATTTTTTTCAAATAATGTTCATGTGAATGACAAAGTTCGTGTTTCAATCAAATTGTATCGATTATAAAAACTAAAAAAAAAAATCAGGACTTCAATTTTAATCGAGATATTTATGAAATTTTGGGAGGAAAACGTCGTTATGAAAATCTAAAAATACCCTACCTATAGTTTTTAACTTATTTGTATCAGAATATCAGACATGTTTTTTTTTAAATCAAATTTAATGGATTATAAAAAGTAGTTGTTTCAATGAACATTTGGAGAAGTCTCAACGAGACTAAATTTTTGCAGAAAGTCGATATAAATTATAATTCGTTTCTATATTTTATAAACATTTCTAATAAATCATAATAAAAACCATATGCTGCTCAATAATCTCATCCATTCTCTCATAACGATCTTATATTCCTGCTGTCCGAGTATTAAGCCCCATTTGGATTCAATTGCAAAAGAAAAAACCACCAGCCAGCAAACATTGCACTCAACCAGAGATGATAACTGGAAAAAGCCGACTTTCCCACACAAAAGCCCAACGGCTAATTGACTACAATCGCAATATACTCTCCTCTGGACTCTCACAGTGAGAGCAACCGCTGGTGAATAACAGTTCGCAATAGTTTAAAGAATGCCGTAACATCTCAGGCAGGAGCAGGAAATAGTGCACTTGCAGACGAGTCATTCCGGATTCGCAGTCGAGGATTATTCGTGCGGTTTAATTAAAACGTCTGGCATATACCTTGACTTTAATGCTTGTCACGACGTAAACTTGTATTCTTCTCGGAGATATAATTGCGCTCCATCGCGGTTTTTATGCGGCGTAAAAAGGGACGGATTGTAAAAGTGTGATGAAGATCTTCAGGAGGGAATTATGATCTTGTGAGTTTATGATCAACGACAGATGCTTGGGCTTTTATGTTATTACATGGTATTCAAAAATGTATTTCAGATGTACAAAATCAATAATGGTCAAGGAATAATAACAAAATAATGTCTAACAAAATAATTGCATATTTAACTTGTTCATGATTTCAATTTATTTTCGAGATATTTATAAATTTTTGGGAGGATGTTAAGAAAACGTCGTTATTTCATTATACAGGGTGTTTACCGGAAATCACATGGTTTTCAAAAAGCCACACATTTTTAAATTTTAAACCATTTTTTTTAAACATAGCGTTCTACAAACTCAGAATTTTAAGAAATTCTTACAAATAATTAAGTAGCAAAAATAACATCGCGTAGATGGCGCCCTTCCGATTGAACACATATTTACTTGTTCCGGTAATTTCACGATTATGGAATTTTGATAGTATATTATCATTTAATTGACTGTAATTTAATTATTATCTTTCAAATCTTTATTAACTTGTATCACAATTGACGTTCCGTTTTAACAATACAGAACGTTCTCTGTCAATAGAACGACAATTAACGTATTACGTCAATTGTTAATTGTTTTAATGATGAAATAAACAAGTGTCTTCCACTCCCAGACTAAGCATGAAAAAAAATTTCGAGTTTAGAAAAGCCTGAAAATTTGGATCGGGCGCGTATCGAAGCGAAGCGACCGAGCCAAATTAGGCTTTTCTAAACTCGAAATTTTACTTCATGCGCCACGCATATAAAACACTGATTTAATGTCAATGGTCTTAAATTTAATCCATTGACAAGGAAAATAAGTTAAGTATGTTAATTATTAATCAGTATATATTTATTACTGACATATTGTTAAAAAATTAAAAATTTTTACACAAAGAAACATGATTTAATTAATTCAAAAATGCATACGCTATAAATTTTCAGTCAGAAATATCGTGAAGTTTAGAATATTCTTGTTTAGCAGTATATTCTTAATCCTGCCATAGCAGAATATTTTTAATACTGATTTAGAAGTATGTATTTAATTTTACAATATTTTAGTGTATTATACGCGTGGCGCATGAAGTAAAATTTCGAGTTTAGAAAAGCCTGAAAATTTGGTTTGGTCATGTAGCGCTACGCGCTACATGACCAAACCAAATTTTCAGGCTTTTCTAAACTCGAAATTTTACTTCATGCTTAACCTGGGAGTGAAAACACTCGTTTGAAACAAATGCCCTAACATTTACAGTACATAAACGGGATTTGTATATTTAATAGAAAAATTCCCTGTAGCGGGTGTTTGATTAAGGGTAGCCATCGGCTATATCTCAGAAAAAGTGGCCAAAAGAAATCACTGGAAATGATTTTTAGGTTTCTAGCTTTCCCGCTAGAGGGTGTAATCTCTATTGTACAAAATAAAAATAAGTTTTTATCAAATAAGCACTAAATTAAGCTACGTCGAAAATAAGAAAACTCAATTTACTCAATCTTTACTCTCAATTTACTCAAGCTTTACTTAATTTTAACTATCTTCTCGTTTTCTTGTATTTCATATAAGACGCATAGGAGAATGTAAAAGTCTACTCAATTAAATAGCTTTAATCTTAGTTAGGTTTAACCGAATTTAATTTGATTGATAATTGCATGCACTTTAAAAGGTCATTGATTCTGGTTCACATTAATTTTGGTATGAAGCGCCAGAGGGCGCGATTAAAACAACAACTTTATTTCTTAAATTTTCTTAAAGTTTTTAAATTTTAAGGTATACTTTAGTTACGTTAGTTAATTTAAGTGAAAAATACTGTTAAAACTAGTGAAAATCGCATCACGATATCTTTATCCATACCGGAGATTTTGTGAATATTTGACGGAATGGGGGCATTCTTCACCACGCAATCTAGAAAAATAATATAAAATCTAGTAGGCTAGTAGGTGTTAACCAACAATATATTTTTGTTTTATGTACAAAAGGTAAAACACTTTTTTTAATGATGAGGCCTTGTCAAAATGTTCATATTTTATTAAGCAAAGATGTGAGTAAATCAATAAGTATGAAAGAATATTGAAATGGAGTAGGCTGTGCTTACTTAGGTGTATATTTTAACTAATTTATAACTGTAATTAAAATAAATTATTATAATATACTCAATGACATTAGAAGCGTAACACCCAGAAGGAGTTATTATTTTAACTTGATTTTTTGCCGGTATGGTAGTCTTACATCAAGAATAAAATGATTCCATTTTCAAGAAATTTTATTAAAAAACAATCTAAAAAAAATTAATAATGTGTTTGGCGACCCCTTTGCTGTATACACTCCTGTAGACGTCTGGGCATCGACAAAATGAGATGGTCGATGTCTTCTTGAGGCATCTCGTTCCAAGCAACTTGAATTTCATCGATCAACTGTGCTAGAGTCTGTGGAGGATGGTGCAAAGAGAATATTCTTCTTCCCATGATATCCCACACATGTTCAATGGGATTTAAATCCGGTGAACGGGGCGGCCACGCCAAAACATTAACACCAGCTTCATTAAGAAAGTTCCTAGTTCGACGAGCAATATGGGGACGTGCGTTATCTTGTTGAAAAAGTACGTCTGGGCGGCCATCTAGATAAGGCAACAAAGTCGGTCGTATGACGTCTTCAACATAACGCGCAGCTGTCATACTGCCTCGAATGAATACAAGAGGTGATCGACTACCATAAGCAATAGCCCCCCAAACCATTACTCCAGCAGTCCTGTGTACATGCCTCTCAATAGCAAACCTAAGATCAGGTCGTTCTCCACGGTAGCGTCGTACCCTTCTACGGCCATCATGCGTGCCTAGACAAAATCGTGATTCATCGCTGAATACGACATCGTGCCATTCTGCCTCCCAATGCTGCCGTTCTCTGCACCAGTCCAACCTTTGGCGACAGTGTCTCGCTGTTAAAGGAAGCACTAATCTTGGACGGTACGAAAGAAGCCCAAAGGATTGAATGCGGCGATATAAAGTTCGCATACTAACGGGCCTACCTTCTTCTCCAATCCATTGATCACCGATTTGACGCGTAGTAGCAAAACGGTCTCGCAGGGCTATTTGTCTTAAGCGCCGATCTTGACGTTCTGTGGTACGCCTTGGTTGACCAATTGGTCTTCTTCTTGCTCCTCTACCTTCTTCTGTCCATACCTGATACACACGTTTTACAGTTGCTGCAGTGGAATCAATACGGCGGGCAATTTCGCGATAGGACATACCGACATCTCGATAAGCAACAACTCGACCCCGGTCAAAATCGCTCAAATGGTGATATTGTGGACGTCTTCGGACTCGAGGCATTTTATTTAAGCTTAACACACTCAACGGAAACACGAAAACTAAAAACATCTGTACTAAACAGTTCATATAAATAGTTTTATCAAAAAAGAAAAAGTGAAATATTTTTTTTTTCATTATAAATATAAAAGGCACAAGGTTGAAATTGTTATCAATGTATGCTTTAAATATAGTCATCTGTTGCTAAAATATGAATTCAAAAAAATCATTCCTTCTTGGTGTTACGCTTCTAATGTCATTAAGTATATTAACAATAAATAAGTAACAAAATGAAAATAATTTAAAATAAAAATTAATGATTTTTGTTGTTGTCTATTCACATATAGTCAAAATCACCGCAGGTGTTTCGATAATAATAAAAGAATAATTTATGTTGGTAAAAAGAGAAACAGCCATTTTGATATCAAAATACCGTTGAAATAAATTGCATCAACGACTATTTTATTAATTTTGTGTACAGAAAATGACAAAAATTATTAAGTGTAGCTTACATTAATTTTAAATTAGTTTCATTTTGTTATTTATTGTTATAATGTATTTATTATTTGAGTAAATAAAGTCCTAAATAAACAATGAAATTATGCGTTAATTTTGACATATCACATGTCTACTCCATTTTAATATTTTTTACAATCATTGATTTACTCACATCTTTTTCACGAAGTAAATTATTTTACAAAAAATGCGTTTTTTTCTTTTACAACATAGAACAAGAATACAATGTTGGTTACCCCAGCAGCCTACTAGATTTTATATTATTTTTATAGAGAGCGTAGTATAAAATACCCCCATTATGTTCACTATATCTCTGGCTAGGATAAAGATATCGCGATGCGGTTTTCACTTATTTTCACAGATTTGTTTATTTTAAATAACTACCATAACCAAAGTATACCTTCGAATTCAAAAAATTTAAGAAAATTAAACAAATATGAGCATCAATTATCAATTGCGCCCCCAGGCTCTTGATATAAATACTAAACGCACTAAGCAAACACATTGAAGTAATGTTTCATTAACATTAATACAACGTTTACTATTGTTACAATGTTGATATAACACTATTTGTTTGTTTTTTGCTCAATGGGAAGTTAATCAAAGTAAATAACGTTGTAAAGTGCATTTAATTATCAATCAAATGAATAAAAGTTAATTAAATTCGGTTAAACCGAACTAAAGTTACAGGCATTTAATTTAGTTGACGTTTCTGTTCTTCCCTGCATCTTATATAAAAACCAAAGAAACAAGAAGATCGTTGAAATTGAGTAAAATTTAGCGTAGATTAAGATTTTTATACTTTCGACATAGCTTAATTTGGCATTTATTTGATAAAAACGTGTTTTTATCTTTCATATTTGGGATTGCGCCCTCTAGCGGTGAAGCTGGGGGCTTAAAAAATGTTTACAGCGATTTCTCTTGATCCCTTTTATTGTGCGATTTTTCACCGCAACATTCTACGATGCATAATTTCTGTGATACAGCTGATGGCTACCCTTAATCTCACACCCGGCATGTAGAGTTATACTATTTTGTCCAGTAGACAATTTTGATACTTTTATTCTACCTACAGTTTGTACAGCACGTTTTTTTTAACAAACAAAATAAAGGTTTGTTAAAAAAAAACGTGCTGTACAAACTGTAGGTATAATAAAAGTATCAAAATTTTGTACTGAAAAAAATAGACTAATTCCTTAAAAAAAAAACATTTAAAATTCTTGCTCAACAAAAATTGGCACATATTCTCGTTCATAACTCACGCAACAATGTAAAATTCATCGACCGAACTTGCGCTCGGTTTTATGCATCTCGACAATGAGAGATTGAAATTGCGTTTTTACGAGTTGCAGTGGCAGGATTTAGTGCGCGCAATAAAAATGTATTTAAAAAAAAAGAGGCGCCCTAGGGCGCACGCGTGGGCGTAAGAATAGAGTCAAGGCCAAGGGAACTATTTATATAAGCGTTTTAGACCGGAATCGCACGCGAATGGATTCTTGGAAAATCCGGGGAAAACACGTGGAAAACTCTTTTAAATAGCTCAGAACAGGGGGAGGAAATTTATGGGTTTTTCCAAGAAAAAGGATTTATTAGGCGCGCGCGATTCACGAGAGTTCGAAAAGTGTTGCATGTGCAAGTTAAAAAATGATTTTATTTCAACACGCATTCATTTACGAAAATAGACATTAATAAACTTTATATTACCTACTCATCTGTTAGTAAACAGCAATGTAATCATGTTATACTTACAGCATTATAATCATGTTATACTTACAGCATTATAATCATGTTATACTTACAGCATTGTAATCATGTTATACTTAAAGCCGCGCACCCAGGGGGTGGTTCGCGGGCTGAAGCCCCCCCCCCCTCCCCACAATAGCCGAATAAAATTGCATTCGTCTGCCAGACGCCCTCCTCTCATAACTCCACGCCCGCTTCCCTGATTTTATTTAATTTTTTTAGTTAGATTGAAACACTATTATAGCCTTATTCCACTTCACCTACTCTTAGGAAATATGTCGTGCCCCCCTGATATCTTGCCGCGCCTCCCTAAGGGGGCGTGCCCCCCCGGTTGAGAAAGTCTGATCTAGACAAAATGCGTTGTGTCTAAGGGCTATTAGACATAATGCCTTGCACGATTTTACATTGAAAACAAAATACTGAAAAACATAGTTTTGTTTCATAAACAAAGTGACAAATTATTTATAGGGAGTATATTAAACTTCACTTAAAATCAATGTTTTATACGCGTGGTGCGTGAAGTAAAATTTCAAGTTTAGAAAAGCTGGCGCATCCCGACAAATCCAAATTTTCAGGCTTTTCTAAACTCCCAATTTCACTTCATGTTTAATCTGGGAGTGGAAACACTTGTTAAAAGTTAAAAATTGAACCCTTTTATAATAAAGCTTGCATAAAAAAATCAAAGAAAACTACTTGATTCAAAAAGAAAATAATTATAGGCATAAGTTTTACTTCAAATAATATCAAACCAAACTGGATTAGTTAATAATTATAAGAAGAGGATTTTTTATACAAGGATTATTACAAAAGCGTTCAATTTAAAACTTGTAATGAATATTTCCACTCCCAGATTAAGCACGAAGAAAAATTTCGAGTTTAGAATAGCCTGAAAATTTAGGTTTGCCAAGGCGCGAGTCGCGCCCTGGCAAATCCAAATTTTCAGGCTTTTCTAAACTCAAAATTTTACTTCCTGCGCCACACGTATAAAACACTGATTTAAAGTGAAGTTAATATATTTCTTATAAAAAATGTGTCACTTTGTTTAACAAAGTGATGTTTTCCAGTACTTTTTTTGGTTTATTGTGTTCGATAGATTTATTTTATAATTTCAGAAAAAAGCGGGAGAATGTCTCGTATTTTCCATAATTTAGTCCCAACATTTAACTTCTCAATTTTGTTGTTTTTTTACATAAACATAAAGAAATTAATACTTCCTTACAAGTTCTTTAACTGTTTTTATTTATTTATTATTTTTCGAGCGTAAAATAAAGCACAATGTTCTTATATTTTCAATAACCGATTAATGTTGAGCTTCTGTTATTACAACTTTACAAAGTTGATATTTTTATGACACTTAGCATGTCAGAACTTGTATAAACTCATGCGAACAAAAACCGAAATTATGTTTTAATTCAGACCATGTCTATGAGCAGTAGACATTTCGCGTTTAGTCTAGACAAAACGTGAGCTCCCTTCCCATAAGACCGGAATCGGCCCCTTTCAAGCCGTGTGAGACAAATTTCTGCGTGCGCGCTTGATACTTACTAAGGTCCCCATGATTTCCTCTTCGTTAAGGTTTTTGCTAACTAAATAATTGATTAGAGTGAGTGAAAACATCTCAAAATTAACATGTATTATAAAAAAAATTAACGACTGTCTTTAACTTTAACGAAGGGAAAATCATACATTTACATTTTGATTTATTCAGTGGGTTAATCGTGGTTAACTTCTTAGCGACGATTAAGTTTCTACGGTGAAATTTTGCTTGAGTGTATACGACTCTAATTTTATTCGAAACTGCCCTCATATAAATTGAATCTTGTATAAATATTGATAAAATATTGTACATGTATTGAATTTTTATATTAAAGGATCAATGATATTCATTATTGATACAATATTTTAGAGAAATCGAATATCAATTGAATCAAACACTTACTATGTTTTTACCACAAAATATTTATTGTATGTATATATATTATATTACACAAATATACACATAAATTCACGACTTAAGTTTCGACGTTTGACGGTCATTATCAAGTGAAACAAATTACAAAGGGGAGTTACATTTATACAGGTAAAACAATTTAGAGTGAGGGTAGCAAAACAAATTAGGTTAAACAGGTACAAAGATTTACACATTAAAGGATTTCAAAGAGCGGCGTGTACACTAAATCGGTTTGTTCGTTTAACAGATTAACCAGGGGGTTCTTGGTTCGTTTGAAAATTTCGGCGGATTCGAGCAGGTTAAGCTTTGTGCCTTTGGTACAGTTATGTAAAATTTTAATTTTATTTATTTCTGGAAATGAATGTTTGCACTCTAATACGTGGTTAGAAAAGGAACTGGAGTCTTGGTTCAATCTAAATGCGCGAAAATGTTCCGAATATCTCTTTTCGAAACTACGACCGGTTTGGCCTACATACACACTATTGCATTCGGAACAAGGGATTTCATAAACACCTGATTTCTTTAAAGGATTAATTTTGTCTTTTGAATTGAATAAAATGTTGGATAATTTGCAACTGGGTCTAAACGCGATTTGATGATTTTGTTTTCGAAGAATGTGAGCTATTTTTTCCGTAATTTCGCCAAAGTATGTTAGGGTAATGTATGGATCTTTGTTCACATTTTCCAGTCTCGGATAAATGTGGGTCATTGTATTTTGATAACGTTTTTTTATTAATTATGTTCTGAATAAGGTTTACTGGATAACCATTTGTTTTGGCAATATCTATAATTTTATTTAGTTCTATGACTCGGTTATTGGCTGATAAAGGAATTAAAAAGGCCCGGTGTATCATTGAATGATACGCGGCTAATTTATGCGACAATGGGTGATTGGAATTATATGGGATAGTGGAATTTACGTTGGTTGGTTTTCTAAAGATATCAAATTCTATTTTATTGTTCTTGTGGATTAATGTCAAGTCTAAAAAGTTAATTTTATTATTTTGTTCGTGTTCTATTGTAAATTTTATTTTGGGGTGTATATTATTAATTAAATTTAAAAATTGATCAATTTGACGTGTGGTGCTACTAAAGCAAGCAATAATGTCATCTACATATCGGTGCCAGAATGAAATATGTTTTTGTGTGAAATCTAAGTTAAAAATGTTTTCCTCTATATGTGTCATGAATAAATCTGCTAATAGGGGGCTCAAGGGCGACCCCATTGCTAGACCTGTCGTTTGTTGGTAAAATTGATTGTTAAATTGGAAATAATTTTGTTGTAAACATACTTCAAATGCCTCGCACAGTTCTGCTTTAGTGACAACATCGATATTTAATTTATCTAACATGTTCTGGATAATTTTGAGACATTCATTAGTTGGGATATTTGAAAACATACTAGTGACGTCAAAGGATACAAGTTTGGAGCCTGTAGGGGTGGTAATTGTTTTTAAATGATTAGAAAGCTCAAGTGAATTTTTAATTGAAAATGTTGACGTAAAGTTTGTGTATTTTTTAAAAATGTAATTTAATTTTATTGCTAATGTTCGAGATGGGCTATTAATATATGATACTACTGGCGTTATGGGGAGATCGGGTTTGTGGGTTTTTATTAAGCCGTACGGCTTAATAAAGCCGTGATAATCGATAAACTGACGAATTTAAACAATAATTTGTATTTGGAATGCGGTACTTAAATGTTCGGCCATTACGTGACGTCAGTCTGAGAATATTAAATTTAAAATATGTTTGAAAAGTAGCAATATCTATGGAATTATGTAATAATTTATATAAATAACACAAAGGAATATATTGAAATAGACCGAGTACTGATAAATAGTCGAATTCTAATAATAGGTCCCTATAGGGTATGTCAAATCCATATACTTTATGTTTTATATAATACAAATATCGGAGAAATCTTCTTTGGACAGTTTCTAGAAGGTTAATATATTTAAGGTAGCAAACATCAGAACAATAATTTAGTTTGCTTAGTATGTAAGTAGAAAAAATAATCTTTAACACATTTATATATCTAAAAATTTTACAGTTTTTCATTATGAATCCCCATGTTCTAAAACAATTACAAAGAACATTATTGATATGGATTTCAAACCTTAACGAGTTATCGAATGTTACTCCCAAATCCTTTACTTCTGTGCAGCGATCAATACTAATATTATTAAGTGTATAATTATAGTAAACTCTGTTGATTTTACGAGAATATAAATTGATTGTAAGTTACGTGAAGATCAAATTAATTTGACGAATCAAGCACTAATAACCTTTCTTAGCACTTTTATTATGGTATCAACAATGAAAAGTGTGAAAAAAGGTTATTAGTGCTTTATTCGTCAAACTACGAGAATATGATAAAACTGAACATTTTTTTAAATTTATTGATAATTTATTTAAAGTGCACTACTCACAAATTATATTGAAATAATTTAAAAGCCGAAGGCAGTCGTTGTTTGTTTCTATAATATTAAATACTTTTAAATCAACTGCTCACATTTAAAATGAACACTGAATATTTTTGCAGACGTCATCAAAATATATTATAAATAAAAGAGGTCCTAAATAAGACCCTTGTGGCACACCACTAGTTGGTGTGTACCATTTAGATCGTAATCCATTAATTTCCACAGTAAATTGGCGATTGCTTAAATATGAAATAACTGTACTAATTATTTGTTGATTATTGCCGAATGCATAAATACGATTAATTAAGATAGTATGATCCAATCTATCGAAGGCTTTAGTTAGGTCCGTACAAATTACGTCCAGTTACTTGGCAGAATCCATTGCTTAAGCTGCAATTTGTGCCAGATTACATAAGTTGGAAGATGTAGATCGTTTTTTTGAAGAAACGATGTTGGTGTATCGAAAGTTGCACGCTAACAAGTAAATACATATGCTCACTCATAATTGATTCCAGGCCCTTTGAGAAACTACATAATATTGAAATAAGACGATAGTTCTCAATCTTTCTCGCATTGCTAGACTTTTTGATTGGACAAATCCGAACTTGTTTCCAAATTTCAGAGAATATGCCTTTTTGTAAAATTGAATTAAATATGAATGTAAGTGGTTCATTCAGCACCTCCGAGCAATCTTTTAAAATCATTTCCGGAACCAGAGCTATAATGAATCCGCGTAATAAGGATTCGAATCACGAATCCGAATCACCAAATATGATTCGAATCACGAATACTCAAATAAAGGATTCGTAAGAGATAAATATGATTCGAATCAAAGATTCAAATCCTGGTTTTTCCAATCACGAATACAAATTCTTTAAGAATAAATTTGTAAATATATAAATATCGTTACCAGTTGTTTTAACAAAAATATTCAAAACCTAATTGTTTATTATTAACACTGAACATCGTTGATAACAGACTAAATATCTGATTCTCTGTTACTGTGATTAAAGATGTATTTGTGTGTTTTTGAACTTCACTTCATATCAGTGTTTTGTACGCGTGGCGCATGAAGTAAAATTTCGAGTTTAGAAAAGCCCGAAAATTTGTCTCGGGTCGCTGCGCGACCCTCGACAAATTTTCACGGGGCTTTTCTAAACTCGAAATTTTACTTCATGCTTAGCCTGGGAGTGGAAACACCCGCTGAACACTTCAAATTGAACTCTATTGTAAAATCGACGAATGCCTGAAAATTAGGTAAATAAAAAAAATACTGAATATCATTAAAACCGGGAAAGTCAGAGAAAAGTCATGGAATTATATTCAAATTGATCAAACCTCTAACATAAAAGCCATATGATATTATTAAATTCAAAATCAGCAGGAAAATTACAAAACAAGTAAAAATTTATAAAATTAACTTAAATATAGACAAAAACAATGAAAACAATTTAACAAGATAGGGGTTTCCCACAGGAGAAAGTTATATTAAAAGGCTAGGGAAAAAAATCTTGAATCAGGGAAATGTCAGAAAAATTTAACATTTCAGATTGTGGCTACCATGTCAATTTTACTTCAAATAATATTAAACAACATTTTTAAAACTAGATTATTTTCTTTAAAAACAATTTCAGTCATTTAATGTTTTTATCAAAGCATTCAGTTTAGATTTTCGAACGAGCGTTTCCACTCCCAGACTAAGCATGAAGTAAAATTTCGAGTTTAGAAAAGCCCCGTGAAAATTTGTCTCGGGTCGCGCAGCGACCCGAGACAAATTTTCTGGGCTTTTCTAAACTCGAAATTTTACTTCATGCGCCACGCGTATAAAACAGTGGTTTAACGAGACATTTAAAAACACACAAAATACTTTTTTCAAAACCTTTTGTATTCTATTCTATTTCTATTGAAAGTGAGTGGGTAGTTATGCTACCCTCCACTGCGACCGCAAGGATCTATTGTGGCTCACAATTAAGGTCGAACATCCGACCTTACAGTTTACCTTCCAAGTCCATCTTCTTGATGAAGTCAAGGATCTTGTCAGGTGAAGTTTTTTCCAGGTCCTTCAGGTTTAGCTTCGGTGTGCCAAACACCGTGGTCCTGATCTGGTCGCCAGCTGGACAGGCACATATGACGTGCTCTGCTGTTTCATCATCCTCTAGGCATAGGCGGCACTCAGTGGTGTCGCTTAGTCCTAGTTTATTAAGGTGATGCCTTAGACGGCTGTGTCCAGTGAAGAGAGCAGTTAATGTGTGAACATCTGATCTGCTCAGCTTCAACCATGAGGCCGTCCTGGCCGCAGATGGTTCACTTGTTACCGCTCTGAAATGTCTCATTCCAGGGCGGTTTTGCCAGAAATCCTGTGCCTCGTGTCGTCTCATCCATCCGTTGTTACGGTCTCTAGCTGTTGATCTGGGTATCCCCAGAGCGGGTTCTGGTCCGATGTAGGCTGTACGCGCCCCCTCTCTGGCTAGGGAATCGGCTAATTCGTTTCCCTTCACGCCAGAGTGGCTTGGCACTCACATCAGACTGACCCCGTTTACCTGTGCCATTTGGCAGAGGGCTTCCTTGCAGTTCCGTACAGCCAGCGAGGAGCAAACCTTTTGTAAGTATTCGAATCCTTTTATAAATATTCGAATCCTTTTATGAGGATTTGAATCACTCGCATTTGGATTCGAATACGAATCCTCTTAAAATATGTAGCGAATCCGGATCACGAATCCAGTTTAACTAAAGTATTCGAATGCCTCTTTTGAATCCTCTAAAAGGATTCGAATCCAGGATTCGAATCCTGCCCAGCTCTCCGGAACCATGTCAATACCAGTAGTTAGTTTAGATGTCATACGGCAAAGATGGTGTTTAACATCGGTAGTACAAATAATATAATTACTAAGTAAAGTTTGGTTTCGACCTAAATCCACATACGTAGAATCCGTTGAATACGTTTTGCTGAAGAATTCACTGAAACACTCTACAATATCCGTCGGGTTAGTGATATTAACATATTCGTATGATATTTCTCCAGGTATCCGAGTTCAATTGTTTTTATTGTTAATAAAGTTAAATAATAGATTTGGTTCGTCTCCAATTTGTTCTTCAGGTTTTTCGATATATTCAAAATGTGCGGCAGATATACTTTAATTAACACTTTCAAGATAAAATATTGATACAATGTAAATACAAAATGTATTTCTATTTCTACTAGGGTAGATTCTACAAGTAACCATCTAATTCTGTTCCATACCATTCACATAAATTTAGTATTCACTCCTTATTTGTTTTGCTGAAATACAGGAAACTCCTACGCGTATAACTTCGAAATAACTTTTATTTTCTACCTTAGGTCATACAATTTAGTTGAATTATTTAAGGTGTACGTAATTTTGTACACGAATATTGAATTGTTTAAAATAAGTTCTTCCAATTTTATTCCGAACTTAAAAGGCACACTCTCTGTTCCTTTTTCCAGCTACATTTTCTACAGTTATTTCTCAACTAAATCACGACAATATTTCATTGCCTATTTCACAAAAATTCTTCCTAACAATCTCCATGAATCCATTTCCTTCTTATTAAGCCCACCAAGAAAAACTTGTTAGCTGTTTGCTAGGCTTGGCCTCCCTTTAGTTGAAAATGTTTTCAAGAGTGCAGTTTGTTTGCACTGCTTGGCTTGACATCCCTTCAGAAGAAAAAAAATCTCATCTCTCCAAGCCGATTTCCAGAAGACCTTTAACGCCCTTTAACAAGTTTCGCATAATAATATTTACACCCTCATCCCAGGGCAGAGCGCGCAAACTTAGCCTCACTTTCAAAAGCGACACGTTTTTATTCCGACTAGTTTTCGCGAAGAGGCAAAGACGCGGATTTTTATTGTAGACACGCTGTGTCAATATTAATTCCATTATCGATTAAGTTTGTAGTGTGTGCGTTTGGCTATTTGTGTGTGTATGCAGGATATATAGAGTCCATTTTTATTTTAAGTATACATATTACATCGATGTGCATTCTGTAAATGTTTAGGCATTCGTTTTTTTTTTATTAACGTTCAGTTTGAAGATTCTAACAAGTGTTTCCACTCCATGGTTAAGCATGAAGTAAAATTTCGAGTTTAGAAAAGTCT
Source organism: Philonthus cognatus (assembly GCA_932526585.2). Lineage (NCBI taxonomy): Eukaryota > Metazoa > Arthropoda > Insecta > Coleoptera > Staphylinidae > Philonthus > Philonthus cognatus. The sequence continues at coordinate 11,211,328 of OW052244.1, forward strand.
GAAAATTTGGTTTGGTCACTCCGCGACTTCATGTGCCACGTGTATAAAACACTGATTTCAAGTGAAATTAAAATTATTCGTTATCTCACAATAATTGACATTACAAAGATTTATCTTTCAACATTTAATCGTCTGGATTGGATTAATTTACTTTCAATTTTTTTCTTTTAATTATACTTACAAATCATAAAGCAAATTGTTCGAATTTTAAAAGCGCAAGATTAGGTTAGACGAAATCAACATTTGTAAAACTAATTAGGCAGTATATTTTGAACTTCGCCTTAAATCAGTGTTTTACACGCGTGGTGGGTGCATGAAGTAAAATTTCAAGTTTAGAAATGCCTAAAAATTTGGATTTGTCGGGGCGCGTTAGCGAAGCGAGTTGCGCCCGGCAAATCCAAATTTTCAGGCTTTCCTAAACTCAAAATTTAGAAAAGCCTAAAAATTTGGATTTGCCGGGGCGCGACTCGCTTCGCTAGCGCGCCCCGGCAAATCCAAGTTTTCAGGCTTTTCTAAACTTAAAATTTTACTTCATGCTTAATCAAGGAGTAGAAATACTTGTTATTAATATTTTTTAATCAACAAATTAAAGATTAAGGTCCAATTGCGGCCCAACCGATTAGCTTTAATCATCTACTACTCATTGATTAAACCTCTGATTTAGGCAAATTTCTAGAACATAAGAATGTTATAAATTTGTAAAATATCATCCTAAACATGTCTCTTTCATCAATATGCAACTGTGTAAACAATTTGTAAATACAATTGTGTTTTTAAAAGGTAGTAATCACTGATTAAGTGAATCGACTTGGGTGCAAACGGGCATAAATTATACTTCATGCTTAATCAAGCAGTGAAAACACTCGTTATTGGTATTTTTTAACCAACACATTAGAGACTAAAGATAATTAATTATCAGAAAATTCAAATTTTCAGGCTTTTGTAAACTTAAATCATTTATTTCATGCGCCAGGCGTATAGAAGAAACTTTTATTGTGAAGTTACACATACTCTTTAATTACAATTATACAAAACAATAAATTTATGGCAGAAAAATAACAAAATTCAAACGTTGATAAAGCTTCCGGTAAACGAAATTGAAAAATGCATCCCCCTACAAAAAAAAAAAAAAAAACAACAAACATGCTGCATACTAAACACAAAGAAATGAGGTGTCATGATAACCATTTTTACGGCCCGAGGAATCCCCGCGGGGGAAATAAGATGCACTTTTGTCAAGCTGAATTCCGACGGCGCTTTAATTTTTAAATTCACGCTGAAAGGAAAAGCTCCGCCATAAATCCTCGCAGGATATTACTCATCACCTTCTACGCGTATGTGTCTTGAGGAGAGGGTGCTTTATGGCCTGTAAATAACGCCAGCACCACGATATCTGCTTTTGATGAATGCGTGAATATTAAAAAAAATAAATAAGGAAAAATTGCGCTGTTGCGGAAATTGTGCGGTAATTTTTTATACGCAGAGATTTTTAAATATTGATTTTTTGTATACCTATGTGTGAGATGTACTTTCCCTGTATGAATTAAGGGTTTTATTACATTTATCTATCTTAATAATATTTGAGACTGGAAGAATCAACAGAAATTAGACACGAAGAGATAAGAAGAAGTATATAGAAGTTAGTGAGAATGAATTAAAGATTAAAGAATCGCGTGAAATTAAGAACAAATTTTAGACATTCTTTTTCTTAGTTAATGAGAAAGAAATGAAGACTGAAAAGAAGTCTCTACGGATTTTATACCAGAAGAAAACGTGAGATTGCGAAGAAGACAACAGAAATCATTGACTTTCGTTGTCTTCGAGAAAGAAATTAGAAAATCGGGCGATTGGGAAGAAGACAGCAGATGTTATTAAGGAAGATATGTAGAAAGCGTCAGATTAAGAAGAAGACAACAGAAGAACAGAAGTGATTAAGCAAATAATTGAATAAATCGTTAGACTGAGAATAAGAGAACAGAAGTTGCTAAGCAATAAATGAAAAAATCGTGAGATTGAGAAAATGACAACAGAAGTTAGTGAGTAAAATACTAAGAAAACTTAAAATTGAGAAGAAGGGTGAGCCGAAAAATGACGTTAGTAAGCAATAAATAAGATTGAGAAGAAGACAACAGAAGTTACGAAATAATAAATGAAAAAATCGTGAGATTGAGAAGAAGACAACAGAAGTTAGTGAGTAAAAAACTAAGAATACTTGAAATTGAGAAGAAGAGTGAGCAAAAAAATGAAGTTAGTGAGCAAAAAATGAGATTGAGAAAAAGACAACAAAAGTTACCAAGAAATTAATGAAAAAATCGTGAGATTGAAAAAAAGACAACAGAAGTTAGTGAGTAAGAAACTAAAAAATCTTCAAATTGAGAAAAAGAGTGAGGAAAAGGTGAAGTAAGTGAGCAAAAAAAAAAATGAAGAAAACGTAAGATTGAGAAGAAGACAACAGAAGTCACTGACTTCTGCTGTCTTCAAAAAAAGAAATTAATAAATCATGAGAAATAGACAGCAGAAGTTATTGAGCGAGAGGTGAAGAAAGCGAACGATTAAGAAGAGAACAACGAAGTTAGTGAGCAAGAAATAAAGCAATCGATTGAGGAGAAGACAGCAGAATTCAGTGAAGAAGACAAGAGAAGTTATTTAGCGAAAGATAAAGAAAGCGTGAGATTGAGGAGAAGACAGCAGAAGTTAGTGAAGAAGACAAGAGAAGTTATTTAGCGAAACATAAAGAAAGCGTGACATTGAGAAAGAAGCAACAGAAGTTATTGAACAAGAAAAGAAAAAAACGCAAGATTGAGACATCAGTGGTCTTTACCGATGTTAGTGAGCAATTCATAAAGAAAGAGGAAGATTGAGAAGAAGAGGACAAAAGTAAACAAGCAATAAATACAGAAAGCGTGAGATCGAAAAGAAGCTCAGATTTCTTCTCAGTCTGTCGTTTGTGTCTAGTATTAACCTCTTCAGAGGAAAACATTAGTTCTTTTTCTCAGACTAATGTTTTCCTCTGGATTTCATTTGTCCCTCGACAAAGTCCAGAAGAAAACATTAGTCTGAGAAGAAGAGTATAGAATTTGACAAATAAAGCACTAATAACCTTTCTTCACGCGTTTATTTGAATTACCAAATGTACATACATTTCGGACACAAAGTGACCATTATCAATAAATAAACACTTTGTGTCCGAAATGTATGTACATTTGGTAATTTAAATAAGCGTGTGAAGAAAGGTTATTAGTGCTTTATTCGTCAATTCAATTTGATCTGCACGTAACTAAATCAATCAACTTAAGAGTATAAAAGTTAATGTGAATTAGCGAGGAAGAGATAAATATTAGAGAGAAACGTGAGACTGAAAAGAAAACTGAGTTAATGTTCGCGTTCCTGGTTCTTTAATTAAAAGCATTATTTTCTAAAATATTCAGAGGTGAAACGTCTCGCCCTCGCAATTCCGCCTCAGAGGGATGAATTTATTTAAAACCGCCGCCTTTTGATCCCCTAGTGAACTGTACGCGAACCGCAATCTAATGCCGCTTTTGATGTTGCAAAATTCAGTTTGAAGCGCCAATTTCGCTACGTCAATATGTGGAGATTATAACGCTCGTGTTTTAATTAGGTCCATTGTTGAATTAATGATTAGAATTAGTAATTAAAATTAAATTTTAATGAGGATTAATGGAAATATTGATATAAATGTTTGCAGGTAGGAGTCATTTAATTTTGATTAAATGAAAAAAAAAGAAATGTTTTCCAGTCCTTGTTTAACCATTCTGGTGATGTTTTCAGTCCTTGATTAAGCATAAAGTAACATTTCGAGTTTAGAAAAGCCTAAAAGTTTATATTTGACAAATATAAATTTTCAGGCTTTTCTAAACTTAAAATTTTACCTCATGCGCCACGCGTATAAAACACTGAAATGTTGTGAAGTTCTTTAGGATCATTTTCCTTTCAATATGTAAGTATGATAGAAAAAAATATCAGAAAGCAATTTGGTTACACGAATTAAACATATAGTGAAATTAGTCAGAGATGTGGTATGACTCTTAATATTAATAAATCTGCTTATTTGTCTATATTTGTCTAATTTTTATTTTAAAAATTGTCCTGTACACAATTTGTCTATAACACAATTATGTGTTGTTGATTCTTAAATATTCGTTATTTTAAAAAAATGAGGTCAATTTGAAGTTTAAACGAGTGTTTTCCACTCCCATCGATGCGTACTCTGTAAAGTTTCAGGCATTCGTTGTTTTTGAAAAACGTTCAGTTTAATGCTTCTAACGAGTGTTTCCGCTCCTTGGTTAAGCATAAAGTAAAATTTCCAGTTTAGAAAAGCCTGAAAATTTGGTTTGGTCGCGTAGATAATATTATTAAATTGTTTTATGCTGGTACTATTATGAGTGTGATTAATTTTGTTTATTTTTTGTTTCCAGGTAAGCTGATTTAAACATTGTTTTAATAAAAATTACAATTAATAACTTTGGCAGTTAATGGTAAGTCTATTTTATTATAACTGAACCCATACTGAAACTAATACAAAGACATATTAATACATATATGCTGTAAATATGATGTACATTTTCAAGCATTCGTTGCTTTTTAAAGATTTTAATTTGAAGCTTTAAACGGGTGTTTTCCACTCCCAAATTAAGCATAAAGTAAAATTTAGAGTTTCGAAAAACGTGAAATTTGGATTTGCCGGCGCGCGATCAAAGCGAGTCGCGCCGGCAAATCCAAATGTTCAGGCTTTTCTAAACTCGAAATTTTACTTCATGCTTAACCAAGGAGCGAAAACACTCGTTAGAAGCTTAAAACTGAACGTTTTTCAAAAACAACGAATGCCTGAAAATTTACAGAGTACACATCGATGTAATATGTATACTTAAAATAAAAATGCACTCTATATCTCCTGCATACACACACACACACACACAAATAGCTAACTGCACACACTACAAATTTAATCGATAATGGAATTAATATTGACACAGCGTGTCTACAATAAATTCCCCGTCTTTACCTCTTCCCGAAAACTAGTTAGAATAAAAACGTGTCGCTTTTAAAAGTGAGGCTAAATTTGCGCGCTCTGCCCTGGGATGAGGGTGTAAATATTGTTATGCGAAACTTGTTAAAGGGCATTAAAGGTCTTCTGGAAATCGGCTCGGAGAGATGAGATTTTTTTCTTCTGAAGGGATGTCAAGCCAAGCAGTGCAAACAAACTGCACTCTTGAAAACATTTTCTAAAGGGAGGCCAGGCCTAGCAAACAGCTAACAAGTTTTTCTTGGTTGGCTTAATAAGAAGGAAATGGATTTATGGAGATTGTTAGCGAGAATTTTTGTGAAATCGGGAATGAAATATTGTCGTGAGTTAGTTGAGAATTTATTCAAAATAAGTGTAGAAAATGTAGCCAGAAAAAGGAATAGACGGTGTGCTATCTAAATTCGAAATAAAATTGGAAGAACTTATTTCAAACAATTCAATATTCGTTAAATAAATTACATGAAATTACATACACCTTAAATAATGCAACTAAATTGTTTGACCTACGGTACATAATCGAAGTTATTTTAGAATAGACACCCTAGTAGAAATAGAAATACATTTTATTGTATCAATATTTTGAAATTGTTAATCAATGTGCACACAACATTGTTACAATATAGATTTATGTTATTGATACTATAATAATGTTCATTATAGATACAATGTTGTATAAATCCAGTATACAAATAATTTAGTTTTTAATATAGTATCAACAATGAAAACTCAATAATAGATTTTCAATTTCTGTACAATATTATGTCAATAATTAATATAATCGTCGACTCAATAATTGATATTTAATTTCTCTACAATATTGTATCAATAATGAAAATTTCGTTTGGTCGTGAATCGCCGAGCGACCAAAAAAATTTTCAGGCTTTTCTATACTCAAACTTTTACATCATGCGCCACGCGTATACGACACTGATCTGAAACGAAGTTTACTCGTTTACAATATTTCAGTGCTTTCAGTGTTAAATACGCGTGGCGCATGAAGTAAAATTTCGAGTTTAGAAGAGCCTGAAAATTTGGTTTGGCCGCTCCGCGCTTCGCGCTACGCGACCAAACCAAATTTTCAGGCTTTTATAAACTCGAAATTTTACTTCATGCTTAGTCTGGGAGTAGAAAACACTTATTTTAAGGTTCAAATTGAACTCTTTAAAAAAGGGGGATGCATATGTATACTTAATAGAAAATTTCCCGGTTTGTATACTTAAAAGAAAAATACCTGTATTAACAGATTAATCCAATAACTATTTGCCAAATCTATTTTTGTTTGAACTTACCCAAAATCAACATAAATGCATTATTTATTTCTGTTAATACTTGAACTCTATAGTAGATGTGGAAATTGGAATTATACCATTTTTGCAGATTTAGTTTTACGAAGACATTGTCAAAATGTGACGTTTAACTTTAAAATTTTCAAATCAAGGAAACCATAGGACACCTCTCGTGAATCGTACCTTATGTAATTTTTTTTTAACATTTGATCAAACTTATACAGAATAATCTGAACTTTACTATAAATCAGTATTTTATACACATGGCGCATGAAGTGAAATTTTAAGTTAAGAAAAGTGTGAAAATTTTAATTGACTCGAACTTTGAAAGCGTAAGATTTGGCTACATGAAATATACAAATCCAAAACTCGTAAAATTTCGAGTATTGGACTTGCATTTGTATTTATTAAGTAATATATTGTGAACTTCACCTTAAAGCAGTGTTTTGTATGCGTGACGCATGAAGTAAAATTTCGAGTTTAGAAAAGCCTAAAAATTTGGATTTGCCGGGGCGCGACTCTCTTCGCTCGCGCGCCCCTTCAAATCCAAAATTTCAGGCTTTTCTAAACTCGAAATTTTACTTCATGCTTAATCAAGGAGTGGAAACACCCGTTAGAAGCTTCAAATTGGTCGCTTTTACAAAAACAACGAATTCCTGCAATTTCAGCAAATCCAAATGTTCAGGTTTTACTTACTATACACATACGAGACTGATTTATTCTGGACAACGCAACATTCAATCTTTATCAAGTAAGGCGTCCGGTCCTTTTGATGTCGAAGCATAAATGCAATTTTCCGATTCTGCCCTGGGAGGACGGCATTCACGTGGAAAAGACGCTCGTTTGATCCCGAAAATTCAGTTTCGTAAATATCCGCCCGGATATTAATTTAGGCATTGCCCTTAAATTTAAAAATATTTCAGAACATTTAAGATATTGCACAGTTGAAAGAAAATTAATTTGATTGAAATTTTCCTCGCTCATATTTTCCAAAACATGAAACCATCTTGATATGCGTAAATAAATTAAATTTAAAGATTTTCCAGAATATTTGAGATATTCCACAGTTAAAAGAAAATTAATTTGGTTTAGATTTTCTTTGGTGATGTTTTTCAAAACACAATTAAATGCAATATGCAACGTGTTAAACCGAAACACATTGGAGAATTCGTGTCAGAAAAATTCAGAATTACGACTTTAATTAAAATCCGTTTCCAATTAAGCGCACAGTTAAAAGAAAATTAATTTGGTGGACATTTACTTAGATGATGTTTTTCAAAACATTGATCTGCATCAATAAATTATACCACACTTTCACAATAAAACCCACCCTAGTGCACACTATTATTCATCCCCGCATCGACCAACTTCACAAATTTGCCTCATGCCTTCTCGATATTAGAAGTTCGCTGCATTAAAGAAACGAAGTGTATTGTGTCCTTTGGGGGTTTCCTTTTTTTACGAGGGCATTTATTTCCCCTGCTGAAAAGAACTCTTCATCCCCGCGAGGTAATAACGCCGAGCCGGGGGGTGGTTTTGAAAGATTGCCGAATCATCAAAACTGGCCCTACTGCTCCGCAGGATTCGTGAACTGTAGAAAATTAGATAATAACGTCAAAGATAAATTATAATAGTCTTTAAAGATAGACAACTTCAATTTGTTTGTTTATTGGAAAAAATATATTTTTTCTGTAGTAAAACCTCTAAAGCAGGGGTTCTCAACCTTTTTTAGGTAGCGCCGCCTCTCATTACTCTAAGCCCCATCCGCCCTGATTTAATTTGGGTTATTTAGTTAGATTGAAACACAATTATAGCTTGCACTTCAGCTACTCATTGGAAAATCTGTCGCGGCCCCTTGATATCTTACCGCCACCACCGCACCCTCCAAGAGTGGTAACTCCAGGTTGAGAACCCCTGCTCTAAAGGTTACACACGCCAGCTTATAATGCAAGAATAATAATAATATTTTTATTTCAATAAAACACAGATTTACGATGAACATGTGTAAATTGAAAAAGTCAAAAAAGAACATGAAATAAAGAAAATAATATATATACTAAACATATATATACATTACACATACGAGTACATACAAATATATACATGGTTCGTAACACCAACGAAGTTCGAGTGCTTAATGGATGCAATATCACTCACGATTGATTATTAGCTGTCAAGATATTCTGGAATGCGATATGGTTGAATGTTATTAAGTAATTGTTTAATTTTAATTTTAAATTGATTTAAGGATTTTATATATGAGGAAGTTTATTGAATAATTTTATGCAAGTATGCAATGCGCGTTTCTGTAAAATAGTCAATCTATGCAATGGAATTCTGTAGTTTCAATGCCTCGTGCTATACCCATGTTTATATTCACAATCAAGAAAATAATTTTGATTTTCACCAGCAAAAACCAATGATTGCATTATGTAATTATGTATATTGCCGGAATCGTTAAAATATTGAGTCTCTTAAACACAGTACGACTCGATGCATTGTATTTTAATTTGGCTATAGTTCTTACGATTCTTTTTTAAATTATGAATATTTGTTTTGCATCTGCACAAAACAATATTTTATAATACTATACAAAATTGCGTAGTACATTGTCAATAGGGTATTTATGTGCATATGTCGCGAGGCTACTCGTATGGCATACGCAACTCTACTAGTTTTAGGTAATAGTAGTTCCTTAGGAGTTTTCCAATTCAGAAATTCATCTATGCTTAGACCCAGGAAACGAGCACTTTTGACATATTTTATAAAAGAATTCCCAACAGTTTCTCCCACTCGTGTTTCAATGTTTGATCTTGTTGTTTTGAATAATATACACATTGATTTTTCTGAACTCAATATAAGTCGATTTTTTGTGAACCAGCCTGATAATGTGTTCATAATGTGATTGAGGTGGAGTTTAAGATCCGTATAATTGTCAGGCGTAACTAAGATGTTTCTATCGTCAGCGTAGTTTATTAACTTAATATATGTCAATATTGTAGGTTGACAACTATGAAATTATACATTATAATTATTATGTCTGACGTTTTATATGTCAATTCCTAAAGCGTGGAGCCAACTTAAATTTAAAAAAAGATAAAATCAAAACTTAAACTGTAAAGTGTGTGAACACCGTCGTAACCTTGAATATCAACTCCACTAGCAACTTTTAAGATTGCAACACTAATCACACACTTGCAATTTATGCAGCACAAGTTGCAAGTTTGTGATTACCGTTGCGTCACTAATCACACACCTGTTACTTATGTAGCACAAGTTCAAGTGTGTGATTACGGTTGCCAACACTAATCACACTCCGGCTCCTGCCAATCGTATCAAAATTATTTGAAAAGCTACGAATGAAGAGATTAAAACCATTGATAGAAAATGGTAACATAATTCTCGAATATCAATTTAGAATTAGACAGAAACACTCAAATATCGACTAGGTACATCATATTACTGATATTATTGATCGTATTTCTTGACATTGCCCAAGCTTTCCATAAGGTGTGGCATGAAGGCCTAATACAAAAACTTAAGAAAAAAAGAAACAAAACAAAGAAATATTAACATCCTATATATCTAACAGACTCTAATAAACAAGAAGATGAGTACTCCGACCTGAAAGACATAAATGCGCGTGTGCCACAAGGAAGTGTCCCTGGTCCCATTTATTTATTTATTATATACTAGCGACATACCAGCTCTCGAAGATGTAAAAATAGCTACATTTGCCGATGACACTGCTCTCCTGGCAGTTGACAATGACTTCGAGAGTTCTAATACAAAAAATACAAAACTATATATCCGATAAAATAGTAATTTGGGCAAAAGAAGGGAAAATCAAGCTTAAGGAAGTATAGTCAATTCATATTAACTTTACCAATAAAAAATAACAGAATTGTTACTATTAAGCTTTAATGGCACAATAGTTCCCCATGGAAATACAGCTAGATATCTTGGCATAACCCTCGACGCCAAGAGCTGAACTTGATCTAAACACAAACAACACTATTTGCTACTAGGGAAAAATCCAAGTTATCAATCTACAATAAATTATTAATTTAAAACCAGGTATTAAAGCCTGTGTGGCTATGTGGAATTCAACTTTGGCGATAGCCAGTGACAGTCATTTAAAATAATTCCAAACTATGTTTGTAACTCTGACCTTCATAGAGATTTCTTGACATTAGAGTAGCGACTGTTGAAGAAGAGATTACAAAAGTATGCTGGAAAGCATGAATAGCGCCTCCTTAGCCATGTAAAGGCAGAAGCTCTTCAACTGCTGGACAATCAACACATCGTCCGACGATTGAAGAGAAAGAAACTATCAGACCCTGTTTAGTGAGCGGTGTCTAAATACAGAGCATGGTGCAGTGAGTCGACCTACGTTAAAAACATCTGGAAGAAGTCAATGGACAACATTTAGTTTTAAATGTTTATTATTTATCATTGTAAAATAAATGGTTAGTCTGTTAGGCTAGTTTTAATAAGCTTAAAATATGTATTATACAGAGAGTTTTTCTTTTAAGTATATACAGAGAGTTTTATGTAACACCGAACATGTTCATAACGAGAATTGTTCTTCTAAGGATACATAAACATACGTTGTACATTTGCTGATGCTCGGTTAATTGAAATAATTTAATTTTTAGCTTTAAACGAGTGTTTTCCACTCCCAGGCTAAGCATGAAGTAAAATTTCGAGTTTAGAAAAGCTTGAAAATTTGGTTTGGTCGCGTAGCGCGAAGCGCCGAGCGGCCAAACCAAATTTTCAGGCTTTTCTAAACTCGAAATTTTACTTCATGCGCCACCGGTACAAAACACTGATGCAATGTAAGGTTTAGCGGTGTGTTTTAAATTTCGTAATATGTCAGTGTTTTGTACCGGTGGCGCATGAAGTAAACTTTCGAGTTTAGAAAAGCCTGAAAATTTGGTTTGGCCGCTTCGCGCTACGCGACCAAACCAAATTTTCAGGCTTTTGTAAACTCGAAGTTTTACTTCATGCTTAGTCTTCTTCTAAACACACTCATTTCAAGTTTCAGATTGAACTCATTTAAAAACAAAACAACGGTTATCTAAAGAATTACGGCATATACGCTGTAATTGGGACAAGTATACTTGAAAGAAAAACTCCCTGTATATCTCGAAATACTGTATACGCTGTAAATCTTCAGATATTTGTTGTTTTTGCAAATATTTTGAATTAAACTTTAAAACGAGTGTTTTCCACTCCCAGATTTCGAGTTTATTAAAGCCTGAAAGTTTGGTTTGGTCCCGTAGCGAAGCGGAGGGACCAATCCAAATTTTCAGATACCAAACACTGATGTGATGCAATGTTTAGAATAGACGTTTTTAGCATTCTGCTTTAGTAGAATATTTTAAACTTCACCTAAAATCAGTGTTTTATACGCGTGACGCATGAAGTAAAATTTCTAGTTTAGTAAAGCCTGAAAATTTTCAGGCTTTTCTTAACTCGAAATTTTACTTCATGCTTAATCTGGGAGTAGAAAACACTCGCTTAAGACATCAAATTAAATTATTAAAAAAAAAACGTTTATCGAAAAAGTTACAGCTTGTCCATACATGTTTGTATATTTCTAAGAAACATGCCCTTAGTTAATAAAAAAATCACAGGTAATTTATGTAGCAAAAGTTGCAAGTTTTTGAAGTTCATTGCAAACTTAAAAGTATTTGAATTTCTAGCGCAGTATCTGATGGTAGTTTTAAGTTGTGATAGCCTAAAAAATGAAGTTAAACTAATTATATTCTTAAATCCAACACTTGGAGGATACCAATCAATATTTTAAATTTATTTCTTCGCATAGAATCGATTTATAAAATCAGATTATAACGGAAATATCAATGTTTCCCGTACTTCAGCCGTAAATCCCCCAACGGACATCCAAACCCAATTAAATGCAATATGCATCGTATTAAACCGAAACACATTGGAGAATTCATGTCAGAAAAATCCAGAATTACGACTTTAATTAAAATCCGTTTCCAATTAAGCGCACAGGGCCGGACCTTGATTATTTTCGCGCGCGCGCGCTGAACTCACCCCCTCTCACGCGTCTTGCACTAATTACTGCCCCGAATTTTCGTTTCGTTATTAAATTTCGCGTGCGGGTAATTACGAATTCATTGTTAAGTTGCCAACTTATAATTGCCGCGCAGATAAGCCCAAAAATTACTGCGCTACGGGGCCTCTGGATGCGTTCATAAATATAAATTGCTCCGGGTCTGGAAACGTGTTGATGAACTAATTTAATTTTTAAAACCATATTCTTTTAACGTACACAAAAATGTAGATTCTTGACAACAGTAAGACTGGACAACATAGTTTTAAAGTAATGTGCAAGTCTCAATAAAATTGAAAGATGTATTTAATTATATTCTTTCAACATACAAAAAATGTAAATTATTGACAAAAGTAAGACTAGAAAAATTTGTTTGAAAGCAATGTGTAAGTCTCAGTATAATTGAAAGATGTATTTAAATTCTCTTTTTTCAACATACAAAAAATGTGAATTATTGACAAAAGTAAGACTAGAAAACTTAGTTTAACAGCAATGTGTAAGTCTTCATAAAAAAAAAGAGAGATATGTTTAAATTTTAATTATATACAGGATTTTTTTTCTTTTAGGGAATTTTTTAAAAGAGTTCAATTCCAAGCTTTAAACGAGTGTTTTCCACTCCCAGACTAAGCATGAAGTAAAATTTCGAGTTTAGAAAAGCCCCGTGAAAATTTGTCGAGGGTCGCGCAGCGACCCGAGACAAATTTTCTGGGCTTTTCTAAACTCGAAATTTTACTTCATGCGCCACGCGTATAAAACACTAAAATATTGTGAAATTTATGTATATTTGAATCTCACTTGAAATCAGTGTGTTATATGGGTGGCGCATGAAGTAAATTTCGAGTTTAAAAAATGTAAATTATTGACAAAAGTAAGACTAGAAAACTTAGTTTCACAGCAATGTGTAAGTCTAAGTAAAATTGAGAGATATGTTTAAATTTTAATTATATACAGGGAGTTTTTCTTTTAGGTAAACATATGCATTAGCCGGAAATTTTCCGAGATCCGTTATTTTTTAAAAGAGTTCAATTTCAAGCTTTAAACGAATGTTTTCCACTCCCAGACTAAGCATGAAGTAAAATTTCGAGTTTAGGAAAGCCCAGAGACTAATTTTCTGGGCTTTTCTAAACTCGAAATTTTACTTCATGCACCACCCGTATTACACACTGATTTCAAGTGAGGTTCAAATAAACATACATTTCACAATATTTTAGTGTTTTATACGCGTGGCGCATGCAGTAAAATTTCGAGTTTAGAACAGCCCAGAAAATTTGTCTAGGGTCGCGCAGCGACCCGAGGCTTTTCTTTTCTTTTTCTCACGGGGCTTTTCTAAACTCGAAATTTTACTTTATGCTTAATCTGGGAGTGGAAAGCACTCGTTTATAGCTTCAAATTGAACTCTTAAAAAAACAACGAATATCTTCAGATTTAAAGAAAATAAGCTGAATTTGGAATACGTATACTTTAAAGAAAAACTCCCAGTATAATAAGATAACTTTCAATTAAATGAGTTAAAATTGAATTGATTAAAAACAAATTGCGGGCAAAGGTTAATTAAAGCGCTCCTCTTAATTTAAAGCCTCGGTTTAATTAACCGCGCACGTAACTCTGCCAGACATAGCACTTCTTATCTGTAGCTAAGATTCACCGCGATCCAATCCCGTCTAAATCCCACTTTAATTGATTCTTCTAACTTACCCACGCAATTTTAAACTTTATATGAAATCTAGGGGAGGAGACAAGCGTATTTCATTCATAATTTTTCTTATCAGAAACAGAATAAATGTTTTTTATTGCAAGATTTGTGGAGACGTTGTTTAATTGTCGGTTAAAAAATAATAATAACGAGTGTTTCCACTCCCAGATTAAGCATGAAGTAAAATTTCGTGTTTAGAAAAGCCTGAATGTTTGGATTGGATTCAAATTCAGGCTTTTCTAAACTAAATTTTACCTCATGCGCCACGCGTATAAAGAATTGAAATATCGTTAAGTTCAAAATATATTGCTTAAGACTAAGTCGATCGATTTCTAAGAGTATAAAACTTAACATATTGTTGTCTTAGCTATATCCTTATTTAGGGATGAAATATTTCGATAAAAATAGATATACCTTAAAGAAAGTACAATCTTTTTACCTGTCGCAATAATATATTTCATACTTTTGCTGTTATTTAAAAAAAAAAGTATTAAACATTGTTAGGGCCCGCCGTGGCCGAGCGGTTGAGCCGCCGGTTTCGCCAATCGGACACGGAGGTGATCTGGGTTCGATTCCCAGCGGAGGCGAGTAATTTTTCTAACGAAAAATATTCGTCTCCGGTTCCATGGATGCGTGTGAATGTGTTGTGACGTCCAAATTAGTCGAAATATATGTTAATATATTATAAATCAACGTTAGTGGCTGAATGGTAATACCTATGCCAAACAAACCAAAAAAAAAAAAAAATATTGTTAAACTAGGGCAATCGCGCGCGTCTTGAGTTTTTTTTTTCTGCAATATCTATTCAAAACATTGGAAAACTAAATCAGTCACATTGTACTACCGTGCGATCGTTTAAATAATGATTTAGAGTAAGCGGCATTTTTTTGTGCGGTTGCCTTGAATGTTTATTGAATGATGGAATAAATTTGAGTTCATGGTAAACTATATGTTAACAGTCAGTAGTGCCAATTTAATTTAAAATTCGAGTAGGCTTTGAATTTTAAATTAGATTGGCACTACTGACTGCTAACACAGTTTACCATAACCTCAGATTTATTGCATCATTCAATTAGCATGCTAGGCAACTGCACAACAAAATTCCGCCTAAACCATGTTTTAAATGATCGCACGGTAGATTCCTTTGCAAAGATGTGTGATTTATTTATTTACTAAAATATCCTCACTATAATGTCGCGCGTAAAACACTTTTTAAAATTTCTGAAGATTCAATATCGCGCGACATCCCAGTAAAATTATTGTAGGATAGAAATTAATGGAACAAACTAGAATTCTTCGCAAAAGAACTTCTAAGATTTGACTTGATTTTCTTATATTGTTTTATAAATAATGCAGAAAACATCAAATTTAAGACGCGATTAGGCTAGTTTATTAATGTTTGGTATTTTTTTTTATAAAATAACGGTAAAAGTAAGAAATATTATATTGAGATGTGCATCAAGATTGTACTTTCTTTAAAGTATACCTATTTTTTTTTAATTATTAAAATATTTCATCCCTAAGTAAGGTTGTACCAAAGAGTATATTTCCTCTCTCTTCAACTTTTCAGTCGACGTCTCGGTTGAAAAAACGGGCCCAGATTTAATACATTTGTTTGCCTCTCTTTATACTATACTCTTTGGTTGTAGTTCAGACGACAATATGCTAAGTTTCATACGTTTAGGTAGCTTATTAACATATATGCAGTATTCTAAAGCAGTATATTTTAAACACTTCTATAAACTTTTGGGGAAAAGCGGCCGAATTCAAAAAATTATAATTCAATTTTTTACACGTCGATATCTGACAAATTTTAATTTCATAAAAAAAGCCCAGTTATATTTTAAACTGTGCCCTGAAGAAACTAACAAATTTATAGCGAAATATTGGCTAATTAAAATAAATATAATATATAAAATTACGAAAAAACTATTCGTGAAAATGCAAACAGTGTCTTAATTAATAAGACAATTTAAGACGATAAATATCCATTGAAACAACTACTTCCCGTGCAAATACACCTCCGGATATTGAATTATACAATGAAATGTTTAAAATCTTATTTAATTTGATTTGTTACAACGCTCTATTAAAGTATATGTAACGTTTAGGTCAAATTCTCTTCAAACCAACTAACAATACAATTTAAAATAAAAGGAGAGATAGCAACAAATTAGAAGTGAAAGGACTTGGATTAATACTAATGTCTTAGGCCATCTATAGACGCGTTTCGAGATTTATCTCTCTTCAGTATAGCTTTGCTTATGACGTAAAAAAAAATAGGAATTAAATTAAAACAAACTTACTTGGAAAAAGTGTTGTGTGTGGAATGAACAGGAACACAGAAATGGAATGAGTGAAAATGATGGTCGGTATTTGTAGGTAAAAAAGGGGATTATGTCATTAGCAAGTATGAAGAATGTGAGACCTTTATATTTACCTTACGGTACAGTTCAAACAAGATAAAATTCAAATTCAAAACTATTTGAATTAAGACACTGTTTGCATTTTCACGAATAGTTTTTTCGTAATTTTATATATTATGTTTAAAGTGTGCAAACTATAAGAAGCGTAAGCTTATTTTCTCGAATTCAAATAGTTTTGAATTTGAAATTTATCTTAATTAAAATAAAGTTCTGGTTAAAAAAAATAAAATTATAATTTTATGAATTCGGCCGCTTTTCTCCAAAAGTTTATAGAAGTTTTTAATAATTTTACGGCAAAAAAAAAACTACTAAATGTCGTGTATTTTAAACTTCAGAGTATAACAGTGAAATTTTACTTCATGCGCCACCGGTACAAAATACTCACATATTACTGAGTTTAAAACACACCGCTAAACTTTACATTAAATCAGTGTTTTACACGCGTGGCGCATGAAGTAAAATTTCGAGTTTAGAAAAGCCTGAAAATTTGGTTTGGTCGCTCCGCGCTTCGCGCTACACGACCAAACCAAATTTTCAGGCTTTTCTAAACTCGAAATTTTACTTCATGCTTAATCCGGGAGTGGAAACACTCGTTAGTAGCTTAAAATTAACCGCCTTTCAAACACATTTAACGTATGAAAATGTACAAATTAAAATCCGAGTATATATACCTAAAAAAAACATTCTCTGTATGTTTATGCATATGTAAATAAAACACGTTGGATGTTGAAATTTCTGACGCGATATTATGATAGCGAGATGATGCTCAATTAACGCAGCCAGCGCAGCCTATAAATTATGATGGAACGTGCACAATATATTGTAAGAGATACATCAATTATGCATTGTAATTGGCACTTCCCCGCGGCACCGACAATAAGTCCTCGTTAAATTCGCAGCCTGATCCCCAACCAGCTTATTAACATATATGCACGTTTATTTAAACTCGTGATAAGTTCTAGGCATTATCACAGCTTATTAAAGTTTTAATTCTCCTTAATCGACGCCATTATTTTATCTTGTATGTTGTGAAATATTAAAAGGGTTTCCCTTATCATTTATTAATGTGAGTTCGAATCATTTTTACCTTGTATATTGTGAAATGTTAGTAGTGTATCCATCGGTTATTATATACAGAGAGTTTTATGTAACACCGAACATTTTCATAACGAGAATATTTCTTTTAAGTATACATATGCATACGTTGTACATTTTCCGACGCACGGTTTATTTAGAGAATTCAATTTGAAACGTTAAACGAGTGTTTTCCACTCCCAGGCTAAGCATGAAGTAAAATTTCGAGTTTAGAAAAGCCTGAAAATTTGGTTTGGTCGCGTAGCGCGAAGCGCGGAGCGGCCAAACCAAATTTTCAGGCTTTTCTAAACTCGAAATTTTACTTCATGCGCCACCGGTACAAAACACTGATTTATTATAAAGTTTAGCAGTGTGTTTTAAACTCAGTAATATGTGAGTGTTTTGTACCGGTGGCGCATGAAGTAAAATTTCGAGTTTAGAAAAGCCTGAAAATTTGGTTTGGTCGCGTAGCGCGGAGCGGCCAAACCAAATTTTCAGGCTTTTCTAAACTCGAAATTTTACTTCATGCGTCACCGGTACAAAACACTGATTTAATGTAAAGTTTAGCGGTGTGTTTTAAACTCAGTAATATGTGAGTGTTTTGTACCGGTGGCGCATGAAGTAAAATTTCGAGTTTAGAAAAGCCTGAAAATTTGGTTTGGCCGCTCCGCGCTTCGCGCTACGCGACCAAACCAAATTTTCAGGCTTTTCTAAACTCGAAATTTTACTTCATGCTTAGTCTGGGAGTGGAACACACTCATTTTAACTTTCAAATTGAACTCTTGTAAACAAACAACGGTTATCTAAAGATTTACGGCAAATACGCTGTAATTGGGACATGTATACTTACAACTTAAAAATTAATGGTGTCAAATTGTATTTGATAGAAATGTTCGGTGTTATATAAAACTCTCTGTATATATCATCTTTATTCAGACGTAACTTATATATTCTATATAGAAATAAATATAATAAATATATTTGTTAGTATGTCCTTGTCTGGGCGGTTATTATTAATGTAAGATCGAATTATTTTTTACTGTCTGGAATATCTGGATTATGGAAGAACGAGAGAGAAATGGCGTGTTGAAGGTGAATCGCCCGATCGATTGGCCCAATAAAAGCGGCACTCTGCTTTAATTAATTTCGTTGTTCCAGCTCGGCATTATTGGATCCTCTTCAGATCGATGCCGCTTAATCATTGACTGCGGTCGCACTAACCGCTAAACTAATGCTCCACGCAAATCCTGTGAATTACAGTTCAAAGCTTAGTTTTTTTTGTAAACGCTCATCACACTAGCAGAATTACAAAATTTACCCAGTAAAAGTTTGCTGGTGGATGAGCAAGCAATAAAAGAACATTTTTCACTATTTTGCAACCTTTTTTCTTCTAGTAATAATTAAAGTCCACTTTTGGACCAGTATCATAGAAACTTTGAACTCTTGTTAATCTGTAAACCGCAGTTACATGATGTAATTGCTTGTCTTTTTAATAGAGTGAGTGTCAGTTACATACATTTTGAACTGCCGTCCGTGACTCACCTTCTGGTGAATGTCTATTGAAATTACAAAAATGTGAACGGCACTGTTGTCTTGCATACATTTTAACTTGCCTTCGCTTGCAATAGCCAATGGTAATAAATGATGTTTATTCAATATCTTTTTGAAATTTTATAAATTAAATGCTTACTATGATGATACATTGAGGAGTAAATGTATCATCATATTATTTTATAAAATAATATATTCGGGAGGGTATGAGGAGTATGTGAGGTGGGTGCAGGGGAAGGCTAGAAAGGCCTGGGGGATAGCGTGGGAAAAGTGGGGGAAGTGGATGGGGAACAATGTAAGAGTGGCGTGTAAAGTATGGGATGCGTGTGTGAGGTCAGTGTTAATGTATAGGGTGGAAGTATGGGGGACGAGAGAGTATGAGTGTATAGAGAGGGAGCAGTTGTGGTTCTTGAAGCGTATGTTGGGGTTGGAAAGGTCGACACCCGGATACATAGTACTACAGGAAACGAATGGAGAGAAGCTAGAGTGTGAAGAAATGGTGAGAATTTCTAGGTATGAGATGAATTTATGGGACCTGGAGGAAGAGAGACTGGTGAAGGCGGCGTGGGTGGCGTGCGTGAATGGGAGAGAGGGTAAATGGAGGAGCGAGAGAAGGAGAATGTATGAGAGGGTGGGTTTGTCGGAGGCGAAGGTGATGGAGTGGCTGGGGAATGGGGTAAAGATGGATGCGTGGGTGAAAGAGAAGGAGAAGGAGGTGAAAGCACAGGAAAGGCAAGGGTGTATAGAGAGGAGTCAATACAACGATAGGTACGGGAGGTGGCAGGTGCATAGGAGAATGCCGAGGTATTTGGTGGAGGGGGGATGAAGTAGGGAGGAAAGGGTGGTGCTGGCAAGGGCGAGGTGTGGGTCAGGGGAGAGAGGAAGGAAGGTGTGGATGGGGGAAGAGTATGGGAGGTGTGTAATATGTGAGCGGGGGAGGGATACGTGGAGTTATCTGGGAATAGAAGGGAATAGAAGAGTGACGGAATGGATGAGGGGGGATGTGGCCGGAGTAAGGACGCTGGAGAAGTTGGGGGAAGAGAGGGAAAGCAGAAGGAAGAGAGGGGGCAGTGATTAGTGTAGATATGGATGTAATAGAGTATTATGCCAATAAAGGTCTTTTTTTAAATTATTTTAGAATTTAAAAAAAAAAGTTTTACAACAAAGTTGTAGATAATGAAAAAACACAAAACTTTTACCTAAACACTTTTCACCTTAACTCTTTTGTTTATATGACCGATATACGAAAAAGCCTAGGGGAGATATTTATTTGATAATCACTCACAAATTGCTGCTTTATTAGTAATTTAATCAACAAAAATTTCAAACAAAAGATAATGAAAAAAACACAACACAAAATTTTGTATAATCACTTTTTACCTCAGTTCTTTTGTTTATAAACTAGAAACTAAAAATCTAGTGGAGATTAACAACTCACTATACCTTTTGACGTGTCAAAAAAAAGTTGTAGCCAACGAAAAAATAAACCACTTTATGATAATTCGAAAAATGAGTAATAATTAAGATATTTAAATAACAAAATATTTACGTTTTTCTTCATACATATTCAAGTCAAGTCAAATAATAAAATATATCAAATTAAGTTATTTAGTAATTTAACTATCATAAAAATAATAATGTTGCGTATATGCACCAATGGCACATAATGGGTTAAGTTAATATGTTTCTATATTTTTAACTTCAACTGAAATCAGTGTTTAATACGCGTGGCGCATGAAGTAACATTTCGAGTTTACAAAAGCCCTGAGCAAAATTTGGCTCGGTCCGAATCCGAATTTGAAATTTTTTAACAAAAACGAAATGTTTTGTCAAAATCAGTAATAATATGTAAATAAGTAATATCACAAATATCAACGGCAGTTCAAAGAAAATCCGCAGTTCAAAGTTTTAATGCAATTTGCGCTAAATATTTGACATACATCGGCAGTTCAAAAATGATTCGTAGTTCAAAGTGTTGCTTTAAATATTCTGCATTTCTTCAGAAGCCCAAAAACGAGCCGTAGTTTAAATATTTAGTTGCACCACAAGCATGTTTTTCAAAGGGAAACATGCGCAACTTTTTTTGTCTTTTTCTCTGTCTCGCAATTTTTTTTTCATTTTCAGCTTACTAACTTCTGTTGTCTTATTTTCAATACTACAATGTCTTAATTTCTCGCTTGAAGACAACAGAAGTTAGTGACTTCTGTTGTCTTCTTTTTAATCTCAGGTTGTCTTCTGGGATAAAATCCTTACTCGCTCCCTTTTCAGTCTTCATTTTTTTCTCACTAACCAAGAAAAGGAATAGGGTTGTTCGTTTGTACTGCACTAAGTTGAACTGAATTCAAGTTTGTGGCGCCACAATTCAAGTTAGTGTAACTTCAAAAAGTGTAAAAAGTGCTGTACTAATTTGTGTATCGAACAGACCTAATGTCTAAGATTATTTTCTTGGTCTCACGTGATTCGTCTATCTTCAATTCTTTCTCACTAGTGAATGTGTGTGTGAAAAATTGTAAAGCAAAAGTTGCGCAAGTTTTTCTGAGGTGCAACCGAATGGACAGAATGGACAAAATATTTGAACTGCAGTTTGTTTCTAGCGTGAGACTGAATATAGAAGAATATAAAAGTATTCTTCTATATTCAGTGTTACGCTAAAAATAAACCGCTGTTCAAATATTCACGCAACTGTCCTTTCAGTTGCACCTCAAACACGTTTTTTTTTCAAAGGAAAACTTGCGCAACTTTTGCTTAATAATTTTTCACACACACATGCACTTAAAAGCTACCTTTTCAAATAATTAAATATTTTTACGCGCGCGTTATAAAAGCGCTATAATTAGTTAGAATGTCTCGCGCTCCGAGTTCACTTCGCGTTATTACACAAATCCCTCCCGCAGCCATAAACACTCATAATGCACCACGTATTTTCTTTTATCGCTTTGTCATTTCGTGCTTCATTAAGGACCCGATTGAATTATAAGTGTGTATTACGCATTATCGTTAAAGTTCTCGAATTGAATGAGTGCGCATATACAAAAAGTTATTCATAAACTTTTTTTATGCGCACTCATGGTGAATAAAAAACGTATCAGAGGGCGTGTAGTTGAAGTTTGAATTAATAACGAACATCAAGTGTATTATACTGAAGTTTGATAAGAAATGGATTTAATAAGTGCTTGGATTTGAGGTGTATTTAATTGTAAAGTACTGTGTATGAAAGGTATTGTCAAAAATTGATTTTCATTTATTTTCATGGAATTTCACAGAATTAGGGGATGTTGGTACGTCGGTCGGCCTCCTGTAAATTAATGTAAGCAAACTCATTAGGTTAAGTTAATAATAATAATAATATTTATTGTCCAACAGAAAACAATTCTAATTACAAGACAATATATTTACAAAAAATAGGTATAAAGAATGTAAATACACGGTAACATGAAAGAACATACAGATAATAAATATAAATAAATTATTAGAGTTTAATGAGAAACGATAATGTGTCAACAAAAATATCACAGGTTGATGGTAACTGATTAAAAATATCACAGATTATGCTGAACGGTGACAGAACCATAAATTGTGCAACATTAAATGTGCTTTTATTCCTACTATTAAAAGTTGGAACACATACACTGATAGAATTAAGAATGATGGGACAATCAATTCTATTATGAAGAATTTTATATAAAAATAATAATTTCACTATGTGTCTACGCTTTTGAAGTGCGCCAAGATTAAATTTATTTAGTAGTACTTCTTGACTGAAACCTCTTAGTGGGTAGATGTCCTCCACTTTAAAATATAAGAACTTCAAAAATTTGCGCTGGACGCTTTCAATAAAATTAATCCGATATTGAGTTTGAGGGTACCAAATCAAAGATGCGTATTCCAACTTTGATCGCACAAAGGCATTAAAAAGTTATTTCAAAGCTGTGACATTCTGAAGATCCAAGGAGTTTCGGTGGATGAAACCTAAAGTCTTAAATAAGCTACGAACAGTTTCTTGTACATGCATATTAACGGTAAATGAATCATCAAACTATACACCCAGATCCCTGAATACCTTAGCCTCTTCCAGCTGATTATTGCAAATATTATAATCGAACTTGACAATGTTAATCTTTCTAGTAAATCTTATAAACTTGCACTTGCTACCATTCAGCAGTATATTGTTTGTAGTACACCAGTTTGAAACTATTTCTAGTTGATGTTGTCAATGCTTCACTTTTATTTTTATGTGTTAGATGTACATTTCGAGTGCTAAGCACTCATTATCAATAACTAATGCTCTTACAAACTAGGTGCGCAATTATATATATACCTGAACAAAAATGGTGGAACCGGGAAAACCTAAATATAATTACATTTGTGTCGCAAGGTTGAATAACATTAAGGGGATTACATTATGGACTGTTGGGGGGGATTACGATTTTTCGGGTTTTTCAAGAGATTTAAGAGTGGATTGTCATATACCACGTCAAAAATAGAAACATAGATAAATCCGCTTTAGCTGACCATAATTTAAAGACAGGACATTCTTTTTCGAAACATAATATTAAATTACTAAAACAATCATCACATTTCCGATTAAATATGTTGGAGGCCATAGAAATGCACAAACAGAAAGATAAATTATTGAATTTCGATTTAAGCCCGTTAGACAATCCACTCTTAAATCTCTTGAAAAACCCGAAAAATCGTAATCCCCTCAACAGTCCATAATGTAATCCCCTTAATGTTATTCAACCTTGCGACACAAATGTAATTATATTTAGGTTTTCCCGTTTCCACCATTTTTGTTCAGGTATATATAATTGCGCACCTAGTTTGTAAGAGCATTAGTTATTGATAATGAGTGCTTAGCACTCGAAATGTACATCTAACACATAAAAATAAAAGTGAAGTAAGGAATAAAAACAGTTTTTTCTTTGTGATTAAATACTCCACATAATTCAAATCAAACAATTAGTGATGTTGTCAATAATTATTCATTAATTAATAAATTAAATAGTAAGGGCCCAAAATGGATCCCTGTGGAACACATAAGCTTGGAAATTACGATCATAATTTAAAATAATTAACAGAGACATAACTTTCACGGTTATTCAGATAAGATCCTAAAAGCAATAGTAGACCAGTGGTGAACCCAAAACAGTCCAACTTGTTCAACAGCAATTTGTGGTCGACTTTATCGAACGCCTTCGACATATCTGTGTACACCACATCAACTTGACCCTATGAATCCAGAACTCTAGATATGTCACGTGTAATGACAGATACATTCATAACAGTAGAACGCCCAGGAATAAATCCATGTTGCTGCATAGATAAATATGGTGCAACATGTAGGTAAATTTGATCATGAAGCACTTTTTCAAAGATTTTTCCAATTTGTGAAAGAATCGCTATAGGACGGTAACTAACAATATTTCGGGTATTCACCGAGGTTTTAGGCATAAGACAAATTGAAGCTATCTTTAATTTATCAGAAAATGTAGAAGTTTGAAGTGATAAATTAAAAATAATTGAAGAGGATTGCAGAAAATAAGAGCACAATCTTTCAAAAGAAAGGCAGGTAAATTGTCGTCGCCTGAGGAGAACTTATTGGGAAGTTTCCTTGGGTGTTTAAGGATACAATCAGAAGAAATATGGGAAAAAGATATTGAAGGCAAATTAAGAAAATGTATCAGTGCAAGGTTCCATCAGCAATGGCATCGGGCGTTCCATAGGTCTCAGCCGGTATAACTGAAGCATTTGATCTTTTTGTATTCACATAGGTTCAAAATCGCTTAGGGTCTGTAAAGAGTTGGTTTTCTGTGCTAGTAATATAAGATTTATGAGCTATTTTGATTTTAGATTTGAGAAGTTACCTTAATTTCTTAAAGGTTGAATCAGAATGGGGGTCATTTTTGCGAGCGTTTTTTCTCTTTAATAAGACCTATGATTTCAATAGAAAACCATCGCGGAAACTTACGTTTCTGTTTGACTTAGATTTAGGAATGAATATACTGAGTGCATTGTTTACCAGATTATAAAAATAATTAAGTGCTAAGTTGGCATCTGAAAATTGTAAGAGCAGGTTTCAATCAAGTGAGAATACAGTCCTACGTAATCACCTTTTCCATAGTTGAATTTAGTAACATTTTCATTGATAGCAGACATGTCCGAGTTATAAAGTAAAGTAATATTAAGTGCGGGATGATAATTGTCCTTATTTAGGAACGAATCAAACTCGAGTTTGATCTTACAGTCAAAACTAGAGTAAACTAATATGTACTATTCAAGTTAATGTTAATATTTTGTTAATGTTGAACAAATTTTGTACGACAGTTTTTTTTCTGAGAAACAAATATCTTGGTTCTACCAACTTTTCTGTAAATTCGGAAGTGTGGGTTCAAAATCAACGTGTCTTTTTAGTTTTGTTAAGTAAGGTAATAATAGAAAACGTATTAATACTATGAGGATTTGAATCGTATTTTTGTTTTCCTTGAACTTAAGATAATTTAAATAGTTTTAGAATTAAAGTGTGTACAAGAAATACAGTGATTTTTTTTAAACAATCAATTTGAAGCTTTGAATGAGTGTTTCCACTCCTTGGTTAAGCATGAAGTAAAAATTCGAGTTTACAAAAGCCTGAAAATTTGGTTTGGTCGCTCCGCGAAGCGAAGCGACCAAACTAAATTTTCAGGCTTTTATAAACTCGAATTTTTACTTCATGCGCCACGCGTACAAGACATAGATTTAAAGTGAAGTTTAAAATAAACTGCTTAGGTTTGATCCCCAGGTAATGAATACTATATGCTTATTTCGTGTAACCAACTCTTTGCTTTAGGTTTTTTCTTTTAATTATAATTACATATTTCAAAGAAAATTGCTCCAATATTGAAAGCGAAAATTTGATTAGACGAAATTGATTGGGTGACTTACGTGAACTTCAAATTTAATTGATATACAAGGCACTAATAACCTTTCTTCACACCTTTATTTGAATTGCCAAATGTACATTTCGGACACAAAGTATTAATTCATTGATAATGGTCACTTTGTGTCCAAAATGTACATTTGGTAATTCAAATTAAAGTGTGAAGAAAGGTTATTAGTGCTTTATTTATCAATTTTATTAGACGAAATAAACATTTCTAATATTTATTAACTAGGCAGAGTTTTTAAACTTAACTTTAAATAATTGTTTCATACAGGTGGCGCATGAAGTAAAATTTCGAGTTTAAAAAACCCTGAAAATTTTCAGGCTTTTGGAAACTCGAAATTTTACTTCATGCTTAATCTGGAAGTGGAAAACACTAGTTTAAAGCTATAAACTGCACGCTTTTACAAACACATCAAATTCTTAAAAATTCACAGCGAATCTATACGATCTATACTTAAAACAACTAGCAAGCACTCGAAAGTGCAACATAAACCATTAACCTTGATCACGTTTTCAATTCCCGCGGAATTAATAGAAATCTCCGGTTGCGATCTCACCAGAATGCACACGCTTGTATCGTCCATTCGGCTTCTTTTTTTTCACTTCACCCTCTCCATCCTTTAATCCTAGCGTCTCGTGCGGAATTGCAGTCGCACGAACTCCTTGTTAAATCCCGTAATCAATCTCGACATCGTTATGCACTCCCACACTCCGCACATAATGGAGTATAACCGTAGTTATTGTGTTTTGTGCAGGACGCCGACGACGCTTTCCTATCGATTCAGAAACAGGCGTCATCTCTAGTTATTGTTCGTCTTCCTGTTTCCGGGAGGACATCGCGAGTTTGAGATTAATATTGGCTTTAACAACTTTACTAATTACGTGTTGTTTCATATTAGTATTGTCTTTATCAAACAATAACATAATAATCGTACCTGGAAACTACCTAAAACTTTGTTTAAAGTGAGAGGAGTTATTTTCATAGAAACCCTAACTCGACAATATTTGAATTCTCAATCTCAGTCAAACATCCTGATTTGTTGGGGATTCATGAAATGTCGATCGATGATCATCCCTAACTAAAAATATCGGTAAAATTTTAATTCCTTATCTGTCAAGTAGCCTGACTTAAGGAATCATGAAATATGAAAAAAACTACGAAAATTCAACAGGGGTCTAATTGGGGATGATTAATCAAATCATCCCTAATTCGAACCCTGTTGAATTTTATAGTTAGTGAGAAAGAAATAAAGACGGAAATGAAGCGAGTCAGAAGAAAACGAGAGATTAAGAAGAAGACACCAGAAGTCACTGACTTCTGTTGTCTTTAAATTATAAAATCCTGAAATTTAGAAAAATGAGATTAAGAACAATACAAGAGAAGTCGCCGACTTCTCCTGTCTTCAAGAAATAAATTAGGAAATTTTAAGATTGAAAAAAAGATATTATTGTAAAATAGATGTAGAAATCTCAACTTCTGTCGAGTTGGGATTGATTATATTTGACATTGAAATGTTTACGTTAAAAATCATCTCCATCTCAAATATTCTATCGAGTTGGGAATTATGGGATTTGGCATTGGAACTTTGACGTCAATTCTCCCTCAAGTCAAAAATCCTGTCGTCTGCAGAATATATAATTAAAAGACTGTGCAGATATTGTTGTAAAAGATATGAAAATATTTCGTCTCCTGTGAGTTGGGATTGATGATATTTGACATTGAAATGTTGACTTTGAAAATAATCTCCATCTCAAATATTCTATTGAGTTGGGAATTATGGGATTTGGCATTTGAACTTTGACGTCAAATCTCACTCAAGTCAAATATCCTGTCGTCTGCAAAATAAAACATTAAAAGAATGTGCAGATATTGCAGATATTGTTGTAAAAGAGATGAATAAATCTCGACTCCTATCGAGTTGGGATTGATGACATTTGGCATTGAAATCTTGACGTTGATAATCATCTCCATCTCAAATATTCTATTGAGTTGGGAATTATGGGATTAGGCGTTGGAACATTAACTTCAAATCTCCCTCAAGTCAATTATCCTGTCATCTTCAGAATAAAACATTAAACTAATGAGCAGGTATTGCAGGTATTGATGACATTTAACATTGAAATGTTGACGTTAAAAATCATCTTTATCTTAAATATTTTACCGAGTTGGGAATTATGGAATTTTGCAGTGGAACTTTGATGTCAAATCTCCCTTAAATCAAATATCCTGTCGTCTTCAGTATAAAACATTAAAATGTTGACGGTTGAAAATCATCTCCATGTCCAATAGAGCCATTCATTTTGCGAAAGAAGAAGAAGATTTTGTCGTTTTAAGAATGATGAAATAATACATTTAAGTTTTGACCTCAAATCATTTTCGTGTAAAATATCCTGTCAAGATAAAAATAAGCACACTTTAAGATGTCCAAGTTAGCATTAAAATATGTCAACTGTCCATTTTATCACAAAATATGAGTAGTATTTCAACTAAATATCCATGGGCGTCGCATAGATATTTATTAGAAGGGGCCAAGAAATAAAGAATATGCTATATTCAGTAAAATGTCCCAAATATAAAACAGAGCTGGGACGAATTCTTGTAAAAAGGATTCCAATCACCTAATATGATTCGAATCACGAATACTCGAATAAAGGATTCGTAGGAGATAATATGATTTTGTGTGTTTTTAAATTTCTCGTTAAATCACTGTTTTATACTCGTGGCGCATGAAGTAAAATTTCGAGTTTAGAAAAGCCCCGTGAAAATTTGTTTCGGGTCGCTGCGCGACCCTTGACAAATTTTCTATGCGGGGCTTTTCTGAACTCGAAATTTTACTTCATGCTTAGTCTGGGAGTGAAAACCCTCGTTCAAAACTTCAAATTGAACTCTATTATAAAATCGACAAATGCCTGAAAATTACGTACATAAAAAATTCGCTGAATATTATTAAAACCGAAAATTCATGGTATTTTATTTAAATTGACCAAAACACTAACAAAAAAGCCATATGATATTATTAAATTTGTCAAAATCAACAGGCATCATAAAATCAGTGTCTTGTACGCGTGGCGCATGAAGTAAAATTTCGAGTTTAGAAAAGCCCTGTGAAAATTTGTCTCGGGTCGCTGCGCGACCCTCGACAAATTTTCTACGCGGGGCTTTTCTAAACTCGAAATTTTACTTCATGCTTAGACTGGGACTGGAAAGATTCGTTCAAAACTTCAAATTGAACTCTATTATATAACCGACGAATGCCTGAAAATTTCGTAAATAAAAAATTTACTGAATATTATTAAAACCGGAAGTCAGAGAAAATTCATGGTATTTTATGTAAATTGACCAAAACACTAACAAAAAAGCCATATGATATTATTAAATTTGTCAAAATCAACAGGCATTATAGAAATTACAAAACACGTAAACATTTATAAAACCAACTTAAATATTGAGAAAAACAATGAAAACAATTTAACAAACGGGGGGTTTCCCACAGAATAAAGTTATTTTAAAAAGTCAGCGAAAAAAATCTTGAATCAGAGAAATGATGGAAAACTTTAACATTTCAGATTGTGGCTACTATGTCAGTTTTACTTCAAATAATATTAAACAAAATTTTAAAAACTAGATTATCTTTAAAAACATTTTCAGTCATTTAATGTTGTTATCAACCCAATCAGTTTGAAGTTTCGAACGAGCGTTTCCACTCCCAGACTAAGCATGAAGTAAAATTTCGAGTTTAGAAAAGCCCCGCGTAGAAAATTTGTCGAGGGTCGCGCAGCGACCCGAGACAAATTTTCACGGGGCTTTTCTAAACTCGAAATTTTACTTCATGCGCCACGCGTATAAAACAGTGATTTAACAAGAAATTTAAAAACACACAAAACAAATGTTTCATGTTAATCCTCACAATTAATTCGAATTATTTTTTACGATTCAAATCCTTTTGTACGTATTCGAATACTTTTGTAAGTATTTGAATCCTTTTATAAATATTCAAATCCTTTTATGAGAATTCGAATCACCCGCATTTAGATTCCAATACGAATTCACTTAAAAAATGTAACGAATCGGGATCACGAATCCAGTTTAACTAAAGTATTCGAATGCCTCTTTTGAATCCCCTAAAAGGATTTGAATCCTGAATGATTCGAATCCTGCCCAGCTCTGATATAAAATGATGCATCTAAATCGCTTTGTAAATAAATTCCAAACATTTTGGGATCAGTAGTAAACTACGGTAATACTTATAATAGTTATTAAAATAATACTACGCCTAGTGCACGAAGTGAACATTTAGAGTTATTTAATCAATATTTTTTACTATTTGAAATAAAACAACGCAGTTGGGAGGGTTTCACTTTTATTGTTGAACACTGCAACATGTTTCACCACACAGTGGCTTCATCAGGCAGATGAAATAATGAAAAAACATTATTTCATCTGCCTGATGAAGCCAGTGTGTTGTGAAACATGTTGCAGTGTTCAACAATAAAAGTGAAACCCTCCCAACTGCGTTGTTTTATTTCAAATAGTATTATGGAGTTTCATCATGTATCCGCCTCATCAATTAAATATTCAATATTTTTTAGTTATTTTCGCTTAAATTAAGAATTATGATAATTTCTGTATGATTTTCATGGATATTAAATGTTAAAAAAACTTAAAAAGCCCTTCCTAGATCTTTATAACATTTTTTTGTGGATGTTTAGAAGACATTGCTTTTTCATAATATGTCAAAAACAACAAATACGCCATTCATAGTTTTCGAGAAATTTTCAACTGAATATCGAAAATAAAAAGTTTTATAAATATATTTATGGAAATTAAAGTTTAAAACATTCACGATACGGAAATTCTTCAAGGAATCTTCATGGAATTTTGTCTGGATGTTGAGAAGACATTGCGCTTTCAAAATATATAAAGTACGTCATCGATAGTTTTTGATTTATTTTTAATTGAAAGTCAACAATACACAATTTTATGAAAATATTTAGTGAAATTTTAAGTTTAAATCATTCACAATATAAAAAATCTTTGAGAAACCTTTATAAAATTGGGTGTGGATGTCAAGAACACGTCGCTCTTTCAAAATATGTCTAAAACAAAAAAAATACTTCATCGATAGGTTTCGAATTATTTTCAACTAAAAGTTAAAAACATACAATTTTATAAAAATATTTAAGAAAATAAAGTTTAACTCATTCACAATATAAAAATTCTTTGAGTAATCTTTATGGAATTTTGTGCGGTTATTAAGAAGACATTGTTCTTTCAGAATATGTCATAAACAAAAAACACGCCATCGACCGTTTTCGAGTTATTTTTAAATGAACGTCGAAAAAATACAGGATGTACAAAAAGTAATGTAACGGCTTGATATCTCGCATTGTGATGAGTTGAGATAAAAAATGTTTCAAATATAACTTGTAGCTACTAATTTAAGCTACTAATAAATAATAATTGTCAATATACAGAGTGATTTATTTTCAAGATACGAAACAAACTTACTATTTTTTTTAAACGGAATGCCATATGTATTTTGTTGGTATTCGATTACTTGTTAAAATTGAAACATATTAGTTGAAACCGCATGTTTTGAAGTTAACTAGTTCACAAGTTACAAGGAAAAATACGAACGTAAATAAAATATTTATTATAGTCAAGTGCAGGTGTCTCAAAATGTTGAAACAATTGCTATTGACATTAGTTATTATCAACTTATCTGTTTTTGTTGGGTTTTAATGATGACAGGTTATGGCGATCGCGTAAGAATGTCCCATAGATTCTTACGCGATCGCCATAACCTGTCATCATTAAAACCCATTCATTCAAATTAAAATTTAAATTATAGAAAAAACTGAAAAATATCAATCGGAAAGTGACACTGTCATAACTGTATAATACACTGGGATTTAGTCAAATTGAAGGGAGGGAGGCAAAAGCAGTTGAAAATTTCAATTAAAAATAACTCAATAAAGTATCTTTGATTTGGTTGGCGTTCACTTTGTGGTACATCTTTATAAAATAATATTAAACCACTTAACTTTGTTTTACCACTTTAATTAACTTTTTACAGTGACTATAGTTTCGACTACAAGCTAGTCATTATCAAACTGAGTACCTAAAATACATTGTACATTGTTTTTATATTACAGCATCAAAGAGGGGAGTATACATTATGTCGGTCTGGTCGTTGATGAGGGGAATTTCCAGATTAGCTTTCAACTTGTGAATTTCCAGCGCTTCCAGTAAATCCATTTTTCGGCCTTTGTCCGACAAATGGATTACGGAAAGCATGCTGTCTTCTGTGCAGGTGTGGTTGTTTTCTATTAAATGAGTTGCAAAAGTGGACTTGTTATTCTTTAAACGGACTGAATTTAAATGCTCTTTTAATCTTATTTCAAAATTTCTATCAGACTGACCAATGTATGCTCCTTTACATGTTTCGCAAGTTAATTTGTAAATACCTGATTTTTTGTTTCTATTTATAATTGTTTTTGGATTATGAATAATATTTGCTATTTTAGAAAATGGTTTAAAAACTACGTTGACGTTACACTTTTCAAGGGTTCTTTTAATTTGGTTGCTTATGTTTCCGAAATATGTTATTGGATAAAATTTATTTTTATTTATTTTATTTGTTGCATAAATCCAGTTTTGAATTTGTTTTAATTCTTGTTTCGCTATAAGGTTGTTTATTAGAGCTGGATTGTAGCCATTGTTTGTAGCGATTTGTTTTATGATTGAAAATTCTTTGAGGCGGGACTCATCGGAAAGTGGTAATTTTATTGCTCTGTTAATAAATGAGTTAAATGCAGCAATTTTTTGATTGTAGGGGTGACGGGAGGTATTAGGAATTCGAATTTTACTACCGGATTGACGTAGTTTCTATCAAGGTGATTAGTAATTAATTGAATACAATCTTGTGGGGGGATTTTTGCAAACATGCTTGTTACGTCAAAAGAAACCAATCTACAATTATTATCTATTTTTATATTCTTTAATTTGTTAGTTAATTCTATGGGGCTTTTAATTGAGGTATTGTCTGTGAAGTTAGTAATAGATTTAAAAATAGAAACTAATTCGTGTGAAATTTGCTTTGCTGGTGATTGTGTGTAAGATACTACTGGGCGTATTGGGTTATTTATTTTATGGATTTTAATAAAACCATATAATCTAGGGGGCCTAGGATTCATAGGGGTAAGGAAATTTGTGTTCTTATATGGAAAAAGGGCATTGCAGTTTTTAATTATGTTTTTTAATTCGTTTTGTAAATAAGTGGTTGGATCTTTTTTAATTTCTGATATGTCGGGGGAATTAAGGAAGTCGGATATTTTCTGTTCATAGTCTGATTTGTATAAAATTACAGTTGAGTTGCCTTTATCTGCTTTTGTGATTGTTAGATTATTCTCTTTAATTTTCTTTTTTAACGTTATAATTGATATGTGATCGCTATTGGAAATTGAGTTGCAGTTTTTTATTAATTCACTGATGTTTTGTTTATCAAAATTTGTTGCAGTTGAATTTTTTAAAGCTATTTCTGCCTCTACAATTAGGGTTTCCTTGAAAAGTGGGACGTCAATGTGAGGGGAATATTTTGGGCCTGCATTTAAGATATTTAATTCACTCTTAGTAAAATCGATGTGTGTATTATTGATTGTTCTTGGGTGGAAGTTGATTACCGGTTTACTTTTCTGGGTTGTTGGTTCTTGTTTTCGCAGCTTCTCGATTTTCTTGTGTTGTATTATTCTCTTCTCCTGGCGGATTCTGCTGACTTTTGTTCTCACGTAGTCTTCAAAGAGGTCGAATTCCACTGGGTGGAGATGGTGAGCTAATTCTATATGGAGAACTTTGATGTTTGTTGCGAGGATGTCTCTTCTTCTGAACCAAAATTTGGCTTCTTCTTTTAACCTCGATGTTCTCATAGCCTGGACTGCTTTTTTTCTCTGGTATTGTGAATACTTTGGATATTAACGGCACATAACTCGGTGTGATGTTGTATTTAAGACATTGCTGGTTAAACCAAGCGTTTAGTGATGCACGTTGCACTTGAATTCGTAATTTTAGGTACTTTTTCGCCTTAACAGCTACACTAGCTTTAATCAAATCTTTGATTTGGTTGGCGTTCACTTTGTGGTACATCTTTATAAGATAATATTAAAACACTTAACTTTGTTTTACCACTTTAATTAACTTTTTACAGTGACTATAGTTTCGACTACAAGCTAGTCATTATCAAACTGAGTACCTAAAATACATTGTACATTGTTTTTATATATATATTTATGTTTTAAATAGACTTTGTTGACTGAATAAATAAATAAATATAAAAAAATTACCAAATTACCATAAAGAATAATTGAGTTTGTCAATAGTTGGCAGAATATTTACAAAATTCGTTTTTATATTTTAATATTATTCAATAAAGTATGTTTTTATTAATATGTAACTTTTGAACGGATCAACTTGAAAACATGCGGTTTTCACTGGTAACCTTATATTTTAACATGTTATCGAATAGCAATGAAATAAATAGGATGTTCTATTAAAAAAAAGTAAGTTTGGTATGGATCATGAAAATGAATCACCTTGTATATTCAAAAATATTGTTTATTAGTAGCTAAATTAGAAGCTATAAGTTTTGTTTGAGCATTTGATATCTTATCACAAACCGAGATATCAAACAGTTACATTACTTTTTGTACTTTTTGTACCCTTTATTATTGTATGAAAATATATAAAGAAGTCACAGTTTAAAACATTCATAACTTAAAAATTCTTTGAAATATCTTCTTGGAATTTTGTGTGGCTATTAGAGAATCATTGCTCTTTCAGAACGTTTTTAATAAAATTATATGGGCTTCAAAACATAAGAAAATCAGAAATGTAATTATATTAAGAAAATATTATCATTTCAAAATATGTAAAAACCTTAATAGACCCCACCGATAGTTTTCGAGTTATTTCCAATTGAACGTCAAAAATTGTGTTTGTAATTAAATTTCTAAATGAAAACATTTATTTTATAGTTTTAATTATGTTTTTATGTGTTAGTTTTATATTTTTAGTCGTACTATATAATATATGTTTTAAATAGACTTTGTTGACTGAATAAATAAATAAATATAAAAAAAGTACCAAATTACCATAAAAAAAAATTGAGTTTGTCAATAGTTTGCAGAATATTTACAAAATTCGTTTTTATATTTTGTAAATATTCTGCAAACTATTGACAAGTTCCACATTATTTCGACTTTCTGCAAAAAGTCTCATTAAGGCAAGTCTCCAAATATTCAATGAAACAACTACTCGAGAAGAAGTAGTTATTTTATTGAATATTTGGAGACTTGTCTCAATGAGACTAAATTATTTCAGAAAGTCGATATTAATTTCAAATAAGTAAATAATCTTAATATTCTGAGGGGGATCTTTATGATTTTTTTTATTAAACAAAGCTATACTAATAAGAGCTACGTCGATGTAAATATCTATTTTGACATCATATTGCAGAAAACAAAAACCAATTGGTTAACTGTATCAAGTAAATTCACCCTTAACAAATTTCTCGAAATAATCCTTGGCAAAAAAAAACTCATTTCCATGCGATCCGCATGTTCTTCGGCATCCCTCCGCTGCAAATCCGGCCAAATTATCCCCCGACAAATCCCTCCTTTCTCGGGCGCGACTTTATCGGGATCAGTGGCGCTCGAAAATTTTATTTACGGTTATTATGTTTATTGCACCGCGAACAAAAAATATTCAACCCTGGCTGCGATTCGGAAAATCGTCTTTAAACGCCAAAAGCATTGACCGAGATGAGATAAGACTTTGCGCGATTTGGCTGTTGTTTTTTTTTTTTCTAACGAAACGTCGGGTTCAGCTGTACGTCTTCGTGGAATTGCGATGACTTGCGTGAAAATGGCACATTCGTGACTTTGAAATATTCGCGAAAACGCGTTCCAAGTAAGAATGCTTATTTAAAATTATTGTGATTATTTTTAAAATGTTGGTAACACGGAGAATTTTGTGTAGTTGTTAAGAAGACATCGTTCTTTCAGAATATGGTATAACAAAAAAACACGGCATCGACCGTTTACGGGTTATTTTCAAGTAAACGTCGAAAATATATAATTTTATTTATTTAGGGAAGTCACAGTTTAAAACATTCACAACTAAAAAAATCTTTGAGAAATCTTCTTGGAGTTTTGTGTGGCTATTAAAGTATCATTGCTCTTTCAGATCGTATATAAATCTCGAAATACCTCATTAATAGTTTTTAATGTGATATTTATTTTCAGCGAGTGGTATAATATAACGAGTGGTATAATTATTATCGATGATATTTTGGCGTTGAAACCGAGCTGCAGATTCAACGAGAGTTAAATATGCTGCTTCGGTTTCATCAACAAAATATCATCGATAATCAATCATATCACGAGTTATATTTAGTGAGAGAATATAACGAATAAAATAATGCGAGTTCTTCAACATTATTGACAGCTGTGATATTGTTGTTTACCTATTGATTGTGAATTTTTTAACCGCACATAAGTTCGTAAACAGCCGCCACTGCACGAAACTTTACCCTAGCAATTTTCGTCCATTTTGACGTTTCTTTTGTTTTTTATCATCGCGGTGATAGACATGTACCTCCTTGCATCTCATTGGTTGAAAATTCGTTCTAGTAGGCTATGAGTTGTATTCTCAGCTGTAATATAACAAGTGGTATGATTATCATCGATAATATTCATGAGTGAAACCGAGCTGCAGATTCAACTAGCCCGAAGGGCGAGTTGAATGTGCTGCTCCGGTTTCACGAATAAATATTATCGATTATTAATCATACCTCGAGTTATATTCGATGAGAGAATATAACGAATTTTACTACATTTCCGTCTTGTAAACCTCACCCCATCGTCCGGTTGACATTTTTAATTATCGACTGCCAGATTTGACAAATAATTTTCGTAGCAACGACCAAAACAGGGTTATAGGATTCTATTACCGCTGTGATAACATGTATCTATGGAAATACGCGATCCTAATTGGAGGGAATGTAGTCATGTGACGCTTGAGTTATATTCTCATCGGAATATCATTATTATGTTTATTTAAAATGATTGTGAGTATTTTTGAAATGTTGGCAACATGGAGTTTATTTTTTGTACGGGAGCTTATCTTTTAAGTATACATATCCTGATGCATACGCTGTGAATAATCAGGCATCCGTTGTTTTTGAAAAAGTTCAATTTGCAGTTTCTAACGAATGTTCCCACTTCTAGATTAAGCATGGAGTAAAATTTCGAGATTAGCAAGGCCTAAAAATTTGGTAGCACATATTTATTAGTATTTTTTTCTAAACAGCGAGCTTTGAAAAAAAAATATTTTTACGGTTGGCTTGCTTGGAATACTGATTTTCAATAGCATTTATGCATTAAATTGATAACATTTTTAATAAAGGATGAATAATATCAATAATATAGAGGTTTGAAATCTATTGGTGCAATCTATTTCTAATTTCACACATGTCAAAAATTTCAATATCTTAAAAAATATATAGTAAAATTCACGACCTTGCAAGGAAGGGGGCAAGAATGAAGGACTGAACTCTCCCCCCAGATTCCTCTTGTGGAATGCAAGAGACTACTTAGGGATCAAATGATAGCATCGGTCAACCATAGGTGGAGAAAAGAAGATACGTGTCTCATAACAAGACAGCTATGGCCTATATAGGATACTATAAACAGCAACAGATTAATTGCACTTAGCAGAATCGACATAAAGAAGGCAGTAGGCATCCTCACGGGCCACTGCGTCCTAGGCAGATATGCACAAAAGAAGGGTCTTGAGCACAATGGCTTTTGCAGAGGATGCCTGGATGTGGAGGAGGAAGAGACGGTACTCCACTATCTGGGACAATGCCCTGCTCTTGAAGGGAAAAGAATCAAGTACCTTGGTATGCACTACGCGAATGGACTAGCGGATCTCACACCTCTAGATGTGAGAAATCTGATCGGGTTCATTAGGTGCTCGGATTGGTTTGTATAGGTGAGGAGGGAGGGGAGATCTGAATCCTTTTTACCCTTATGGTATCTTAAGGGGCCCTTCGGGCCTAAGTGAGCGATCTAAATGCTGCCATTGAAACCTAACCTAAAATTCACGAGAGGTGTCCTATGATTACAGATTTGAAATATATTGTACAACTTTTCTTTGGGATATTTTTATATTAATATTATGTCATCTACTTTTATGTGCTCGATTGCAACTTATGCCAAACTCTCTTAACTAGGAGATTAATATTACTATAGTTATTTTATTTTGAACTTAAATGTCACGGGAGACCTCTTGGAACTGAAGTCTATGTTCTTATTTTATTTAGCTCGTTGTGTAGTTATGTGATTATGAAACTTTAACTTTAAATTTTATATGAGCGAAATAAATCATCTCTCCTTGCAAACATCTTTACACCTCATTCCG
Source organism: Philonthus cognatus (assembly GCA_932526585.2). NCBI lineage: Eukaryota > Metazoa > Arthropoda > Insecta > Coleoptera > Staphylinidae > Philonthus > Philonthus cognatus. Next base: position 11,249,890 of record OW052244.1, read on the forward strand.
AAGCGTAAAACTTTCAGTCATCTTAAATTATGAAGGCCGGCCGTCCTTTGAACCATAAAACTGGAAAGAAGGGAAAACATTCCCGCGGGACGAGAAAATCCGCTAATAAACCCCTCTCACTCTCCCGGTATTTTCAAGGAAGAGGCGAAAACAAAATATTTATCGCGCAATCAATATAAGATTGTCCCCGGCGGCGGCGTCTCAATTAGTTCCAGGACGCTGATTTACGATCCGGCGCGGCGCGAACTCCGAGCGTTTTTGATCTAATTATCACCGGTTACGTCAACAAAACCGGCTGAAACGATTGTCTGGAATATTCCGGGACGACTGTCACGGCGCGAATCGAATCAGCATCAGTCGCCTAAATTTTCGGGGGGAGGGGATTGGGAAGCAAAATTCCAATTCCGTCCTACCCGGACTCCGGGATGCAGCACCAGGAATATTGTTTTAGTTAAATGTGATGGATTAGAGGGTGTAATTTGACACAAGATGGATATATTCAGATGCAGTGCATCAAGGAGAATTGCAAGCGTAATCAATATTTACCACTATTTACAATCATTAAACTACATTGAACCACAACTAAAATCAATGAAATTAAAAAGGTTTGCATTTAGACTGAATATTTTCAGAATATAAGATCACTTTATTTTTTTATCAAGCTAGAAATGGAATTTAGTAAGCGATTTTACTAAATCAAACAACATTAACCTATTAACCCAGATATGCCAATAAAGTTTTTTTTCCTGTTAAAACAGAATGTAAAAAAATGTTTCACCACGTGAAAGATGAGAAACTCATTCAAGATATATGCCTGGTCTTAAAATATTATAACTAGTTTTAAGTTTTGTCTTTATATGTTTCAAGTATATTATATTTAATTACACTGTCCTGTAAGTGGTGAGTGTTGGACAATTCAGGTTATTATTATCAATGTAAATCACATACAAAGTCGAATAAAAACGAGAGAAATTAGAAAGAAAAATCGTCAATTTTTAATTTCCCAAAATATTAATCTCATAATACGTTCTTTTCTTTCTATTGGGTTATTAATAACATAAATAGAGTTTTTAAAACTGCACATTAAATCAGTGTTTAATACGCCTGGCGCACGAAGTAAATATTTTGAGTTTAGAAAAGCCTACAAATTTGGTTTGGTTACTACGCTTCGCAAAGCGACCAAACTAAATTAGTAGGCTTTTCTAATCTCGAAATATTTACTTTAAACGCAAACGCGATTCTACCATATGATCGATGACGCAGCTTGGCACCAATGGCGATCCATTAAATAAACTACGAATACATCGAATTGCAAGTGTATCCAATATTTATTATTGCGACACACTTCCAAAACTCTAAATTTATATTCCATTCATGTCTAGTCTGGAGTGGGTAGAATTGAAGGTTTGTGTATTAGGGTGGCAATTAGGCGGAAGGACCCGGGCCCAGTAAATCCGGCTCTAAGTCAACACCCTTTAAGTCCATTCCGGAATATATATGTTCTAGTTGTTATCGATTTGGCTCGGAAATGTCGGGTCGGGCAAAAAAAGCTAGTCCCACCAAACACGCCGGGATTATTTGTGTCTGGGATTGGGGAAGAGGAGCGCAGTTTTTTGCCTCTTTCTCTCTCGACGTTCCATTCATTAAATTGTGTAAGGGCGTTTTTGTACGACAATTGATTTTTGTTTAGAATGATAGGAGATGAAATAAATGGACTTTTTTTGGTTGTATTCATGGTCAAATACAATTTATGATGGCACAAGAAAAAAAAACAGGGATGATTTCAGAATTATATTCGAACAATAAAATAATTTTTATTTTATTCAGTTTTACGATGAATCCAGTATTTTTAAACTCAGTTCAGTTTATGTTTTATCAATTCAGACTATTCAGATTAAATCAGTTCTTGTTTTTTTTTTAATTCAGTAATAAGATAAATTTAGTTCATTTTTTCTTTTGAATTCAGTACTAAGATAAATATTATTTTTTTTTTAATTTAAGTTCATAGATGAAATTAGTTTATATTTTCTTTTAAATTCAGTACTAAGATGAACTTCATTCATGTTTTATATTGAATTCAGTTCATAAATGAATCTAGTTCATGTCTCTTTTTAATTCAGTTAAGTTAATGTTTTTTATGTAATGTAGCACTAAAATGAATTAAGTTCATCTTTGTACTGGATTCAAAACAAAACATGAACATTCTTCTTAGTACTAAATTTAAAACGAAACATAAACTAAATTTATCTCAGTACTAAATTTAAAAAAAAACATTAATTTAACTGAGTTAAAAAGAAACATGCACTTTCTTTATTTATGAACTGAATTCAAAATGAAACATAATTGAAACTCATCTAAGCACTGAATTTAAAAGAAAACATGAACTAATTTCATCTATGAACTTAATTTAAAAGAAAACATGACCAAAATGTATCCTATTCCTGAAAGAAAAATAAATTCAGTATTAAGATGAATTTAGTTCATGTTTTCTTTTAAATTTAGTACTTAGATGAATTTTGTTCATGTTTTCTTTTAAATTGGTTCATAGATGAATTTTCTTCATGTTTTCTTTAAGTTAATGTTTTTTTGAATTCATTCAAGGTGAATTTAGTTCGTTTTTTTCAAATTCATTACCAAGATTATTTTGTTCATGTTTTCTTTAAAATTCAGTTCATAGATGAATTAAGTTTATGTTTCTTTTCAACTCAGTCAAGTTAATGTTATTTTAAATTCAGTACTAAGATGAATTTAGTTCGGGTTTTTTTTTGTATTCAGCACTGAGATGAATTTCATTCATGTTTTTTTAAATTGTCGATAATGTAAAAATTGTTGAAAATGTTGAATAGTGATGAAATGTCAATAATTGAGAGCGTTCTGAAAAAGTGTGACAAATTTATTGATGCACATATTAGATTTTTTTTATAATTTGGGAAGTATATTTTTACTTTCCCCCGTATGTAATACAAAGGGAAAGTATTGTTTTCGTGAAAATTTTCGAATCAAAAATTTTAGCGGAAATATCCGTTTTGAGGTCCCCTGAGTCGAATAAGACCATTTTTGAAAAATGTCTGTCTGGCTGTGTGTCTGTGTGTCTGTGTGTCTGTGTGTCTGTGTGTCTGTGTGTCTGTGTGGCTGTGTGTCTGTGTGTCTGTGTGTCTGTGTGTGAGTCTGTGTGCGCTGTACCGCAAAAACCGCTAAAGATATCGAGATGAAACTTAAGCTTTTTGTTACAATCGGAAGAACTGAAAAGCTTTTGGCGAAATTCGGAAAACCGGAAGTGGTACTTTACTCTTAGCGTTTTTCAGATTTTTAAGATTTTTTCAATAAATGTTCATCAAACAAAAAATTCTTTCAAATAAAAGTTGTAGATAATAACAAAATGAAGATGTATTGTTCACTTACTTTTTGTCATAGCACTCTTAGTTTTTGAGATATTTCAAAAGTTGTGTGTTTTATCTAGTTATTGGTGTGTGACACTGTATGTGTCGATACAATTGAAAAATGTTTCAAATAATTTTTTTGTAGATTCACTTTTTGTCATAGCACTCTTAGTTTTTGATATATTTAATAAATAGTGTTTTTTTATCTAGTCATTGATTTGTGTCAGTGTATGTGTTGATACAATTGAAAAATGTTTCAAATAAAAGTTGTAGGTAATAAAATATTAAAGATTTGTTGTATCTTTACTTTTTGTCATAGCACTCTTAGTTTTTGAGATAATTAATAAATAATGTTATTTTGTCTCAGTGTATGTGTTGATACAATTGAAAAATGTTTCAAATAAAAGTTGTAGTTATCAAAAAGTTGAAGACATTTTGAAAATAATAATGCTACAAATATTTTAAAAGTGATTTAATACGCAATTTACGGGGGAAAGTACTATGATGGACACATCACCATTTTTAACTTTACTATAAATCAGTTTTTTATACGTGTAGCGCATGAATAAAATTTCGAGTTGAGAAAAGCTAGAATTTGGATTTGAACGCTGTAGTAGTGGTCTGGGCGGCGACAAAATCCTACTTATTTCAATTTGCTGGAATAAAAAATACCTTTTATTCTCAGTTTATAGGATAGCTAACTTCTGCATTTCAGTTACTTAAGTAGCAGAATTTAATATATTTAATATAGATATCAATTTTCAAAGTTCACGATTAGAATTGAGAATTTTAATAATAATTTTTCTTTTTTTATTTCATAATTTTTTTGAAATTTAAAATATATGTTTTTCATAAATTTTATAATTTTTGAAATATGTTCTAAAACAATGGCACTTTCATAAAGCGTAAGTTTTAAGAGCAAGCTAGCGTAGGTTTCTAACTTGATAAAAGACCTAACCTAAGCTCCAAAAGAAAACAAATTGATGAGTTTTAGCTGCGACGACCTGCGACCTTGGGATATTGTGATTTAAGCCACCCGCGCCAGACATTTGTTTCTAAATTATATTCATCCTCGACTTTCTAACCTTGCCGCTAGGGGGCGCATCTGCAATTATCATTAAAATGTTAAATAGCAACCTAAATTATGTTAAATTATAGATAAATAATAAAATAGCTGTGGCCAACATAGGTACCGACCACCAATTAAAATAATATAGGATTATTTTTAATTACTTGATATTAATAATGCTTACTGAGATAGATTAATAAAAGTCAAACATTTACCATTTCCAAGCAAACTAAAAGAGCTACGATAAAAAGTATATATATATATATATATATATATATAGTCATTAAATATTTATTTTTTGATACTTTACAACTTTTGTTTGGAACATTTTTTAACAATGATAATAATTTACAAGATACGAAGAAAAAGATAAGAGTAAACATCCACTTCTGGTTTCCGGTTTTAACCCAAAAGTTGATTTGAAAATGAAGAAAACTAAAAATATACTTTAAACAAACCGTTTAAATTTATGAAAATAGCTAATTTAATAATTATAAATTATTCTAAAAACTGGGAATAAATGATTTTAAATAAATCAATATTTACAAACATTAAAATTGAGCGAAATGTTCAAAAATAGCAAAATTAGCATTACATCAATAACGTTTTTAACTTAACAATTTCAAATAAAAATTAATTTTAATTTTATTTAGTTTTCAGTATTTTCTTTTAAAAATTAATAAACATGAAAATAAAAAAAAAATAAAAGTAGGAAAGAAATTAAAAAATCTCAAAAAATTAATTTAAATTTGATATTTGTTTTCTGGTTTCACAAACAGAAATCTGCTCGTTCGTGGACGAAACAGTGACCTGTATATGCACTTAGTGCATTCGTGTCACTGGCGATGCCACTATGAAGCATTAGATGGCGTTAGCTATCGATATCCATTAAAATAAAATTGTTTGATATTATTTGATATTGACAAATTGTGTTAATCTTCTGAGCTGATTATACATACTAATTCCATTTATGAATTTTGACAACTTTTTGTCAATTTTCAAGTAGATAATTTTCTTATTTATGAACATTTTATTTTCTAATCGTTAGATAATTATCTAACGATTAGAAAATAAAATGTTCATAACTAATTAATTATTTATTTTAATCTTGGTGAAAACTTGCCTGCAACAATTTTAAATGTATAATTTTTTAGTATCTAGAGGGGGGCCTGGGCACCCCCTTTTAAAGTAACGAGTGTTTTTTCAGTCCCAGACTAAGCATGAAGTAAAATTTCGAGTTTAGAAAAGCCCCGCGTAGAAAATTTGTCGAGGGTCGCGCAGCGACCCGAGACAAATTTTCACGGGGCTTTTCTAAACTCGAAATTTTACTTCATGCGCCACACGTATAAAACACTGATTTACAGTAAAGTTAAAAATATATAATGCTTAGATGTGATGATGATTAATATTTACTTTGATGTAGCAAAAAAATGCAAGAATTACTTTTTTCGTAAATTGTTTTGGAATAATAATAAAAGTAGAATAAATTTAGTTTGAGCAAGTTTTCCATATTGTTGATCTTTAAATTATATATTTAACGGGGAAAGTGCTATGATGGACACATCACTATTTTTTAAATTGATGTCATTTTCAATGAAACTGGAAGTACAAATAAGGTTTATGGAAGATCTGCAACCTCAAATTTTGTTTAGTATAAGCATACCAAATTTTAAAGATATCTCACAAAATAAAAAAAAACTGCGGGGTTTTATCGCATTTTGGTCAGTTTCAGACCACTGTGCGCTGCGCGTCCAAATCCAAATTCTTCAGGATTTTCTCAACTCGAAATTTTACTTCATGCTTAATGTGGCATTGAAATATACTCGTTGATAGAATAATTGATAGTTATTTTTAAGAATTTCTTGCATTTATAAAATCTTGTCTGGACCTCGAAGTGCAGGATAACCAAATTTTGATTGAAATCGGATAATTTTGTAACCATAAGTCCACCATATTGGAGTCGCCATTTTGTTTCTATAAAAATTAATATCAAATTCGAAATCAACGACCTTAAAAACCTATTTGGAAAAAAAATGACATTTGCTTAATTGGCAATCAGGATCACTATGCGCTGCGCGTCGCACATAAAATTATATGTAAAGAAAATGTGCAAGTTTGTGCAGCAACTTTTATTTTTATAATTAAGAAAAGTTTAAAGAATACGAAAAATGATATTTCAGAGTGCTAAGTCGTGAGACTTTTGCATATTTTAATGTTTGTGATTTGAATTAGAAACGATAAAACACACTATACTAAATGTCATGGGTGTAGCAAAGATCGCTATCGGGCAAAAGCCAAATTATTATTTCCGGAAGGAAGAGTCAAAATATTTGTTAAAAACTTATGGTTACGCCCATGCTAATTAGAGAAGTAGTTACACTAGCAGGTTTTATAGATCATAAATCCGTAACTTTGTTGTGTTTCTTTTGACATATGTGAACAAAAACAAAACAAGAACCTGAAAAGTTATTTAAATTGAAATACACTTGGTATTATTTCACAAATTAAAACTTATAAAACGGCAAAACTTATAAACGACAACGAATAGATTTGGAACTCCCCAATTTCGACTTCCCTAATTTCCTGAAACAATAATATGTATACAGGGTGTCCCAAAAGTTTGGAAACGGTTGAATATCTCAAGAACACCTCATCGGATCAAGATGGTATAAAATACGTCTTTCTTTATTTTTAATGCTCTATTTAGGCATGCTATGCGATAGCCACCCACACCCCTCTGGGGGGTGGTTCGAGGGGGTAGTTTTGTAAGGGTGCCACTTTTCCTCCTGCATTATGCGATGTACTGAAGTCTTGCTGATGCCTTGAGCGTGCGACACTCTCCTTACAGAAATATGAGGGTCTTCCACGAAATGCTGCAACACTTCCACCTTCTGATCTTCGTTTGATGCCGTTCTTGGCCTGCCACTGCGTTCGCGATCCTTCACTGCTCCAGTATCTTCAAATCGTTTCACTGTTTTTTGAACCGTCGATTTTGACACTGGATCACGATGCGGATTGGATGCATTAAACATCCTTGCCACCTCCTCGTAAGATCTCACATTCTCCCCGGACCCACGCATCATTAATAATGATATGCGTTCACTTTCCGATAACCTCATCTCAAAACGACAGATAGCAGCTTAATTAATTTAGCTTTAAAGTTTCTGAGCTATTACCCATTTCTTAGAATTTCACGGAGTCGTCGAGAAGGTCAACATTGACAGTCCGAAATAAATGTTCAATGACTACACTTCTGTGCTTTCATTTAAAATTGTAAACATGACAAAATGGAAAACATTTTTCGACGATAAACTGAGCGAAAACTTCCTTTTTCCACCCTCCAAAAAGGGGTTAAGGTGTGGATATTTTGCAACTCCATAAGGAGTTTTTGATAGACAATGAAACTCTGCAAGAAAAATCATTTTTGTCTAAAAAAAATGGTGGTACTTTTTTTTAAAATACCACTTTTTCTACTTTTAAAGGGTGTGTGTGTGGGGGGGAGTGGCAATTTGAAAAATTCATAAACCGTTTTTGATACAAAATGCAACAGTGCAAGCAAAATATTTTTTTTCCCAGAAAAATTCAAAACTACCCTTTCCACCACCGAACGGGATTGGGGAGGGAGTGATAAAACAATTAAAAAATAGGAGTTTCCATTTAGGTTTTCTAAACTACCCCCTTGAACCACCCCCCAGAGGGATGTGGATGGCTATCGCACAGCATGCCTAAATAGAGCTTTAAAAATAAAGAAAGACGTATTTTATACTATCTTGATCCGATGAGGTGTTCTCGAGATATTCAACCGTTTCCAAACTTTTGGGACACCCTGTATATAATTACACAATATTTTTTTCTGTATATTCATTTGAAAATGGTTTAAAAAACCGAAACTAGTCGGAATAAAGTTATATTTGTGAAACAATACCAAGTGTTTTTTTTTTTTAATTTAAATAACTTTACATATTCTAATATGTTTCACCAAGTGCCAGATGAGAAATTAATTCAAGAAATTAAAACAAGAGCCACTTAATTATAACATTTTGAAAATTCTCTACTAATTGAATTCATTTTTTTTTATTGAAATTAACAACATTTATTATTTTTCAATTAAATTGCAAAGATTTCGCTCTGTGCACTAGTGCAGATTTATAATATAATAAACTTAGAGGATTGAAAATAAAGGTGTAGATTTATAAAATCTTATTTGATGTAGCCTTCAAAATAACAAAATTGAGTTTACAAGACATTTTTTCTATTTTTCAAAGCTGTTTCGAATAAAACCTTGAGCTTGAAGCGTCAGCGTTAAGAAACTTATCTAGTTATCCCAAAACAGATTTATTTTAAATCAAATTTAAACCCAGCTTTAAAAAAAAAAACGCTTTATCGCGAAAAAACATAGGTAAACGCGAATGCAGTTCCGATGATTTCCTCAATCGCATAAATCAATTCGCCGTCTCGCGCGGGATTTATTGTATTGCAGTTTTATCTCTCTCGCAGACAAATTGTTTCTGGTGAAACCCGCGCTCGTGCATATTTCAGACCCCACCGACGGATCGCGAATGGAAACTTAATAGTTTTCCCCGCGAGCCATAAATTACATATTAAAATTGCAAATCATCCCCCTCTCCGCATTCTTTGATTTATCACGCGTGGGGTTTTATTTTTATTTCAAGGAAGATATCTTCTTTTGAATTGGTAAAGACGGGATTGTGTTTGCGTGCAATTTATCACGGGCTAGTGACAAGGAGGGCTCAGGGCTGTGGGTTTGCAGGACGACTTATCCACTTTTTCAGAAAAGGGAAAAGAAGAAGGGTTTGCAGTGGCCGACAACAGGCTGAAAGCGTTTTTTTTTGTTTCACGATAAATTGCATCACGTCAAATTTGCTCCGATTCGATTCATGAGTAACACGCTCGCGTCGCGTTGTGTTTTCAGACAAATGGAGACAGTAGAGTTCGATGAAGAGGATAATTTCTTAGGGATTCTCTAAAGAAAATGTTGTTCGATTTTGAAATTTGTAAGGTTATCTATAAATTAAAGAAAACGTAGAATAAGTCAGATTTTCTATAAATTATGATACTGAGATCAAACCTGATATCATATGATATTAATAGAGCGTTGTAACAAATCAAATTAAATAAGATTTTAAATATTTCATTGTATAATTCAATATCCGGAGGTGTATTTGCACGTCTTAGGTTGTCTTATTAATTAAGACATTGTTTTCATTTTCACGAATAATTTTTTCGTAATTTTATATATTATGTTTAAAGTGTGCAAACTATAAGAAGCGTAAGCTTATTTTCTCGAATTCAAATAGTTTTGAATTTGAATTTATCTTGTTTGACCTGATATCAAACTGAACATTATCTTAATTTTATTCAGGGTGATTCACGACGTTTTCCCGCCACTTAAGAGGGGTATTCTATAGGTCATTTTAAGCAATAAAAGTTCCTATGAATTGGTTAATGATGGTAGCAGCGTTAAATCAAGCGCCCCTGTCATCACTTTTACATCACTTTTGATGTATCTGCTGCTTAAGTCTGTTTGAGTGTAGGATAAAATGCCTTGTTTGCATTTTCTGTTATGCCTTTTACATTTACCACGGAGAAGTACGCCGATATGGTGTTTATTTTTGGTTTTGCAAATAGAAGTTCAATTGCAGCCGCTGCTGAATACTGTGAACGTGTTTGTAAATTGTATTTATAACTGGGTATAATAAAGTAATATTTGTTAATAAAATTCGTTATTATTTAAAAAAATTAAATAAAGTGTAAAAATGTATAAAAAAGAATAATCTAAAGTTTCTCATAATTCACTTCATTTGGAAAATCGGACTCGTATTAAAAAGAACTTTATTGTTTAAAATAACCTCTTGAATGCTTCCCTTAAGTGGCGGGAAAACTTCGTGAATCACCCTGTAAATAATGTTTAGTTAGTTTAACTTAACATAGTATACACAATTACGATAATGTTCGTATATTATGTATAAGGTTGTGCAAATTAAAAGATGCGTACAATGATTCTCTCAAATTCAAATAGTTTTGAATTTGAAATATACAACTCTCCACTGATGCACTAATTAAATGTAAGTAAGTCAATGTATATTAACTGAGGATGTTCGATATATATATATATCGATATTTTGGAAAATCGATATTTTCATTCAAAATAATCGATATTTATATCGATATTTTTGTTTTCGATATATCGCTATTATCGATTCTACTATATTCGATACTAGTTATTCATTAGACGCCATCTATTATATTAAGAAATGCATAATAAATGTTCCAGGTAAAACTTGGCAAAAAGAAAAAGTAAACATGATAAAGAAGTTTGTTTCTTTTATGTATACCTACACACCCCAAAGCAAATTATATAAGGCTAACTTTCATTAAAACACTTTTAACCTTTCTTCACAATTTTTTTTATATACCAGATGTACATTTCGGTCACAAGGTGACCATTATCAATGGATTGATAATGGTCACCTTGTGACCGAAATGTACATCTGGTATATAATAAAAATTGTGAAGAAAGGTTAAAAGTGTTTTAATTCAGGTTGCATACATACTTTTTTTAATAATTTGCACGCACTTATTGACAATTTATTCACAGCTGATATTCAAATTATTTTATGTGGGGATTTTAACATCGACTCTTTAGTTAGTTCATCAAGTATGGATACATTAACTCAAATCTTGGAAACGTTTAATATAAAATTAATAAACAACAAACCCACCCGTATCACTGAAACGACTGCCACTTGCATCGATCATATATATTCAAATATTTCTACTGATCTTCCCTGTGCTACATTAGTTAATCAAATATCTGATCATAAAACACTACTATGCAAGATGAATATAAATATCCCCAAAACACGTTCTCATACAAACTTTCGGCGATCTTATAACGACATAAACATGAATCAGTTTATTGCTGATTTAGATAAGGAGGATTGGTCTGATATGTATGCGGCAAATGAATTTAACGAAAAGTTTAATATATTTCACAATATTTTCTCATATCATTTTGATATGTGTTTCCCGCAATTTAAACAGAACCATAATAATAATAATAAAAATAAATCATGGGTAAACCACAGTATACTGCAATCAAGTAGACAATTACATAATTTATACTCACTACAAAAAGATTTTCCTCAGCACAAATCTGAATATTTAAAACAAAAAAAGGCTCACGCCAAGCTTGTATACTGTACTAAAAAATCATTTTATCAAAATAAAATATTTATGTCTGGCAATATACAAAAGTCTACATGGAGAGTTATCAATGAGTTATCCGGCAACTTAAAATGTCGAGGTCAAAATACTGAACTACAAACCGACGAGGGTATTACATCAGACTCTTTAAAACTGGCACAAATATTTAACACTTATTTTGTCAGTAAGCCCTCCGATATTCATCTAAATTTTGACACAAGACAACCAAATTATGCTAGTATACAATTGATATCAAATACTTTTTTTATAGAACCATTTTCAGAAATGGAAATGGGTAGTATAATTATACATAAGTTAAAAAGTAACCGGTCACCCGGATTTGATGAAATCCCCGACGTAGTTATTAAAAATTCTGCTCAACAATTGTTAAAACCTTTAGTTCATTTAATAAACATGTCATTTGAAACCGGATCTTTCCCGAATAAGTTAAAATCTAGCATAGTTATTCCTATTTATAAAAAGGGTGACCGGAGAAATATTAACAATTACAGACCAGTGTCTTTAGTGTCAGTATTTTATAAAATATTTGAGCTCTGTATGTTGGAACGGTTGTTCAATTTAAAAAAAAAAACCATATATTGACTGAAAGTCAACATGGATTCATGACTGGAAAATCAACTATGTAGCTGACATCCATTCATTTTACGACGCAGTGATCAAATACCTGGATAGTGGCGAGAATCCGATTGGCTTCTTTTTTGATCTCAGTCGAGCATTTGACTGCATAGATACCGAAATAATGATCGAAAAGCTTAACAGATACGGGATCAGAGGAGTTGCCCAGCGGTGGTTTCGTCAGTATCTGGAGGATAGAGCACAGTATGTTCGTATAGCAAATGACGGTAGAACTACCATCTCAGGACCTATAAATGTAACTCTGGGGGTGCCTCAGGGTTCCATTTTGGGACCAATGTTGTTTATTCTGTTTAAAAATGATATTGTCAATATTATTCCAAACGATTTGTTTCTGTATGCCGATGATACTTCGGCAGTCGTGAGTGATCGAGATAATATTTCTTTAATTCATAAGTGCAATACTACTCTAACTTCTTTGCATAATTGGTTTTCAGATAACAAATTACTACTAAACATGAGTAAAACCACTTATGTTCTATTTAAAACAAAGCAAAATAAATGCAATCTTGATATCAATTTTAATTTAAATAATTTAACAATTAATTCTAGTAATTCTGTAAAATTCTTAGGCCTTCAAATAGATAGTTGTGTTGACTGGAAACAGCAGTGCGAAAGCATAATCAAAAGTTTAAATTAAACATCATACCAAATGAAATGTTTAAAGAATATTTTAAGTATTAATCAACTCATACATATTTACCATGCAAATGCAAAATCGCGATTGGTGTATGGGCTGTGTTTTTGGGGAACATCAGTCCACTGGCATTCCGTATTTGTGGCTCAAAAGCGTATTATAAGATCTATGGCCGATGTTCCACAAACGCAATCGTGTAAACCACTATTTCGTCAATTTAATATCCTGCCATTACCTTGTTTACTAATATATGAACTGGCTTTATACACTCATCAACACAGACATATTTTTTGAACAAATAGTGATATTCATACTTATGATATAAGGAATATCAATGATATGCGCATCGCCCGCCACCGCTTGAATGTTACAAAGTTTTCACCAAATATATTGGGACCTAAATTGTATAATAAGCTACCTGGTGAAATAAAATGTTCGAAATCAACAAATACTTTCAAAAACCTATTAAAAGGGTTTCTTTTAAAACACCTATATTATGATTTAAATAATATTTTCTTCTAACTAAGAAACTTATGAAGCGAAATCCGCATTTGACGCATCCAATACTGTAACAATATATGTATATGTATACTGTGTATGGTCTTTGGAAGAAAGGAATATTATTATTATTATTATTAATAATAATTAAAGTTATTATAATTTTCACGTAACTCACCCAAATCCAATTATATAAGGCTACCAAATTTTAAAAGATTTGATAAGCAGTATATAATTTGACCTTTACTCGAAATCAGTGATTTATACGCGCGGCGCATGAAGTAAAATTTCGAGTTTATAAAAACCAGAAGATTTGGTTTGGTAATCAGGCTTTTCTAAACACGAAATTTTACTTTTACCTCCAATTTTCTTTTTTGTTAATACCTGACAATTTACATCGAAATATACTTAAAAGATTCCTTCGCTTCATGGAGTACAAGAAAGGATATCAACATGTCAATGGTGAATACAAGATTATCATGAACGAGCTGAATATTTCGAAACTCTGCGATCACCGGATACTGTCGGACATGTGTACATTATATATTATCTTAAATGGATGCTTCGAGTCTCCTTTTCTGCTGGAGCAGTTACATTTTTGGATCCCAAACAGGAAAACCAGATCAAAGCAGTCACACATAGAACTGTTTCCGAATCTCACAATTTAATGACTCGCTTAATGGTTCTTGCGAGTAAATACTGTATCCTTGGTTCGACCTATTTAACAGATCGCAGTCTAATTTTAAGGTTAAGTTAAAACGTCACTTAGTAGAAATGTTGTTAGTCATATGTGTGCACAATTACGTCGTTAGCTCATCATTATTATATTATTGTTATTATTATTACATTATTATTTTGTTTATATTTTCTTAAATTTATTGTATTACATTCTAATTTTTATGTACAAATGGTGTTTACCGTTAATAAATTTACTTTACTTTACTTTACTTTACTTTACTTTACTTTACTTTACTTTACTTTACTTTACTTTATTCTACTTTACTTTACTTTACTTTACTTTACTTTACTTTACTTTACTTTACTAATCAAGTTGTGGAAAAACCTCGTTAGATAAAAAATGTATCAAAATCGTATTATAAATTTCAATACAATTTTTTTATTAATTTACATCGAAATGTATTCAAAAGAATGTAGTGGAAAAAACTCGTTAAAAAAATCTATCAGAATCGTATTATAAATTTCAATACAAGTTTTTTTATGAATTACGTAAAAAAATGAGTATTAATTTTCGTCTTTTTAAAAAATGAAATAATTAATTTTCTTCTTTCTCTAAGGCAACACCTGGAGTCGTAAATAACGCACACAACAAGTTTATATACGGTTTAATAGCACTTTTATTATGCCGCGGAAATAAAGAGATTCCTTCCCTTCGCATAAATTTCCATAAGTTAACTTAAAATTATTAAAAACGTTCGACGGTCCAATTTGAATCGTAGATTATCTGGCTTTCGCTCGGTAGAGAAATTTAATCTTCCCTCGACCGATATTTTAAACCTCCTTCGCACCATGATAGTTTATCGAAAGTCGATAAGTCTATACGTGATTTATTTATGACTTAATCAATTTAATGCATTAGAGGAGAGTCGCACTAAAAAAAAAAAACAGTTGAATCTAGTTAGTTTCTGAACCGGTGAAGTTTAATTTCATACAAGAATAATTTAAATTCAATACTATTTGAATTCGTGAAAATAAGCTTACGCTTCTTATTGTATGCATTTTTATTTGTAAGTTGGTTTAAAGAGAATATGACCTAGATGTTACATATAATTTAATAGAGCGTTTCAACAAATCGAATAAGATTTTAAATATTTCATTGTATAATTCCATATCCGGAGAAGTATTTGCACGGAAAGTAGTTGTTTCAATGGGTATTTATTGTCTTAAGTTGTCTTATTTATTAAGACTTATTGTTTGGATTTTACACGAATATTTCGTAATTTTATATATTATGTTTAATTTCATAATTCCATTTCGAGCGAGTTTGCACAAAACATCTCTCATCCAGAAGCCGATCCAGAGAGCAAAATCACAGATTATTTACCCATTAAGAGGGCCAATTTTTGCTGGTTGTGTGTTTCTGGGATACGAGATGGCGCAAAATTAGCAAAATTGCAGTAAATAGTTTTGACTATATATTGATTTATTGGGCCTGCCGAATTTTATCACAACGTATAATAAAAGTTATGAGTGCGGAGCGCGTTGTTTGTTTGTTTACATAGCGCCGTGCGAATGAATGAATGGGTATTGTATTACAGAAGACACAAGTAAACTGGATAAATATTCATGATTTAAATTTCTATCGACATACCTACAGCTGTATAACAAAACAGATGCCGTTTTAGTTTGATATTCCATATGAGTATATACAGGGAGTTTTTCTTCAAAGTATACGTATTCTAAATTCAAATGATTTTCTTTAAATATTTAGATATTCGTTGTTTTTTGAAAGAGTTCAATTTGAGATTTTAAACGAGTGTTTTCCACTCCCAGACTAATTTCCTGGGCTTTTCTAAACTCGAAATTTTACTTCATGCGCCACGCGTATAAAACACTTAAATACTCTGAAATTTATGTTTATTTGAACCTTACTTGAAATAAGTGTTTTAGGCGCGTGACGCATGAAGTAAAATTTCGAGTTTAGAAAAGCCCAGTTTAGAAAAGCCCAGAAAATTTTCACGGGGCTTTTCTAAACTCGAAATTTTACTTCATGCTTAGTCTGGGAGTGGAAAACACTCGTTTAAAGCTTCAAATTGAACTCTTTTAAAAAACAACGCACGCCGGAAAATTTACAGCTTATACACATGTTTACCTAAAAGAAAAATTCCCTGTATTTATATTGTAGACAAACAACATAAATTAAATATTTATGTTATTTGCAACTACATAAGTGATTTAAATGATTACTATCAAAAATAAAATATCGTACATGACTGTCGCGTGCTGCACTCCTTAATTTGGTAAATTGCAATGAAGCACACAAAAGGAATAGCTGCGAACACGAGAGGAGGTCTACCCTCTAAGTTGAGTAGGCGACACTTCAAGCTGATTAGGCTAAGCCGTACAAAAAATGAGAAATTACAATAACCCAAATCGAACTCGAGACGCTAAGCTGACTAAGTGCCTCGGTAATGAAATGGCCCAGTGTCGCACATTCAATTTGGTAAATAAAAAAAGGAAAAAGGATTTTTTCCGACTCATCACTTGAATCAACATATACCGGCATTCCACATTCCTATTCAAAACATGAATCCAGAAATGCACTTATATTTAAAGGATGTATTGACAAATATTTTAATAATGTCTTTCTTTGTTTTGTATCAACAACATAATCAATGAAATGTCCGCGGCAGAAGAATTACATTCGCAATTTAAGGCCGCGCACCGGGAACCTGTGTCGCGACAAATGCCGTACACGAATTCTACATATCAAACCCAATTTCTTATCAAATGTTTTTTCAAATTACAGTTTCATGTTAAGATATTACTAAAATAGCACGATGCTGTCCGGTATTTATTAAAAGCATAATCAAAATTTACATTGCTCTTACGGAGGTTTCTAAGCAACGATTAATTTTATTTATCATTAATTTTAGAATAACCTATTTAATACAACATGGTCATAATAATTACTGTAATAAATTAAAGCAATATGAAGAAGAAATAATGATTTATATCTAAGTATTCCACGGATTTATGTTACCATCTAAGAGTGTTCCTTTAGTTGATTTAAATATAATTTAAGAAACATTTTTTTTTAAGAATAGTGTCAATTTATTCGCAAAGCTTCAATGTGCAATATGTATAATTTTCAAAGATCTATTTTCATTATTGTGGAAGATTAATCGTTGTTCGTCCTTATAGCCAAATAACATGTGAATTTCTGACCTTAATTTTTTAAACATTTTTTGTCTTCTTATTTCAACGTATTTTTAGAAATATACGCAATTTATTAATTATCTATACAAATGATTTTGTATAGATAATTAATAAATTGCGTTTATTTCTAAAAATACGTTAAAATAAGAAGACAAAAAATGTTTAAAAAATTGTGCAAATTAACATATAATTCATAATCACACAAATATGTAAATTTCTTAAAATTCAGATATTTTATTAATTTATGTTTAAAATTAAATAAAATCCAACTTATTTGTGAATTCAAAGAAATCTAACTTATTTGTGTCTTTAATTTTTAATCCCCTAGTGAAATATTTTCACGTCAACTCATTCCAACCCCCCGAACGTGAATTCCGGAGCGCAGAAACTTCACAATAACGCAATAAAACAGTCGGGCTGTAGCGGTTTTATTTACGCCCTTCCGGTTTTAATCTATGAGGATACCCCATTAAGATTTCAATTTATGAATTAGGGCAAAAGAAGAGGCCGGAATTAATCGCCCGTTCCCTCTTGTTCGCCGAAGGAATTTATGGGCCGAACTTTTGTTTCCTTAATTTATTACACACATAGATATATAACACGAGTTTCCGCGGAAGAGTTTTCCGTTTTTCGCTCTGTGTGCACGGGGAAAAAAGAGTGATCCTCTCTCGGGTTTTGTTATGACTGGTGGGCAAAAAGTTTCTGTATGGAAATATTTCATATCTTTGATTAACATTGTTAAATTATGATTTATACCCGCATAACTTTTAACATGTAATTTATACAAAATATATCTTCGTGAAAGGTCAAACCACTGTATCAGTGGCGTAACTTGAATTTTGGGGCACTCCCCGCAAAACTAATTCTGGTCCCCCTAATAACCAACAAATCTGGTCACAGCAAAATAGGGCTATTTAAAATGACTGTAGATAATTATAATAAATTGATTTGGCTGTGAATCATATAAACACACATTTCTATGAATATTTTGAACTAAACTTTAAATCAGTGATTTGTACGCGTAAAATTTCGAGTTTAGAAAAGCCTGAAAATTTGGTATTGTAATTATCTACATTCATCTTAAATAGTCCTATTTAAGATGAATGTAGATAATTACAATATATTGATTTGGCTGTGAACATATAAACACACATTTCTATGAATATTTTGAACTAAACTTTAAATCAGAGTTTTGTACGCATGGGTGTTGTTATGACTAGTGGGAAAAAAGTTTCTTTATGGAAATATATCAAATCTTTGATTAACATTGTTAAATTATGATTTATATCCGCATAACTTATAACATGTAATTTATACAAAATCTATTTTCACGATATGATAAACCACTGTACCAGTGGCGTAACTTGAATTTTGGGACACCCCCCCGCAAAACTATTTCTGCCCCCCTAATAACCAACAAATCTGGCCACAGCAAAATAGGACTATTTAAAATGACTGTAGATAATTACAATAAATTGATTTGGCTGTGAATGATACAAACACACATGTCTATAAATATTTTGAACTAAACTTTAAATCAGAGTTTTGTACGCATGGGTGTTGTTATGACTAGTGGGCAAAAAGTTTATGGAAATATATCAAATCTTTGATTAACATTGTTAAATTATGATTTATATCCGCATAACTTATAACATGTAATTTATACAAAATCAATTTTCACGATATGATAAACCACTGTACCAGTGGCGTAACTTAAATTTTGGGCCATCCCCCCCCCCCCGCAAGCAAAACTATTTCTGCCCCCCTAATAACCAACAAATCTGGCCACAGCAAAATAGGACTATTTAAAATGACTGTAGATAATTATAATAAATTGATTTGGCTGTGAATCATATAAACACACATTTCTATGAATATTTTGAACTAAACTTTAAATCAGTGTTTCGTACGCGTAAAATTTCGAGTTTAGAGAAGCCTGAAAATTTGGTTTGGTCGCTCCGCGCTTCGCGGTATGCGACTAAACCAAGTTTTCAGGCTTTTCTAAACTCGACATTTTACTTCATGCTTTATCTGGGATTGGAAACACTTGTTAGCAGCATCAAATTGAACGCTTTTAAGAATGTTTAATTTCAAAATCCTTCAAAGAATTGTCCAATATCTCAACTAGTTTTTTTGTACAGGGATTTATTCTTTTCGTTTCCAGTTTACGTATTCTGGTGAATAAGTTGGAAATGTTCAAATACTCAGAGTTTATTTCTCTGAGTAATTTGAACATTTACAACTTATTTACCAGGATATGTAAACTGGAAATAAAAAGAATTAATCCCTGTACAGAAAACTAGTTGAGATATTTAACTATTCTTTGAAGGATATTAAAATTGATTGATTTCTGTGCAAACTCAGTGAATTTTTAACTGAATTATTTTATTTTATTTTTCGAATCAACGGAAGCGATTTTTATTCACCGGGATATGTAAACTGGAAATAAAAAGAATAAACCCCTGTACAAAAATACTGGTTGAGATATTTAACTATTATTTAAAGGACATTAAAATTGATTGATTTCTGTGCAAATTTAGTGAATTTTATAACTGAATTATTTTATTTTACTACCTGAATCAACGGAAGCGATTTGTAGATTAGTATCATATGAGCGAAAAGTTTTAACCTCTAGCATGCAATGACGTTTGTTTGCATTTAAATGTGAGTTGGTACCACTGACAAATCCGCGTGATCCGACGTGGCCCGATATTTGACGCGCGGCAATAAGGTTATGTATTTATGTATTTTGTATACAAAATATTAAGAGTGACGTTTTCAGTGAGAATTATTATTGCTTTGAATAATTTGTTACCAACATAATATTTTATAGAAATAGAGAATAAAACTTTTATATCATACGGTAGTAGTTATATTCGTTTACCTTCACTATTTTATTTAAATTCTTTATGCACATTTCATTCACCATGTCGCTGGCTCAATATTACACAGTTCTATGTCACATTTTTTTCCATTATCAGTTTATGATGTTATAATGATCTATGTGCATATCTAAAGCTTTTACCATTAACTAATAGATGATAGCCAAAGCTAGGTGGCTTTGAACATAAGTATTACATAGTTGTATGTTATGACAGGCTTTAGAGTTCAGCATTAAAGTTGTATATACCACATAGCACTCTGATGCTAAATTGAAATGCAGTGTCAATCCATTTTTATCATCTCCTCGTGGTTTATACTACTTTTATTCTCCTGTTTCTTTAATAAGATTACTTCTAAATGTTAATAGGAATAAGCCATGCACGATTATTCAAACGCAAGAAGGCGATTTCAAAATCATCTGTTCATCTGTTTTTTATACTCCAGTGTGCCGTTCTCGCAAGTCACTGTATTAAAATTTACCAAAACAAAATATTAAATATTGTTTAAAACTTCACACGCTGAATCTGTAATTATGTCTATTCAGAAAATTAGTCCCATCAGAGGCAAAAAAAAAACGTTGTCATGGAGGATCAGTTATTTCCACAACCAAAACAATTTAATTTTTATTTTTAATTATAATCAATCAAGCATGTATATTTCTAAAGTATTTTCTGTTTCTTGTATTTTTTTCTAAGCTTTTATGGATTTATTATATTGTATTATTTTATATAATAATATAAATGGATGCCACAAAATAATAAAAATTATTATCAGAGTAAATTGCAGGTTTAGTTTTAGAACTTTAAATTTATATATTTTTTTAATTCCTAATAAAAATTTAGTATTAATAAACAATTCATATTATTATAAACTTTTTCTTTTTATAATAAAGAGCAGTTTTGTGCTTTATTGTTGTTTTTTTTTTAATGTTCCTACCCTTATAACTTCAGAAAGTCAAAGTTCTATGTAGCATTAAAAATTGTTTATATAAAAAGGTTTAGTATCAAAGTTGCATGTTAAATAAAATGTATTTAAATTATATCTAAATAAAAGGAAAGGGGAATAATGTAATTTTTGTTTATAGTCTTCACATTGTTAACTGACAGTTTGACCCAATTATGCAGAGTAAACTTATTTGAAAATAGTAGACAAAAAATATTTTTTTTTTATAATATATTAATTTATTCCAGATTGATGTATACAGAACAGATACATATTATATTTTCTCTAAACCCTGTTTTGGTCATTAGAACCTTGTAATATCGAGTTAGCGATGTGCCCCTTTTCAATAGATATTGACTGGTTTGACACGTACAAAAACATATTAATATAGGCATTAGTTACAATACTTAAGCTATTAAACTTAAAACTAGCCTAAATCTAATAATTAAAGGTTAAAAACTATTACCTAATTTGTTAAATTTGCACTTTGTTAAATTGTATTTTATCCTAATTATATATTTTGTAAATATTCTGCAAATAATTGGCAAAATCAATTTTATTTTATGATTAAAAAAACGTTCTACATCAAATAATCCGTCGATTTTTCAGACTTTCCTTAACTCAAAATATTTACTTCATGCGCCAGGCTTAACACTGTTTTAGTGTAAAGTTTTAAAAACATTATATTCATCTTAACAATAATACAAAGTTCTTCAAAATGTAAAAATGTTCTCCTTTTATTCATTGGTCATTATTCATGGCTGCAAATAATTGGCAAAATCAATTTTATTTTATGATAAAAAAAGTTCTAGATCAAATATACCGTCGGCTTTTGTACTTAACCTATTAACGGCCGGGCAATTATAGAATTAACTCTAATAGTTGGTTTTAGGTACAAATTTTGTACTTATTTTTATGATTTCTATTAATAACTTATTGTATGACATACTGTGCATTTTTCTTTTAAATATACATAATGTATACGATATAAAATTTCAGGCAGTCATCGATTTTATATTAAAACGTGCAATATGAAGTTTAGAACGAGTGTCTCCACTCCCAGACTAAGCATGAAGTAAAATTTCGAGTTTAGAAAAGCCCCGCGTAGAAAATTTGTCTCGGGTCGCTGGCGCGACCCGAGACAAATTTTCACGGGGCTTTTCTAAACTCGAAATTTTACTTAATGCGCCACGCGTATAAAACGCTGAAATATTGTGAAGTTAGAAATACACTGCCATTTTATTTATAATCGAAATATTTAAATAACAAAATATTTACAGTTTTCCTTATACACTTTCAAGTTAGGTCAAATAATATAATATATCAAATTCATTTAAATAGGAATTTAATTAAAAAAAAAGGATAATGTTGCGTGTATGCATCAATGGCGATTAATGGGTTAATGCAATAGAATTTCTCTTTACAAACTTTTTGAAAAAACTCGTCCAGATATGTGAATTCTGTATAAAGTAAGATAACGTATTCATTTTTGTCTAAACTCATTAAATTTTATGGCGATTAAACAAACATCAGTTGATTTTTGATTTTCTTTAAATCAACTAAAAGTTACTATTAAATTTTATTTAAAATTAAATTAGGTTAGTATTAAAGTGTACAATAATATTAGAACGAGTGTTTACCACTGCTTGATTAAGCATGAAGTAAATATTTCGAGTTTAGAAAAGCTTGAAAATTTAGTTTTGTCGCTCCGCGAAGCCAAACCAATATTTCAGGCTTTTCTAAGCTCGAAATATTTACTTCATGCGCCAGGCGTATTAAACACTGTTTTAGTGTGAAATTTTAAATACATTATATTCATATTAACAATAAATAAAATTCTTTAAAATGTAAAAATTTTCTCCTTTTCTTTCATTGGTTCTATTTATGGCTAAAATTCTTCAAATTGAAGACATTTCTTCAAATATGACAACAGATATAATTCCAAAATGTGTGCCTATTCATAAGTCGTAACTATTGAAAAAGTTATCGAATAGAAGTATGTTTTATTTATTATTATATAAAATGTCAATCGCTCGTAAACTCGTTAAGCGCCATTGATGCAATAAGTCAACATTATTTTTTTTAATTAGTGCCTGACTTGCGAATGTATGAAGAAAAATCTAAATATTTTGTTATTTTAATATTTCGATTATCACTCATTTTAAAAAAAAGTTTAAGTATTCTTCAGTGTATTTCTAACTTTCCAATAGTTCAGTATTTTATACGCGTAGCGCATGAAGTAACATTTCGAGTTTAGAAAAGCCTGAAAATTTGGTTTGGTCGCGTAGCGCTACGTGACCAAACCAAATTTTCAGGCTTTCCTAAACTCGAAATTTTACTTCATGCTTCATCTGGAAGTGGAAACACTCGTTCTAACCTTTAAATTGAACGCTTTTTTTTAAATCGACGAATGCCTGAAAATTGACAGAGTACACACCATGTACATTTAAAAGAAAAATGCCTAGTGTGTAATATAATAAGTCATTCATAAAAATCTTGAAACGAAGTGCAGAATTTTACCTTAAGTCTACTTTTAAAATTAACTCTATAATTGGAGACCTCATGAAAACAGCCACGCAGTTTTTGCCACCCCAATAGCAGGCAGTGTACTCACTTAAAAACAAATACCGTGCGATCGTTTAAAACATAATTTAGAGTAGGCTTTGGATTTTAGATTGGAATGGCACGACTAACCGTTAACATATAGTTTACCATAACCTTAAATTTATTTCATCATTCAATTAGCATTCTGGACAATCACAAAAAATAACGCCGCCTACTATAAATCACAATTTAAATGATCACCCGGTATCTTACACGTTGAAATAGATTTATAAGTTTCCTAAATGCTCAAAAAGTGAAAAAATCGAATTATCCATTTTCTAAATGGCAACAAAACGAACGATGCGGGTGAAAAGCAATGATGTTTATTCTTTCAGTAAGTGCAAAACAGACAAAGAAAAACTGTTGAATTTTTAAGTGCTACCGCAATTTTGTTTTAAAAGCTTTTCTGAAACTGTCATTTTTTCAAATCCAACAACAGTTTAACATAACTTTTTTCAAAACCCTGTCGATCAACGCCTAAATAGAAGAAAATAAAACCGTTGCACTAAATTAATGGAAGACGATCCTTTAAATCCAAGTATCTCGTGTTTGATTTTATCTATGTCGATCAGCCACAGCAATCACTTTCGTAGATAACTAAATAGACACTAGCACTTGAAAACGCCAAATCAAATTCGAAAGCCGATCATTGTTTTTTAAAAAGCGAATAACGACATACGCCGTGTGAATAATTGATCTCAATTGGAGTTTAAAAGGTGGAATGAATAGAGGCGCTCTTTAAATTTATCAAGGATGCCTGATATTCGCCTGCGTTTTTTTTGCGTGTTTGGTGATAAGCGAATGGATTTATTGATTGAAACCGGTTTTAATGTTTGTTGTTTCGTGAAATAATTGAGAATATTTCGGCACTTAAAAAATCATTCAGAATTCTAATCCTTTTAGACTATTTAAAAGATGTATTTAACTAGTTTTGTCAAAGAGGATATAATATTCGGATTCGTCGCGATATTTTAAAAGGATTCATTTTTGATTTCAAGTAAAGGTGATTCGAATTCTTATAAATGTATTCGAATACTTACAAAAGGATTTTAGTCCCTAGTTAAGAAATCAATGAATATATCATTTATCATTTAGGAAAGTAATAAATCTATTTAAATTATGTATAAAGTGTTTGTTTGGTGCCTCGCTGGCCGAGTGATTAGAGACCCTGCCTACAGACCAAGAAGTCGCGGCTTCGTATCCCGTTTGGTGGAATCATTTATGAGTAATAAATGATTCCATCTGGGTCCATGGATGTTGTGTGAATGTAATGTGGCGTCGAAATGAATTAAAAGTTAAGTGCGTGAATTAGTAAAAATTAAATAGATAAAATAAAAAATAATACAATGGATGATGGGTGTACGGCGAAAGCTGAGGCCAAAGAAACAAAAAAAGGTGATTGTTTTTTTACCACCCCGCTCTCGGAGTGGCAAAAAACTGTGTGGATGTTTTGATCATCAGTTCGTTATAATTGCTTGGCCGCTGATGGGTTAATGCCCATTAAACCCATACCTTAAGGCAACATTGCTCAGGGGTCCGCGTTTCACCGCCTAGTTACGCCGCTGCACAGTATAGTATTAGTAGAAATATTTTCATTTCATTTCGAAATTGTTGTAATATCCATTAAAATATTTCTACGAATTCATGTTGTATAACTGTTAAGGATCAATGCAAACAGAACAATATCTAATTACAAATTCAATTAGGAATTTCCTCTTTAACCCCAATTGACCAACTCGAGTAGTCCAGGCGGTGTGAAATTGAACTACCTAATTAACCCCATCAGTAATTTCCTTTGAAGACTCCATCGCTAACTGCCGATAGCTCATTACCCCAACGCCTTGACGATAACAACTCCCCCCCCTCGAGTGCGTCTTGAATAATGCCCGATGGCGAATTAGCTCGTCCCAACTTTTTAATACCGCTGATAGTCTTCGCGAGCGGGGGAAAAGTTTCACCGACCTCCCCCCTTGTTTTAGGGGATAACATCTTTTGTGGGAGGGGAGGAAAAAAGTTTTCGCAAATAAAACCCGTCGACGGGATATTGCCATAATGCCTCCATTTTCACATCAAGTTTTTTTTCTCGCGCCTGTCAAGCTGGCTTCTGACACGAAACGTTCGCGTTTTACAACAGCGGTGATAAATAAATAATGAGAGGGAGAAGAAAGGAAATGAAGATTTTAACTGGGTTCGGTTTACGACTCGTAAAAGTTGCTATTTTAAGAAATATTAAACAACTGCAACAGATTGCTTTAATATCAAACATCTTGTAATTTCAACAAAAATAAAGCAGATAGAACAAAAACTGAAATTCAAGAGGTCAGAGCGGCGCTCGATCTTAATCAAATTACCGTTCCTAGTCATGCGACCGGACACAATGCGGACTTTGTAATTACACGGAACGGTGTCGGTTTTCCTTCCCCTTTTCCCCCTTTCAGCCCCAGTCTGGCCTGACATGGTGAAAAATTAAGGCTGCAGACGTACAAATGCCATTTGTATCGCTTACGGATTACGTTGCATGTTGGCTTAATAAAGTAATCAGCGCGTGTTTGTCAGTTATTCATTGTGTTCGGGTGCTTAGTCATCGGTTTTCGGGGTGGGGGTTGGATTCGTAACCTTTTGCCAAACATGTTTGGTGTAATAATGAACTTGGGATATGGGACTCTTGGGGTTTCGTGATTCCATTAATGTATTGCACACATTTATCATGTGGGAAAACAAGTCGTTTATGAAGAAAATTATTGCGAACATGTCAGGGTGAAAATAAGGGTGAAGATCAGTGGCGGCTCGTCCATAAGGGCTTCGAGGCTTGCTTTATACTAGAGCTGGGAATTTGAATATTTGCGGATATTCAAATACCACATTACTTATATTAAAACACTCACTTTTTTACATATATAATTATTTTAGCTATTTGAATAGTTAAATATTTTAATAAATTAGTGGTAGAAAATGACTAATATATTTTCTAAAACTGAACAATTTATAAATTCAAATAGTTTATTTCTTTAAATATTTGACAAATTTGAATGTTTAATATTTAAAAATTCACGAATATTCCAATTCGCAGCCCTACTGTATACATAATTTTTATATTAATTGTTAATGTCAAAATTTAAGTAAAAAATCACCAGGTATAATAAATACATTTTATTAAATCGCCCTTATAAGTTACTCGATTGTGACACATTTATGTAAGGTTATTTTTTTCGGCCACGACTATTTAGAACTTCAACTTCACCGCTTAGGTCATATTTTTTTAGTGAAATACAAAAACTTTAATAGTTCATTTCTGCAAATTAATTTAATTCAGTATTAAAAATGATGATTTGAAAATAAATGCATAAAACTAACATACATTAAAAATTCGAGCTCACTCACAAAGCTCTTGTTTAAATTCTTCTTTTGAATTCTTCAATGTATCTAACCACACTTTTTTTGCAAAGAGTTAAAATCAGCCTAGGTCCTCTATATTTTGCTAAGATTTCGTTCTCTTTAGACATTTTGATGAGATTTAAGAGCGTCGATTTCAAAATCAAAATTAAAATGACAATGTCACTATAACATTTGGAACACTATAATCTGTGTTTTTTTAATATAACCAATCAAATTTCACATTTCAAGAATTGAGTGGTATGATTCAGTTTCTTATCGGTGCGAAGTCGTATCGAACCGTATGGAGTAAAATGACGTCACTTTGGTGCAAGTTCTCACCGATTACAAATTGCATGGGTGCTGTGAATACAGGCACAGGTAATATTCCTTGCTCAAGAATATCTGACTTCTTTATTATCTACCCATTTATATATTCAAAGTTTTAAAAAGTTCTTAATACAAGAAATTTTAGTTTTAGGTATACATGTTACAATTTTTCAATGTAAATTTTCATATTCGAGATCTTATTAAAAACTTTCAATTCAAAAACTCTAACGAGTGTTTTCCACTCCCAGACTAAGCATGAAGTAAAATTTCGAGTTTAGAAAAGCCTGCAAATTTGGCTTGGTCGCGTAGCGCAGCGGAGCGACCAAGCCAAATCAGGCTTTTCTAAACTCGAAATTTTACTTCATGCGCCACGCGTATGTAACATTGATTTAAAGTAAAGTTCAAAATACGCTGCTTAGTTCTGATCACATGTTCATTAATTTTGCAAATGTTTATATAGAATAAGTAAAAGTATACTTGAATGAAAAAATCCCTGTAGATGTTGTGAAGTTGCAAGTTGTAGCGTTCTCTATTTTGCAAATCTCTGCATAGTGATAATTTATTTGACAAATTATGATTTATTTTTGACATTGATAACCCACATCTCAAAATTTGATGTATAAAATACCCTACAGTAAAAGCAGGACTCCAACTTTTCTCAGTAAATACACCCTAAGTTTAGTCATATTAAATAAAAAAACAAACTATAGCAACATTCACCAAAATTCCTATTCTAAAATATTGTATTTTGCCAACTTAAGAACATTTTGCGAATTAATGTAAAAACTGTAACTAGTTTTTTTTAAAAAATCAAGTTATGATAAGGGTATAGTGAATTAAACTATTGAACTAAAATGTAAACAAAGCGATTTGCAATTACTATCTGTCTTATCTACACACAATCATACTCATTCCATTCAGCCGTATTGTATATTTATCCCTTAGACGAAGTTCAATGTCTTGCTCTAGATGGCGCATCAGTATGTGCCATTCACAGAAAATAAGGTTTTTAAAACTTTCTACCTTCGAATTCAAAACTATGATTTTTTTTATCAAGATAAAATATTAAGTTAACTGTCATTGACGATAAGACGTATTTTATTTTCTAAATTATTTGTTTTTATTTTGTTAATTCAAACATTAGTATAAATGAAATTGCCAATTCTTGGTTGCAGAATACTTCAAACATTAAAAGTGCGATTCTTTTCGCAATCTACAACAAGTTAGTCTTACAAAGACTATACCAAACACTCATTGAAACAACTACTTCCCGGGCTAATACCCCGACGGACATTGATTTATACAACAAGTGTTTGCTGTTACATACAGTAACCTACTGCAAATGTAACAATTTGGGTCAAATTATTCAGGCCATCTATAGACGCGTTTCGAGATTTATCTCTCCTCAGTATAGCTTTGCCATTCCCTCTAAACATAATATTGTATATATCAATGTCCTTCGGGGTATTAGCCCGGGAAGTAGTTGTTTCAATGAGTGTTTGATATAGTCTTTGTAAGACTAACTTGTTGTAGATTGCGAAAAGAATCGCACTTTTAATGTTTGTTAATTCAAGTCATAATAATTAAAAAAATCCGTTATCACACATATATTATTTTGTTAGGGATAAATATATGCAAAATTTCAAATTGAAAAATTAATTGGTTTTTGAATTATCCTTCAAATTCGAATATGATTTCACAATACCCTTAAAGTGAAAATTCCATTGCATTTAGCGAACATTTAAATAAATCGCAAATTGGCCTCATTCATATATTCCTTCATATACCTTGAACCAAACTCGAAGGGATTTTACCCCTTTGCGTCTCTTATTTTTAATGAAAATAAAATAAATATTTAATTTAAAAGAAGTGCTGAGAAGACAAAGGCTCATGTTTGATTGACCCACACACTTAATTACTTTTACATTAATATTAACTTAATGATTTGTACTTTTCAATAGACGATTGATTTATTCAAAATCATAAAAAAAGTAGTGTTTTTTTTAATTACGTGGAAGAAAAAACTTTAACTTTTTTTAAGTACAGTCAGCATTGTTTATAACGACCGTTTATGAAGTAACATTTCGAGTTTAGAAAAGCCTGAACATTTCTTCTTGTTTAGAAATAATTTTTAAATCTAGCTTTAACAGTTGGTTTTTTAATACTGATTCAGCACTATATTTTTTAATTTCACAAGATTTCAGTGTGTTATACGCGTGGCGCATAAAGTAAAATTTCGAGTTTAGAAAAGCTTGAAAGTTTGGTTTGGTTTTTTTTTCTAAACTAGAAATTTTACTTCATGCTTAATCTGGGATTGGAAACACTCTTTAGAAGCTTCAAATTCCTAAGAAAATAAATTATTTCATCGCATCTTTTTAAAATTTTAAGCCAAAGTTAGATAAGTCTCATTCATATATTCCTTCATATACCTTGAACCAAATGCGAAGTGATTTTACCTCTTTGCGTCACTCATTTTTAAAGAAAATGAAATTAATATTTAATTTAAAAGAGGTACTGAGAGGACAAAGGTTCATTCGTGTTTAATTGACCCACGTACTTAATTACTTTTACATTGATATTAACTTAATGTTTTGTACTTTTAACCAGACGATTAATTTATTCAAAACCATAAAAAAGGTGTTTTTTTTAATTACCTAAAAGAAAAACTTTTTGGCACCTTTCTTCAACTAAGTATAGTTAAATCGTTTATAACGAAAGTTCATGAAGTAAAATTTCGAGTCTAAAAAAGCCTGAACATTTCTTCTTGTTTAGAAATATTTTTCAAATCTTGCTTTAGCAGTTTATTTTTTAATACTGATTCAGCAACATATTTTTTAATTTCACAATATTTCAGTGTTTTATACGCGTAGCGCATGAAGTAAAATTTCGAGTTTAGAAAAGCCTGATAGTTTGGTTTGGTCGCTCCGCTTTGCGGATCGACCAAACCAAACTTTCAGGCTTTTCTAAACTCGAAATTTTACTTCATGCCTAATCTGGGATTGGAAACACTCTTTAGAAGCATTAAATTTCTAAGAGAATAAATTATTTTACCGCATCTTCTTAAAATATTAAGCCAAAGTTGGATTATGCAATAAAATCAACGATTTTAGGAAAACGTTTTCTTTGAAACAATTGTAAAAAATCGACTGACTATCAAATCTAGATAAAATTTATAGAATCTACACAAAAATTAATAAACTTAAATTGGCCTTATTTAAAATTTAAATATATTCGATGGTTATTACAAAATATCAAATCAAAATTAATATTTAATTTGAAATGTATTTATTTTATCAGCGCATTTTTTTTTTATTAAATTAAATTCTATTCGTTTTGAATAATTTCATAATAAATTTCTGATTAATTGTCTAACGAGACGTTTCCACTCCCAGATTAACCATGAAATAAAATTTCGAGTTTAGAAAAGCCTGCAAATTGGGATTTGTATTTTACTTTATGCGCCACGCGTATAAACATTAATTTCAAGTGAAGTTCAAAATATATATTTATTTTATGTTTAATCTCACATCAATTAATACACAAATTACACAAATTTATTGCCTTTAACCAAATCGTAAAATAAAAATCTTTATCGTTTTTAGGATAAAATGTTACTGCTGACCCTGCAAATATGCATAGTCTATCAAAATGGAAGCATTTATTTTCATTTCATAGCAAAAAAAAAAACGTGATAAATTGTACTGTAACTTATAATTTCAACAGCCACTGTTCCTAAATATTTGTTTGTTTTAACTGATGTGTTTTTTGTAAGCAACATCAATGCTTTTTTTCTATAGGTATGTTATTCTCAGAACGAATATTTTGTTTGTTATATCCGATTATACATTATAGCCGGTGTCGTTATAAACGAGTTTGACTAACAAAGCATTTGCTTTCATTTCATAGCACAAAAAAACGTGATTAATCGTACTGTAACTTATAATTTGAACAGCCACTGTTCCTAGATATTTGTTTGTTTTAACTGATGTGTTCGTTGTAAGCAACATCAATGCTTTTTTTCTATAGGTACGTTATTCTTAGAACGAATATTTTGTTTGTTATATCCGATTATACATTATAGCCGGTGTCGTTATAAACGATTTTGACTGCATATCCTTATAGAGTAAAATGTTAGTGTATTTAATTTTATTGGAATAATATACGAAATAAAATGTGTTTTTGCTAAATTAATGAATAATGATCTCGCATATCTTAAACAATAGTATATTGTACAACGTGCATAAAATGATAGCTATTAATCACGGGAACGATGTTTGGGGAACGAGCCGTAGGCAAGTGGAGCAAGTCGTTCGAGTGATTAATAGCCATATATGCGAGTTATACACTATATTTTGTTTACGACAACAACATTACACACAACATTTATAAACACTTCGAAACCAATGATTATGTTTCTGTTTTATTTAAATTTGTAGGAAGTTCTGTTCTCCTCTGTGTTGGCCACTGTAGGCGCTATTTTTGAATTATCTGCCTGCCTGCTTCGCTGATTCCCTGATTCATAGATTCCCTGAGTCACTGATTTACTGAGTCACTAATTCACTGATTTTTTTTATAATTTTAAATTAATACTTCTTAATTTTAGATTTTTTATTTTCCATTATAATAATTTGACAGATAAATGATGACAGATTGCGGCATCGTGATTTTAATGTGTGATAGGGATTGTATCAAAACGCTAATTAGGGTGGTTTAAAAACCACATTAAACACGCCCGTGAAATTGAAATTGAGTGTTATTACAAAATTAAATAATGCACATACTATAAAATTGTAGTGAACAAATATATATTTGAGATATCTGAACGAATTTAAAACAATCGATTAAACATGATTAATTAAATTCTTGTTTAAAAAATGGCAACTATTCAGTCGATTTTCAGTAATATACTTTTCTAAATTTCATAATTTCAAAAATTCACCGTACTGCGTTCTTACCTTTTTTTAAATTTATTATTTAATTATTAAACTATCCTCATATTATGCCAACCTTACAATTAACACCATTTGTCATCCTATTTTTTTGTTTAATATTTCAAAAAATATATAAAATTTGATAAATTTTAGTTTGCTTACTTCGATGAAAAAAGAAAACGATTTCATTAATACACATCCAATCGAGATATAATTATTAATTCATTTCATCGCTTAGAATTAATTAATTCTACGCCGTGCAATGAAATAATAATTATGTATTCTCGCGGGCTTATATCTGCTTCGTAACTATTTATAATTAAATCGACCAAAAGATCGTTTATAACCAGACAGATCGCCCCGTGTTTATTTATAAAAAAGATTCTAATTCCGATGCCTGAGAATGCCAGAAATTTAATTTTATTGATCACCTGTCTACTGCAAATAAATTAAATAAAAGTGAATTTTGAAAAAAAAAAACATTCAGCATGTGTATATCATCATAACTGATGTAGGAAAACTAAAACTACAACTGTTGTAATTTAGATAATGTAGAATCAATGGAATTGATTTTAGTTATTGCACTGAAGATAGTCAATCAGAACAAATTCTACGTGCTATTATTAATAGGTATAATCAACATGATCAATAGGTAATATGCCAAAAAAAGAGGGTGGATACTTTTTTTTATAAATTCTTAAAACATTTTTCGTTTCTTCATTATTTATAGCTAAAATTCTTTCTATTAAAGAAATTTCTTCAATTACGCCAACTAAAGACTTATTATGCTCATTTGCACCCAAGTCAATTAACTTAATCAGTGATTGGTACTTCGTAAAAACACAGAAATTTTAATCACAAATTGTTTACACATTCGCATATTGATGAAAGAGACGTGTTTAGGATATCTTACAAATTTATAACATGCTTGTATTGTAGAATGTTGACTCAATTAGAAGTTTAATCAACGATTATCAGGACTATGTTCAATCTAAACAGAGCTGAATCATGTAAAAATGCCTTCTTAACTTATAAAATATTAACGTTTCCAGCAATCTACATCTACAAAATAGTTTGTTACATTAAATCTAATTTAAATCAGTTCGCTACCCATAGCGAAAATCATAATTACAAAACAAGACACTGTGACTTAATACGAATTGATAAACACACTACTACTCTATATAATAAATCATTTATAAACGAAGGTAAAAAAGTTTACAACACATTAGATAACGACATTAAAAATCTTGGTTTTCCACAATTTAAAAAGGTCATAAAAAATATGCTACTAAATAGAGTTGTATACACAATTAATGACTTCAAGTTTTAACCTCGATCGGTGGCAAAAGTGTACCTGTACATACTATACAAAAATTGTTTTGATATTGTTTTGACGCTTCACATGTATCATATACAATGTATTGTATCATTGCATTATGTAGCATACGTGAATAAAGCTATAATTATTATTATTATTATTATTATTAAAGTTAATCAGTTGTGGTGCAAATGAACCTAAGACTAAGGTTTTTAATTACCACAAGGTCAGTTATATTGAAATATAGCCGACCTTGTAAATTAAACCTTGGATTTTGACGTCACTCGAAGAATACACGTGTGACGTTATAACCCAAGGTCGTTACCACCGTAAGGTCGACTATATCGAAATGAGCTGACCTTATAAGTTTAATTACCTTGGATTTTGACGTCATTCGAGGAATCCACGTGTGACGTCATCACACAAGGTCGTTAACACCGTAAGGTTTACTTTACAGAAACAAGTTGACCTTATAAACTTAATTACCTTGGATTTTTTACGTCACTCGTGGAATCCACACTTGGCGTCATAATCTAAGGTCGTTAACACCGTAAGGTCGACTATACCGGAACGAGCCGGCCATACAAGTGTAATTATCTTCGATTACGTTACTGGTGGATTACCCGTGTGACGTCAAACGTCAAGGTTGTTAATACCACAAGGTCGTCTATGTCGAATTAAAGCCCGCCTTCTAAGTTAGCTACTAAAAAAAATCATCTTTATGCCCGGTATTATAAAACATTTTATTCCCTAAATAAAATTTACTTTAGGAATAAATTAATTTATTCCAAAGATTTCTGTATTATAAACACGAAATAACTTTATTTAGCTAATAAATCTTCCCAGTAAATAATTTGTTTGTTTTTCTGCTAAGTAAATTTTATTCTCTAAATAATTTGACAGTTAAAAGTCAAAAGTATATTATATTATTATAATTACTATAGATTCTACTACTTGTGTTTATTAATTTCATTACGTTTATCATGTCTACCATATCATCCTGTCAGATTTAAGTTCGCTCATAATATCTTCCCTGACAGTAATTAATTCGAACCACAAGACAGGAGTCGAAGACCTAGAGTTTTTCAAAGCAGACATAACCAGGGATTTTTATAATTATGCATACGCTTTTTAAAATTAGTTCCATTTAAAGTTTTAAACGAGTGTTTTTCACTCCCAGACTAAGCATGAAGTAAAATTTCGAGTTTAGAAAAGCCTGAAAATTTGGTTTGGTCGCGTAGCGCGAAGCGCGGAGCGACCAAACCAAATTTTCAGGCTTTTCTATACTCGAAATTTTACTTCATGCGCCACGCGTATTAAACACTGAAAACACTGAAATATTGTGAACAAGTGAACTTCACTTGAAACACTGTCTTGTACGCGTGGCGCATGAAGTAAAATTTCGAGTTTAGAAAAGCCTGAATATTTGGTTTGGCTGCTCCGCGCTACGCGACCAAACCAAATTTTCAGGCTTTTCGAAACTCGAAATTTTACTTCATGCTTAGCCTGGGAGTGGAAAACACTCGTTTAAATCTGTTATAATTTCTAATAAGCTTTATTTTTCTTGTTCTGTGTAATTTTATCCTATTTCACGGTTATTCTCCATAATTATATGGAATTATACTAAATTTCCAATTTGATTGACAATTTAATTTAAAATATTGACAATTCAATTTAACAAATTTGGTTCCAGCTATGACCACAATGAAAATGTATAATTTCGGTCTGTAAACTACTAATTAAATTATTTATTTCTAGAATTGCTATTTATTTGGTAGGTTTGCTTTATAATACACAATTTTATTTGTTCATAAGTTTACTAGGTAAATAAATTTACTCCACAAATAGTAATCTAATGATTTATTAATCGTTTATAATACCGGGCATTAGTGTAATTTTGTTTATTTGTTGACATTATGTTGATAATTCATTTTTTTAATATTACTATAATGTTAATGTCTTAAAGTATTCTACAACCAAGTATTAGCAATTTTATTTATACTTATATGCAATATTGGGGTCTATTGTATAACGAGTGGTATATCAAAATGCATACTTATGTTTATATTTTATATCTTTGGCTTGGAGATATAAAGGCCAATGTCATTTTTTTCGGAAAGTAAATTAATTGTTTAAAACATGATGTACATAATCAGATTCTATGCAAACATATACAGGGTGTCCACGGATTCATTCTCAATATGGGGATCTTCTTTATTATAAGAGAGAGAGATTTGATTAAATCGGATGAACTACTCCTTAGCTAAAATTGTGGTAAGCCTTACAAAAAAACTGTTCAAGTTTTGCGTAGTTCAGGCGTTATGGCGAAAAATGTGAATTATTGATATTGGTATGTTATGTTATAGCTCATTTATTATCAGAGAAAGTCAAGATTAAATTCCATGTTCTTAAGGCACTTTTTTAACAGAAATCTTGAACCGTACTAAGATTTTCTAAAATTGTTATAATTTTTGAGTTACAACGATCAACTTTGTTTTTTCTTACGGGGGTCATAGTTGGCTATGATACCATTGAAATGAGATTTTTTGTTTGCTTTTCAGAAATGTATAATTTGTTATGTCTAATATGAAAACTAATGATTAAAACGACAAAATAGATTATTTTAATACTGACTTCGATGTGTATCTACAGTCTTAAAACATAAGAAAAAAGAAAATGTATTTTGTAATTGTATTAAAAATAGAACGCTTTAAAAAAATATTTAGTCGTTAGATGAAACAAAAATATAATGAAGAGTTAAAAAAAGATGTTCAAACACGCCCTATGCTGAGAATAAATCTGTGGACACCTTGTATATAAACCAAAGTTGAAACATACAACTTCTAATTTTTTTTTTTTTGTTATCTTTCCTTCCATTTTAAATTTGTATTTGTTAGGTGGTTTGAAGAGAATTTGACCTAAACGTTACATATACTTTAAGAGCGTTGTAACAAATCAAATTAAATAAGATTTTAAATATTTCATTGTACAATTCAATATCCGGAGGTGTATTTGCACGGGAAGTTTTTGTTTCAATGGATATTTATCGTCTTAAGTTGTCTTATTAATTAAGACTATGTTTGCATTTTCACGAATAGTTTTTTCGTAATTTTATATATTATTAACTTCTACTTTATGTCATTTAGAATTGAAATGATTAAAAGAAAACTTTCAATGCGATTTGCAAGACACAGATGTTAATATGTTTGTAAAATGCTTACTAGAGATATCTTGAATTATTAAATACAAAATATAAACACGAATTTATCGACTTTCTGCAAACATTTGCTGTCATTCAGACTTTTACAAATATTTATTTCAATTACTTTTTCCCGAGCTAATACCCTGATAGATATTGAATCATAAATGAATATTTGAGTTACACAACAGCTTTACAATTTCTAATTAATTCTTAATTAATATTATTAATATTAATTTCACCTAATGTTTGCATTTTGTAACATCAGGTCAAATTATTCTTTCACCAAACTGAATGACAAAGCAGGAACTTGAAATATCTTCAATTAATGCTTTTGTTTCTTTGAATTGAAATAATTTCACACTCCTATACAAATTAAACATTTTAAATCCATGACAAAATTAGTGCCTCACTAATGGAAACCATAAACCTGAAGAAATAAAAAAGTAAGCTATAATATAATAATGATATGGTGCGGTTTATGTCTGTTTTTATCTCTGAATTAATTAATTCGAGAGTGCATCGTCATCCAGCTCCCCCATGGCGGCAGATGGAACGGAATTTACAGTTTTAGGTGTTAATTTATCCAATTAAAAGTTTCATAAAGCGTGTGTGTGTGGCGTTCGATGTGTATCTACCCGTCTGGTTATCTGAAGCTTTTAATTCGTTGAGTCTACAGAAGCAAACAAACTGCGCTGGCAGGCAGCGTTTGTGTTCAGTTAAGTTTCTGGAATTTGTTTTTAGAAGTTATGATGACGGATGGAATCTTTAAAATCTACAGTTTTCAGAAACTTTTTTTTAGTTAATTAATTTTCATTGTTTTCATGGAACATGTTTTATGGTGGCTTTTACACATTTTTAGCTGCAACTTAAATAGCAAGTTGCATCTGCAATCAACAAAATATCAAAATAGTGAATAGACAAATGAAACTAGTTTTATACCACTATACAGAGAGTTTTATGTAACACCGAACATTTTCATAACGAGAAATTTTCTTTTAAATATACATAAGCATACGTTGTATATTTGCCGATGCTAGGTTTAATAAAAGAATTTAATTTGAAGCTTTAAACGAGTGTTTTCCACTCCCAGGCTAAGCATGAAGTAAAATTTCGAGTTTAGAAAAGCCTGAAAATTTGGTTTGGTCGCGTAGCGCGAAGCGCGGAGCGGCCAAACCAAATTTTCAGGCTTTTCTAAACTCGAAATTTTACTTCATGCGCCACCGGCACAAAACATTGACATATTACGAAGTTTAAAACACACCGCTAAACTTTACATTGATCAGTGTTTTGTAACGGTGGCGCATGAAGTAAAATTTCGAGTTTAGAAAAGCCTGAAAATTTGGTTTGGCCGCTCCGCGCTTCGCGCTACGCGACCAAACCAAATTTTCAGGCTTTTCTAAACTTGAAATTTTACTTCATGCTTAGTCTGGGAGTGGAACACACTCATTTCAAGTTTCAAATTGATTTTTTTAACACCTAGTATTTAAAGATTTACGACATATACGGTGTAATTGGGACATGTATACTTGAAAGAAAAACTCCTTGTGTGTACAAGTTGAGGCATTAATTGCGATTGATTGGCTACAATTTTTAATGGTCATATAGGCAAACCAATTTACACATAACTTAAAAAATAAAGGTGTCAAATTGTATTGGATTAATATGTTCGGTGTTACATAAAACTCTCTGTATATTGTTATTAAAAGAACACTACTCAGGTTTCGATATTTTAAGTGTAATTTTCAAATGTATGTTTGTCACTAACAATGTCGAAACTTGAGTAGTGTCATTTTAATAAAAATATATAGTGGTATAAAACAAATATAATTTTTCTATTCAATATCTGACATTTTAATGTTTGCAAATGCAACTTGCTTTATTAATCATTTGAAATGGAATATCACATAGTAAAGGTTCAAAAATTTTGATGTTTACAAAATGTCAATTTAAAGTTACTTAAATCGATCTAAAAATTAACAATTCATTGTCTGTGAACAAAGTTTGCTAATTAAAATATGCGCAACAGTATTTGTATTTTTTTTTTGAGTGAAAACTGCTTTCAAGTTTTACACACTTTCATTATGAAGTATTTTTCATAACCGGAGTTTTAATTTTAGGTATACATATCCCGATGTTTACGCTGTAACTTTTCAGACATTCGTCGCTTTTATAGAGGTAGTTCAATTTGAAACTTCTAACAAGTGTCCTGATTAACCATGAAGTAAAATTTCGAGCTTCGAAAAGCCTGAAAATTTGGTTTGGTATATCGAATTATTAATTAACAGAAAATGCATTCTTAAAAGAAAAAGGGATGTTTACATATTATATAGATATCAAAGACTTTATCTCTTCTGGTGACATTTCGACGACATTCATAATTAAGCGATCGATATTCCAAGGGATGTGGAATTAACAAGGGTAACGGTAACTGGCCACAAAGCGTTAATGTATTCAACAGAAAGTGGCCTTTGTATCACTAAAACGTCGGAATATGCTGCACATGTGTACTTCCGGGTTGTGTCGTGCAATGTGGGGTGAGTTTGGGGTTGGATATTTGAATATTAAAGGGAGTAGGACACACGCGTCACACGTGCCATTCCGTTTTGACCCCGAACACCTTTAGGGTTGCAAACCGCAATGGTTGAATGCAGAGAATTAACATCAACACTATCATTTACACACGGTTTTTACTCTTACATTAAAATATTCAAATTATTTAATGATTAAATTAAAGTAATATGAGTGAATAATTTCAAGAGTCAACATCAACACGATCATTTACACACGGATTTAACTCGTACATTTAAATATGTAGATATTTTTGTTCACGACAATCTTATAATATTTGCATTATTTAATTTTGTTGGCAGCATAAATAAGGTGCATTAAACACTCAATTTTATTAATCACGGCATTTGCGTGCTTAATATGGTTTTTACACCGCGCTAACTCACATTGGTTTACACAACGCGATTTATGATGACTTCAATTACAGCCCTATTACACAAATCATGATACCGCCATCTGTAAAATTGATATAAAACAAAACGGAAAATAAAAAAATCTGTGAATCAGTGAATCAGGCAAGCATGTAATTCAAAAATAGCTCCTACAGTGGCCAACACAGATGAGAACACAGAACTTCCTACAAATTTAAATAAAACAGATTGGTTTCAAACCATTTATGTACTGTTAATATAGTATCAAGCAGAGCTGGGTAGGATTCGAATCATTCAGGATTCGAATCCTTTTAGAGGATTTAAAAGAGGCATTCGAATACTTCAGTTCAACTGGATTCGTGATCCGGATTCGTTACATTTTTTTAGGATTCGTATTTGAATCCAAATGCGGGTGATTCGATTCCTTATAGAGGGATACGAATATTTATAAAAGGAATCGAATATTTATAAAAAGATTAGAATATTTATAAAAAAATGTGGATATTTATAAAACGATAAGAATATTTATAAAAGAATTCGAATATTTATAAAAGGATTAGAATATTTATAAAATGATTCGAATATTTATAAAAGAATTGGAATACTTACAAAAGGATTCGAATACTTACAAAAGGGTTTGAATCGTCAAAAATAATTCGCATTAATTGTGCGGATTAACTTGAGAATTTCTTTTGTGTGTTTTTAAATTTCTTGCTAAATCACTGTTATATACGCGTGGCGCATGAAGTAAAATTTCGAGTTTAGAAAAGCCCAGAAAGTTTGTCTCGGGTCGCTGCGCGACCCGAGACAAATTTTCACGGGGCTTTTCTAAACTCGAAATTTTACTTCATGCTTAGTCTGGGAGTGGAAACGCTCGTTCGAAACTTCGAACTGAATACTTCGATAAGAACATTAAATAACTAAAAATGCTTTTAAAGATAATAATCTAGTTTTCAAAATTTTGTTTAATATTATTTGAAGTTAAACTGACATGGTAGCCACAATCTGAAATGTTAAATTTTTCAGGCATTTCCCTAATTCAATATGACTGAATAATATTCAGTGAATTTTTTATTTACGAAATTTTCAGGCATTCGTCGATTTTATAATTGAGTTCAATTTGAAGTTTTCAACAAGTGGTTCCACTCCCAGGCTAAGCATGAAGTAAAATTTCGAGTTTAGAAAAGCCCCGTGAAAATTAGTCTCGGGTCGCGCAGCGACCCGAGACAAATTTTCGGGCTTTTCAAAACTCGAAATTTTACTTCATGCGCCACGCGTACAAAACACTGATTTCAAGTGAAGTTCAAAAACACACAAATATATCTTTAAGCAGAGTAACAGGGAATCATATATTTCGTCTGTTATCAACGTTGTTTAATGTTAATTATAAATAATTGGGTTTCGAATATTTTTGTTTAAACCACTGGTACCGATATTTATATATTAATGGTTGCAAAAAAATAATATGGTCAAATTTATTCTTGAAGGATTTGTATTCGTGATTCGAAAAAAACAGGATTGTAATCTTTGATTCGAATCATATGTATCTTTTACGAATCCTTTATTCGAGTATTCGTGATTCGAATCATATTAGGTGATTCGGATTCGTGATTCGAATCCTTTTTACGAGGATTCGTCCCAGCTCTGGTATCAAGTATATTATATTATTTATAATAATACTTTATATACTTGTCAACATTATTTTGTTATATATATATAAAATACAATAAATGTTGTGTTATTTATTGTTGTTTTTGTAAACAAAGTATACTGTATCACTCGCATTAGTATAGCGTAGAACTCGAATATAATTATTACTTGAACAACTTGCTTCACTCGCCTACGGCTGGTTCTGCAAATACCGTTTACGTGATTAATAGCTATGCTCGTTGAACAATATACTATGTTTACTACTACATTAAAATATGTAGATAATTTAGTTATTAAATTAAAGTAATATGATTAAATAATTACACGAATGATTAGAAACTCATTTATTCGTCTACATTCTAGGGCATTGATCATGTTTTATGATTCAACAAAATTCAAGTTGAAGATAAAAAGGGCGTTCCTCCCAAGTAATAGAAACAGTCTATAACTCTATCTCATAACATAAAGGCTTATAAGTCGTTAAACTCGTATACACAGGCAATA
Organism: Philonthus cognatus; assembly: GCA_932526585.2. Taxonomy (NCBI): domain Eukaryota; kingdom Metazoa; phylum Arthropoda; class Insecta; order Coleoptera; family Staphylinidae; genus Philonthus; species Philonthus cognatus. The sequence continues at coordinate 11,291,930 of OW052244.1, forward strand.
GAGCCATTATCAAAAAATAATAACCACTGTTTTACAACGAAGAAATCCCAAAACCCGCGCAATTAATTACAGCCGTCTGTGGATTTTTGGGGCGGTGTTAACGACCCTTAATAAATTCCGAAAACCACCCTCAAATTATTCTTTCGAAAGAAAATCCCTTCATTTATTTTTGTAATACAAAATATATGTTTGATGTAAAACACATTCATCGATTTTAATACAAAAAGGGTCCTCCTTTAAATGCAGAGATTTACGACGCGATACCGCGTCTTTTGAATAAAATTCCGTCGGATTCTTAAATATTTAATCAAGCCGGCCACAATGGGGGGCTCGGACATAAAAGTCTATTGGTGCTCCGGGCGGAAAAACGGCGATAAAGTTTACTGCGATGACGTCTTGGCTGGGACGTATTTATGAGGGACTTTAGGATAAGTATCAGTGGCCAGTCCTCGTATTGACTTGTAAAACGTATGTTTTTCATTTTGCTAAACGGACAAAGAGCATTAAAGTTTTTAAAACTAATAAAGTTAAAAATGCTTCTAGATAAGATAAGGGAATTGGCAATGTATTTCTATTATTAAATTGTCTTCTGCTGGTACTATTATTGGTGTGATTAATTTTATTATTAATTATTGCAGTAATTCCTTTCTTCACTTTATTTATATTATGCTAAATGTACATTTCAAAATTCAGGTGTTGTCTATTGAAAATGAACACCTCGTGTTCACGTAACTAAAAGGAGAATAGTGATTAATTTTTTTTTATTTTTTGTTTCCAGGTAAGCTGATTGAAACATTCTCTTGATAAAAATTACAATTAATAACTTTGGCAGTTAATGGTAAGTTTATTTTAATATAATTGAACCCATACTGAATCTAATACAGAGACATTTTATTGTATGTATGCTGTAAATATGATGTAAATGTTCAAGCATTTGTTGCTTTTTAATTTAAGCTATAAATGAGTATTTTCACTCCTAAATTAATCATGAAGTAAAATTTCGAGTTTAGAAAAACCTGAAAATTCCGATACCTTGCCATAAATGCAATAAATTCGATCACACGACAGCAAATTGCCAAGAGGCAGTTAAATATACAAAATGCGATGGCGATTATCCGACAACACAATGCGCAACTACCCTCCCACCAAAGTGCAAGTCGTGCGGAGAAACGACACACGGAGCATGGTCTACCAAATGCCCGAATAGACCCCTTCAACCCATACAAGGCATCCCTAATGTAAAAATTCAATCTATTAACAAGAAATCTTCAGCTATCGACCCGTCACTTACTAAAAATTCACGCATCCATTCATCACTAACATTACATGACTACATCATTGACACACATACAACAAAAATAAACTCACCCTCTAATATTGACAGAGAAGCCCTTTAAAAAAAAACTGAAAACCAGATTTGTGGACTCTTTCAGAATCGATACTCACGTAAATTTCTCGGGGAATAAAATGCTTATCGTCATGTTTGACATGGACTCACCCAACCTCATCCCACCAGTTGCCCCAACCTCTTCCATTCGTACAGGATTCACCCAAGTTACCACAAATGGCTAACTACATAAATTTCATCTACACAAATATTAATTCAATCCTCAATAAACATCATCTTCTTAGCCTTTTCTAACTAATAATCCCATACACGTAAACAAGATGGTCGAAACCAAATCCAGTAAACCTTATTTCTTTTCTAACTGGTCCACTATTCAAATTCCCGCATCTTCCCCTAACCACAACTAACGAGGTGGCTCTATTATTTTAACAAAACCAGGAATTAAGCTAGGTAAAGCAAACCCTCCTAAAATAAACAATATTTTAAATGAATGTCTCCACGTTACTATTGACCTCGCCCCTTTCCCCCTACTCATATTCCTAGTATACATCCACCCCACCTCTCCCATAGAGGATTCCATATTTACTAAGGCTTCCTTATACGATAATGTTATCATAATCGGGGATTTTAATATCAACACAACAAAATCCAAACATCTATCCTCCTTTATTTAAAACTCAAGCAATATATCACAAGCAATATACAACACTTAATCCATAATGTAGCACTAAACCCAGACTTAGGTTCCGATCACCTATCAATCCAATTCTCCCTGAATAAAGATCCACCTACCCCTATTCCCTCCCACAATCTTTTACAAACACAAAGACTGCGACATAGACAAAGTGACAAGAGACATGACAAACTTTATACAATCCCATCAACAAATAAATCAGACATCCCTTTCCCTGTTCCTGTCTAAACTAGCAAATAGTAAACAAAAACATACCCCAATTTATACTAAAAAACCCTACAAATGTCCCCTCCCCAAATTCATCCTAAGATTAATCAAATACAAAAGACAGATTTACAGAGACATCCGACAAACAGACGACTATAATCTAAAACAAACATTTAACAAACTAAACAAAGACATACAGAGACTTATCAAAGAATACAAGACGGACATGTGGATAAATACGTGCAAGGACAGTACCGAAAAGCAAGGAAAAGATTACTGGAATGCTATCAAAAAACTATCGAAATATAGAAAGAACGATCCTCTCCACAAAATAAAACATCCTCTAACAAACGATATCATCACTGACCAACAATCAATAGCAGATACGTTTGCAGACCACTTCGACAAAATATACAAATTTACCTATGACGATACATATGACAACGACTTCCTAAACTACGTAAATGACTGGTATATGTCCTTTAAACAAATCCCTGCATCCCACTCCCATGACGATGAAATCAAGGAAGAACAATACTATGCCACACTGCATAAAGGTAAAAATACAGCACCCGGTTATGATAACGTCTCCCGTGTAGTCCTTAAATCCCTTCCAGAAAGTATACACACTCATATTTTAAAAATCTTTAATTATGTCTTTCAGATGCAAGAATTGCCACAGGAATGGAAGCGGGGTACTATCATCTGTATCCCTATACCCGAAAATGATCCTCTTGCACCTTCTACTTATCGCCCCATTACCCTGCTACCAGTCCTGGGCAAGGTGTTTAAAGATAAAATCCTTGACCATATTTCAAAACGTATTCCCCCATACCAATTTGGTTTTGTCAAACACCGATCCACCTCGCTCCCTCTTTCCATCCTGACTTCAAACTGCCAGACAGCACACCTCGAAGGAAAAAAATCCGCCGTCCTCTTTTTGGATATAAAAAAGTCATTCGACTCAGTATGGCATCGAGGTGTGTTGTTTGAATGCCACTCACTAAATATCCCACACTATCTCCTGAATTTAATCAACAGTTTCCTCTCACGTAGATCCATAAACATTAAAATCCGCAACACCCTCTCAAGATCCTTTAGCCCCGAACAAGGTGTTTCCCAAGGCTCACCTCTCTCGCCGCTTCTTTACAACCCATTCGTCCTAGATATTTATAACCCCGACCCCAAATTCCTAAACCCTCATGCTTACCCCTTGCTATACGCAGACGACACAGCATTGATTTCACATGCGCCCATGTTTGAAAAAGCTTTAACCACCCTCCAAGACCTAATCGACACTATTCAAACGTGGTTCGCAAAATGGAGAATTTCTACTAATCCGAACAAGTCCAAACTCCTGATTCCTTTCCACCGCCCAAACAATTCCCCACTGTCAATCTCCCTATTCAATGACCAAATTACACCTTCCTCAACCTGCAAATACCTCGGTGTGATTATCGATCAGAAATTTACATTCAAATCCTATGCCCAAATCTTCAAAGACAAAGCCAAGAAGAGATCGCGTCATTTCAGAACTCTCACGTACAAAAAACAGGGAATTACGATCAACACCGCTGTTCACATATACAAGATGATTTGTCGCCCTCTTCTTGACTACGCAGCCATCCTTTTCCACAATCCTCGTCCATCCGTGTTAAAACACCTACAAGTTGCTGAACGGTCAGCCCTACGCACACTAACTAAAATGAGACACCCCAACAATCCCCTACACAATCCTTCAAATTAAAGATTGTTGATATATTTATTTTTAAATATTTCTTATCAGTTTTATAAATCACGTGTATAAAAAGGTCAATAATATATGATCGACAAACATTATTTTTCAGGTTTTTTTTTTCATCTTTTCGATTTTTTGTTAGAATGATTAAGAATCATTTATTTTATTTTTGAAGTTTTAATTCGGGTTTTTAACTTATTTTGTCAGTTTTGAAGATTTTTCTTGTATCTAATTGATTTTGCTAACTAATGTATGTTTTATTTTTACGATTTTTTTTTTCAGCTTCGATATAACTTGTTAGGTTTTCGCAATATTCTAATTGAGTCGCCCAGATGCAAAACCAGCCATCAGAGTTGTTAAAAAAACGTTATTTTTTTCTACTTTAAATAAAACAAACAATATTTTTTACATAACACGTGGTTTTTTTCATTGAAACAGTATTAAAAACAATAACAATTAAAAACATTTTTAAAACGTGTTTAAAACACGAGTTTTTGAGTATACATATCCCGATAATTACAGCGTTTTTAAATTTGCGGGATTCCGTTGTTTCAAAGCGGTTAATTTGAGGCTTTTAACGAGTGTATTCCACTCCCAGACTTAGCATGAGGTAAAATTTCGATTTTAGAAAAGCCTTAGAATTTGGATTGGCCGCGTAGCGAAGCGGAGCGGCTAATCCAAATTAGGCTTTTCTAAACTCGAAATTTTACTTCATGCGCCACGCTTAAAAACACTGATTTACAGTGAAGGTTAAAAAAAACACATTCAACAACGATTATAGGCAACCTAAAATACGCTATAGCTATTGGGTTGCCTATAATCAATGTATTAAACGATTAGTTCAGCGCAGAATTTGACTCACGTTTTATTCATATCTACATATTAGATTGCTAAAGCCGTATATTTTAAACTTTACGGTATTTCAGTGTTTTATACGTGTGGCGCATGAAGTAAAATTAGAAAAGAACCGTTAAAATTAGAAAGAACCGTTTAGAAAAGCCTAATTTGGATTGGCCGCTCCGCTTCGCTACGCGACCAATCCAAATTTTCAGGCTTTTCTAAACTCGAAATTTTACTTCATGTTTAACCTGTGAGTGGAAAACGTTCGTTCATAGATTCACATTGAAATCTTTTAAAAGAACAACGAATGTCATAATATTTACAGTGTATGCATATGTGTACCTAAAAGAAAAATTCCCTGTGTTTAAAAATCACATTTATGCACACACAGTTGTGATGTTTTGTTGTAATAAAATGTTATGTTTAATAATGTAATTTAAAATAGCTTCAACATTTGAAAATGTAAACAAAAAATGTTAATGAAGTAGTATTAAATTTAATTTAGCAAAATTAAGATAATAAAAAACGCGTTTTAAACAAATTTAATGTTTAAAACATGTTTTAAACAAATTTAAGATGTAAAAAAAACCGTTTAAAACACGACGGCTGTTTTTAAACATGATTAAAACACTGTTTTAAAACGAAGTGTTTTAAACATAACAACCCTGTCAGCTATAAACCTTTTTTGATTTTAAGATTTTGGTATCTTTTGGATCTGAAATTGGCCTTCAAAATTCATCCTAAACCCTATGAAGATGCCGTTTACGCTTTCGAAACCTGTAAAATTAAGTTTGAAAAATCATGTCAAATGCAGGGTACATATAGCTAACATATTTTGTCAGTTGCAACCTGCCAACTTTTTACTTAGTTTTACATACATTTTCTTGTCCCCAGTTCGATAAAAATGCGTATTAGACGCTATTTTTCATTTATTTAAAAGGCGCCGGAAAATAATTTTTTGTCATTTTGCCACAAGTTTGTCAAAACACGTATGGCTGGTTTTGCATCTGGTTACAAAAGCTAACATATTTTGTCAGTTGCAACCCTCCAACTTTTTACTTAGTTTTACATACATTTTCTTGTCCCCAGTTCGATAAAAATGCGTATTAGACGCTATTTTTCATTTATTTAAAAGGCGCCGGAAAATCATTTTTTGTCATTTTGCCACAAGTTTGTCAAACCACGTATGGCTGGTTTTGCATCTGGCCGACTCAATTATAAATTATATAAATTAAGATAATCTTCATGGTTTTTATGAACTTGAACATTTTCATCGAGGTTTGTTCGTAAATGTTTACGATTTTTATTTTATTGACTTTTAAAAATTCCCAAAATCGCGTAGCAAAGCGACTAATCCAAATTTTCAGGCTTTTTTCAACTCTAAATCTTAATGCGCCAGGCGTATAAAATACTAAAATATTGTGAATTTCAAACTAGACTGCTTTAACATACTTGTTTCAGCAATATATTTTTAACTTCCGTATATTTCAGTGTTTAATACGCGCGGCGCATGAAGTAAAATTTCGAGTTTAGAAAAGCCCGAAAATTTGAATTTGCCGGAGCGCCTCGCTTCGCTTGCGCACCGGCAAATCCAAATTTTGAAGCTTTTTTATACTCGAAATTTAACTTTATGTTTAATCAAGGAGTGGAAAGACGCGCTACACTTGATGTATACTTGAAAAATAAATTCCCTGTATATGAAATTGAAAAACTTGAAATCGTCTGTCTGTCCATTCAACATTTTTCTCTTTTCAAGTGTAGACTGGGCTTGAGAATCTGTGTCGAACAATGCGACTGAATGGTTTGTAAAATCGATTTCTGTGTACATTTTTCCCCCGCGTGAAAGTTGTACGAGTTCCCGAGCCCTGGGGGGTGGTGCGGGGTTGACTTCCTTTTCCACCCCTTGTCTGGGGTTACCGCGCACGCGCACCCTCCGCATTCCAAACGAGTTTCCATAAATGCCGAGTTTCATACGTCTTGTCGGGTTTTATACACTTTGGCGATTATTTTATAAGTTGATGCAGCTATTTTCATTTAACTGTTAGAAAGGAAAGTTGCCAATTTAACTTCAATTATTTTTTTTCTATTCCAAATACTATATACCTATATGTTTAATTAATTTCTCACTTAACCCGTGGTGAAACATTTTTGAAATAATTCTGGATATTTAAAATACTTGGTTTGTTTCACTAGTTTATAAACTAGTGAAACAAACCAAGTCTTTTAAATATCCAGAATCACTATATACCAGAGCTAGGACGAATCCTCGTAAAAAAGATTCGAATCACGAATCCGAATCACCTAATATGATTCGAATCACGAGTACTCGGATAAAGGATTCGTAAGAGATAAATATGATTTGAATCGAAGATTCGAATCCTGTTTTTTCGAATCATGAATACAAATCCTTCAAGAATAAATTTTATTTTATTATTTTTTTGCAACCATCAATATATAAATATCGTTACCAGTTGTTTCAACAAAAATATTCAAAACCTAATTATTTATTATTACCACTGAACATCGTTGATAACAGACTAAATATTTGACTCCCTGTTACTCTGGTTAAAGATGTATTTGTGTGTTTCTGAACTCCACTTCAAATCAGTGTTTTGTACGCGTGGCGCATAAAGTAAAATTTCGAGTTTAGAAAAGCCCGAAAATTTGTCTCGGGTCGCTGCGCGACCCTCGACAAATTTTCACGGGGCTTTTCTAAACTCGAAATTTTACTTCATGCTTAGCCTAGGAGTGGAAACAATTGTTCAAAACTTCAAATTAAACTCTATTATAAAATCGACTAAAGCCTGAAATTTACGAAAATAAAAAAATCCCTGAATATTATTAAAACCGGGATAGTCAGAGAAAAGTCATGGAATTATATTCAAATTGACCAAAAAAATTTGTCAAATTCAGCAGGCAAATTACAAAGCACGTAAAAATGTATAAAATTAACTTAAATATTGACAAATACAATGAAAACTATTAAACAGAATGGGGGTTTCTCACAGAAGAAAGTTATATTAAAAGTCCAGGGAAAAAATCTTTAATCAGGGAAATATCGGGAAAATTTAACATTTCAGATTGTGGCTACCATGTCAGTTTTACTTCAAACAATATTAAACAAAATTTTGAAAACTAGATTATTATATTTAAAAACATTTTCAATCATTTAATGTTCTTATCAAAGCATTCACTTTGAAGTTTCGAACGAGCGTTTCCACTCCCAGACTAAGCATGAAGTAAAGTTTCGAGTTTAGAAAAGCCTCGTGAAAATTTGTCGAGGGTCGCGCAGCGACCCGAGACAAATTTTCGGGCTTTTCTAAACTCGAAATTTTACTTCATGCGCCACGCGCATAAAACAGTGATTTAACGAGAAATTTAAAAACAAACAAAAATACATTTTTCATATTATTCCTCATAATTATTTTTGACGATTCTAATGCTTTTGCAAGTATTCCAATCCTTTTACAAGGATTCGAATCACCCACATTTAGACTCGAATACGAATCCTCTTAAAAAAATGTAACGAATCCGGATCACGAATCCAGTTGAACTAAAGTATTCGAATGCCTCTTTTGAATCCTCTAAAAGGATTCGAATCCTGAATGATTCGAATCCTGCCCAGCTCTGCTATATACCTTACAGTGTCGGTTTAAACTCCAATAAATATTTTAATAAATACCAACACGTTGATAGTATATGAGTTAGCAATAGACATAGTTGGAATTACGTTTATTGTCCAACAGAATATACCAATTTAGGACATATAAATTAACAAAATTAATATGCTATAATATGTAAAACTAACAATAATCAATATAATATAGTATGAAAATTAAACAGTATGACATTTAATAAAAAGAAATCGATTAACCTCAATGATAATTGGAAATTACAAAAATTATCCGCAATTAAAGGAATAATTATAAAATTAATTCAAAATACTATGCAAAACAATTACTTAAACCCTTTCCGCGCACAGACAAATTTATAAAATGAATAAGATATAATTTGTAAAATTAACAAAAATTAAATATTATGTAAATAAGCAATGCAATACAAACGAATAATCAATAGTATTATTTTCAATAACAATATTAGACAATCAAATATTCAGTAAATTATATAAATATATCCTGAAACAGGTTATTACCATTGCGGCTCATACAATGGGTAAAGAAAAAGTCATTATTTGTCGCGATGTTAGTCGAGGGACATCAAATTGGACCATGCTTAGCAGTTCGGACGAGTTCACTTCATTGCAAATAATTTTTTTCAAACATGATGCGCTGCATATATCTCTCCGTTTAGACAAAGACAAGCACTCATGCTGTTCAAGTAAGTCACTATAATCTGTCTGTCTGTCAGGATATATGCCACTAATTTTGTAGGTAAGGTATTTAAGAAAGCGCTTCTGGACTCTTTCAATTACTAATGAATCTGACACATAGTACGGGTACCATATTACCGAAGCGTACTCTAGTCTGCTGCGTACAATAGCATAATATAAAATTTTTAATAAGTTGGTATCATGAAAATAACGTGATGTCTGCATCAAAAACCCTAACAACTTATAAGCTGATTTACCAATCTCATGAATGTGATTGGAAAATGTGAGTTTATAGTCAAATAAGACACCGAGATCTTTAATATTATTTTCACGTCGTATAATTGTATCGCCAATTATGTAATTAAAAGAAATGTTGTGATGTTTACGAGTATATGATATTACTGCACACTTGTTTATATTTAGAGTTAGTTGGTTCCCAATACACCACTCAGTTATACGAGTTAAGTCTCTTTGCAGCAAAGCACACTCCAGTTCTGTGGTAACCGCACCATAAATTTTTAAATCATCTGCATAAGCTAATACCATACAGGACAAGGAGGAAATTAAATCATCTATATAGATATTGAATAATAAGGGTCCCAAATTAGAGCCTTGCGGCACCACAGACGAAGAAATGAAATAATTTGATTTAAACCCATTATAAGAAACGTAATTATTACGACAATCTAAGTACGATGCTAAGAAGTTAACTAGGCTTGAAGAAAGGCCAAATGAGCGAAGTTTATTTATTAGAATTTCGTGATTTATGGTGTCAAACGCTCGAGAAAAGTCCGTGTACAATACATCCACTTGCCCGCGTTTGTCAAGAGATTCGCAGATATGCTGAGTAATGACAGCCAAATTTGTCGTTGTAGATCTACCAGAGCAGAATCCATGTTGGTGTGGGGATAGGTAATTAATAATATGATTATAAATAAACTAATAAATAATTTGTTCAAAGATTTTAGAAAAGTTAGAAAGAATTGAAATTGGTCTGTAGTTCTGAATATCTGATTTGTCACCGCGTTTAAATATTGGACAGATTACAGCTGTTTTCCATCTACTTGGGAAAACCATACTTTTTAGAAATAAATTGTAAATAATTGATAGGGGTTTTGCAAATATATATTTACAATCTTAAATTACATAAGATGGTATACTGTCATCACCGCATACCTGCGAATTTCGTAGTTTGTTAATGCTACCTATGACATCACTTTCTTGAATAGACGGCATTATAAGAGTTTCACGGTTGTTGAGTGAATTGTCAGTTATATTAAAGTGCGTTTTGGTAGTGTAAACACTTGAAAAAATATCGGCGAACGCATTAACGATTTCTAGCGGTGAAGAGTAGGTCGAGTTTTCGCTGTGAAATTCTACCGGAATTCTTGATACACCTTTCTTTAAGTTAATAAACTTCCATGCGTCTTTGGGATTTGTTTTGAGGTTAGATTCAATCAGTTTGATATAGTTGTCATGAGCATTCGAGATTTGTGTTTTAGTGAGCTTTCGCAGTCTGGAAAACTCACTGTAAAAAAATAGAGAATTTGAAGATTTCCACTTGTTATGGAAATATTGTTTTAGGCGAATATTACGTTTGATTTTTATAGTAAACCATGGCGGAAACGATTATTTGATTTATTTGAATTTTTAATTATAGGGACAGATGTGTTGAATGTATCAGACAATTTGTCGTAAAATGCATTACATAGTTCATTTATATCTGTGAACCTATCCATAAACGACCAATCTATAATATTCATATCATCGTATAACTTCAAAAAGTTACATTTTTTAAAGTTGTACCTTACATTGGTGTTAGATGGAAACATAGCCTGTTTGTCGCATATATCTAAACTTAATGTAATCCGTAAAGGTGGGTGATAGTTGTCCTCTTGTACCAGAGGCAACTCATTTCTCGTAATACTTACAACACTATTAAAGTTACATAATACTAAATCTAATAACCTACTGTTACAGTTTAGGACATTGTTAAATTGTATAAGTTTTAATAAATTGATAAAATTTAAAAGTACGCTGTACTTTCCATTATTTCGACATGGGTTATCAACATAAGAGGGAATATTGAAATCACCTATAATTAGTGTAGGTTGGTTTAGGATATGTAGAGAGATTAGTTCAAAAACAGATCTAATTCATCTGTTGAGGTATCAGGGGGCATATAAATAACTATGAGATAAAAATAGCGTGAAATGGTGAAACATTTGCAGGTTACAAAGTCTATTAATGGACAGTGATTTCTGATGTTTGGTAAGTCTACAAATTCATATGATATATTACTGTTAAGGGCTATCAAAACCCCCCCACCAGTTGTTCTGTTTGTCCTTTCAGAATTTCTATCTTGCCTCATTACGTTATAGTCAGCTGTAAAAAGTTCGCTTGTAAGAATTGATTCACAGAGCCAAGTTTCAGTGAGGCAGATTATATCAGAGTCACAATTACATACATTATTGTAAAACGAGTGACTTTTAGAACGGAGTCCGCGGGTGTTTTGATAATAAATGTTTATAGATGTTGTTCTATTGGACTGATTCAGTTTCCGGACTGGCGGATAAACAAACTATTGTACGTATGCCCCGTTTATACTTGATCCCGATGCCGGTTTCTCCCGAAGACAAGTGCTCTTGAAGCTTCTTCTTTGTTTCACGGTAAAATTCCATTTGAGTTGGAGTTTGGTCCCGGGATATCGATATATGTTTATATAAATTACTATTTTTCAATTCTCTCATATTTTTAAAAATACATGTTATAGAGGAATCATGTGGCAACGACACTTTAATGGGACGCTTGTTGACGGAGCGAGTCGGGTCATATTTACCCAACCTATAAAGTTTTACGTTGTCATTGTCCACTTTTAACAGTGACAGAACATCTTTAACTACTTTTATATCAGTATTATTTTGCGATACTTTCGTATTACATGTTTCCTCAAATCCATAAATAACAATATTGCGCTTACGTCGTTCACGCTCCTGCAATTCCTGGATAATTTTTTCAGTAAACATAGGTTCAGACGTTAGCTGGGATGGTGTAGATTTAAGATTTTTTATTTCTTGCTGTAAAGCTATTACAGCAGATTTTAATTTATTTAAGTCATCTCCAATTTTAATGCATCTATTACAGGTCCATGTTAGGCCAGATTTAAGGTTTATTTTTCTAGCTTCAGTTATAGTCAAATTTTCGCATGAAATTTGGAAGAATTTTTTGCAAACACAACACTCTACCATCGAGTGTTGTTCTTCCGGTTGATTACAACAAGCACAATTCATGTTAATGTCAGAAGATGAAAATAAACAAGGAAAGGATTGACGTATTTCACGCTAGCGCGACCCACCGCAGCGACTTAGTTACAAAGGTAGAGTTGGGCCACGGATGGGAAATATTTGTTAATAACAAAAACGAAGAAACATATGGCAGAAACTATTAAGGAAAAGGAAAAAATGTATGTACGGAGGATGAAACGTATGAATGAAATAAAATACAATCAATCAAAATCTATGAATGAAATAAAATAATAAAATACGGCCAATGGATTGATACAAGATATCGCTCAATAGGTGTAAATGACCGTGAGTATAGATAAGTTCAGAAATGATGGAGGCTTTTTTCGAAATCTGACCTTCACAATGCTAGGCTGTGCAGGGGAATATTACCAAGCCAAATCAACGAAATTACAAGTAAGATAGCAGTTAGATTTTACTAAGATTCACTCACCACGTGAGTGATTATTAATCCAATCACCGTGCCAATTTTTAGAATTTTCTGGTACTATTAAACCACTTAAATTAATTCACTAGCACGAGCACATGCACACAGTTAACATGAACAGTTTATCAAGAAATCAAATTTTGATCAATAATTCAATACACGATGATTATTGCATTTTGAAATACCGAAACATCCAAGTAGTTTAAATATAAACTACTTGGACGTTTCGGTATTTCAAAATGCAATAATCATCGTGTATTGAATTATTGATCAACATTTGATTTCATATAATTCCAACTATCAACCTTCACGCGGAGGTCTATTTTTGGATTTAATTAAAACATTAATCCCGCATCGATTCTGGCTGTTAATAAAATAAAATCGCCCATCGCGGCATTCCGAATGCGGAAAATGCGCTCCGTTTCGCTTTTCGGGTTAATAGATCGGCTATAAATAGTTTGCATTTTGTTAAGCGACAAAAGGGTGCTGCCGTAAAAAGGAAATTGCCAACGCAACGGGCTATTCAAATTAATATTTAATTTTTAAGGGTATTGAAACGTATAACGGGTTAAAATTTGAAAAAAGTATAAAAATTAAACTCAAATTTGATTTATATTAGTTTGCTTTAAATTAGTTTGATTTTAGTTTTTCCAAGATTAAAACAAAACTTGTTCGTTTCTTAACAATCACTGCGGTTTTTATCAAAATATCGATCAACCACTTCCGAAACCCCGTAAGCGCAAAATGTGAAATTAGTCAGGAGCACAAAATACATGTTAATTGTTATATGAGCTTCCTAATCCTTCTGTTTTTTTATGGTATGTGGTGTGTATCGTGAACAATTTTTAATAAGTATTTTGAGTAGATGTTTGTACTAATATTGGTAAATTAATAATCCCCCCGATTCCGTACGCAATATTTTAAATTTAAATGTTTAAATGTTAACTATCTTGTGGTGGAGGCGGTTACTTTGTAAAACATTGTAAATATTTAAATAAATAACACTATGAAGCATTAGATGGCGTTAGCTATCGAAATCATTAAATAACACTAATTAATTTTTTGTATTTGTCATATCGTGGACCCTGGTCTTACACAAATTAGTAATTTGTATAAAAAAACCGATGTTGTGTTGTGTATGTAGTAACCTATTTAATTGAGTAACAGATTCGTTACAAGTATTGATGTGTGCAAAAGAATTAAGATTATTTGTTCAACTATCTTCTCTTCTGAATGAAAACGCATTCTTGTTATTGTTTTGTTATGCTGAAGTTAACCTGTATTTATAAACTGAAAACGATAGAAAAAGATCAGGAAAGTATACTCAAGATTAAATAAAATTGTGTGTTTTATTCAAAAAAAAAAATGTTACAAGCAAAGTTAAACGATCATTTTGTGATTAAATTATAAGGAACTGGATAAGTAATAATCAGGAAATACAATAATGAGAATGAACAGGTACCTCCGAAGAACACAAAAATACGTTTGAGCAATATAATAAGAAGATAGAGTCTATGCCGAGGCTTGGTAACCAGGATACAAGGTATTCTTTTCATGTGAATCAAAACGATATATTTTCTGCACAATGTCAATGAACGAGATCAAAAGTAAATAAGCGTTTTGCAAGCCTCACTCCACCCTTCCCCTCTGGTAATACCAATGTTTCATAGATTTAATTTATACTAAAATACTTCTCACTATAATTTTATGAAACAAATGACATCAGAGTGTGATTAAGTAAGGTACACAGGACCATGTCCATCACATCTGACCCCACACATCTCGACAAAATAATGAAAACTAAATCAATACAAATTTTCTATCAGGTGTATGCGACATATAAATGTAATTAAGTAAGGTACACAGTACCATGTCCATTACATTCAACCTCGCAACTCCCTTAGAAAATCTAGTCCCTACTTATAGATTTAATTTATATTAAAATACTTCTCATCATAATTCTATGAAACAAATGACATCAGAGTGTGATTAAGTAAGGTACACAGTACCATGTAGATTACATCTGACCTCACACATCTCGACAAAATAATGAAAACTAAATCAATATAAATTTTCTATCAGGTGTATGCGACATATAAATGTAATTAAGTAAGGTACACAGTACCATGTCCATTACATTCAACCTCGCAACTCCTTTAGAAAATCTAATAAATGTATTATAAAACATTTTCTAAACTTGTTTACCTAGTGAAGTTCGTGATGCTTGCAGAACGGATGACCAAAGAATCATCTCGATACCCTTTTTTGATCTAGTTTTATAGGCCACGTAAGTGTTTGCCCAGTTGAATCTTGAATACTGACTTATTTCGAAAAACTACTCAAAATTGTTTTGTACGCTTGCCCTTCGATCCGTGGGAATCGTTTACGTTACGCATTCTTTCCCTGATTTAGCGGAAAGCGCTCAAGCCTCCACTTGACTCCATCTTCCAGACTAAACAATGATAATGCTGCTCATGAGACAAAGAATTATAATAATAAGAATATAGAAATATACGCTAAATATTATCATTTCATACAATACCTTCTAATATTTTTCGGAATCACCCCCTCAATATACCACATATTTACTTTTTATTTTAAACTGTGACTAGTTTCGGCTCAACAGCGAACCATTATCAAAACTAACAGTTAGTTTGATAATGGCTCGCTGTTGAGCCGAAACCAGTCACAGTTTAAAATAAAAAGTGAACACAAAAAAGTAATCAGTGTTAATTATTTAAATAACGTACATGTTATTTGCAGCATCACAGTCTAAGCGCGTTTAGTACTTATTTTGTAAACTTAGATTGTGAGGGTAACAAATCAAGTACTAAACGCGCTGATGCTGCGATTAACATGTACGTTAAATTTAACATTTCGCGTACGAAATCGGGGGCAATATCTGAATTACGGGGAAATGTTCTTGTAATATCTGAACTTACGAGATTTCAGAAGTAGTTTATTGATTTGTCTTTTTAATTTATTTTTCATGATCTTTTACAGACAAAGGTAAAAATCGTGCATTAATTAATTTTATTTTTTTGTAATCATAAAGTTTATAGCAGGAGGTTTACGATTATGTTTAGTGGGTGGGTTAATTTGCGTTTTGGGTGAATGGGAACGGATTTGAATTTAAATTGGATTTATTTTTAATTATAAATTGTTGAATCGAGGCGGGTTAGGGCCGGTTTGGGCGTTTGTGCGTCTGCTTGCGGTTCAGTTGGATTTAATTTTGACTTGATTAAATATTCCCATATGTTTTTATTAAAGTAATTTAAAACAAGAATTTACTACCGTGAAAAATACAAGTTTTTCATTAATCTTGGGAACTAGCGACAACCAGAATCACAAAATTTATTGCAATCTTGAAAACTATCGAACTCAATAAATAATATGAATGTTTACAAAACTTGCAGAGTTTTTTAAATATGTCTAAGTTAGTGAACATTGTGAAGATTGTCTAAATTTATATATTTCTTGGTATCAATCTTGCTAAACAATTGAAAAATAATGAGGATAGGTAACATTTCAAATAATACTTATAGAAAAACAAGGTTTTGTCACTGCTGACAATATTTTATAAAATCAACTAAAAATCACAAAAATAGGGGCCTCGGTGGCCTAGTGACCCTGCCCATGAGCCCAGGTGTCACGGGTTCGAGTCTTGTCCGGTGGAATCATTTATGGGTAATAAATGATTAACTGTTACTTATAGGCTAAACGGTAAGAGATCCAAAAAAACTAAGATATGTGTCCCGTTCTTTTTTTTAGTGTTTAGTTTAATGGCGCAATCAGATCAAAGCTATCTAGATTAGTTTAGAAGATACAGGGTGATTTTCAAAATGTGCCGATTTTTATTATTTCTTGTGATTTGGTTATTTATGGAGATTAAAAAAAGATGAGTACGAAAGTTTTATGACTTTTTACGTAGAATCCAGTAGTGTAATTAAAAAAAATATAGATGTTTTCATTTTGGAGATATTATCAAAACTAACATTTTCTTAAACAGGACATCCTATATCTGAGTACCTCAAAAAATTGCATTTTTTCTTGTGAATGCAACAATATGTAACACTTAGTATTTTGCTCTGTCCTAAATAGCTTGAATACTAAAAAACAAAAAAAAAGATATTATAGATGGCCATGAATTGAATTCTTTACGCGTTTGTCTTGTTTTTTTACATGTCATAAAATTCAATAACAAGTACGTATTGGTTTGTATTATATTTCTTTAAAAAAGGAGTCTAAAATGACTATTTTTCATAACTATGAAAAATTAAACATGTTTGAGATAATGAAAGTTATAAAAATAAAAACGTAACTTTAGACCTATATTTTGAGCGTTATGAGCGACAGCCAGAAAACAAATATTTCAAAGATTATATCACAACTTAAGTGAGTATGGATCATTTGGAAAACCAAGAGATTTATTTCATCTCTTTCTCTATTTTCTTTACTGTAAATCTTAGTAAAGAAAATAGAGAAAGAGATGAAATAAATTCATTAGCTTCTGTTATTGCTGATCCGACGGTATCTAGCCGCAATATTAAAAAAGATATTGCTTTAAATGGGTGTTTTCCACTCCCAGGCTAAGCATGAAGTAAAATTTCGAGTTTAGAAAAGCCCCGTGAAAATTTGTCGAGGGTCGCGCAGACAAATTTTCTGGGCTCTTCTAAACTTGAAATTTTACTTCATGCGCCACGCGTACAAAACATTAAAATATTGTGAAATTTATGTATTTTTAAACTTCATTTGAAATCAGTGTTTTATACGCGTGGCGCACGAAGTAAAATTTCGAGTTTAGAAAAGCCCAGAAAATTTGTCTCGGGTTATATATATATATATATATATATATATATATATATATATATATGTATCACTGTTTCTTCGGGTTTGGTCCCGCGTATTTCCTTGGCTCTGGTCCATTTTATTTTTAATTCGACGTTTCGATGACGTCGCAGTCATCATTGTCAGGAATAACTATCAAAATTCCATTGCTCTAGCAACCACTTGTTTGACTTTTACGTACTACTTGATGCGTGAATTTCTTGTTTGGCTTCGTGTTACTCTTCTGTTTTGTTCTCCTAATGATGTAGTAGTGACAATTTCAATATTATTTTCGGAAGGGGTTGGATTTTGAATTTCTTGGTTGTTGTTCGGAGATAATATATTTTGACCAGAATTTATACAAGTTTTTCAAATTGGTGGTAGTCTATTAGCATCCTCTCTTTGATTTAGACTGTTCGGCCTCTTTTCAAATTCTGGTCAAAATATATTATTTCCGAACAACAACCAAGAAATTCAAAATCCAACCCCTTCCGAAAATAATATTTTTTTCGATAGCTTTTATCGTAATGGAGCTATGGTCCGAGGCGTCTTAAGTGCCACACCCGGTATATATATATGTATATATATATATATATATATATGTATATATATATATATATATATATATATAATATATATATATATATATATATATATATATATATATATTATATATATATATATATATAATCGTCTTAAAATATATATATATATATATATATTATTTGAAATAGATAACATTTGCTTAAATTCACAAATATTTTGGTTTTTTATTCCAACTAATTTCGACTTTGAGTCATTTTCAAGGCCAGTAAAGCTGAACTCAACGTAAAATACAGAAGCAATTTAATCATCTGTGAAAGATGAGAAACTTGTTTAAGTTATATATATATATATATATATATATATATATATATATATATATATATATATATAGAGAGAGAGAGAGAGAGAGAGTTTTATGTAACACCGAACATTTTCATAACGAGAAGTTTTCTTTGAAGTATCCATATGCATACGTTGCACATTTTCCGATGCTCGGTTTATTAAAAGAATCCAATTTAAAGCTTTAAGTGAGTGTTTTTCACTCCCAGGCTAAGCATGAAGTAAAATTTCGAGTTTAGAAAAGCCTGAAAATTTGGTTTGGTCGCGTAGCGCGAAGCGCGGAGCGGCCAAACCAAATTTTCAGGCTTTTCTAAACTCGAAATTTTACTTCATGCGCCACCGGTACAAAACACTGATCAATGTAAAGTTTAGCGGTGTCTTTTAAACTTCGTAATATGTCAATGTTTTGTACCGGTGGCGCATGAAGTAAAATTTCGAGTTTAGAAAAGCCTGAAAATTTGGTTTGGCCGCTCCGCGCATCGCGCTACGCGACCAAACCAAGTTTTCAGGCTTTTCTAAACTCGAAATTTTACTTCATGCTTAGCCTGGGAGTGAAAAACACTCGCTTAAAGCTTCAAATTAATTTCTTTTAATAAACCAAGCATCGAAAAATATGCAACGTATGCATATAGATACTTCAAAGAAAATTCTCGTTATGAAAATGTTCGGTGTTACATAAAACTCTCTGTACTAGGTGATTTAATGAATTTATTTTCAAGCAAGCCATAAAGTTTGAATGTAGGGTGGTAGCACTTAGTAGCACTTCATGAATTTTGACGCTAATCAAATAATTTAACTTAACTATATCACAGCCTTTAAACATTGTCAATAGCAAAAAAAAAGAGAGCCTTCTCCAATTATAAATTAATTTGAACGCCCAGTATTACATATTACGTTTGTGATTTTGATGAGCCCATCCTTAGCCTGAATCCTGGCTGAGCCACTGTATAATATTGTATATATACATCTAAACTTTAACATTAACTTAATATAAAATACAAAATTACAAGATTACTTCACAAACATTTTCTTTTTTTAGCTTAGAATTTATAATAACTATTTATAATTAAATATATAGCAGTTCTGAAAGTTCCAACAATTTCAAACTTTCCCATCTGTTTACCCACTGCAAATGCGGTAAAATTTAAAAACTTTTTCATTGTAAGCACAACTAAAACCTTTTCAACATCACCCCAAGAAAAACACGCGCGTCCTGCATTGCATTTCTTTACATTGAACATCTCAAATGATTACATCTTATTTATTCGCCGGCTGAAAACTTGCATCGTCCTCGGCTCGGCGAACTTCCACCCAAGAATGCAACCCCTCCTAGAAAGATTGCTTTATTAGAACTTCCCTGAAAGCTAGTTTTTCCACGAAAGTTCTATTTCGTATAGGTTGGAGTTTATTCTATTCATAAGCCAATTTCCTCGAGCGGGTTAATTGCGAACAATGGAGTGAAAAAATACTTAAATAGTTCGCGACTGGAGGAAATTCAATTGAGGGGAATTCGCTTTATCCCAACAAATTTCCGGGTCGCTCGCAAAAAATATATTCCACACATAGTTTCGCCAGGGAGTTGTGGGAGAGAGCAACGATGAATTCTAATTGCTGGGCTCCCGCTCCCGTTCATTTGCATTAATAAAAAAGAGCGCGTTGAGGATAGCGGCAAAGGAAGTATGGTGATTTTTTGAATTCTCACGGAGTGATGAAATTATTCAAATTGTCCTGCGAGTGTTGGTTTTCCCCCTCGGATGGATTCAGTTGGTTTTGGACATTTTATTGTCTTGATCAAGGATAATAGATCGTAGTATTAAATTACAAAAAAATATGTCTTTTGTTTTCATTGACTTAACTAACTAAACATCTTTATTTGTAAAATGTTGTATACAGAATATTTACAAATAAAAATAGAAATAATACGTTGTATTAAAAAGAAAATCAAATAAAATTCACAAAATAGCTATCGGCCAGGGATCTTTCAACGGCTTATTTTCATTACTTAGTGTGATTTAATTTTAGATGGAGAAGCTTAAAGATTAAGAGGGCCAATTTTTGCTGGTAGTGTGTTTCTAGAGTACGAGATGGCGCAGAGATAGCAAAACTGCTGCAAGTAGTTTTGACTATGTGTTGCTTCATAGTGCCTGCCGAATTTTATCACAACGAATAATAAAAATTATGAATGCGGAGCGCGTTGATTACTCGTCTAGAAAGCGTCGGGCGAATGAATAGGTATTAAATTACAGTAGACAAGTAAAGAGGATAAATGAATATTCACGATTTTAATTTTAGTCGACAAACATTTAACTGTTTTTGTTTGTCTTATTTCCAATACTTATTTTTATTATATAATTATGAGTTATAAATATATATAACATATAATCATGTATTTATGTGTATACATATTAACAAAATATAATTGAATATTAATAATAATAGACTTTAATGTCTTTATCAAGAATTTTATGGCCTGTCTGTGGTGCGAAAACCATGAAAAAATTATGAAATGTCAAGGTAAAAATGTTTAAATTTGCTACAGTTTTGAAAAAATCAAAAATTGTCGTAAACATTTTTTCATTATAGATTATTATATTGAAGAGTTCTATTATTATTTCATGGTTTATGGTAAGTTTATGATAGTTATTGTAAGATGTTTGAAAATAATATGCAAAATAAAGGTTTTATATACCGGGTGTGGCACTTAAGACGCCTCGGACCATAGCTCCTTTACGATAAAAGCTATCGAAAAAAATCTAAGAGCAAAGTGGTGCATAATTACCGTCGCTATGTTTCAAAAATATTTCTAATCATCAGTGGCGTACCGTACTCCAGTGGCGTACCAAACTTGTGTTTTTTTTTAAATGGAATGCCCTATTTTTTATTGCAGATTTGGAAAGTGCTCGAAGAGTACTTATTTTTTTATCTAACATGTTATACCCTTCACTTTAGCGGTTTCGCTGTTATAAGCCCTTCTTTCAAAATTGCGCCCCATTTTTAAGATTGTTTTGTAGAGAAACTAATTGACGCCGGCGCCTAAATTTTGAATTGAGGTACAGGTTAAGACCTCGTATACCTTCACATAATGTTTTTTCGGGTAATTTATGGAAAACAAATAATTTTTGATTGAACTTCGCATGTAGTCATTTTTTTCGAAAATTTCAAATGGCACCCCCCTAAAAAAATTACGGCGTTGTACAGTCAAAACTCTAAATTTTTCATTGGTACAAAAAAAATTACACATTGCATAACAAAATTTCGGAGAAAAAAGGAATTTCATCGCAAATGTCGGGAAACGTTTTCCGTTCCCAAGAGTGCCATGAGAAAACAAATGATTGGTAATTGTCAAAGTAAATTATTAGACGCCAGTAGCAGCCATAAGTCATGTTTGATAAACTTTCTAAAAATGTTCCGAACTCAAGAGGAAGTGTTGACATGATATTTATTCTTGGAGAATGTAACAAGAATTGTTTCTTGGCGTCACGAGTGTACGCTGCGAGATATCCGCACAGGACACATCCAAATGAACGTGCGTTTCAAAAAGTGTTGGAGAGATTTACTACTACGGGAAGTGTGAAACGGCCAAGGAGAGTTAGAAAGAAGACAGTTTTTACCGAAAATAATGAACTGCAGGTTCTGGAGGCAGTTATTGAAGATCCTCATACCAGTATCCATGATATTAGTAGGAATCACGATATTTCAACGCGATCCGTACATCGTGTTCTTCAAAAGTACAAATTCCGTCCATTTAAGATTCAACTGCACCAAGAATTGCAACCTCAAGATTTTCATGCGAGGCAAGATTTCTGCTTATGGGCTATCAACAAAATTGAGCCGGAGGAATCATTTCTTATGCGCGTATTATTTTCTGATGAAGCGACGTTCCATAGAAATGGGCATGTCGATCGCCACAACTACCATTATTACGCCGATGAAAACCCACACGCCATGCGAATGATAAACCACCAGCAAAGATGGTCGCTGAATTTTTGGGGAGGCATACTTGGAGAATACCTTTTGGGTCCTTATTTCATCGAGGGGCACCTGAACGGCAACAGTTATTTGAGGTTCCTTCGCGACGACTTGGATGATCTCTTGGAAAATGTCCCTCTAGCCGCTCTATGACAGATAGTTTTCCAGCACGATGGAGCTCCTGCACATAATAGCCGTGTCGTTCGGGAATTTCTCGATGAAACGTTTCCGGACTCCTGGATTGGTCGTGGGGGTCCTGTGAGGTGGCCGCCAAGATCACCATACCTCACTCCCCTTGACTTATTCCTTTGGGGCCATATCAAAGACGAGGTTTACAGGACGGTACCAACTACTGTCGAGGATATGAGGGAGAGAATCCGCGCGGCTTTCCGCGGTATATCACCAGAAGTCCTTAGGGCAGTGTCTAGAGCCTGTGAGTCAAAGTTGCGGTTATGCCTCCAGCAGGAGCATTTCGAACATTTAGTTTAATTTGTAAATTTTCTTTATCTGCATTTTTCATGTCATGTTGAATAAATAGGTACATACTATTATGTTGACCGTATTTGTGTTTTTGTTTTCTCATGGCACTCTTGGGAACGGAAAACGTTTCCCGACGATTGCGATGAAATTCCTTTTTCTCCGAAATTTTGTTATGTAATGTGTAATTTTTTTTGTACCAATGAAAAATTTAGAGTTTTAGCTGTACAACGCCGTAATTTTTTTAGGGGGGTGCCATTTGAAATTTTCGAAAAAAATGACAACATGCGAAGTTCAATCAAAAATTATTTTTTTCCATAAATTACCCGAAAAAAATTATGTGAAGTTATACGAGGTCTTAACCTGTACATCAATTCAAAATTTAGGCGCCGGCGTCAATTAGTTTCTCTACAAAACAATCTCAAAAATGGGGCGCAATTTTGAAAGAACTTTCCAAATCTGCAATAAAAAATAGGGCATTCCATTTAAAAAAACATAAGTTTGGTACGCCACTGGAGTACGGCACGCCACTGATGATTAGAAATATTTTTGAAACATAGCGACGGTAATTATGCACCACTTTGCTCTTAGATTTTTTTCGATAGCTTTTATCGTAAAGGAGCTATGGTCCGAGGCGTCTTAAGTGCCACACCCGGTATATATATACTGCCTTTCAAAAAAATCAGAACACCAAGTATTTATTGCACGATTTTAATAAAATTTACACAATTTGATCATGTAAACGACCTGTATCGATGATCAAAAAAATCAACTTGAAAAACAAAAAAACAAATGAATAAAAATTAATAATGTGTTGGGCCTCCACGATTTCCCAAACACTCATTAACACGTCGAGGCATGCTAGAAATCAGGCTGTCAATATCGACTTGGGGTATTTCATTCCAAACTTCGATAATTTGGCCTCTAAGTTCCATTACAGTGTTAGCTAGGCGCTGTAAGTTACTTATTCTAACACCTATCATATCCCAAACATGTTCTATTGGCGATAGATCTGGAGAACGAGATGGCCAAGGTAACAAATTGATTTCGGCACTATCAAAAAACTGTCTTGTAATGGCCGCTGTGTGAGGTCGAGCATTATCTTGCTGAAAAATGGGGTTCTGCAAGCCATTTACATAGGGCACTAACACTGGCCGTAAAATGTTGTCAATATACCGAATCGCGTTAAGACTTGCTTCTAAAAAAACTAGAGGAGACCGACTACCATATGCTATCGCCCCCCAAACCATAACTCCCTGTGTAAGAGCCGTATGTCTTTCAACAGCAAATTGTAAAATTCTGCGTTCACCGCGTCGACGTCTCACTCTTCTGCGACCATCATGAGCCCATAAACAGAACCGAGACTCATCGCTGAAGATAATGTTATTCCATTCATGGGTCCAATGTTGTCTTTCCCTGCACCAATCAAGTCTTGCTCTGCGATGCTGCGGAGTAAGAGGTAGACACAATTGTGGACGGTAGGATCTTATACCAAAACTGCGGATTCTTCTGTAAACAGTAGCCATGGATACTCTTTGGCCATTTAGAGCCAACCAGTCATTTCCTAATGCCCGCGACGTTGTAAATCTGTCCCTTAAAGTTGTAAGACGAAGAGCTCGATCTTCACGCTCAGTGGTGCTTCTTGGACGTCCTGATGAAAGTCTACGTCGATTCTCCCCAGCTTCGGACCATCTAGACCAGCAGCGTACGATCACCGATACAGTACGGCCTACCCTTTCAGCAATAGCACGAACCGAAAAACCCGCTTCTCGCATTCCAATAATGCGACCCCTTTCAAATTCACTTAGATGATGATATTGTGCACGCCGACGAACACGGGGCATCTTTTTATATTTTACAAACTGAAACGTCAAACTACTCAGAGGCTAATTGGATATTAGAAGCAATTACATTAAAAAATCAGCAGCTCTTTATAATGGTGAAATCAAGGAATAAATACCATTAAATAGTAACCAAAACAATTGATTTTTTGATCATCGATGCAGTTCATTTACATGATCAAATTCTGTAAATTTCATTAAAATCGTCCAATAAATACTTTGTGTTCTGATTTTCTTGAAAGGCAGTATATATAGATTATTACTTTTCATATACTTCAAATTGTTGTCAAATTACAATACTTCTTGACATTTCACCACTTTTTGATATTGTCTTAGCATTTTATCAAATTTAAATATTTCATCGATAATGTTTAAATTTGATAAAATGTTAACACAATGTCAAAAAGTGATGATATGTCAAGAAATATTAAAACTTGACAACAATTCCAAATCCAAATTCTTAGGGCTATTCTCAACTCGAAATTTTACTTCATGCTTAATCTGGAAATGAAAACATTCGTTAAAAAACAAACACTGGATTTTTACAATATTTTTTATTAATTTACAAAATATTGAGAGTTTTCAAGTTTTTGTAAAATTTTTAAAATCTTGTCAATTTTTACAAAAATCATGCATTTTTCAAGATTATTGCTGATTTTAAAATTCTTGGCTCCTTTCGTTACTTTTTAAAACTTGACGCCTTTCATGTATTTCCTAGATTTTCGTCAATTTAAAAAAATATCTCGGTATTCAGGAATTTTTAAATTTTCAAGAATTTTGTTATTTTTCGGATTCGCAAATTTCAAAAAAATGTATTTGACAAAAAATATAAGGCCTTTCTTCAAAACGTTTATTAATCGTTAACGATTAAAACAAATTAATTAGTCAATTCTGAAAAATTTATTAAAATTATTAAAAATTCATAATACATGTTGATAACTTCTTGCAAATTCACACTTGTATGAACATTTTTAAGATTAACGGACATCTTGGAAATTCTCGATTTTAAAGATTTACGATAATCTTGCAAAAATCATGATGGGCGCCTAGATTTTAAAAATTATCGAAAATCTTTGGACTTCGCGAAAACCGTTGAATTTTTGAAAATTAACAGAAATCTTGGAAATTTACGAAAAGCGATTTGGTTTTTAAAGTTGATTAAAACGTTGAAAATTCCCGAAAAATGAGATTATGAAAATTAACTAAAATCGTGGAAATTAACGAAAGCTTAGGAAATTCACGAAAATTGCTAACGTTTTAAAATATGACGAAAACTCAATAATTCATGAATTGCATCAACATTTTAAAAAAATTATTAAAATAATTCACAAAAACCGTCAGAATTTTATAAACTAACAACAATCTTGAAATTTCATAGCACTCGTCAAAATTTTAAAAATTAATAAAAATCTGGGGGAAAATTAATTAGGAAAAATTTAAACAAATCAGGAATTTTAAAAATTAAAAGAAATCTTGGAAACGTTACAAAAAGCGTTAAAGATAAAATTTTT
Organism: Philonthus cognatus; assembly: GCA_932526585.2. Taxonomy (NCBI): domain Eukaryota; kingdom Metazoa; phylum Arthropoda; class Insecta; order Coleoptera; family Staphylinidae; genus Philonthus; species Philonthus cognatus. Next base: position 11,318,326 of record OW052244.1, read on the forward strand.
AAAATTCATTAAAAATTCTCGAAACTTTTAAAATAAATTACAATCTTTTTCTAAATTCACGGGGCCCAATAATTATGATTATTATTATTATTTTAAATAAACATAATAAAAATGAATTAAAATGTCGAAAATAACATAAAACATTCAATTTAGTAAATTATAAATGAAAACGGATTTTTTCTGACTCAGCACTTATATCAACATTTACTGGCATTCCACATTCTACATTCCTATTGAAAACATGAATCCAGAAAAGCAATTATGTTTACAAAATTTATTAGGAAATATTTTAACAATGTCTTTCTTTGTTGTGTAACAATAACATAATGAATGAATGAACGGTCCGCGTCAGAAAAAACACATTCGCAACTCAAGGTCGGGAGCCGGGAGCCAGGTGTCCGTGTCGCGACAAATGTCGTACACGAATTTTATATAATAAACCTAATTTCTTTACACATGTTTTTAGAAATCGACAGTGTATTTTTAAAAGTATAATCAAAATTTACATTGCTCTTATGGAGATGTATAAGCAACGATTAATTTTGTTTATCAATTATTGTAGATCAATCTATTTAATACAACTTGTTAATAATAATTACCTCAATAAATTAAAGCAATATGAAGAGGAAACATTGTTTCTTATGGAAGTAATACACGGATTTGAGTAATTATTTGAGAGTGTTCCATTATTTAATTGTTATTTAATTTAACAAACAGTTTTTTGAAAAAAAATACTTTCAATTTATTCGCAAAGCTTCAGTGTATAATATGTATACGTTTCAACGCTCTATTTTCATGATTGTGGAAGATTAATCGTTGTTCGTTCTTATGGCCAAATAACATTTAAATTGTCCACCTTAACTAACTAAACATCTTTATTTGTGAAATTTTGTGTACAGAATATTTACAATCAAAAATAAAAATAATACGTTGTATTTAAAAGAAAATCACACAAAATTCACAAAATAGCTATCGACCAGGGGTCTTTCAGCCTTTTATCGACTTATTTTCATTACTTAGTGTGAATTAATTTTAGATGGAGAAGCTTCAAGATTAAGTCAACAATGAATCTTCAGCACAAATAAAAAATAGTTTTAATCACAAGATACCTTTGATGAACAAATACCCTTTTATAGACATAAGGAATGTCTGAAAACTCACAGGGTATGTATCCTTTTTATCGACTTTTATTAAAAATTCCCTGCATAAATGAATACAATTTATTGTATTTTTATTGGAGGCACAATTGTCAGTTTCATTTATATTTTACAGTTGTGATTAATGTCATAATCTTTTCAAATAAATATAAATGAGAATGTAATACTTGTAAACAATTTATAGAAATTTTCATCGAAAGAAAAACGTTCTTTCTTCGTAACATCTAAAAAATATTAACATAAATAAGACACTTAAACTTTGTTTGTATAACTGAGGTTTTTTTATTGTGACTATAGTTTCGACAACTTTAACTTGTCATTATCAGACTACAAGTGTAGTCTGATAATGACAAGTTAAAGTTGTCGAAACTATAGTCACAATAAAAAAAACCTCAGTTATACAAACAAAGTTTAAGTGTCTTATTTATGTTAATAATGATGTATAACGAAGTAGAAGCCTCAACAGTTAACAGTTTAAAAAATATTGTCATATTTCCATTCAAACAGTTTTTTTTTATACAATTTAGTGCGAAGACTTAATCATATTGGTCACACTCAATTTTACCCATTGGTATTAAAAGAGCCACGAATTTCGCAATTTATCACCGTTTATTGACGTCCCAATTTGCCGTTTCCTGTGCCGGCCGCTTTATTTTCCCACAATTCGGCGAATTACCATGATAATGCACAATGAAATAGTGCAATAGTGAGAGCTTTTCTACGTTCCACTTACGCCTAGGACAACTGAATAGGGTGTGAGATATTGCTAGGGGGGTGAACCACCCCATTTGAACTAGTGTTCAGGTACAGTTGCATCATAAAGTTTTATAGAATTTGTACAATGGTGAGAGTTCAGTCTTCATTTATAGATATTCGGCATTTTTCTAATTCCAGTTTTTACCCTTTTAGCCCTGAAATTTTTCTGATGCCCAAACAAATCTTTTATACACTGCATATTATTTACTACTATCTCAGTTTTTCTTTTAAGTATACATATCTCAATATTTATTTTATTACGATCTCAGATATACAGAGGGTTCTTTTAAGTATATATATCTTAATATTTATACGCTGTAAATCTTCAGATAATCGTTTGTTTTTTAAAATAGTTTAATTTGAAGTCTTTAACGAGTGTTTTCCACTCCCAGATTAAGCATGAAGTAAAATTTCGAGTTTAGAAAAGCCTGAAAATTTGGTTTGGTCGCGTAGCGCGAAGCGCGGAGCGACCAAACCAAATTTTCAGGTTTTTCTAAACTCGAAATTTTACTTCATGCGCCACCCGTACTAAACATTGGTGTGATTTATTGTTCGGAATACACGTTTTTAGCATGCTGCTTTAGTAAAAGATTTTGAAATTTACCTAAAACCAGTATATTTCCAACTTTACAATATTTCAGTGTTTTATACGCGTGGCGCATGAAGTAAAATTTCGAGTTTAGAAAAGCCTGAAAATTTGGTTAGGTCGCGTAGCGCTACGCGCTACGCGACCAAACCAAATTTTCAGGCTTTTCTAAACTCGAAATTTTACTTCATGCTTAATCTGGGAGTGGAAAACACTCGTTTAAGACTTAAAATTAAACTATTTTAAAAAACAAACGATTATCGGAATAGTTACAGCTCATGCATACATGTATGTATATTTAAAAGAAAAATTCCCAAAATGTTTACCAAATTTTAGTGGCGGCAAATGCCACCGTCAGGGCTGAAAGGCTTAAAATAAATACAAGGAACAACACATTCTAAATAAATTCTGTTAATTTATGTTGATTGTATAAAACTTTAATTTTTCACAAATTTTTAGAATATAGATAAATTCCTTACTTGTTTTTTTTTTACGGAATTTGAACTTTGATTTGATATTTTGTAAAATCCAGTCCGGATATTTAAATTTCGACTGCAACCAGCCAAAGTTTATTAAGTTGTACAGCTGTACAGCGTTTGCAGACAGTGTGACAGACATTTTTACAAAATGGTCTTAATTGACTCAGGAGATCTTAAAACGGATATTTTCGCAAATTTTTTAATTTTTTGAAAACCATTGTATTACATACGTCGAAAGTAAACTCATTAACGGCCGAGCAATTATAAAGTTAACTCTAAAATTTGATTTTAGGTAAAATTCTGCACTTATTTTTATGATTTCTATGAATGACTTATTGCATTACATACCGTAAATGTTTATTTCGTTTCGCAGTAACTTTTCAGACATTCGTCGATTTTATATAAAAATGTGCAATATGAAATTTAAAAAGAGTGTTTCCACTCTCAGGCTAAGCATGAATTAAAATTTCGAGTTTAAATAAGGCTAAAAATTTGGTTTGGTCGCTCCACGAAGCGGAGCGGCCAAACCAAATTTTCAGGCTTTTCTAAACTCGAAATTTTACTTCATGCGCCACGCGTATAAAACACTGAAATATTGTGAAGTTGGAAATACACCGAATTTTTTTTTAATGAGTAATAATCGAACTATGAAAGTAGCAAAATATTTACATTTTTCTCCATACATTTTAGTCAAATAAGATAATATATCAAGTTAACTTATTTAATAATTTATTTAACAAAACATTTATAATGTTGCGTGTATGCATCAATGGGGCTTAGTGGGTTAAGTAAGAAAGAAGTAAAAATATTTTGTTTTGTGGAGGCTTCTACTTCGGTATACATGTTAATTTAGCAATACAACACTTTAAACTTTGTTGAATAGTAAAAAGTTTGCAATGCATTCAAATTACTGGATTCCCGACGCATCCACCAATTTTAAGTACATTGCCAATTTTGTGTTTAAACACAATGATTAATTGACTCCTTTAAAACTGTGTTTAAACACAAAATCGATGATTTTAGAGCCGAATTCTAGGCTTTAACATTCTCACCGAGATTTAAAATAAATTATTCTCAACCCGTTACTTCCCCAATCCTAATTTACAAACTAATAAAGTAATCCAGTTAATTATCGCCCATTAAACAGACTTTCGTGCAGCATTTATAATAATCCGACACTCGACAAAAATATATTCTCAAACGGGCGATTGTCAAGAAGTTCATCGACTCGAGTCTCCTTTGTGCGATAAATCACACACACTTTCCCTTTGCCGCCCTTTTGTGGGCGCGGCAATTAAAATGCCATTACTGCCCTGCCGCCGGTCGAGTCGAGGATTATTCGAGGCCGGGGGCCTCTCTAATGTTATTCCTGGGGGTTTTTGTTGTCGGCTCTCGCCCATTACCGTTTCGCCGAGATTACGGGATTAGGGTATTTCGGAAAAATTTTATTCGTACAGCTAGGGGTGTGATAATGAATAAATTTATTGAATGGCTTTAAATGAGCAGACAAAGATATGTGACTTTGTGAGAATTATTGTTTAGAGCTCACTAGTGTGTAATATATTAGGTGTTTATTTAAAAACCCGATCGAGAAGGCATTGCTTTTTTTGATGGAGGAAAATTTACGTTTTGTCTTTTCTGATATAACTATCAGATTGTGTTAATCAGTAGCTCATTAATTTGCCTTGTTCTTATAGTTTTTGTGTTGTTTCTTCTTCTTTCATGCGAGTAGGTATTAAAATAACGAAAAATTTTTATTTTATTTTTATAAAACTGGTTTAGAATAACATTGGCAGGAGCGACTGAGAAATTCACGTACAACCTACTTCACAATGTTTTGAAAATTGAATAGCCAACTCTATCGGGTTTTTAACTGAACACCTGATATAAGTGTACATACAGAGATTTTTCTCTTAAGTAGCATTCAGGATTCGAATCCTTTTAAAGGATTCGGAAGAGATATTCGAGTTATTTTCCCCCATATGCAAAACAAAGGAAAAGTTATGATTTCGGGATAATTTTCTAATCAAAAATGTTAGTGGATATATCCATTTTGAGGTTCCCCGAGTTGATTAAGACTATTTTTGAACAATGTCTGTCCTTTTGTAATTCTGTCGCCACGATAAAGTCTAAACCGTTTAAGTTGTTAAGATGACACTATACACTTAAGCATTTTCTTACAATAGTAATAATCGATCAACTTTCGGTAAAAATGCGGAAACCGGAAGTGGTAGTTTACTCTAAAAGTTTGTTTTTAATTTCTATTCAAAGTACTATGATGGGCACATCAACATTTGTTTGAAACAGAATTCATGATCTTAATTTGTTACAATTTTTTAAAAGGATTCGTATTCGAATCTAAATGTAGATGATACCAATAATTCTAAAAAGATTCGAATCCTCAAAAAGCTATTATTCAGATAAGACGCTGTTTTAAAACTGTTTTTAGAATTCGATAGAAATATATTATTAATAAATAAGGAAAGAAGTTTTAAGAAGATATTAAAGCTATTATATATGAAATATTTAGAAAACATAACTTTCAATTTAATTTTTCTTAAATAATCTCACTTCTCAATTGTGGGAGCATTTCGAACTAATAATAAGAAAGGATACATGAAAAATAACACTTCGTTTAATTAATTAATTCATTTATTTACGGAAATCTCCTTTCTACAAAAATCGTAAGCATTTACATAAATCATCATAAACAATATAATTCACAAATAAGTCTATTCAACTATTCAACATAAACTTTGAACATCTTTATCCCAAGTGGTTCGACAATTCAAAATTAAGAGTGGTAAGTTAATCTCAGGGGTACTTACAAAATAAAAAATAAACAAATAAATATTGAATAAATAAACATATATATCTACATATATATATATATATATATATATATATATATATATATATATATATGTTTATATACATAATAAATATAATATATTAATACTAATAATAGAAAATATGTATAAAATATGTTCCACAATAATAACACATTAAAATAACTAAATGATATCGGATAAATTAGATAAGTTGATGCGGTGCAGGCGGCACTTGAAATGAGTGAATCGAGGATCGAATAACACAAAATTGTAGTTATTGTCAAGTTCATTGGCATATCGCATCATACGGTCTAGGGGGCTAAACATTCCGTACCGGTTCGGATGAAAGGCCAAACGAAATAATGGCTTATGTCGAGACTGCGAACCACGTGGTATATTATAATTTAGTCTTTCAACCAATTCCTTACAGTGCACTAAACCATTAATTATTTTGTATATAAATGCCATATCTAAAAACCTTCTCCTTTCCACTAATGACTTAACATTCAATTGCATCAACATACCGCTATGACTGAAATCTGTCCTAAAACCACCTAACCTATAATGCATCAGCATTAGGAATTTGCCTTGAGCTCTTTCAAGTTGTAATTTTGCGGTATTAGTATAAGGTGACCAAACACATGAGGCATATTCCAGATGCGGACGAACAAGTGAAATATATAGTTTTTTGATTGTGCTAACACTAAAATCGGCAGAAAATCTGTTAATAAAGCCCATTTGCTTTGATCCCTCATCACCGACTTCCGAGTTAGCACATTACTCTCGTCCCCGAGAAAATGAAATGTAAACACATTTTTTCAAGTTCAATTCAAGATGATTTACCTTAGACCATGATGCAACACGGCCCAAATCATCTTGAAGTTCAGTCTGATCATTCATGTTCCGAATATTCTTAAAAATCTTCAAATCATCAGCGTAGAGGAGAAAGTTACTGTTCTTAATATTTAGTCCGATATCGTTTATGAATAATAAAAACAAAAGAGGCCCACAATGCGAGCCCTGTGGCACCCCAGATGTAACATTAATTATGATAGAAATATGCTTGCCTATTTGCACACGTTGTGTTCTGTCATTTAAATAACTACACAGCCATTTCACAATGTTTGCACCAAAACCCAGTAACTCCAACTTATAAATTAATATATTGTGATTTACTCGATCAAATGCTTTAGAGAAATCGGTATAAATTGAATCCACCTGAATTCCATTCTCCAAAGCATTTGATAAGTGGGTTTGATATACCATTAAATTCGACGTAGTCGATTTACCTAACATAAATCCATGCTGTTCAGTTATAACTGCTTGCGAACAACTCCTTATTAGTTGTTTTGAGACTAACAAATCTAACATTTTTGGAATAACAGATTGAATTGATACTCCTGTAGTTTTCTACGATTCTTCTAGAGCCGCTTTTGAATATCGGAACGACATAGCTGTCCTTCCAACACTCCGGAAAAATACCCGATGATAAAGAGTCAGCAAACAACGTATGGATAGGCCTGCATAGTGTATATAAGCATTTTTTTTTAAATATGCGGGGATGCCATCAGGGCCAGCCTTTCAAGACTCTGGTAGAGACGCTGGACATGTAAAAACTTCATCAATTGTAACACTGAGATTACACAGATCAACGCACTCGTTAACATTAAAATTGGGTTGTACAATGCTCTTGTTTTTGCAATAAACGTTTGAGAAATGTGTAGCAAATAGTTCAACAGCGTGTTCGATAGACCGACTGATAACAGTATTTAATTCCATTTCTTCAGAATATCCTAATTGTTTTCGACATACATTGACATGTTCCCAAAAATGGCGAGAATTAAAATTAATTTCTGTCTCGACACGGTCAATATAGTTTCTATATAACGAATGGTTAAGTTCCTTACACTGGCTTCTTAAATTTTTAAATAACTCATAATGATGAAATGAGCCGTATTTTTTGTATCTCATATGAGCATATTTTTTTCGTTTTGTTAGACCTATTAATTCTTCATTAAACCACTTGGGATAATGGGATTTAAAAATATAACGGGCACAAACTGATCAAAACATGACAATAGAATATTATTAAAAGTACAAACATTTGTATTGAAACAATCACTAATCGTATTTTCCCAGTCAAAATTCGCTAAATAATTATTAATTGCGGTATAATCTGCCTTTTTAAAGTTATAGACCCACTCTACATTATCCTGGATAAATATTGGTTTAGTCAGTGGTAAAACTAGCGCATAGGAATGGTGGTGAACACTATTATTACACAGAGTATCACTGGCCACACTCACTTGTAGCTCATTAATGTTTGAAAAGAATAAGGCTAAAAAAACACCCCTGCTGTTCGGAATTTAGTTGACCTGGTGGATGTTGTGGTAACTGAAGGTATTAGCTAAAATACTTGCTGGATAACTGGTGTTATTTTCACTTACTATATCTACTCCACTTATATCCCAAACTGCACTGGGAATATTATAGTCGCCACAAAACAAAAATTCGCACCTCAAGTGATCTATGCAGATTCTGTGTAATTCCTCGGCATGCGAAATATAACATGATATGTTTGAGTTTGAAGGGATGTACGTGGAACCAATTATAATCTTATCCCAAACTTATATAAATAATTGTTCTACATCATCTTTTGTCTTTAGGACTAAACTTTTCAAGTTGTTTCTTATTGCGATGAGTACTCCGCCACCCCTTGATTTGGCACTAGATCGGCTGGATCTGTCAATTCTATAAATTGTGAATTCGGTGAGACCAAGCTCCGCATTGCTTATGGTATTATCTAGCCATGTTTCAACAAGTATAATAATATCATAGACACTTACATTTACACTGGACATGAATGATTTTATTTTTCCTTTAATTCCGCCCATATTCTGTTAATAAATATCTAGTTTTTTGGTTTTATAAACGACTTAACAATTGATGGATGGCCATTCTTATATTTAATTGTTAATCCGGATTCGCCACGATTCTTCCTTTGTTCTAGTTCTTCTCTTAATTTTTTTAGGTAATCTCTCTGAAGTGGAGTCATGTCGTTATTGAAACGAATATTGCCGGTGTCGGAAGTACGCGTAACTCTTAAGATATCTATTGCCTCAGTTTTTGCGGAAAACGTAACTTTAACCGCCCTCGGCTTACTGCTTGGCTTTCCTAGTCGAGTTACTCTTAGAGGAACGAATTTGACAGTCGGATCAATTATTGCTCTTAACGCCTCTGTATCTTTTACTGCTCTTTCATTGATCGGACCAGTATTCTCAGGCAAATTAAATACGATAACATTAAGTGACCGCAATTGTCTCTCCTCGAGTTCACGGATACTATTCGCTTCATTAATGATTCCAGGGGGCGATTTATAATTAACATTATTAGATGCATTTGTGGAAGTAGCTTCGAGTGCAGATATTCTTTCATCAAGAGATTTAATATCCTTTTTGATATCCCCTAGTGCGTTCTGTATCTCTATTCTAAAAAGTGGCATAAATTCATCAATGAACAGCGTCCTTATCATATCCGATAGTGAAGAATTACTAATCCGTTCTTGAGCCTGCGAGGATAAATTTGATTTGCGATGGTCTGCTACAGAATGCGCTGCGCAGTCCGGTGCCGCTGATGCTTGCTCGGTTGAGACGGAGTATGTTCTTGGTGTACAAGAGTCGCAGATCCAATGGTTCCCATTCACTTATTTGAACTCCTCAATATAGTAAGCGATATCATTCATTGACAGTTTTTCCAAGCAATCAACATGATAACGAACTTTGCATTTCGCACATTTCAAGGTTTTAGTGTAGGGTCCAAGGTTACCACCGCAACTTCCAAATGTCATCGGCATTTCGCTTAAGGCAACGGAGATTTTTAGAGAAATGGCAACGTTGCAAAAATATTTTGTTTGATACTCTAGGCGAAATACGTATGCGCTTGATAACCCCAAAAATGCCTACAGACTTCTTTTACAAAATTAAAAAACCAAATAATTGACGCCAAACCTTAATTGCTGCAGTAACTGGTGATGACACGCACTGTTTATCACACTTTAGTTGTTTTACTTATTTACTTATGAATATTAACTTATTCGACACAAATATAAATGATGATGATGACCTTTACTTGAAGCTTAAATCGTTTGTTTCACTAATTGCTTCTATTTACTCGACTAGTTTAAATTTAAAACTACTCTAAAAATATAATCTCTAATACAACACTAAAAATATCAATCTCTTAGTACTTGTTTAATTTGTTTTGTAATTTTGCTAAGATTAAGCGTTTTATGAACACTAAATCAGTGTATTTTCGCATGAAGTAAATATTTCGAGTTTAGAATACCTTAAAAAATTGGATTGGTCGTTGCGCGACTAATCCAAATATTCAGGCTTTTCAAAACTCGAAATATTTACTTCATGCTTAATCAAGGAATGGAAAACACTCGTTAAAATATTATTGAAAATTAGAATAAATATGAAGGTAATGAAGCTAAATGCTCTCTTTTTAAACTTACTTGAATAGGACTGTATAAGATGCGTAGGTATTTGCTCTCAAGAAAACTTTTTTTTTTACAGTTTACAGAATATTCTGACTCTTTTTTCTCGAAAATTCAATTAATTGTTTATGAACAGAAAATTCTATTGTATTTGGTGAAATAGTGAAAATGTAATATAATCGATAATTATTATTTGAGCATTAAATATTTCCATAGATAATTAAAATACAGTAGAACCTCGCTATACCGGGCCTCGAGATACCGTGATTCGGATATATCGGGGTCATTTTTCAGGTTTCTTTTTTTTTAAAGATGTTAATTTTAACAATTATATAGTATGTCTTGTTATGTAGGTGGCTACTGCACATATGTATATATATATATATGCGCGTGTGTGTATGTGACTATTATACAAATTACATATATTCGGATATACCGTGTTTTCTTTATATCGTGCTAGGTATAGCCAAAAGCCATCCCGGTATAACGAGGTTCTACTGTATCTCTTTAAAAAAAAACTTAAGTTGAAATAAAAATACAAAATATGTTTAAAAAATTGTGCAAAATTATTATGAAAAAATAATAAAAAATTAAGAAACTGCATACACTGCATTAACCCATTAGGCGCCATTGATGCATATATGCAACATTTATAATTTTATATTAAATAAATTACTAAATAAGTTAATTTGATATATTATATTATTTGACTTGACTTGAAAATGTAAACATTTTGTTATTTAAATATCTTGATTATAACTCATTGAAAAAAAAAATATTTTCAGTGTATTTCTAACTTCACAATATTTCAGTGTTTTACACGCGTTGCGCATGAAGTAAAATTTCGAGTTTAGAAAAGCCCCGTGAAAATTTTTCGAGGGTCGCTTGCGCGACCCTCGAAAAATTTTCTACGCGGGGCTTTTCTAAACTCGAAATTTTACTTCATGCTTAGTCTGGGAGTGGAAATATTCGTTCTAAACTTCATATTGCACGTTTTTATACAAAATCAACGAATGCCTTACATTTACAGCCTATATATTATGTATATTTAAAAAAAAAATCTCAGTATGTAATACAATAAGTCATTCGTAAAAATTATAAAAAGAAGTGTAGAATTTTACCTAAAATCAACTTTAAGAGTTTACTATATAATTACTCGGCCGTTAATGGGTTAAAAAAACGAATAATGCATTACACCGAATTCAATCAATTTTAATAACATTTTCAAAGAAAACTTAAATATCTGAAGTAGTTTTTTTGTTTTTGCGCCTCTCATTTTTAATTAAAATAACATGAAATGGTTGATTTCTTTCGAAAATTTTCATTATTATTTTGGTTTCAACTAAGTAAATACGGTACATTTTTAGATTGAATAAAATCAATTTCATTAGAAATATTTAAAAAATAAAAAAACATGAAACATTAGAGTCGACTTTCAGTATCTAAATTAAAGATAAATTGTCAACTCTTCTAAATTTCATGAGCTTTGTAAAAACTCGTACTGTCTCTCTACTGCTCCAAATTCATAAAAAGAACTCTTTCTCATGAATTCTTTGAAGAGATATTAAATACATCGTTAACTTGCTCCTCATTGATATTAAATTATCATCAAAATTGATGTCGTTTACCATTACGAATTACTTGTTTCTTTTTACATATACAGGGTGTCACGGCTAAGCAGTCGATGCATGATTTTCTAAACGGTAAGAGATAGAGAATCAACAAAAAAGGTGAACGTTCAAAGTACACTGCGAAAAAAACGATTATGGCGATTTTTTATTTTCCTTGGTTATTATTGATGATAGAAGGATGATTATTTGACATTATTAAGACACTGGTTTATGCATTTCAATAATAAGTGGTTAAAAACAATAGCTTATAACAACGTTTATAAACAACAGTTAATAGATCAGATGATTAAAAAGAAAAAAACTAAAACTACTGCGGAAGTATTTTTATAGTGTGACTAAAATAGATAAAACCGACTGGAATAGATTAGAACAAAAAATCTTACAAAAAATTCAAAAAACTATTAAGGGAAAGAATAATATAATTTTAACTAACTCGTTTAATTTAGGATTATTGTTAGTGAATAATAAAATAATAACAGACAATAGTTATAATAAGAGCCCGTCTGTCTTTTATATATTGCGTCGCAATCATCACATTTCAGCTCATATACTCCACGAGCTGAAATGTGATGATTGCGACGCAATATATAAAAGACAGACGGGCAGGTCTTTTGAAATAGAGATTAAAAGAACATAGAAAAGATATTTTGAATAATAAACTGACCACGGGTTTCGCAAAACATTGCACCGCATCTAATCACCTTTTCAGTTCAAAAGATTGCAAAATGTTGCATCCAGGTAATAAGGGATTAGTGTTAAATTATCGAGAGGGATTAGAAATAAGCAAAGCTATAAAAGCGGGAAAAACGTGGTCAACGACGAGGACCTTGGGGTTTCTTCGATAAATAAAGTGCTTAATACCTGAAATTCCGACAACCAGTCTATATTACCATTTTTTTTAATGGCATCAAGCCGAAACTAGTTGAAAAATAAATTTATTAGTAAAACAAACCAAGTAAATTTAAATTAAAAACCTATATATAAGTGGTTAGTTTTAACATGAAGTAAATATTTTCCAAAATATATATATATATATATGTATCACTGTTTCTTCGGGTTTGGTCCCGCGTATTTTCTTGGCTCTGGTCCATTTTATTTTTAATTCGACGTTTCGATGACGTCGCAGTCATCATCGTCAGGAATAACTATCAAAATTCCATTGCTCTAGCAACCACTTGTTTGACTTTTACGTACTACTTGATGCGCGAATTTCTTGTTTGGCTTCGTGTTACTCTTCTGTTTTGTTCTTCTAATGATGTAGTAGTGACAATTTCAATATTATTTTCGGAAGGGGTTGGATTTTTAATTTCTTGGTTGTTGTTCGGAGATAATATATTTTGACCAGAATTTATACAAGTTTTCCAAATTGGTGGTAGTCTTTTAGCATCATCTCTTTGATTTAGACTGTTCGGCCTCTTTTCAATTTCTATCGCTTCTCTAATAATCCTATAAATTCTGGTCAAAATATATTATCTCCGAACAACAACCAAGAAATTAAAAATCCAACCCCTTCCGAAAATAATATTGAAATTGTCACTACTACATCATTAGAAGAACAAAACAGAAGAGTAACACGAAGCCAAACAAGAAATTCGCGCATCAAGTAGTACGTAAAAGTCAAACAAGTGGTTGCTAGAGCAATGGAATTTTGATAGTTATTCCTGACGATGATGACTGCGACGTCATCGAAACGTCGAATTAAAAATAAAATGGACCAGAGCCAAGAAAATACGCGGGACCAAACCCGAAGAAACAGTGATACATGTTACGCCCGCGAAAATCTACGTTTTAACATAGATATATATATATATATATATATATATATATATATATATATATATATATATATATACATATATATACATATATATACATATATATATATATATATACATATATATATATACATATATTTTTTTCTTTAATTTAATATACCATGTGGTAGTTGTATTTTTATTATGGAAAAATTATATAAGATTTTCGTATTTTTTTATGTATTTTATCCTAAAATTGTTTTTAAAACTTATTTAATTTGTTGCCCACTTGTACTGAATTCATAATTTATATTTATAAAATGTCACAGCCTACTAGAAAAATATTTTTTTTGTTTTTTTTTAAAATAAACTAATCATATGATACATTAAATGAAAGAGAATAAAATAAATCTACAAAATAAGCTCATACCCAACTTTAACGTCCATATGAAAAAATGAAGTTAGTATGCGTATCTTGGAAAATATTTGTTTCTTGGTAAACTAACTTCATGTTATTAAAAAACATAAAAAAGTGCCTTAATAATGCCAAAAAAATCATGCTTTTACCATCAATAATAACCACGTTATAAAGGAAAATAAAAAATCGCCAAAATCAGTTTTTTTGCAGTGTGCTCTGAACGTTCAACTTTGTTCTCTCATTTAACCGATTCTCTATCTCTTACCGCTGAGAAGATACCCACACATAGACTGCTTAATCGGGATTTATTTAACAAAAATGTAATTAAATATGACTGCGATTTCAGTTTTGTTTTGTGATAATTGAATTGGATCATTTTCTTAATTAATGCACGCAGGAAATAAGTAAATTTAATCAAATTTTAGAAAAAAAATATAGTTCAGATTTTAATAAAACTTAGATATTAGTAACTAACTAATGTCTGAGTTTTATAAAAACCAGAATTATATTTATTTTAGTAAGAAAACAAATAAAAATGTATGTATAAATGTTGAAATAGTGTTTTTTACATTGATTATAAAATTTTCTAAATGGATATATTTAATTGAAAAAAAAACTGGTATTTTCACTCTTGTCAGTTTAGCACATTTTTTTTTCAAAATAAATTTTATTATAAAATGGAGGGAGAAAACAAATTTCTGCGTTTTATTAGATATACGACGCTTAATATTTACACATAACATTAAATTATTCGAATTCGTATTCATATTGAGAAAAAGTATTCGTATTCGCATTCGCGAGATTTTAAAGATCCTTGATTTGTACCAGTAAATAAATAAATAGCTTTTGTAGCTAGAAATTCAAATTTAGTTGCTACACACTGACTAGAAATGTGCCGCATATAATATACAATATAATAAGAAAGTACCGCTTATATAATAGAGGAAACTGCAAAATACGTTTCTGATTGGTCGTGTAACGAGGGTTTTCACTCCCAGATTAAGCATGAAGTAAAATGTTGAGTTTAGAAAAGCCTGAAAATTTGGATTTGCCGGGGCCCTCGAGCGAAGCGAGTCGCGCCCCGGCAAATCCAAATTTTCAGCCTTTTCTAAAGTCGGAACTTTACTTCATGTGCTACGCGTATAAATTACTGACTTTAATTGAAATCTTCAACTAATGGGTTAGAGTGAGATAAATTTAGTATGTCAATTATCGATTGCTTTAATGAAGTGGAAATTGCTATGATGGACACATCACCATTTTTTTTAATAGTTCTTTCTTTGAGAAATGTGTGATAAGCTGAAAAAGCCGCGAGTAAGAGGTACGAGGGGTACGAGTAAGACAGACGACTATATACACCAATCACCGGTCTCGCTTCTGGATGCAGCATCCAAACGCTGTTACCAAATTTTGTATAGAGACTGTCTAACTGGATATATATATATATATATATATATATATATATATATATATATATATATATATATATATATATATATATATATAAACTGTGACTGAATAACCCTTTATGCAGCCACTACGTTTTCTACGTTCTTAATTTTGTCAAAAAGAGCGAACATTTTTATATTTCATAATGAACTGAACTAACAATAAATAAATAATATTATTTGAACATTCTTTATTTTGTAAAAAGGTGTTTTGACAAAATATAGGAGGTCCAACAAATTTTATATATTTATTGTTATTTTTATTAGTTCAGTTCATTATGAAATTTAGGAATTTTATTTTATGACTATTAATTAAAAATTCAGGATTCAATTCGAATAGAGCAAACTGCGTTTTCAAAATATTTCAGAATCTTTAATTAATGAAAACACTACGTTTCCGACGTTCCTAATTTTGTCAAGAAGGATGATTCACTATCTCGACACAATAAAGAAGGTCCAACTAATTTTATTTATTTATTATTATTTTATTAGTTTAGATCCTGGGTCTCCAAACTATCTTCTTCGCGGACCACAAATACAATTCTACATAATAAAGTCGGCCAAGATCCGATTAATTTTATAAAATTATGAAAAATTTAAGGAACAATTGTTACAATATTTCAAAATATGACATTTACAAAAAAAATTACAAACAATCGCGGGCCGGATTCATGCAAGTCGCGGGCCGGATTTGGCCCGCGGGCCGTAGTTTGGAGACCACTGGTTTAGATGATTATGAAATTTACGAATTCTAATAAAATAAAATCTTTATTATCTGAATTAATAAACTAATAATAAATAAATAAAATTAGTGGGACATTCTTCATTTAAAATACAGGATTCGATTCGAATAGCGTGCAAACTGCATTTTTTAAATATTTGAGAATCATGAAATATTCATGCACCATCAACAAACACGCCCCCATTTTCATACCCAGGCGGGATTTCGTCCAATATTTAGAATCCGATGCGACGCATCGCGCACTGAATTTCTATCCCACCCCTCTCTCACCCTTAATCCAAACTTCCGGCGAAGAATCCCCATCCTATAAATTGCACTCCCCGCTCGCCAGGAATCGAGTTAATCCTGCAACTATTTCGTACTCGAGTGCCCTTGGGTGCTCGGCATACCAATTAGCCCGACAATTCTGATTAAATAAGAAGCAGAAGAGTTTTTTTTTTCAAGAAATGATGGATTCGTGCCGGAACACAATTTCCACGAAAACACGCACGTTTTCGTTTCGTATCGTTTCGCCTTCGTCGTCTTGAAAAGATGGCCGTGATTAGCTTATCAGGAAGGGTGCATCTACGAAAACATGGCTTTCGCATCGCTTATCCTGGAAATCTGGATGCGGAAATGAGTTGGCTATAAAAGTCGGCTTAGTTGTTTTTGGAAGTGAAAGAACGTGTTTTAAATAAATTGGTATAATTTTTTTCATTTGATTCCTTCGCATTATAAACAGCTCATTCTTGTAAAAATTGTCCAAGTTATTCGAGTGATTAGCTTATTAAATAAAGTGTTTTAAATTAATGATTTTTTTTTTCTTATTGAATTCCTTTACATATAAACAAAGCATTTTTCTGTAAGAATTATCTAAGATATTCGATTAAATGCCCCATTAAATTGCGTTCGTTACATTTTCAACGAAAATGATTTCATTGAAATTCAATCAAATAATGTTCAATCATCTAATAAGCTGGAACTCCAGAAATATTATTGAAGCAAGTATTGTTGTTGTCTAGTAGCCAAGTCTATGGAACAAGAAGAAGAAAAAGACCAAGTCAATCTGTTAGATGAGCGACACTCAGTATTTTATTTGTTTATGTTTACTTAAATAGATGCAAGGCTATAACTCTGTTATTTATTGACCGATTTTATAGAACTAAAAAGCAAAGTCAATGGCCGAATAAATACTAAAAAATGACATCAATATTGATTTTTTCCAATAATAATTTTATTGTCAAATAATAGCCAACTTATAATATTCATATGGCTGCCTATAATTTTTAAATATTATTACATTAGACATTATTTTTATGAATCCAATAATGCCCAACTTCTTGTTTTTTCTTTACTGTTTTTGTCGAAAAAAAAAAGAATCTTCTATTTGAAATTATATTTTCAGAAATTATAATAATAAGTCTTTATTCCCCAACATGAAATTTCCCAATTACAAGACAATGTAATATAATATAATAAACAATTAACGTATGTACATACAAATGTAAGTCTAAACAATATGAAAACGCTAGTGTGTATGACAGATATATAAAAGATTATTCAATAAACATTCCGCAAAGTTGTGAAAAATATCACAACAGGGTAGTCATTTATTAGATATTCCAGATAGGAATGCTAAACGGTGGTTGCAAAAAGCTGGAATTGTAGCCAAATCTGGTTTAATAAGTCTGGTGAGTCTATTGCATTGTGTAATAATTTATGAATTATTATAATTAGTGTGCCTTGGAAAATAATTCACAAATGTCATTTATTGTGAGGTTATGTCAAACATGAATAATATCGACCTAACAAATAAGTACCTACGTTACAACTTAATGTAGAATAGATCTTGCATTAATTTAACTCATTAAGTGCCATTGATGCAATAACGCAACATCATATGTTGTTTTTTAATTACTAACTAAATAAGTAAATTTGATACAATATATTATTTGACGTGATTTGAGAATGTATAAAAAAACATTTTGTTATTTAAATATTTTGATTATTACTCATTTTTAAAGTGTATTTACTTCACAATATTTCAGTGTTTTATACGCGTGGCGCAAGGATCAAAATTTCGAGTTTAGAAATATGAAAAATAGCATTTAAATTATTAATTAACTGTAAATGTAAAATAAATTAGTTAATGGAACACAGATTAAATATAAACCAATTAACAATTCAAACAGTATTAAAAGGCCAACATTTATTGCTAAAAATAATGTAAACAAGATTTATTATAATTTTCTTCTAGCATAAATATTAAATTAAAATTAATATATCGTGCATAATTTGATTCAGAAAAACAATGTCTAATATAATAAAATAAGAAAAGTATATGCAGCCATTTAAAAATTAAAAGTTAACTATTATTTCTCAATGAAGTTAATCTAAACAAAATATATAAAAAAACCTTTTTTTTTTGTTGTATTTGGCTTTTTTGCCTGGCCTTGGGAACTTGCCCATTAGCCAACATCATTTATTTATATATATATTTTTGTATTAATTGTTTAACATTGCAATTTGTAGTATGCTATTATTTCATACGGACAAACACTCACATTCATACCACACCCAGGGTCACGACGAGAAATTATTTTTAAATAAAGTCTCCCCGTGCACGGAATTCGAACCCGAGTTTGTGGCTCGCCGAGCGATACAGCCCGACGACGTTACCGTTCGGCCACCACCTGCCCAAAAACCTTTATTATACTGCATTACAGTTTACTAGCTACAAACTATAAAAAATATATATTTATTGGCAATTTAAAGTATTGAAACGGCCATTGACTTTGTTTTTTAGTTTATTCAAATCGGCGAATAAATAACAGAATTATGGCGTTGGGCGCTTTTTATCGAACACCCGGTATATACGCCAAATTTTATTATTGGAAATGATATCTAACACAAACCCACTTTTAATTTTAATACTGAGAAAATACTAAACTTTTTTATACCACTTTTATTTTACTGTTGCGACTAGTTTGAATTACACAGTAATCATTATCAAACTAAGAATAAATAAGAATAAATAGTTATATTAATAATACATGAAACACTTGCCATTAATATTTATGAGTCTGTGTTAATGAAAAATAAAATTCATGTCAAAACTCAGATTTTTTTTTAGTTTGTGATGGTAATGATGCGCACAGAGAGCTAATGTAACTTTGTGGACCTATTTTAACTGAAAACGGGCATTTTAAAAGCGCTGGTTGAATTTCGCCCCCTAATTCACCACCCCCAAACCCCCATTCGCATAGGATTAAATGAAATTTAATTCTGCCAGCGTGCAATTAGATACACTAGAGTCTTTCAGTTTATGTTTGCTGGTATTCAGTAATTTGCATCAAAATATTTTAAATTATATGTAATAAAACTTTAAAATAGTTGAGTGTTTTTTTTATATCAAAATTGAAAATGTACCATGAAGTAAGCGCCTCAAAAATTCAAGAATACTTCAAATATTTTGTAGCGGAGGCGGCTACTTTTGATACGTTTGAACTATTTAAATAAATAATATTACAATAAAGCACCTTTTACTTTGTTTATATAACACTTTTTATTGAATGTGAATGCAGTTTTGACAAATTCAGCTTGTCATTATCATTATTGGTCGAAATTGCAGTCACATTCAATAAAAAGTGTTATACAAAGACAGTAAAAAGTGTTTTATTGTGAAATTAACATGTATACGAAGTAGAAGCCACAATACAGAAATAATATTACTAACCATTATCAATTAAACATGGTAAAAGCAATTGAAATGCACAACAATAGGAGTAACCTTCAAAATTTCGATTTAAGTCCGTTAAATAAGCCACTCTTTAAATTAATCCCTTAAACTAGCCTGCCTTTATCTGATTTCAAATCAATCGCACTTGTTTGCGCAAATAATTTTTATTTTAATGTTTATTTACTAATTGTCAAATACGTTAAACTATTGAAAAAGGACACATCGTGCCTGCAATGTACAATTAGAATTAAAATAAAACAGTGATGATTAAGGAATTTAACTACTTACATATCAATTACTAACACCACGTAACTCCAACAAGAATATCATTGATTTCTTTTTGTATTCACTTTTTTATTTTACGGTGACTAGTTTCACATCGTACACACCTCAATGTTAATTTTAAGTACTTAATTTCATAATGGCTTACTAATGAGTCGAAACTAGTCATTACAAAATAAAAATGAACACAAATAAGTAATTTGTGTTATTTATTTAAAGTATGTGATACAAATATTTTGATACAAAAGCATGTTAACTGTGCGAATGTCTCTAATTTTAATATTGATAATCCAAACTTCACGTTTAGATCAAAACTACATATCATCTCTAAACATCAAACGGAACATCCCCTAATTTCCGATTCCGTTTATGATTCGTATTAACAAACCGTGCAAACGGAACAGGATCGCCGTCCCAAAAACAAACAAATGGCAACAGACTTTGCAGAAGCGGCAACAGACTTTATTCCCACTGAAAACAATGCGGATTTCTGTATTACCATCCCGGGAAATCCCATTTTGTGCTTCACTCGCTGGAAGCCGGGCTCGAGATCCGTGTGTTTGTGCGCGGCTCGGGGAGGATTTAATTGAGTAATTGCGAACGTGATTTGTATCTTATTGGATTAATTTGTTGGATCCGTAATTGTTTTGGATAATACTCAATCTGTCTAATTATTGATGTACACTTTACTTATATAAAATACAGAAGTGCTTTATATTTGGTGCATTTGAGATTAGAGTAATAGTCAAGGGAACATTTTAATTTAAAATCAACAAAATATATTTCTTGAATAACTATCTTACTTATCACTTGGTGAAACATTCTGAACTAATAATAATAAAAGAAGAATCAAAAATATCACTTGGTTATTTCACTATTTAATTCACTGACTATAGTGGCTTCTACTTCGTTATACATTGTTGAACATAAATAAAACACTGTTTATCACTTTGTTTGTATAACAATTGGTTTATTTGATGACTATAGTTTCGATACTACACGTATCATTATCAAACCGTTAGTAACTAACGGTTTGATAATGATACGTGTAGTATCGAAACTATAGTCACCAAATAAACCAATTGTTATACAAACATAGTGATAAACAGTGTTTTATTTATATTTCACTATTTGCTTCTATTTACTCGACTAGTTTCGGTTTTTATTAGGAGTACAAAATACCGGGTGTTCGATAAAAAACGCACAACGCCATAACTCTGTTATTTATTGATCGATGTGAATGAACTAAAAAACAAAGTCAATCGCAGTTTCAATACCATAAATTTACACTAATTATATATTCTTTTCAAAATTAACTTGATTGCCAAATAATTGTCAACTTTACATTTTTAAATGGCTGCATATACTTTTCTTATTTTATTATATTGGAAATTGTTTTTCTGAATCCAATTATGCTCGATATGTTTTAATTTTAATTTAATATTTTTGCTAGAAAATGTTTTTTATAAATCTTGTTCACATGATTTTTTGGCTAAAACTTCTATTTATAAGTTTTGATCAGTATTAAAAGTCCAATTTTGTTTCAAGGCACACTACATTTATTTAGTGTGCCTTGAAATAAAATTGGACTTTTAATACTGATCAAAACTTATAAATAGAATTAGTATGTATAATCAGCTTAAAAGATTCAACACAATTTGTCAACCAATCGAACAAAATAAAGGCTAGTATTTTTTTTTTAATTTTACAATCAGTGTTTTATACGCGTGGCGCATGAAGTAAAATTTCGAGTTTAGAAAAGCCCCGTGAAAATTTGTCTCGGGTCGCTGTGCGACCCTCGACGCGCGGAGCTTTTCTAAACTCGAAATTTTACTTCATGCTTAGTCTGGGAGTGGACCGTCAAGATTTTCAACATGTCTAGATTTTCTAGCTTTTTGTCGAATTATTCACAGTTTGTTATTATAATAAATACAACTTTAATATTTAAAAAATACTGTTTTTCTTAGAAATTGAATATTAACCCATTAATATCCGAGCAAATTTTAAAGTTGACTCTTTAGGTAGAATTTTGCATCTTTTTTTTATGATTTCAATGAATGATTTAATAAAATACATCCGTCGATTTTATAAAACAGTAAAATTTAAAGTTCGAACGAGTGTTTCCACTCCCAGACTAAGCATAAAGTAAAGTTTCGAGTTTAGAAAAGCCTGAAAATTTGGTTTGGTCACGTAGCACGAAGCGCGGAGCGACCAAACCAAATTTTCAGGTTTTTCTAAACTAGAAATTTTACTTCATACGCCACGCGTATAAAACACTGAAATGTTATAAAGTTATAAATACACTTAAAAAATTAGTAATAATCGATATATTCAAATAATAAAATGATTTCATTTTCCTTTACTTTTATTCTACATTAAGGTGCTACGTAGGTACTTATTTGTTGTTTCGTTTTTATTAATCGCACAACCTAACAATAAATGGCATTTGTTATTTTTTTTACAAGGCACACTAATTATAATTTTTAAAAAAATATAATTTTAAATTGAAGATTTAAAAAAAAACGAACAAAAGCAAGAAATTGGGCGTTAGTGGATTCAGAAAAATAATGCCTAATGTAATAAAATTAAAAAATTATAGGCAGCCATTGAAAAATCTTGAGTTGGCTTTTTATTACAAATAAAGTTATTATTGAAAAAAAAAATCAATTTTTATGTTATTTTTTAGTATATAATTTTTTAGCCATTGACTTTGGTTTTTAGTTCAATAAGATCGGTCAATAAACACAAAAGTTATGGCGTCAGGCGTTTTTTATCGAACACCCGGTTTAACTAAATCATTGATATCTTTATTAATTTTTTTGTAGATAGGTACTAAGTATTAATTTATACTGAACATACATTTTTCACTTATTTCGTATTGTGTAAACGTAATTGAATCTTTGTCAGGTGCGCAAGTCTAGTCGCGCCCTTTTCCTTCCGGAGTCCCGCTTAATCCCCGGACCGTTTCGCGACAAATTCACGCCGCGACGCCGGTAAAATTTATGATAATGGCCGCGAAAATTGAAATATTCAAATTAGGCGTTGACGCGAAGTTCTCGACGTCCGGGCGACTTGTTATACTTACGCTCCACCGTCGCGAAACTTTCGCCCCACTTAACTTTTATATCTCACCATTACATATTTAGGACGTTTTGTTATCCTCTTCAACTTATGCACACTTAGCTTGAGCGGATTGCGACAATGTTAAAGTTGGGGGGTATTCAAATAAACCGACCTGGTTACATAATTATTTTAATAAAACATTTAAATTTTATCGCTTTAGCTACACTTTAATCTGGAATATTCTATTTTGATTACGATTTTTGAATAAAGTTTTTGAAAAAAGTTATAAAATTTGGTTTGAAAAAAGCTTTGCTTAAACTCAGTTTAATCACTCTAATGTAATTACATCTTAGCTTAAGTTAAATCTCAGTATAAATGCGTGAAACGACGATAACCCGGCGCATCCACCATTTAAGAAAACTATTAGTTTTGCTCAGAGCTGGGCAGGATTCCAATCATTCAGGATTCGAATCCTTTAAGAGGATTCAAAAGAGGCATTCGAATAGTTTATTTCAACTGGATTCGTGATCCGGATTCTTTACATTTTTTTAAGAAGATTCGTATTCGAATCCAAATGTAGGTTTCGAACACGTACAAAAGGTTTTGAATAGTCAACAATAATTTGAATTAATTGTGAGGATTAACTTGAAAAATGTCTTTTGTGGGATTTTAAATTTCTCGTTTAATCACTGTGTTATACGCGTGGCGCATGAAGTAAAATTTCGAGTTTAGAAAAGCCCAGAAAATTTGTCGAGGGTCGCGCAGCGACCCGAGACAAATTTTCACGGGGCTTTTCTAAACTCGAAATTTTACTTCATGCTTAGTCTCGGAGTGGAAACGCTTGTTCGAAACTTCAAAATGAATGCTTTGATAACAACATTAAATGACTGAAAATGTTTTTAAAGATAATAACCTAGTTTTCATAGTTTTGTTTAATAGCCACAATCTGAAATCTTAAATTATTCCGGCATTTCCCTGATCTAAGATTTTTTTCCCCGACCTTTTAATATAACTTTCTTCTGTGGGAAACCCCCATTTTGTTAAATTGTTTTTATTGTTTTTGTCAATATTTAAGTTAATTTTCTAAATGTTTACGTGTTTTGTAATTTGCTTGCTGATTTTGACAAATTTGATAATATCATATGGCTTTTTTGTTATTGTTTTGGTCAATTTGAATATAATTCCATGACTTTCCTCTGACTTTTTCGGTTTTAATGATATTCGACGAATTTTTTATTTACGTAATTTTCAGGCATTCGTCGATTTTATAATAGAGTTCAATTTGAAGTTTTAAACGAGTGTTTCCACTCCCAGGCTAAGCATGAAGTAAAATTTCGAGTTTAGAAAAGCCCTATGAAAATTTTCGGGCTTTTCTAAACTCGAAATTTTACTTCATGCGCCACGCGTACAAAACACTGATTTGAAGGGAAGTTCAAAAACATACAAATACATTGCATCTTTAATAAGAGTAAAAGGGAATCAGATATTTAGTCTGATATGAACGAATATTTTTGTTAAAACAACTGGTAACGATATTTATATATTAATGGTTGCAAAAAATAATAAAATAAAATTTATTCTTAAAGGATTTGTATTCGTGATTTGAAAAGAACAGGAATCATATTTATCTCTTACGAATTCTTTATTCGAGTATTTGTGATTCGAATCATATTAGGTGATTCGGATTCATGATTCGAATCCTTTTTACGAGGATTCGTCCCAGCTCTGGTTTTGCTGATAAAGAACTTATAGGGTTATTTTTTACTGAAAAATCTTTTAATTGGAGTTTACCTTTGAACTTCCGTTTATTGCTAATTTATTAATATTTTTTTAGAGTAGATCTATTAAACATTAATCTGTAGTTTAGACTAGTGTTGCCATATTTGAAATAATTTCTTAAATATGAAGAATTTTAGCTATAAATAATGACCAACGAAAAAAAAAAGAAAAATATTTTTACATTTAAAAGAATTTTGTGTTACTGTTAAGATAAATAAAGTGTTTTTAAAACTTCAATTTCTGTAACTCGCATTTTTTTAAGTTCATAATTGTGTTCTTAGTGGATTCTCAAAGTTGGAATTTATTTTTTCATCTGTTTTTTATCGATTCAAAAAGTAAGTGAAAAGTTATAGTTTAAATTTAATATGCAAACAAATGAAATTTATTAAATACTAGTGCCTTCAGATTCGAGATGAATTGAGGGGCTTATTGCAAGAACATGCCACAAGTAAACAGAACTGAGATATTGAAAAAAATCAAATGTACTACTATGATATTAAGAATTAATAATAGATCGTTTGACAAGTTTTAAACCTTTGGTTTGCATGGGAATATGAGCATACTGTAGCTTTTTATATTACTGTTTAATCAACTCAAAGAATAACGTAGCATTTTTTGGTTGTGTGGCTTATCATGTTATTAGAATAAGCCCATCAATTGAAGATGTAAAACCAATTAAATACGTCAAAAAACTTTTCCTCTCGTTAATAATTCTTTGATTTTTGTTAGATGCCATTATTTATGAATTATAATTACGTTTTTCTTTTTAATATTGTATTAAGAAATACATTTATCCCACAAGAAAAAGAAATTGCTGATGTTTTTTTCAAGTGTCATAAACAAATTTTGTAATTAGTACTTCAAATGAGTGTTGCCATATTTGAAGAAATTCCTCTAATATGAAGAATTTTAAACATAAATAATGCACAATAAAGAAAAAAAAAGAAAATTAAAGAATTTTGTGTTATTGTTAAGATAAAGTGTTTTTAAAAATCACACTAAATTAATGTTTATTACGCCTCGCGCATGAAGTAAATATTTCGTGTTTATAAAAGCCTGAAAATTTGGATTGGAGCGACCAATCCAAATTTTCAGGCTTTTTTAAACTCGAAATATTTACTTCATGCTTAATTAAGGAATGGAAAACAATCGTTCGAAAATAATTGCACACTTAAATAAAATAAAAAAATATGAAATCTATCTAAATACTCAGGGATTTTTATTTTTAATTTACATAAGTTAATATTAATTTTTAATTGATTGAAAGAAAATTAACAATCAACAGTTTTCCAATCACCATGAAATTCGATGAGTTTAGACAAAAGTGAATACTTTATCTTACCTTAAACCTTTTTCCGTTATTTTACCATTTGAATGTATCCTAACTGGTTTATTTATTTATTTCGTATTGCACGTTGTATTTTATATTTTATTATCAACTTTTTTTCGTTTTACTTTTATATTAGTAAATTTGCAAGTTCTCTGAGCTTTATTTTTGTTTTTAAATGAACAATAGGATACAAAACAATTATTTTATACAATACTATATTTTTTAAATGGGTATTTTTCTTGACATTTGTAAGCCTGTGGTACAAGCAATAAACAACCTACTTACTTACCTACTTACACAGAATTCAATTTTTTGTTCAAAACTCCAATGAATAGTTCAAATTCTCTAGAGATATTCTACTACATTTTGCAAAAGTTTGAAAAAGTACAAAAATCTACGGATAGATTAATCTTTAACTTTTTTATCATACATAAATAAACGAATCCTTTATTAAGGGGAAGATCCCCAATTTCAAAGTTAAATATATACCGGGTGTTGACTTGGCGGACGCAACATAGGAAATTGCATGTTAATTTTAAAGTGTTCAAATATTGGCTTCCCTATTTATTTTAGAGACAAAATGTATTTAACTTTTTTGTACAAGGAATAATTCTAAATTTATTAATGTTTACACCTAACACTTTACGTTTCCCTAAGTTAAAATAATCAAGAAAAAGTAATGCGATTTTATAAAAATAATGACATACCATGCATGGAATTGATACAACAGTTGCGGATATTACCTGTTTTTTTTTCTAAGTTCAAATTAAAGCTTTTAAACAAGTGTCTTCCACTCCCAGACTAAGCATCAAGTAAAATTTCGAGTTTAGAAAAGCCCCGTGAAAATTTGTCGAGGGTCGCGCAGCGACCCAAGACAAATTTTCTGGGCTTTTCTAAACTCGAAATTTTACTTCATGCGCCACTCGTATAAATCACTATAATATTGTCAAATTTATGTATATTCGAACTTCACTTAAAATCTGTGTTTTATATTTCAAATTTAACTCTTTTAAAAATCAACGAATGTCAGAAAATTAACAGCTAAAATAATTAAGAAGAAGTAATGTGATTTTATAAAAATAACGACATACCATGGAATTGATACACCAATTGCGGAAATTCCCTGTTTTTTTAAAGTCCAATTTAAAACTTTAAACAAATGTTTTCCACTCCTAGACTAAGCATGAAGTAAAATTTCGAGTTTAGAAAAGCCCCGTGAAATTTTTTTCTGGGCTTTTCTAAACTCAAAATTTTACTTCATGCGCTACGCGTATAAATCACTATAGTATCGTCAAATTTATGTATATTCCAACTTCACTTAAAATCTGTGTTTTATAAGCGCGGCGCATGAAGTAAAATTTCGAGTTTAGAAAAGCCCAGAAAATTTGTCTCGGTTGAGTTCAACTTGAAGCTTAAAACAAGTGTTTTTCACTCCCAGACTAAGCATGAAGTAAAATTTCGAGTTTAGAATAGCCCCGTGAAAATTTGTCTCGGGTCGCTACGCGACCCGAGACAATTTTTCACGGGGCTTTTTTGGGCTTTTCTAAACTCGAAATTTTACTTCATGCGCCACGAGTATAAAACACAGATTTTAAGTGAAGTTCGAATATACATAAATTTGACAATATTATAGTGATTTATACGCGTGGCGCATGAAGTAAAATTTCGAGTTTAGAAAAGCCCAAAAAATTTGTGTCGGGTCGCTGCGCGACCCTCAACAAATTTTCACGGGGCTTTTCTAAACTCGAAATTTTAATTCATGCTTAGTCTGGGAGTGAAAAACACTCGTTTAAAGCTTCAAATTGAACTCTTTTAAAAATTAACAAATGTCAGAAAATTAACAGCTAAAATAATTAAGAAAAATGGTGATGTGTCCATCATAGTACTTTCCCCCGTAAATTGCGTATTAAATCACTTTTAAAATATTTGTAGCCTTATTATTTTCAAAATGTCTTCAACTTTTTGATAACTACAACTTTTATTTGAATCATTTTTCAATTGGATCAACACATACTGACACAAACCAATGACTAGACAAAAAACACTATTTATTGAATATCTCAAAAACTAAGAGTGCTATGACAAAAAGTGAAGATACAAAAAATCTTTATTTATTTATTATTTATTATTTATTTATTTTCCAATTGTATCAACACACACACTGACACAAATCAATGACTAGATAAAAAACACTATTTATTAAATATCTCAAAAACTAAGAGTGCTATGACAAAAAGTGAATCCACAAAAAATCTTTAGTTTTTCATTTCCTACAACTTTTATTTGAAACATTTTTCAATTGTATCGACACATACACTGTCACACACCAATAACTAGATAAAACACACAAATTTTGAAATATCTCAAAAACTAAGAGTGCTATAACAAAAAGTAAGTGAAAAATACATCTTCATTTTGTTATTATCTACAACTTTTATTTGAAAGAATTTTTTGTTTAATGAACATTTATTGAAAAAATCTTAAAATAAACTGAAAAACGCTAAGAGTAAAGTACCACTTCCGGTTTTCCGATTTTCACCGAAAGCTTTTCAGTTCTTCCGATTGTAACAAAAAGCTTAAGTTTCAAGTTTCATCTCGATATCTTTAGCGGTTTTTGCGGTACAGCGCACACAGCACACACACAGACACACAGACAGACATTTTTCAAAAATAGTTTTATTAGACTCAGGGGACCTCAAAACGGATATTTCCGCTAAAATTTTTGATTCGAAAATGTTCACGAAAACAATACTTTCCCTTTGTATTACATACGGGGGAAAGTAAAAAGTAATGTGATTTTATAAAAATAATGACATTTTGTCATCCGCATCAATTCCATGGCATGTCATTATTTTTATAAAATCACATTATTTTTTTTTAATTATTTTAATTTACGAAAAGGTAAAGTGATAAACGTTAACACGAATGAATTCAGAATTTTTCCCTTTACAAAAAAGGTAAATACATTTTGTTTCTAAAATAAATAGGGGAGTCAAAATTTGAACATTTCAAAATTTACATGGGATTTCCTGTGTTGCGTCCGCCAAGTCAACACCCGGTATAATGTAAAAATAACAACATAAAACAACTAAGGTAATTACTTTTTTATCATAAATAATTAAATAAATCGTTTAATGACGGAAGATCCTCAGTTTCAAAATAAAATACACATAATGTAAAAATAATAATACAGGGTGACCCATTTTAATTTATCCACTGAACTATCTCGACAAATATGCATCGTACAAAAAAATGTTTTTAACAAAAGTTTAATAATTTCGAGGGGGCCATCCCCTCCTATGAAATTGTTGTCACCCCCGCCCTCCAGGGTGTGGCTCACCCCCCTTGGGCAACTTAAACATT
The DNA here is from genome assembly GCA_932526585.2 of Philonthus cognatus. Classification (NCBI taxonomy): domain Eukaryota; kingdom Metazoa; phylum Arthropoda; class Insecta; order Coleoptera; family Staphylinidae; genus Philonthus; species Philonthus cognatus. The sequence continues at coordinate 11,348,161 of OW052244.1, forward strand.
TTAAATAGAAACCCTAATTTTTTATAAAAAAATCCGATTCTACACCAAAAATTATGAAGGTTTTATTCAAGAAATTTCTTTGAATTCGTGATAGATGGCGTTGTAGTAGCAACAATTAAAACGTTCCCGGTAAACCTAAAAAATCTGCTGTGGCCAACACAGGTACCGACCGCAAATTAAAATAATATAGGACTATAATGTTCATTATTGTAATGACTTATTGAAGTTAATTTGTACAATAACATGTCCGCTACTGACAAAATGATTTTTTTCAACTTTGTCGTAAAAAAATACTTCTTGTCGGCCTAAAAAAACAAAAACTAGCATACACACCGTAAAAAAAATTAAGAATTTCTTTGAAGTATTAATAAAAATATTTTTTTTTACCAAAAATCGAATTTTATGCACCGTTTTTGAAAAAATCGAATATACACGATTCTTCTGCTATCTATCAGGTATTAGAAAACCCTAGAAGTAAACTTTGTATACTTTTTTTCATACAAGGACTCACGGTCTCCGTAAGGGCCGTTTTTCAGGTATTTTCATTTTTGCGATTACAGCGCCATCTATCAAGAATTTAAAAAAAATCAATTATAAAACCGACATAATATTTGGTGTAGAATCCAAATTTGAAATAAAAAATAGAGGTTCCTTTTTAAGATATCAAAATTGTCTCCTTTTTTCTTTCACCCCCACCCCCCAGAGGGCGGGGGTGAATAAAATTTTACAGGATCGGGTGGCCCTCGCGAAACCATTAAACTTTTGTTCGAAACAATTATTTGTACGATGCATATTTGTCGAGATATTCCAGTAGATAAATTAAAATGGGTCTGTATAAAACTAACTAAATCAATTAAAAATAATATCAAGAATGAACAAAATAACCAAAATAATAACAATAACAAAAATTAATACAACTCAATCTTTGGTTTTAAATGTCGCTTAAATAAAGTGAACTCGCTATCCAATATATTAAAACGTAATTCAATATTTAGCTGGATAATATTTTCCATTATTTATAGATTTTTTTTTGATTTTGCCTGACCTTAGTTACGAGACTATTAGCCATCATCAATATTATTTGTATACATTTGTTTATTAACTTATTACTAAGTATAACATATAATTATATATTTGGACGTCACAACACATTCACACAACACCCAGGGTCACGACGAGATATTATTTTTAATAACCCGTGCACGGGAATCGAACCCGGTCTGTGGCTCGCGGAGCGATACACCGGCCGGCGACATTACCGCTCGGCCACCACCTGCCCGTAAAATATTTAAAATAAAATAAAATGTTTCCATATTTGTCGAGATATTCCAGTAGATAAATTAAAATGGATCTGTATAAAACTAACTAAATCAATTAAAAATAACATCAAGAATGAACAAAATAACCAAAATAATAACAATAACAAAAATTAATACAACTAAATCTTTGGTTTTAAATGTCGCTTAAATAAACTGAACTCGCTATCCAATATATTAAAACGTAATTCAATATTAAGCTGGATAATATTTTCCATTATTTATAGAATTTTTGTTTGATTTTGCCTGGCCTTAGTTACGAGACTATTAGCCATCATCAATTTTATTTGTATACATTTGTTTATTAACTTATTACTAAGTATAACATATAACTATATATTTGGACGTCTCAACACATTCACACAACACCCAGGGTCACGACGAGATATTATTTTTAAATGACATCTCCCCGTGCATGGGAATCGAACCCGGTCTGTGGCTCGCGGAGCGATACACCGTCCGGCGACGTTACCGCTCGGCCACCACCTGCCCGTAAAATATTTAAAATATAATAAAATGTTTCCAAATATTCAATGAATAAATTATTTCTACAATGCTAACAAAATATAAAAGCGAATTTATCGCTTTTCTGTTTTTCTGAGATTTGTTCAAGTAATTAAGTTAACTGCTTGAATATTTGAAAAAGTCCCAGAAAAACAGAAAAACGATAAATTCGCTTTCATATTTTGTTAATATTCTAGAAATAATTCATTCATTAAATATGTGGAAAAATTTTAGCAAGACAAAAAATGTAAACAGAATAGACGACAAATTTGCTTTTGTATTTTTTTATAGATAATTTAAACATCTACACAATTTGTTTTTAAATAAACTAAAGTTGGTATGTTGAAGTTAAATTTAAAAAAAAAAATAGGACAAAATACGAGTGAAAAAATGTGAAAAATTAACAGTTTATTCATTTATAAAATGCACTGAATTTAAACAGAATTCAATTAATTTAAACATTCTTCAAAGAAATATTAAATACCTCACCTAGTTTTTTTATACACGGATTTTTTATTTTCAGTTTACATATTCTAGTGAATAAGTTATAAATTATTACAATTATTCGTTGTTTTATAAAATCGGTTAATTTGAAGCTTCTGACGAATGATTCCAATCCTTGGTTAAGCATGAAGTAAAATTTCAAGTTTATAAATGCGTGAAAATTTGGTTTGGTAGCTCCGCGAAGCGGAGCGACCAAACCAAATGTTCACGCTTTTCTAAACTCGAAATTTTACTTCATGCGCCACCCGCATAAACACTGATTTTAAGTGAAGTTAAAAATATACCGCTTATATTTGATCTCAAGTTAATAAATTTTAGAAGCGTTTATTTTGTTTAAGGTAGCGATTTATTATGGGTAAAATTCAACGTTTTGGGTAATAACTAGTTCCAGCACCATTGATGTTCTGATTACGAGACAACAATTACATGATGCATCAAAATAATGCTAAAACTTGTTGAATTTTAATGTCACCAATTTAAAACGATTCATTGCTTGCAAAATTTACGGACACCCTTGAATTTTACGTAGCACAAGTTTTTGTTGCCTAAAAATGTGTAAACAAATGACGCAAAAATTGTTATTTTCAGATTTTTTTACGGGACATTGCGTGATACATCAAAATAATGCTGAAACTTGTAGGATTTTAATGTCACTAATTTAAAACGATTATTTGCTTGCAAAATTTATGGACACCCTTGCATTTTACTTAGAATAAGTGTTTGTTGTCTAAAAATCAGCAAACAAATGACGCAAACATACCTATTTTCAGGATTTTTTTTTACAAAAAAACAAATATTTAGTTTTTTTGTAAAAAAAATCTGAAAATAGTGATTTTTGCGTCAATTATTTACTCATTTTTAGGCAACAACATGAGCTTAACATTTATTTAAAAAAAATTATTATATCTTACGTTTACCTTTTTATGCTGAAATAATAATATAGGTTTCTCTCACTCTAGCTAACAGCTGGAAAAGGTCTGTTTTACTCTAATAAACCGCAATCTTAAGCGATTTGCTTAGGGATATAATTACATTTTCAGTATATAAATTACAGACGAAATGTAAACTCTTTTAAATTTATTGAGTTGAAGATTTATGATAAAATGTTATGCTTGCGTCGAAAAAAACCACGAAGAAAAAAAATCTGGCAACACTTTTTTTTTAAATATTTATGCAGACTTGGATAAATAGCGATTTGTAACCCTATTTTTTGTATATATATTAATCCTCTAAGAAAATGAGATTTCCTCCTGCACTTTCTACAAATCGTATTTATTTACCCTCAAATTAGGTTTAATGCCCCTCCCAGGGGAGACCAACTGGAAATTTATGCAAAAGGGGGGAGAAGATGCGAAATTAGCGGACTATAGAAATAAAGAAAGCGGGAGTATTTTTTCTTTTATCCGGGGCGAATAAAATCGGCGTCATTAATAATAATAACCCGAATAAAATGTCTTTGCGTTTATTTTGTTGACAGTTTCAAGATAAGATGTTGTGAATTAACCCAGAATAAAAGAAACGAAACTTTGAAAATTACATTTTATAAACAAGCATCACTGAACATTACATTTCAAGGGTAAAATCAAAAATATCTCAAAATCTATAAACAGCAAGTTTTTCCTTTAACCATACATGTCTTCACAATATACTCTATAGTCTGTTTAAAAACTAGAAGGAGTAAGTGCCAAAGCCCAATTTACACTATAAAAAGTTACCAGAAATATCACTAGATAAATTTGGCGGCAATTTTAAATAATTTCATAATTACTCTTTAAATAAAATCAAATATCCATTTTGTACTTGTTAATTGTATTTAAGTATTTTCTTTTCCATCGTACGATATCGTCAGTTCAATTAAAATGCTTATACGGCATCTCGCCATAAATCTGTGAAATAAAACATATTTACATTATGTTCATAATATAATATGGAATTTATATAATAATGTGTCTCTATCAGAGCTGGGACGAATCCTCGTAAATAGGATTCAAATCACGAATATACTCAAACAAAGGATTCGTAAGAAATAATTATTATTCGAATTGAAGATTCGAATACTGTTTTTCCGAATTACGAATGCAAATCCTTTAAGAATGAATTTAATTTTATTATTTTTTGCAACCATTAATATATAAAAATCGTTACCAGTTGTTTTAACAAAAATATTCAAAACCTAATTATTTATTATTACCACTGAATATCGTTGATAACAGACTAAATATCTGACTCCCTGTTACTCTGGTTAAAGATGTATTTGTGTGTTTTTGTACTCCACTTCAAATAAGTGTTTTGTACGCGTGGCGCATGAAGTAAAATTTCGAGTTTAGAAAAGCCCGAAAATTTGTCTCGGGTCGCTGCGCGACCCTCGACAAATTTTCATGGGGCTTTTCTAAACTCGAAATTTTACTTCATGCTTAGCCTGGGAGTGGAAACTCTCGTTTAAAACTTTAAATTGAACTCTATTATAAAATCGACTAATGCCTGAAATTTACGTAAATAAAAAATTCACTGAATATCATTAAAACCGGAAAAGTCAGAGAAAAGTCATGGAATTATATTCAAATTGACCAAAACACTAACAAATAAGCCATAATTACAAAACACGTAAAAATTTATAAAATTAACTTAAATATTGGCAAAAACAATGAAAACTTTTAATCAGAATAGGGGTTCCCCTCAGAAGAAAGTTATATTAAAAGAAGAGGGAAAAAATCTTTAGTCGAAAATGTCGGAAAAATTCAACATTTCAGATTGTGGCTACTAATTTAGCTTTATTTCAAACAAAATTAAACAAAATTTTGAAAACTAGACTATTATCTTTAAAAACATTTTCAATCACTTAATGTTCTTATCAAATCATTCACTTTGAAGTTTCGAACGAGCGTTTCCACTCCCAGACTAAGCATGAAGTAAAATTTCGAGTTTAGAAAAGCCCCGTGAAAATTTGTCGAGGGTCGCGCAGCGACCCGAGACAAATTTTCGGGCTTTTCTAAACTCGAAATTTTACTTCATGCGCCACGCGTACAAACACTGATTTAAAGTGGAGTTCAGAAACACACAAATACATCTTTAACCAGAGTAACAGGGAGTCAGATATTTAGTCTGTTATCAACGATGTTCAGTGGTAATAATAAATAATTAGGTTTTGAATATTTTTCTGGGCTTTTCTAAACTCGAAATTTTACGTCATGCGCCACGCGCATAAAACAGTGATTTAACGTGGAATTTAAAAACACATATAAAAACATTTTTTATGTTATTCCTTACAATTAATTCGAATTATTTTTGACGATTCAAATCCTTTTGTAAGTATTCGATTCCTTTACCCTCTCAGGGTAATGTTTCTCAGTCAGTTTTACAAGGATTCGAATGCTTTTATAAGGATTCGAATCACCCACATTTCGACTCGAATACGAATCCTGTTAAAAAAAATGTAACGAATCCGGATCACGAATCTAGTTGAACTAAAGTATTCGAATGCCTCTTTTGAATCCTCTGAAAGGATTCGAATCCTGATTGATTCGAATCCTGCCCAACTCTGGTCTCTACCTCACTTAAAATTGATTTGTTTCATAAAACTACATAAGGTAGAACGACTCATCTTCGGCATGCCTGCATGATCTTTTACTTTTTTTAAAACTTGATTCAAAGTTGGCAGTTTTTTTTTTCAAATAATGGCGTAATTAGCATAGTATAAAATGGGCGCGCTTGGCCAATCGGAGTTGTAGGTTTTGGCGCGTGAAATTTAAAACGCTCCTTTTAGTCATTAAACAGATTATATACGCTGTTAATCTTCAAATATTCGTTGTTTTTGAAAAGATTTCAAATTAAAGCATTAAAAGAGTGTTTTCCACTCCCAGATTAAGCATGAAGTAAAATTGCAAGTTTAGATAAGTCTGAAAATTTGGTTTGGGCGCATAGCGCTTTGCTTTTCTAATCTAGAAATTTTACTTCATGCGCCACGCGTATTAAACACTAATTTCAAGTGAAGTTTCAGTATACTACTAAAGCAGTATGCTGAAGACGTATATTCTGAACTTCATATCAAAACAATGTTTTATACGCGTGGCACATGAAGAAAAATTTCGAGTTTCGAAAAACCTGCATTTGGATTAGGACGCTTTGTGTCCAAATCCAAACGTTCAGGCTTTTCTAAACTTGAAATATATATTGGGAAAACTCTTTTAAAGTTTCAATTTTAACTCATTTAAAAAACAACAAACGTGGGAAATTTTACAGAGTATGTGTATACTTGAAAGATATATTTCCTGTATGAGGTTACCTCAAAGATTTCTAAAGTTATAATTTTTTTAAAATTTTATTGCCTAAAAATAGTGATACAAAACCAAGTGTTTTTTGATCTATCCTTTAATATTATTGATTCAAAGTGATTTTAAAAGAAAAAACTTGGATAAATGTTACTAATATATTTTTTTTTATTCCAAATTCAGACTTTGAGTCATTTTCATGGATGATGACTCAAAGTCGAAACTAGTTGGAGAATAAAAAATCAAAATATTAATGAAATTTAACCTAGTGTTTTATTTTAAACTCATAGTTAAAAATGTTTCAGCACGTGAAAGATGAGAAACGTATTAAAGATATCATCGTTGTTTTAATGAAAACTTCTATCTGATTTTTTTTTACAAGATAGGGTTTTATTATATTAAATATTATGTTTATTGCGCAACAGGAAACCATTTTCCAATTACAAGACAATATACAAAATAACAACAATAATAATTAAACCTAATATTATACAAAAAATTAACTAAAAACTAATTATTTCATTGACATAAAGCGACTATGGACTTTAGTGATTCAAAAAATATGTCACACGTTAAAGGTAGTTGGCTAAAGTTACTGGTAATTATGCTAATGGGTGATTTTGCGCCAAAGTTTAATCTATTGTGATTGATATGAAATGTGGTCTTATATCTATTGTTGAAAGTTGGAACCTGCAAACAGATTAGCTGTAAAATATCAGGGCTGTCGATATAATTATGAGTGAGTTTATGTATAAATGATAAACCTGACTTGTAACGTTGGCAAGAGATTCGAAATTAAATTTCTCAAGCAAACGAGAATGATCAGAGGTTATGATGAGGATAATGTTTTTCAGTCTATAGGTATAGAAATGTAAGAAATTTTCGCTGATTATCAAGGTACTCTACGTTATCAGACCGATGAGTTTATGAAACCTCCTGTGTAGTAAAGTTAACTCCTAAATCTTATAAAAGGATTCATTAAAAACATTGTTTGGAAAGAAAAAACTCCATAACTAATTTTTTTTAAACAGTTTTTGTGTTTCCTTACAATTTTTGTTCAACATAAGAGGTTTCATCAAAATAAGACGATATGTTAATTCCAAATGTTTCACCAAATAATAGAAAGTTATTGAAACAAAATTAACTTAATATTTATCGTTGTTGACTCTGAGATTTTAGTCACATCCTTTTGTTTTGTATCTTAAACTCAACAACATTTAAATATTCCAATAAAAAATCAAAATATCGACGATATATTAGTTCAAAACGTTTCACCAAATGATAAATGAGTGTTCGCTGTTTATCTACGTTATAACTCCGATGAGTTTATGAAGTAAAGTTAACTCCTAAATCTTATACAATTTTTTTAAAACAGTTTTTGTGTTTCCTGACAACTTTGGTTCAACTCACATAATTTGAAATGTTTCACCAAATGATAGAAAGTTATTGAAAAAAAATTAACTTAATATTCATTGTTGTTGACTTTGAGATTTTAGTCACATCCTTTTGTTTTTTTATCTTAAACAAAATTTAAATAATACAATAAAAAATCTAAATATTGACAAAATATTAGTACAAAATGTTTCGCCAAATGATAAATGAGAAAGTTATTGAAAAAAAAAACTTAATATTCATCGTTGTTTACTCTCAGATTTAATCACATCCTTTTTTTTATCTTAAACTCAACACAATTTAAATAATCCAATAAAATAATCAACCCTGCTCTTTTCACAATCCCTTCCCTAAATTATGTGCATACGCCAAAAGCCAGTTTTCTACTGTAATGTAAATTTAACGCTGTTTTAATTCAATTTTGTGTGTGTGCGTGTGTGTGTATGTTTTTATTTACAATCGAGCCAAGATGTAACAGTGCAGTCCATTAACCCTCCCTTTGGCATACGTTTCGTTTTCACCCTGCACTAATGACGTACAAAGGGGAGTCCGAGCGTCAGCTGACTCGACAGATGCCATTAAAAATGGGGTTGGCGCTTTTTTTTCCAACAATACGTTTTGTTAGGAATTGCTCATTGTACGTAAATAAATAATCTGAATGGAGGAATTAAATAAACGCACATCGGAATTCAGATGGATGGGAATTGTAAACATCCTTTTGTGTTTGTTTGAGTGCTCATTTTTTTCATTTGTTCAATCGGAAAGTTGGGTTAGTTTTAAAACGGATGTTTATCTTACTAACCTATTAACGCCCGAGCAATTATAGAGTTAGCTCTAACAGTTGATTTTAGATTAAATTCTGCACTAATTTTTTATGATTTTTATGAATGGTTATTATATTAAATACTCGGAATTTTTCTTTTAAATATACATAATGTAGGTATACGTTGTAAATTGGTAGGTATTAGTCAATTTTATGAAAGCGTTTAATTTGAAGTTACGAGTGTTTCCACTCCCAGACTAAGCATGAAGTAAAATTTCGAGTTTAGAAAAGCCTTAAAACTTGGTTTGGTCGCTCCGCGTAGCGGAACGACCAAACCAAATTTTCAGGCTTTTCTAAACTCGAAATTTTACTTCATGTGCCACGCGTACAATACACTAAAATATTGTGAAGTGATAAATACACTCAAAAATACTTAAAGTTTATTTAAATAAGTAATAATCGAAATGTTTAAATAACAAAATATTTACATTTTTATTCACACATTTTCAAGTCACGTCAAATAAAATAATGTGTTAAATTAACTTATTTAATTAGTAAATGGGTTAAACTTTTATCTTAAAATTCACACAACTTTCCGACTCAAAAAGAAATAGAAGAACACTTAAACAATACAAAAGGATGTAGACAATTCCCAATCTATGATTAGAAATTGTTAACAGTGTTTTGGGTTTTTTCAAGTACTTTGTTTTATTTTGTTCTGTCAAAATGTTGGGGTTAATACGTGGGTTGATCAAATATAATCGAGCCTTTATTTCTCACAGAACGTACATAATAGAAATCATCTACATTTCTATAAACTATTTTTCTAATTAGTATCCTCTATTTAAAATACGTTTTAGACAATATTTTGGAAGTTTATTAACAGTACACTAGAAGAATTTGGTATGAAATTAACCGGAACAAGACGAAAGTGATGGTAATCGGAGAAGAAGAGGAAGAACTGAACATATGGATAGATGGAGAACAAATACAACAAATGATTTCAAGTGATGTTCACTTGTTCACAATATTTTAGTGTTTTCAGTGTTTGATACGCGTGGCGCATGAAGTCAAATTTCGAGTTTAGAAGAGCCTGAAAATTTAGATTGGTCGCGTAGCGCGAAGCGCGGAGCGGCCAAACTTCATGCTTAGCCTGGGAGTGGAAAACACTCGTTTAAGTCTTTTATAATTTCTAATATGATTTATTTTTCTTGTTCTTTGTAATCCTGTCCTATTCCACGGTTATTCTCTATGATTATAAGGAATTATACTAAATTTCCAATTTGATTGACAATTTAACTTGAAATATTGACAATTCAATTTAAAAAATTGGTGGTTCCAGCTATGGCCACAATGAAAATGTTTAATTTCGGTCTGTAATCTACTAATTAAATTATTTATTTCTAGAATTGCTATTTATTTGGTAGGTTTGCTTTATAATACGCAATTTTATTTACCTATTAGTTTACTAGGTAAATAAATTAACTTCACAAATAGTTATCTAATGATTTATTAATCGTTTATAATACCGGGCATAAAAGGAGTAGAAATAAAAATAATTCGGATAATAAATGTTTCTAGTTTAATAAATAAAACAATATTATAATAATAAAACCTAATAATAACCTTTCTATTTTTGGTGAATATCGTATTGTTAATTTAAATCGACTCAATAACTCTAATTATTTTACTGCTAAATAATAATAAATATATAACTAGAATAATTCAATTCTGAAACTGCTGCTGAGCAATTAACACAGACCCAAATTATACAACTAGAATATTGTGAAAAATAGTTATAAGACCTGTGCTTAATACGCACAGAAGTGTAATTTTCGAGTACAATGTACTCATCATCAGTAAGCTATTGATAATGAGTACATAGACTCGAAATTTACATCTAGCAAAAATTAAAAATATTGTGAAGAAAGCGTTAGTATTTTCATTCGAAGTTAGTTGGAACGTAACTCAAAAAAACCATATTCCTAAATTTGGCATAATTTTTTTCATCCTGCTAAAATCCTGGCTACGCCTATGCATCCTATTGTGATTGTGGACAAATTTAATGTTCAAATGAAAATACACATTATTCAGATGATTAGATATCTTTTCTACCTATTCAAATTAGACATAACATTTCTACAGACGGGCAGACTCTGTCCTGAGGACCGCCATTTGTGAAGTGATGTCTTCGAGTGTTCTATTCGCTATTGAAATACCCATTTTTTAATGTTCCTGTATAACATAAATTAACAAAATAAATGACTCCTCATATTTATCACCAATAAAAGTAATTAATTAAACAAAACGAGCAAAAAATCCGTTTCCTATAGAAGCGCATAAATCGCGAAAATATTAATCACAGCCACGTCCGTCCCGACAAAATTAATCGTTTCATAAATCCAAAATTTATTATTAACAATATTTACAACCGCCGATGAGCACAACAGATAAATCCGATGGCCGCAATTAACGCAAATCACCCCGCGGGGATTTCACGCAAAACAGAGGGCTGTGTAAGTAAAACCAATAAAGTAATTACCCTCTCAGTCGTTGCGAAACAAGGTGTATCATTACCAGACATCGTCAAACTCAAGAGTCCTCGTGGAATCAGAAAATTAGTCCGTTTCGCCTAAATGCAGACATTAAGTGAATTGCTTGGTGGGTGTGTTGTGTCTGGAGTATCTTCGTGGTCGTTTTACTTTCCGAATAATTCGTAATTCGTCTTCTGGATTTAATTAAATGATTCGGATTGCCCGCGGCGGCGTCTATCGAATTACAAAGCGGTTTCCGGTGTGCGCGTATTTTCTCTACTTGGGATTTTAAGCAGACAAAGTTATAACTGTAATTATAGTTTGTGTTTTAGTTTGTGATGTCTGGTGTGATTCAATTTAAGGTGAAGTAATTTCAAATACTTTTAACGTAACATTCTCGTATGTTGGATTAATTATTCTAAGCACTGAGTGTATTTAATCCTAATTGTTATATTAACATTAATTATGGATAATTCAGCGTTTTTTATCGGAGTGTTGAGAAGTTTCGTAAAGTCAACACATAACCCTTTTACCCTGACGTCACAAAAAATCAAAACACCGTATCATAAACGCGTCAATGGTTTTGTTTGATTTTATTTGCAAAGCTGTCAGTGAGCAATCAAATTATTTTAAAAGAAAGAAAGACAAACAAGAATAAACTGAATCCCACAAAACAATAAACCTCAGATAAATTAGATATTACTAATGTGCTCAGTATTGGATTAGTCACAATATTTAAGAAAATATATATATTTACAATCACAATAATTTCCTCTTGGTTCTGCGATAAATTGTAAGTGATCAATCTCTGTGGATCCTCTTTCTTTCTAACATATCAATTATTCCTTTACTTCCTTTTAACGCAAACATTTTGCCGACCATTGGAAACCTGATTTGTTTCTTCTTTAAATAGTTTCGTCATAGTTCAAATAAGGTATTAAAGCATTTTAGTAAAATTGGCGCGCTTGAAGTATTTTGACAGGCGTCATCATTGTCATGATGATAGAAATGCAAACTTAACATTCGACGTGCCAAAGAATAAAAATGTTCTGTTTTAATCAGAATTCATTGATTGGAAACAGATAGAAGTTAATGACGTCAGGATAGAAAGGTAATATGTTGACTATTGCGCAAAGCATAATTCTAACGTTTCGCCAGTGAAAAGATGAAACCAGTCGAAATTTACCGCAGACTGTAAGTTTAGTATGGGAAAAATACCTATTAATAGTTTGAAAAGAAGGTTTGATGCATCGAAATCGAGAAAGAAGGAAATACCGAGGGTAACCTGTAAAAGCCATAATTCGATTTTCTGAGCTGGCTACGTTTTTTTTTTGACTGAAAAGAGGTCCTCCTGGTGGATATTTTACAATGATGTTAAACCAACATTGCACTTTGCTACTACTGCTTCCTGGATCAAGTAAATCTTCAGAATCGCCTTAAAGACGAGATTGTCCCATCATCGAAGTATTGCTCCTCTATGATAATGCTTGGCCCTATAGAAGGGCCGCAAGGCAGCAGAAAATGATGAAAACTACCTGGCAAATACTTTAACATCGACCTTACAGTCTAGATCTGTCTCTATGCGATTTACACTTATTTGGACCCCAAAAAGAAGCACTTAGAGGCAAGCGATTTGACAGTAACGATGAAGTAGAAAAGTTTATGCGCAATCGGTTGCATACCCGCCCAGCTTTATTCTACGATAACGAAGTTAATATCGTAGGTTCAATTTAAAAAAACCTCTAGAGTGCCATGATTTAATTTTCTTTTTAATTTAGGTTGGCTACACGCTTTAGGAATTGACATATAAAACGTCAGACGTAATAATTATAATCAAGGACGGTCGAGTATACGGTAAGAAGGATCGACAGAATCGAAGATTTTAGAGTGGGGGTAGAGATCGCTTACGTCACAAATGCGCACTGAATTTAAATGTTGTTACTTCATGGTAAACTCTCTGTATAATGTAAATACATAGTTAAGGGTCTTTTCCACTTTTTGAACTTGACGAAATTGAGTCAGCACTCCCTGGCGGATATTTTTGTGCATTAGCTTGAAATAAAATTTTGAGTTTAGAAAAGCCTGAAAATTTGGTTTGGTCGCTCCACGCTTCGCGCTACGCGACCAAACTAAATTCTCAGGCTTTTCTAAACTCGAAATTTTATTTCATGCTTAGTCCGGAAGTGGAAAACACTCGTTTATATCTTTAAATGGAACTAATTTAAAAATATGTATAAAAATCCCTGGTTATGTCTGACTTGACAAACTCTAGGTCTTCGACTCCTTAGAATGTCTTGTTGTTCGAATTAATCACTGTCAGGGAAGATACTATGAGCGAATTTAAATCTGACATGGATGATATGGTAGACATGCTAACCGTAATGAAATTAATAAATACAAGTAGTAGAATTTAAAGTAATTATAATAATATAATAGACTTTTGACTTTTAACTATCAAATTATTTAGAGAATAAAATTTACTTGGTAGAAAAACAAACAAATAATTTACTGAAGAGATGTATTAGGGAAATAAAGTTATTTTGTGTGTAACAATGCATAAACTTATCTTGAATCCAATCCCGAGATCAATCCCTTATTACCCTAATTTCCGAACGAAGCCCAGAATGAAGTAAGAGTGAAGATTTTATCGCTAATCCAAAAGAAACTTCGGCAGCCTTTCGAACAGAAACGTAATCAACGGAACCGGAACCCAATATCCAATCAATCTCTACTGCAGATGAAGTCCAGATAATAGAATTGAAGACGAATCTCCAATTCCAAAAACGCAAAACAGTACGATTGTTTTTTTTAATACAAAAAACAACGCAATAGAAAAAACCTCAAATATTTAAATTAGGTATAACAGGACAGAAACACAAGAATAATAGAACATGAATTTATTAAAATAAATCTTACCTCTTTCAGAGGGTTTTTTTCTATCCCCAGAAAATTGATAATGAATTATTTCCACGGCAGCGGATCGAAGAGCAACAAATCCTCCTTAGAGTATTTCCACAATTAACTCCAATGCGTAATAAAACCAATATCTCCAAAATAATTGCAGAATAAAGTGGTGCACGTAAACCCAAAAAGTTGGTGAATAAAATTCGCTAACGTGTCATCTACAGCACACTTCTTCATGTTCGTGCAAAAGATTATTCAATAATCTCGATCGAGATAAAAAAAAACGCAAGGATTTTCCTTCGCGCTCGCCAGCGCCGAGTAAACGCAGAAAATACTCAAAACAATTGCGCGCGCTGTGCTCTTTAATTCAAATAAAATAATAGCGTACGAAATTTAAAAATACGAATTTATTTTCTAAGTAATTATTCATTACCGTATCAATTAATATTAGTAAATTAATATTTATTCCATAAACAAATCCTAGTGGTAAATTGAAACGTTACATCCAAAATCCAAATATTGAATTTGATCGAATTAGAGACATTAAAGACTGATAACTCTAATTTCAGGCAAGATGTTTTAGTTATCTGTACCGGGTGTTTGATTAAGCGTGGCCACCGGCTGTATCTCAAAAACTATGTAGCGTAGCATGTTGTGGTAAAAACTTACAGAGTCAAAGTGGCAAAAATTAATTACTCGAAATTATTTTTAAGTCCCTACCTCCGCCGCTAGAGGGCATAATATCTATCGCCAAATACAAAAAACAGATTTTTATCAAAAAAACTGCTAATTTGAGCTAGGTCAAAAATACTCAAATCGTAATCTACGCTAAATTTAACTCAATTTTAACTAGTGAGTAGTTAAAATTGAGTAGATTACAATTTGAATATTTTCTATATCTAGCAGATATAAAGCAGGGGAGAGCGGGAAAGTGTGATCATTAAACTGCGTGTAACTTTTGTTAGGATTAACCGAAATTAATAAAGTTAGTCTTATTTGATTGGCAATTGAAAGCACTTGAAACTACTGTTTACTCTCGTTTACTTTAGTTCTTATAGAAAGCGCCAGACGGCGTTTTTTAACAACCACCATATTTTATACATTTTTTTTAAATTTCAAATTAAAAGCTATAGTTCTTCTACGCTACTTTATTACAGAAAGGAATACTAAGAACAGTATATAGTATATAGTAAAAAGCTACCAGACTTTTTACTTTTTGCCCATTTTCAACCGCGCACCATATAAAAATATATTTTAAGATCTAGAAGGCCTTTAGGCTTCTTTGTTTTATGTTCAAAAGGTCAATAACAATAATTTAAAGAAGAACGGAGATTGCGTTTCCTCATTTATGTGTTTTTGAAAGCGAATATGTAAGTTAATCTATAATTATTTAAAATCTTAAAATATAGTAGGCTATGAGGTTAGTAGAATGTTTTAAACAGCGTATACTTACTACAATTAATAACCCTTATTACAATACTTTATTGGAACAACACTAAACAAAATATAAGAAAATAAAACGAATACTATAATTAAATCAAGCTTCGCTGGTAGAGGGCGCAATCTTTACCGCAAAGGATTAAAACAGGATTTTATTCAATTTGTAAAATTAAGCTGCATATGTTAAAAATATGTAATCCAATAATAAAAAAGTATATTTTTAAGTGTTAATGCATGTTATTTCTCATTACGATTATTTTTAAATTGAAATAACTAGAAAAATGTAAAAGACATATGGTAAAAAAATATTTATTAGAAATTAGTGTATACAAATGCATTCGCTGTAAATTTTTAATAGAGTTAATTTAAAGATTTAAACAATTGTTTTCCACTCCCCGATTAAGCATGAAGTAGAATTTCGAGTTAAGAAGAGTTTGAAAATTTAGTAGACTTTTCTAAACTCGAAATTTTACTTCATGCACCACGCGTTTAAAACACTGGTTTTAAGTGAAGTTTAAAATATACGTCTTCAGTATATTTATATAGTAGCATATTGTGAACTTCACAATATTTGCTCACTCCGCTTCGCGGAGCGACCAAACCAAATGTTCAGGCTTTTCTAAACTCGAAATTTTACTTCATGCTTAGTCTGGGAATGGAAACCACTCGTTTAATGCTTCAAATTGAACTTTAAGAAAAAAACAACGAAAATCTGAAGATTTACAGTATAAACGCTGTAATTGAAATATGTATACTTGAAAGAAAAACTGGTTGTATGTTTTAATTATTCCAAAATTATTAATTCAAATCTTCACGTAACTTAATAATCACATTATATTGCAACACATATATAGTTCTCAACATTGATTTCTTTTTTTAATTTGATAAAATTGTCTTTCGATTTCGATTTGCAGTAGCTTAATGCTGCTAATTAATAACCTATCGGCAAAAATATTTATCGATTGCTTCGATTTTGAACAAAAATTCTGAAATATTGTTAACGAATAATTCAATAGTAAGTATACTCTTTAACGGTTATTGCATGACATTTTTCTTTTAGATTATTTTTGAATTGAAATTGTATTAAAATAATTGTATTAATGAAAAAAAATATTTATTGCTGCAAAAAATGGCAAAAATTCTGACATTTTCGCAGTGGTTGAAGTGATTTTCCTACCAAATGAGTTTATTGAAAATACAGAGAAGTGTCTATTTTAATTAGTTTATTTTTTAATTTCATAGTGAACTAATTTGATTCTTATAATCATTTGATAAAATCGTAATATCGATAATATCCATCAGGGGCCGAATTGCTTTTCTTACCAAAAGAGTTTATTAAAAATACAGAGAAATATCTATTGTTTTCTTAGACTATTTACGGTAAATCTACTCTAAATTTTGCTCGATTTGAACTATTTTCTCATGTCATTTGCTTTTACACAAGATGCACATGAAAATGGCAAAGTCTTATCATTGCAATGGTTGTAACTTTAGTTAAGTTTAACCGAATTTAATAAACGTTGACTAAACCGATACATAACTGAATGCACTATTAAACACTATGTATTCTGATTTAATTTAGTGTCTATAGTAAGGAACAGAGGGCGCTATTAGTACAAAATACCCGATTCTGCGCAATTTTTAATATATCTCCGGCTAGGATGAAGATGTCGGGTTGCGGTTTTCGCCAGTTTTTACACTATTTCTCAATTTAATTAACTATTGTAATTTACCTATACTTTCCAATTTCGAAATTTAGAGAAAATGGAGAAAATACGGTGATTGTTTTAGTCGCACACTCAGGTGCTTAATATTGAAACTAAAATAAATCAGAGTAAATTATGTTTTAAAGTGCATTAAATTCTCTATCAAATGAGCACAAGTGTACTAAATTCAGTGGAACCTAACAAAAGTTACAGGCATTTAAATAATTAGACATTTTTGTTCTCCCGTGCATCTTATGTGAGACATAAAAAAACAAAAAAATAGTTAAAATTACTTAAAGTTCACCGTAGATTTAATTTTTTTATATTTTTCACATCCCTTAATTTGGTATAGAGATAGCGCCTACTTGCGGCGATGGTATGAACTTAAAAATAATTTTCAGCGATTTCTCTTGGCCACTTTTACAATTCAATTTTTTACCGCAACATGCGACGATGTATAGTTTCTGAGATACAGCCGATGGCCACGCTTAATCAAACACCCGGCACAGTAATTTTCAAAATATTTATCTTTTAATAAAATCATTCTTATATTTCGAAACAGTTTTGACATCGTGTGATTTTAAAAACATAATTTCATAATTCAAGAATTTTATGGAATTCTTTACTTTGAAAACTCATAACTTCATTATAAGGCAGGATATTTTACTTTTGGGTATTCGGTGCAGGAATATGCAAAATAGTTGTTTCTTAAAAACATCTTAATACATTAACTAATTTGGATAATATGTGATTTTATTAATTAAATTATTTTTAATGGATGTTTCCAGAGAATTGAGTGAATTTTGGGGGCAATTTAATCAATTTTTTAGAAATATCTATTTAGTCATGTAACATCAAATATATCGGTTTTCTATAAAATGCAAAATTAAACTGCAAACATTTTTTACTTGGCATCAAATAAATTAACAAAATAGTAGTAAACAAAGTAGGTATTAAATGAATATTGTGAACGTATTCACTTTAATGTTGATTATATTCGCAGGTTCTAGTCTTCTTCTTTAAGGACTGCAATGCTAATTCTAAGATCACGTACCAAGTAATAGCCCTTGGTACGCGATCTTAGAATTAAATGTTAAAATCCCTAAAGAAGAAGACTAGAACCTCCGAAAATCATAGATTTTCTAATCACAACTTTCTTTTTATATGTTTTCTTACCAAGTACGACCCTTCATGGTTTCTTAGACAACATGAAAATTCACTAAAATCTTGAAAAGCTAAGACAATATTTGACAAAAAGACTACAGACTACAGTTATTGTCATGAATTTTGTCTAATTGAATTGTCTCAGCTTTTTAAGATTCTAGTGAAATTTCATATTTTTTACGGATTAACGATAAGTGCTTGTTATTTTCATTAATTTACTAAATATTGACACAAGTCGTCAGATTTCATGATTTTTATGAATTTACGTAAAAGTCAGTAGTTTTCAATGTTTAAAGGTTTATCAATTTTCAAGATTTTCTTCAATATTTGTTAAAATTTATTGTTAATCATAATTTGTTGTGAATTTTTAAATAATTAGAAATAATTTTTTTATTAAATATTTTTTTAAGGGAGGGACAAAATTAAGAATGAAGTAAATTTCTAGTTTAGAAAAGTCTATAAATTTAGTTTGATTTCAATGATTTCAAGTGAAGTTCAATAAATTACACAAATATTTATTCGTCTATCCAAATTTTGTTCTTTATAAATTCAAGCAATTTTCTTTGGGTATAAAAGTATAACTTAAAGAAAAAATCTAAAAGCAAATTTTTTTAGACCGTTCATCCTCATCTAACATTTATAAAGATTTGGTCACACGAAATACACATTTATAATATTTATTAACACTTGCCCCCTCACTCTAGGCTATGCCGATTGATGTCGGTCAGTAAGAAACTGGGTCCACCACATAAAATAGTTTTAGAAATGCTGCTTTAGGAAACTATATGTAGAGATTCGTCGATTTTATAAAAAAGGTTCAATTTAAAGCTTCTAATGAGTGTTTCCAATCCCAGATTAAGCATGAAGTAAAATTTCGAGTTTAGAAAAGCCTGAAAATTTGGTTTGGTCGCGTAGCGCGTAGCGCTACGCGATCAAACCAAATTTTCAGGCTTTTCTAAACTCGAAATTTTACTTCATGCGCCACGCGTACAAAACACTGATTTCAAGTGAAATTCAATTAATTATACAAATATTTGTTATTAACACTTGCCCCCTCACCCTAGGCTATGTAACCAAATTTTGCTCTTTTTAAATTCAATCAATTTTCTTTGGGTATTAAAGTATAAGTTAAAAAAAATCTGTAAGCAATTTTTTTCAGACCGTTTATCCTTATTCAACATTTAGAAAGATTTGTTCACACGAAATACACATTTATAATATTTATTAACACTTGCCCCCTCACCCCAGGCTATGCCGATTGATGTCGGTCCGTAAGAAACTGGGTCCGTCACATAAAATAGTTTTAGAAGTGCTGCTTTAGTCGATTTTATAAAAAAGATTCAATCCAAAGCTTCTAACGAGTGTTTTCAATCCCAGATTAAGCATGAAGTAAAATTTCGAGTCTAGAAAATCCTGAAAATTTGGATTGGTCACGTAGCGCGTGGCGCTACGCGATCAAACCAAATTTTCAGGCTTTTCTAAACTCGAAATTTTACTTTATGCGCCACGCGTACAAAAGACTGATTTCAAGTGAAGTTCAATTAATTATACTAATATTTGTTCATGTAACCAAATTTTGCTATTTCTAAATTTAAGCAATTTTCTTTGGGTATAAAAGTATAATTTAAAAAAAAAATGTGAAAGCAAATTTCTCCAAACCGTTCATCCTGATACAGCATCTAGACGCTTGAATTTTAAAAGATTTGGTCACACAAAATGCACATTTTTAATATTTATTAACGTAAGATCAAACTTTACTAGTATATTGTGAACTTTACTTAAAATAAATGTTTATACGCGTGGCGCATGAAGTAAAATTTCGAGTTTAGAAAAGCCTGATAATTTAGATTTGCCGGGGCGCGAATCGCTTCGTTTGCGCGCCCCGGCAAATCCAAGTTTTCAGGCTTTTCTAAACTCGAAAGTTTACTTCATGCCTAACCAGGAAATGGAAACACTCGTTCGAAGATTTATTTCAATACCAACATACATCAATTACATTTTATTACCATTTCTATTGCATGCAGACTTATAACATTCGATTCTGGGTAGAATACAAATGTAACTTTATATAAATAAAACACGGTTGACTCAAGAGACAATTCGTGATGTATGTTGGTACATAATGTACGTTTTCAGGGAAGGTTTGCAGGGAACGTCCCTGCTGTGTTCGGCTCCATCTCAATTAGGGGTGACGTGTAGGTCGGATGGTTACAACAACACGTCTAATTATCTGGCTTTAGCATCTCGATCCGTACCGCTAACATAAATAACATCCTTGTACTAAAGTTCATTGCTAAATAACAAACAAAGAAAACTGTTATTAAGTTTTCTATAAGCAAATACACAATTAATGCAATCAAAATCGAAGATTCTGGCATTTGGATAAGAAAGTTTTGAGACTTGTGTAAATTAACATTTGCACCAATAGCATATGATATGATATCATAAAAAAAATCGTTTGAAGTTTTAATGTGTTTAGCACTCGAAATATGCATTTGATGATTAGGGGAATAAAATGTGAAGTAAGGATACAACAGTGTTAATTATTATTGACTTCATTTCATTGATTGAATTGTCATTTATGTAATTTTATTATCTGTATTTTATTTCTTACAATAGTTATACATTTTTAGAATTGTCTGTATTTACACACCATTACCATTAACTGCCAAATGGATTTGATTTAATGTTTATGTATTTTGATATATTATTATGTTATATGCTATAAGTAAAATTGTCTAATCTCTATTTTTTTCTTATTCTCTTTCACGCAAACTTTATACAGCTGGACTGAAGTGTAAGTACAACAAACCACCCAATAATTATCCTCAAAATAAACTAAAAACAAGCTATATTCTTTCTCACTCTCTCTGTCTAACTAAATACTTAGCTTTCTGAAAATCCTTCTCTTCCTTCCTTCATATTTTGTTAAAAAGGTGATCACTTGAAAGTACAACAATTATCCTCGAAATAAAAAAAAAGAAACAACCTGTATCCTCTCCTTTTCCGTGTCAAACTAAATAGTTACCTTCTTGAAAAACCTTATTTTTGTCCCTTTATATTTGTTTTAAAAAAAAGCAAGCTCTTGTAAGTACAATAAACCGGCCAGCAACTCTATCCGAAAAATGTTTTTTTTGTGCCCAATTATTATTATTATTACAATTTTGTTTTCATACTTTTTGTCACTACCTAGAGGAGAGAGCATTAAAAAATCAGAGAGGTGGGATTAATTAGATTAATGTCTGGTTTCACCAACTTCAATTAAATTTTATTCGTAAACTAAATTTATTTGTCGATTGCAATAGACATTTTTCATTTCATAAACATCAATGGCAAGTTGATTTTTTACATGTAACTGTTACTAAATTTTAATCGATAAATGAGTCGCCTATTTCCAAAAACCTCTAAATTCATTGTTTTCAAATGGTTTTAAGGGTTTATGGAAATAGGCGACTCAAATAACTATTAGTCGATTTAACTGACGTTGGTGAAACCCGACATAAGATAATCAGAAGGACGGGATTTTCTTATTTTCTATTCTCCAGCTAACTGGAGAATAGAGAATAAGAAAATCCCACCCTTCTAACAAAGAGACAGGAAGGAGGATACAGATTTTCAAAAAGGAGGGTATATTATGACGACCCTTATTTGAGGGGAGGAGGATGCCCCCCTCCACCCCTCAAATATGTGTCGTCATAATAAACCCTCCGCTTTAAAAATCTATATTCTCCATCCTGTCTGTCTCTAACTAAAGAAGAGAGAATAAGAAACTCCCACCCTCCCTCTCCCCCTAACTCGATGACCATGCACTTCTTCCTAGACCCACCCTCTCTTTCTCTCTCATCTCACAAGACCAGCATCCCCAAACCCCCGACGACAACTGCATGCGTGTTTTTCAGCGTTTCGCGACGAGAGTTTGATTAATGTAATGTTGTGTAGCCTCCGGCTTGTTAACAAGCGATGCTCCGTGTAATGTTGATGATTTTTTGGACATCCGGCTTAATTGCGGGTTGGGCTTAATTAGCCGCGTAATTTTTTAGCCGCTCGCTTAATTAATTCATTCATGGAAGCAAGCGTCTGCGCCTCCTCGTTTCGGCTTGAATATTAATTAGATTAATTTGAAGT
Organism: Philonthus cognatus; assembly: GCA_932526585.2. NCBI lineage: Eukaryota > Metazoa > Arthropoda > Insecta > Coleoptera > Staphylinidae > Philonthus > Philonthus cognatus. The sequence goes on from OW052244.1 coordinate 11,370,781, forward strand.
TCGAGTTCCGAGTTTTGCACAGCGCTTTGTTTGTTGTTTGTCTTGTTTTTGTATGAAATTTTAACATAAAAAGTGGGATTATAAAGGAAAATCTAAATTGAGAGAGATTTTTTTTAACTCATTAATTGTTCATTGCCAATGGTATGAACATACACGAGAAGCGATGCTAGCATTGTTGTAAGTTGCATGCATCGATTTGTGTGCACACTATAGGGTGGATGCACACGATCGCGATTGGCTATAATCCGGTCATCAATCCAGTTGCGTCATTTCAATTTTCCTTTAGAATTAAGTTAAGGGGAAAACCAAACGAGTCACAATTTTGAAATTTTACAAGGGAACAAAATGAAATGTTAGAACTCTGTATGTTTTACAGGTTATTTGGTTTTCTTTCGTCGTGAATAACTAGTGACCCATTTGTTTGTTTTCCGTGAAGTTTGCTAACGTGAAAATACTTGGTCTAAGCTATACAATGGCGTCAGACGTCATAGATCTTGCAAGGTTTGCTATCGGCTCCAAGTGGTTCCCGTGAGAGGATGGAAGTCGTGGTATCACAATGGGCCTTTTAGGCCTAGGTGTGCACCTCCTTGGGCGGTGCAGCCACTAAAACTGAACTTAACCTATACAATGGCGTCAAGAACGATTTTCGGTACTTTTTGAAAATGCTATTGGCCTTAATCTTGACCAGAAGACGGATTTAATCCATGAATTAAATCCTGCCTAATGCCAGCAATTGAAGGGTTAACGGGGGAAAACCAGATGGGTTTTCCCCCTTTAACCCTTCAATTTCTGGCATTAGGCAGGATTTAATTCATGGATTAAATCCGTCTTCTGGCCAAGATTAAGGCCAATAGCATTTTCAAGCCAATAGCGATTATGTGTGCCCGCCTATAGAAGCAAATGCTGCGCATTTAGACACGTTGTCAGCATTATTCGTGTTTTTTATAATTATTTACTTAACCTGTTGTTGATTTTAATAATTTTTTTAGATACCGACAATCAAAGAGTGATAATCCACGTGCGAGACGTCAACGATGAACCCCCTTACTTCATCAACAGACCCTTGCCGATGCAAGCGGTCGTCCAGTTGAACGCACCCCCGAACACCCCCGTTTTCACCCTTCAAGCTCGAGACCCAGACACCGATCACAATATCCACTATTTCATTGTAAGGGATAGAACTGGAGGGCGGTTCGAAGTGGACGAGAGGTCTGGGGTGGTGAGGACCAGGGGAACGGACCTCTTCCAGCTCGACATGGAGTACGTCTTGTACGTCAAAGCGGAGGACCAGAACGGAAGGCTCGACGAGCGGAAGTTCCAATCGACGCCTGAGGAGAGGCTTAGTATAGTCGGAGGGAAGAGGGCGCCGCAGTTTTACATGCCCAGTTACGAGGCTGAAATTCCGGAGAACCAAAAGAAAGATTCAGAGTTAGTATTTACTTCACGTTTAACTTCGGCGATTATTTTTAAGAGAATGTAGTGAAGTATAAGTTAATAAAGACAATAAAAATTAAAATCAAAAGTTAGAAACGCCATCTATTGCTCATTAACTGACAGACGCAGTTTTATATGCCTAGTTCAAAGCTGAAATTCCGGAGAACCAAAAGAAATATTCAGAGTTAGTGTTTGTTATTACGTTTACCTTCAGTGATTATTTATTTTTTAAAAGAATCATATGATGTATTCGTTAATAAACACTTTCGACGAAGTACGACCGTTACTTCCACCTAAGTAAGTTAATAATGACAATCATACTAATAATCAGTAGATAAAAACGCCATCCTGCTTATAAACTGACTTAACCGCAGTTTTACATGCCTAGATAGGAGGTTGAAATTCCAGAGAACCCAACAAAAGATTCTGATTTAGTATTTGTTTTCACATTTATCTTCGGCGGTTATATTTAAGAGAATGATTTGAAGTATAAGTTAATAAAGATAATCATAGTAAAAATCAATAGTTAGAAACGCTATCTATTGCTTAATAACTGACTTAACCACAATTTTACATGCCTAGATAAGAGGTTAAAACTCCAGCGAGTTTCCGATTCCGATTTAGTATATATTTTCACGTTTATCTTCGCCGACTATTTTTAAGACAATGATATAAAGTATAAGTTAATCAAGACAATGATAGTAATAATCAATAGTTAGAAACGCTATCTGTTGCTCATTTACTGATTTAGCCGCAGTTTTAAATGACCAGTGCTTTGAATAAGCGTAGTGACGACAATTGTGGTATTCTTTTTAATTGGTTGTTAGTAATTCTGACCCAAAATGGCGGACATACGGCGGCGTAGCCATGAGGTGTAAAGTTGGTCACAGCAATTCCGTCTATAGGTTGTGATTTATTCCATTTACCCCAAAATCGTATCTCAAAAATTCTCAAAGGTAAATAGAATCAACCTAAATACGTTAATTTGAGGTAATAGCCATCATATGATTCTATTTTAAAATTTAAGGAATAGCTCCCGCCCATGGATGACGCTTCAAGTAAAAGATGGCAACACTCGCTGTTATAATTGAATATGAAATGTTTTTATTATAACCTATCTTCTTGATTAATTTGGACTAGACATGGCGGATGACAGGGAGTTGTCACCACTGTGTAACGCCACAAAGTAACTGTAACCTGTACGAGGCTAGAATTATAAAGAATCAAAAGAACAATTTAGAGTTAACATTTGTTTTCAGGTTTAACTTTAAAAATCAATAGTTAGAAACGCCACCTATGGCTGAATAACTAACTAAACCGCAGTTTTACATATCTAGTTACGCGGCTTGAATGCCAAAGAAATAAAATAAATATTCAAAGAATAATATGAAGTATATGTTAATAAAAACAATTCTACTAATCATTTATAATTAGAAACGCTATCTAATAATTATTAACTGACTTAACCGCAGTTTTACATGCCTAGATAGGATATTTTTATTTTTATTTATTTACGAAAATTTCAATTAGTTTTTTCTATTGATAAAGGGTACATTGTACCCGAAATGTACATATAGAATTAAAATAAAAAAGTGAAGTAAAAGAAAAGAATAACTTAACTAATTACCATTAAACTAACCTTCACGTAACTCAAACAAGAATATCCTAGATAGGAGGCTGAACTTCCAGAGAATCAAATGAAAGATTCCGATTTAGTATTTCTTTTCACATTTATCTTTGACGATTATTTGTAAGAGAATTATATGAAGTATAAGTTAATAAAGACAAACATACTAAAAATCAATAGTTAGACACCCTATCTATTACGCATTAACTGACTTACCAGCTGTTTTACATGCTTAAGTACGAGGCTCAAATTCTAGACAGCCAAAAGAAAGATTCCGAGTTCGTATTTGTTTTAAACAATTAATTTCGGCTATTATATTTAAGAGAATATGAAACATATGCTAATAAAGGCAATCATACTTAAAATTAATAGTTAGAAACGCCATCTATTACTGATTAACTGACTTGGCTATGGTGCTACACGTAGATGGCGCTACACGTAAATCAATTTCAGCCATAGTTGGGCATTTTTTAAAAGCTTGATAGCTAAGACTAATGACTAATCATGACTATTGACAAATTTCTTAGTCAGTAGTCATGAATTTATATTTTGACTGATGACCAATCAATTATCAATCAATTCTGTATTGTGGAGGCTTTTACTCCGTTATACTTGTTAATTTCACAATAAAACACTTTTCACTTTGTTTGTATAACACTTTTTATTGAATGTGACTGCAGTTTCGACAAATTTAGCTTGTCATTATCAAACATGGTGAATTATCAATCAACTAATAAATGAAATAATCGTTGTAATAATTAATTATTTAAATAAATTAAACATGACAGAAAAATTATTTAAAATTACCCGTGTTGGTGTGATATGCATTATGCATGCATCGTTTATCATATAAAACTAAATCAAGTACGTGTCACCTAAAAACAAAGAAGAACAACTCGATTTTATGATTATGTTTTTGTTTTAGTTATTATTTCTTTAAATATGTATGCAAAACACTTGCCATTTTGTCTAGAAACAATAGTAAAGACTAAATTATTTATGACTAATCTAGTCATTAGTTTTAATCATGACTAATTTAGTCATTAGTTTTAATCATGTCTAAAAATTTAGTCAATTAATGCCCAACTCTGATTTCAGTGCAATTACTTATACAGGGATTTTTTTAAATTTAATTATACATATCTCAATGAACACGCTGTAAATTTTCACGGAATAATTGTTTTTGTAGGGTTCAAATTCAAACCACTCACGGGTGTGATCACTCTCTGATCAAGCATGAAGTAAAATTTCGAGTTTAGAAAAGCCTGAAAATTTGAATATGCCGAGGCGCGCGAGCGAAGCGAGTCGCGCCCCGGCAAATTCAAATTTTCAGGCTTTTCTAAACTCGAAATTTTACTTCATGCGCCACGCGTATAAATCACTGATTTAAGTGAAGTTCAAAATATAATGTTTATAATAATAATAATGATAATAATAATATTCATGATTAATTAATATAGTTAAAAAATTATACAAACGTTTATTTTCTTATTTAATTTTAAACTTTAAAATATAATATTAATAATAATAATAATAATAATATTCATAATTGATTAATATAGTTAAAAAAAAATCACAAACGTTTATTTCCTTATTTATTTATCAAGTTTAAAATATAATATTTATAATAATAATAATGATAATGAGAATATTCATAATTGATTAATATAGCTAAAAAAATGTACCAACGTTTATTTCCTCTAAATAAATGTTGTGCTTACAAAATTCGAACAGCTAAGGCAAGTTGGTTACCTGTATGCAATATATTTTATATTTTGAACTTCACTTTAAATCAGTGTTTTACACGCGTGGCGCATGAAGTAAAATTTCGAGTTTAGAAAAGCCAGAAAATTTGGTTTGATCGCTCCGCTTCGCGGAGCGACCAAACCAAATTTTAAGGCTTTTCTAAACTCGGAATTTTACTTCATGCTTAACCAAGGAGTGAAAACACTCGATTTAGAACCTATAATCACTTATTCAGACACAGATTTCGTCATTCCTTTCAATTAATTTCCATCTACAAACACAATCCATTCACACCCCGTCTAGCATTATTCAGTACCCTAATTGAAATCGGAAACGGAAAACACTTAGCCTATGAAAAATCGCGTCTAATATATCAAAGGGTCAGGCCGATCTAATTGCTTTGCCCTCCCCCGCTTTCCCCTTTTTTTTATTCTTGATAAAGAGCAAAAGTCTCCGCCCAGGCAATTTATTTTAAAACTTTCACAATTCCTTTCGATTTATTATGTTAAGACAAAAAAAAAACACGAGAAAGAGGGTAGAGGTTTTAATAATAAGGGGAAGAATGTAGGATCTTGAATGCCCAGACAGACCCCTGCAGCGTTTAAAGATGTTAATGTGAATCGCTTAATGGTTATTTCGAAGCTCTAAAATTTAATATTGTAAGGATTATGAATGTGAATTGGTTTTAATTTATTGATGATTTTAATGTTATTAAATTAATGAATTATTTATTATATTCAAACTTTGATGTATCAACACTTTAGAAAATAACACACTTAGTTATGATCTCACTATTTCAACCAATAAAAGAACTGTTTGATGAATTATGAATCATCTTCCTGATGAAACCACCATGTGATGGAACAATTAGAGTGTCAATCAAAAAATAGTGAAATATGAACTAAGTGTAATATACAGAAAAATTAAATTTGTCAATCGTTTCCAGAATGTTTACATAATATAAAAACGAATTTTAATGAATATTGCGGAAGTCTTAGTGAGACTAAATTTTTGCAGAAAGTCAATATTAATTTTAATTCGTTTTATATTTTTTAACTAAGTTTAATTAAATTAATATTGACTTTCTGCATAAATGTAGTCTCGCTAAGACTCCAAATATTCATTAATATTCGTTTATATACTTTGTAAATATTATGGAAACTATTGACAATTTCAATTTATTTACTAAAGTGTTGATATAGAATTTCACCAAGTAATAGCCTTGGCGATTAAACGTTGAAGTATTGTTTAAAGGAAAATATATGAATTTTTTATGTTATTATGTTGATTAAACATTACAAAAACATGAAATGAGATCAGTATTGCTAGGTATATTTTTAAGTTTATAATAAAAAAACAAATGACTACCACCCAGGATAGCATATCTATAAATAGTGACATGTTCTTTTTATTTTGATATTTTTGTAGTTTTGTATATAAGTACGATTTTCCCTGTAAATAATTTTACCATGTAATGTTCATATCATATTAAAATAGTAGATTTAAAATGGAATGTTGAGAAGTGTCAGTTTCAACAAAGTAATAATTAATCAACTTTTGTGTAGTTTAACTAAATAAACGAAACGAAGTGTATTTTAATTAAACAGAACTAAGTATAAATTGTTAATGAAAAATAAAAGAGAAACTCGAATCCAATTTTACGAAAATAAAATAATATCGTTGAAACGCGAACTTGTTAAACGTTAATCATTTACGTTAATCACTCACAAAATTGCATAAAATATAAGAAAGTATCGTATGTTCAATAAAAAATAACCTCTAGAGTTCCATGATCATATCTTTTTTTCTAATTTAAGTTGGCTACACGCTTTAGGAATTGAAATATAGAACGTCAGACATAATAATTATAATGTATAATTTCAGAGTTGCCAACTTACAATATTTTCCATGGCACTCTAGAGGTTTTATTTTATTGATCATATGATATGTTAAGAATATGAATTTGTGTTCAGTACTTATTCATTCACCGGGTAACTATATACGCGTTTTAGGCTTCAACGCCATCATCAGTATAATCCCGAACCAGTGCTTGAAGAATATTGAATATCGTTGACCATTTATTATGGCCTGTGCAATTTACATATTTTCGAAAGCGTTTCCCCTCTAATGCCCATTAGCTTAAGCTAATAGGTATTAGATGGCGTTTATGCTTTCGAAGAAAAGTACATTAGGTTTTAGCTCATTTCAAAATTTGTATTTGTTAAAGAAATAAGTTGGTGTGAAAGAAAAGCATAAATTACTGAAATAATCATAGATTTAAAACTGTTTTAATGTATTGTATAAACGCCATGCTTTATAAAGTCTTGAAACTGTCTATTAAACAGTTTCAAGACTTGAAACTCTTTAATAGATAGTTCAACTGCCTGTTAAAACAGTAAGTCTTGAAGAAGAAAGAAATAATGGAATACAGTTTTAAAGTATGGTTGAAAGTGGGATCCTAATACAAGTAATCCAAATAGTCGAATATTTAAATATGAATTTTTCAATCACTAAATAATTCACATATTTAAATGTTCGAATGTTTAAATATTTGAATATTTAAATATACGAATATTCAAATATTTAAACATGATTTTAATTAAGTTTTGATCCTTGCGTTTAACGTCTGTTATTACGAATATTATTGATTGCCTTTTCCTCACATCCAAGTTATTCAGTAGCGTTTAGTTATTAAAAATGTTTTTTAAAAAGTGTAATCCATACCTAGTGTTGTTAAAATTTAAAGGATATCCAATTTATGTATTATGCAGAAAACATTTCTCTTTAAACAAATAATTGTATGTATTTATTGTTTTTAAGCAATAATTAAAGAACTGACTGCGAATTTTGTACGCTAGAGTGCAGTGACTGAGGTTGTAAAACAGGCAACCCAATATACTGTAAGGGCTGAGGAATGGGGTTGTAGTATAGGTAACCCAATGTACTGCAAGGGCAAGGGCCTTATTGATCCAAATGGCATTTCGTAATGAAAATTATTAAATAATAATTGACTTGTAACAGTTTAACATCATTTTCACAATCATTCATCAATTTGTAGCATTCATTGGTATTGCCTGGACCAAATCGAACTTCCCAAAATAATAATAATACAACTAAATACAAGTAAAAATACAAATAAAAATACAAGTAAAAATACACAAAGAGCAGAAACATGGAAATACGTAAAAAAAAAAACAAAAGCAAACCGTACAGTTGCATTAAATTAACCGCTTCAGTTTTGGATTTTTTCTGGTGCCCAAAAAATGTTTTGTACACTGCATATTATTTATTACTATCTCAGATATACAGAAAGTTTTTATTTTGAGTATACATGTCTCAATATACTGTATGCTACTAATGCTGCTAATCTTCAGATATTCATTGCTTTTACAAATCTTTTAAATTGAAATTTCAAACGAGTGTTTTCCACACCTACATTAACCCATTAACGGCCGAGCAATTATAGAGTTAACTCTATAAGTTGATTTTAAGTAAAATTCTACACTTCTTTTTATGATTTCTATGAATGACTTATTGTATTACCCACTGTGACATTTTTTTAAATAAACATAATGTATACGCTGTAATATTTTAGGCAATCATCGATTATATATAAAATAGTGCAATATGAAGTTTAAACGAGTGTTTCCACTCCCAGACTAAGCATGAAGTAAAATTTCGAGTTTAGAAAAGCCCCGCGTAGAAAATTTGTCGAGGGTCGCGCAGCGACCCGAGACAAATTTTCACGGGGCTTTTCTAAACTCGAAATTTTACTTCATGCGCCACGCGTATACAACACTGAAATGTTGTGAAGTTAGAAATACACTGACATTTTTTTTTTAAATGAGTAATGATCGAAATATTTAAATAACAAAATATTCACATTTTTCTTCATACATTTTCAAGTCAAGTCAAATAATATTATATATCAAAGTAACTTATTTAGTACTTTCATTAAAAATATATATATTAATGTTGCGTGTGTGCATCAATGGCGCTTAATGAGTTAGGCATGAAGTAAAATTTCGAGTTTAGAAAAACCTGAAAATTTGGTTTGGTCGCGTAGAGAAGCGGAGCGAAGCGGCGGTACAACTGTATAGTTTGTTTATAAGCATGAAGTAAAATTTCGAGTTTAGAAAAGCCTGAAAATTTGGTTTGGTTGCTCCGCGCTTCGCGCTACGCGACCAAACCAAATTTTCAGGCTTTTCTAAACTCAAAATTTTGCTTCATGCTTAATCGTGGAGTGGAAAACACTCGTTTAAGACTTTAAATTAAACTATTTTAAAAAACAAACGATTATCGGAAAAGTTACAGCTCATGCATACATGCATGTATATTTAAAAGAAAATTTCCCTGTATATTTACAAAATTTTAGTGGTGGCAAATGCCACCGTCAGGGCCGAAAGGGTTAAGATTAATTTATTATATGTATAGTTTAGAAATGCATTTATGTTATAAGGTTTTAATGTACCGTACGATCATTTAAATTATGATTTATAGTAGGCTGTATTTTTGGTGTGCGGTTGCCCAGAATGATAATTAAATGATTAAATAAATTTCTGGTTATGATAAACTATGTGTTAACAGTCAGTGGTACCAATCTAATTTAAAATTCAAAGCCTACTCTAAATTATTAAATTATAATTTGAAATGATCGTACAGTTCATAGCAGATCATAAAACATACGGTTTATTTTATAAAAGTTGTTTGCTTGATTTATACAACTACTACATATTATGACATTATAATTGAATAAAATTTTACAATCATCTGCCGATTGTAAAATTTTATACAATTATAATGTCATAATAAGTAGTAGTGACATTGCCACTATATAATTATGTAAGTATTCCCCCGATTCCGTACGCAAAATGTTAAGATTAACGTACATGTTATTCCTTAGTATCACAGTCTAAACGCGGTTAGTACTTGATTTGTATACTTAGATTGTGAGGCGTCTAGAATCGGGGGGAATGACTATATTTGCAGACATTTTCAGTAGAAATATTATTTCCACTCTTAATACGTGCAGAAAATTCAAGTTTTCAAAATTGGCGGGGTTATTAGAACCCCCAGGCCCTAGCCTCCCTGACTTAGATTTTGTGTAATATTTGAGGAATTTTTAATATTTTCAATTAAACATCGATTTCTGGTGTTTATTTTCTTACCAATTTTAAACTGTGTAATTTTAATAAAATATAAGTTAAACTTAACAATTCGCGTACGGGATCGGGGAAAGTGACTATATTCTCGGATATTTTCAGTAAAAATATTATTTCTGCTCTTAATACGTGCAGAAAATTAAAATTTTCAAAATTTATTAGAACCCTTAGACACTAGCCTCTCTGACTACGACTTTGTCTAATATTTGAACATTTTTTAATTATATTTCCAATGAAACATCGATTTCTGCTGTTTATTTTTACCAATTTTAAACTTCTGTAATTTTTTCTCTAGTTCATTATATTATTGTAATTGTATTCAAATAAAAGCTCATTTCTTTTATACTAATCTGTTTCACTAGTTTGTGTAATTTTTTATGCTTATTCAAACGAAACATTAGTTCGTTAATTGTTAGTTTTTAGTCTGCTTCAACTTTTTGCAAAGAATTATCACAGTTGAGAAAAAGTCTGTTTAATTTTATAAAAATTAAATGCAATTAATATTAATTTGGTTCTTCCCAGTTTTCACTTAGTTTTTAAATTAAACATTACTATACTCAGTAATTATACAGGGTCGCTAAAAAGTATGGATATAGCTAAATATTTTAAGAACGGTTTAGTAGAACTCATTGAAATTTGAGATACAGTTAGAAGTGTTTATATTCTATCATCTCAGATTTTTTTAAATTTTCTACCATCGTTTATTTTGAAAATACAAGGCTAACTTGATGTTTTTTTTAATGGTACGGGTGGTCAAATTTGTTATTTTTGGAAAGAGAATTTTCTTCTGAGTTCAGTGATGTAACACATGCAATTCTTATTTTAATCGAAACTTTAAAAAAGGTTATCAAACTAACAACGTTTTGAAAAATGTAAAACTGTTGTTAGCTTTGGAAATGTTGTTTTTATCTATTGTTAGTTCTTTGCCGCCTAAACTTTGATAAAAAAATAAATAAACAAAGCTATACTGATGAAAGATAAATCTCGAAACGCGTCTATAGATGGCCCGAATAATTTGACCCAAATTGTTACATTTGCAGTAGGTTACTGTATGTAACAGCAAATACTTGTTGAATAATTCAATGTCCGTCGGGGTATTAGCCCGGAAAGTAGTTGTTTCAATGAGTGTTTGATATAGTCTTTATAAGACTAACTTGTTGTAGATTGCGAAATGAATCGCACTTTTAATGTTTGAAATAAATAAACGTTAATAATAAATGTAAAAATAAGACATTTAACTGAAACAGAACACATTTTATTGAAGGAAAAAAGCTTAAACAGGAAAACATGTTTGAATTTTATTTTTTGTGTACCTTTATTTAAAAATAAAGGTAGGCATGTGTTACATTATGGAATTCAGAAAAAATGTTTTATTTTTAAAATAACAAATCTGACCACACGCGCCGTTTAAAAAAAATCAAGTTAGCCTTGTATTTTCAAAATAAATTATGGTAGAAAACTTAAAAAAATCTTAGATGATAGAATTTAAACACTTGTAACTGTATCCCAAATTTCGCGAACTAATATAATAAATAAATAAGTTTGTTAGTGCGTCCTTGCTTGGGCTATCGACCTTCCGTCTTTCTGCCCTAAGTGATTATTTTCTATTATAAATTTCTTTTAGTTAGTTTACGTTTGTATTATACATTTTAAGATTTACTAATTTATTTTCTATACCTTTGCAACTTTAAATTGAGACTAATCAATATGAAATTCTGAATAAGCAATTTCAAATTGGGAATTCTATTATAGCTGTCAGTTTAAACACAATAACATTTGGAATAACCAACATCAAATTGGAAATAAGCAATTTCAAATCGGAAGTAAACAAATGTTACTCAAGTTATAACTAGTATAAATAATTTAGCAAAAATAACAGAATCGAAATTAATTTCTCATGTTTTGTATCAATATCTTCTAAATTTGGAATATTTTTGATTGTGAGTGATGTACAGACAATATATCTTTTAAGTATACATATCCCAATTATAACGTGTATGCCGTAAAACTTCTGATATTCGTTGTTTTTTTAAAGAGTTCAGTTTTCAGCTATAAACGAGTGTTTTCCACTCCCAGATTGAGCATGAAATAAAATTTCGAATTTAGAAAAGCCCCGAGACAAATGTACATCTAGCATCGAAAAATAAGAGTGAAGAAAGGGATATAACTGCCTTTTAATTAAGTGACTTAAAATCTTCATGTAACTCAAATAACTAAATTATTTCAGAAATATGTTTTAAGTCGATATAGTCTAAACGAAATTTGCGAAATATTGGATCTCTCTTTATAAGCTCAAATTTGTGATAACTGGACAGACATGTCTTCCATGATAGCAGCTTTAAAAGCTGACCAAGCAAGTTCTTATTGTGAAAATATGTCATTTGTTTGGTCCCAATTTGAAATTGTTTATTCTCAATTTGATGTTGTTTATTCTCATTTTGATTGTGTTTACACACTGAAAGCCCTATGTTTGAAGTCCCAATTTGATTACTCACAATTTGAAGTTGAATAGGTGTAGTTATAGGATTTTTTATCTTGACAATAAAAAATAGGCCTTATTATTTCCTTTGGTGATTCGTGCTAATTATATTAAATTGAATTGCAGTGGCTTCAAGTAAAATGATGAAAAATTGAAAACAAATGTGTTTATTGGTCTTGATAATTAATAAACAAACCTTTTCCCCTCTTTCCAGTATTATTTCCGTGAAAGCGAAATCTTTTGCGGATCGCGAGATCCGGTACACACTGAAAGCCCAAGGACAGGGAGCTGGCACCTTCAACATTGGCCCAACTTCCGGAATTGTAAAGTTGGCTAAAGAGCTAGACTTTGAAGACCTCCGGCAACCGCACGTATATTCTCTAGTGGTGACTGCCACCGAAGACTCCGGTGGATTCTCTACATCAGTCGAAGTTAGTATAATTTATGTTATTAATTATTTATCCAGCAACTATTATTAAGTAGAAAAAATGAAGATTTATTCAGTAGAATTATTGTTATTAATGATGTATTCACTTTAAATACGAATAATATTATTAAGTAGAAAATAACTTTGAGAGCCCGGTGGGGGTAGTGAGTAGAGGCCCTGCCTCCTAACACAGGAGTCGCGGGTTCGAGACCCCGGGTGGGGTCATTTTAAAGTACCAAATGATTCCACCTGGGTCTATGGATGTGTGTGAATTTGTTTGTGGCGTCTAAATATAGTTAAAATACAAAAAAATATAATGGTGAAATGGTCTTGTTCCAATATCCAGTAAATGTATATACAGGGTGTCCCGTTAATGTGGGGAAATAGCTTAACCATAGATTCCTGGGATAAAAATATGATGATTTAACATAACTTATCTATATCCAAAAGTTTACGGCTAAGCCGAAATTAATCTTTAAAATTCAAAAAAATATTATCAAATTTATTTATAACAATTGAATGCTATATTCGATCCGACTTATATTTATTATGGTTTATTATCATAATATAACACACCATTTCAGTTATTATGGTCATCATTGATTGACAAGAAGTATATGAAAACAATAGTACCAGTACATAAAAACTAAAATGTTTTTATTGGCGCAACTTCTAAAAATTTTAAAAATACGTCTTGAAAGATTAGTTCATTTAAAAGCTTTTAGGTCTCTTAACAGTTTGGTATCTTATACAGTTTTGCCACAAAAAATAAAATGCAAATAAATTATTTTTCACTATTTAGTAAAAACGATCTAGTTTTTCGGGTGTTTAAAAATACATATTTTTTCTTTGTCGCCGCCATTGTTTAACAAACGTCAATTTTGTAAAATATCAATTAACGGTTTTTTTTTAAGAATTAATTGTGATCTTCAGTATTATTTATAATTATTCATATTTCTCCGGAGCAAACAGATCCAGGGAGTTTTTCTTTTAAGTATACGCATTCTAAATTCAGTTTTCTGTAAATCTTTTTGTTGTTTTTTTTAAGTCCAATTTAATGCTTTAAACGAGTGTTTTCCACTCCCAGACTAAGCATGAAGTAAAATTTCGAGTTTAGAAAAGCCCTGTGAAAATTTGTCGAGGGTCGCGCAGCGACCCGAGACAAATTTTCTGGGCTTTTCTAAACTCGAAATTTTACTTCATGCGCCACGCGTATTAAACACTAAAATGTTGTGAAATTTATGTATATTCGAACTTCAATTGAAATCTGTGGTTTATACGCGTGGCGCATGAAGTCAAATTTTGAGTTTAGAAAAGCCCAGAAAATCTGTCTCGGGGCTTTTCTAAACTCGAAATTTTACTTTATGCTTAGTCTGTGAGTGGAAAACACTCGTTTAAAGCTTCAACTTGAACTCTTTTAAAAAACAACGAATGTCGGAAAATTTACAGCTTATGCATATGCATATAACCTAAAAGAAAAATTCACTGTATGTTGCTTGTGTAAGGATGTTGCCAAGGAAATTGAGGATACCATATTCATATTTTATATTTTTATGGCAATACCGTGCAAGATATCAAATAATATTAAGAGACAAAAAAGCTTTCTAATGAACCAATCTTTGAGATAATATTTTTTTAATTTTTATAAGGTGCGCCAGTAACAACATATTTAAGTTTTTATATTGTGGTACTACTGTTTTTCATACTTCTTGTCAATCAATGATGACCATAATAACTTAAATGATGTGTTATGCTAATCAACCATAATATAAAAACGAATTAAAATTAATATCGATTTTCTGAAAAAATGTTGTTTCATTGAGACAAGTTTCCGCATATTTATAAAAGCAACTACTTCTCGAGCTAATACCCCGACAGATATTGAATTATACAATGAATATTTACCATAATAAATTCCAGTTACATCGAATATAGCGCTTAATCTTTACAAATAAAATTAATAACATTTTTTTTAATTTTAAAGACTAATTCCGGCTTAACTGTAAAGTTTTAGATATAGATAAGTTGTGTTAAATCATCATATTTATATGCCAGGAATCTATGGTTAAACCATTTCCCTACATTAACGGGACACCCTGTATATAAAAAACTGAAACTCTATTAATAATTGCCTTTATAAAACGCGAAGAACCAAAGCAAGTTATTTTTAAAAAGCCAGGTAATAAGTTCTTAAATCTGGGAAAAATCAGAGGAATTTAACATTTCAGATTGATCGCCATTATGCCTGAGTGTTACTTGTTTGTTAGTATGGTTCGTAGATTTATATATTTCCACTAAACTAAAATAAGAAAACTGTATTAATAAATTGAATTTTTTTTCAGCTAACAATTCGTGTGACTGATGTTAACGATAATGCTCCGAAATTCGAACTCCCCGATTACCAAGCCCATAACGTCGACGAGGACATTCCCCCAGGAACGAGCATACTCAAAGTCAAAGCGATGGACGCCGATAGCGGTGCGAATGCCGAAATAGAATACCTAGTTTCCGACGATCACTTCTCCGTGGATCCCAGCGGGATCATCTCCAATAACAAGCAACTGGATGCCGACAATAACAACGCCTATTACGAATTCGTGGTGACCGCCAAGGATAAAGGAGAACCGGCCAAAACTGGAACGGCTACAGTTCGGGTTTACACGAAGAATAAAAACGACGAGGAACCGAAATTTTCGCAGCAGGTTTACACTCCTAATGTCGATGAAAACGCAGGGCCTAACACGCTAGTAACAACCGTTGTAGCTTCTGATAAAGATGGTGATAACGTGAGATTCGGTTTCGTCGGGGGTGGCACCAGCTCAGGGCAGTTCGTCATCGAGGAAATCACCGGTGTAATCCGCTTACACGGAAAGAAAATTACTTTAGATAAAGATAAATACGAGCTAAACGTAACCGCGATGGACGACGGAGCTTGCTGCGTCAACGGGGACACGACTATCCACACCAGCACCGCGGTGGTCGTCGTCTTCATCACCGACGTCAACGACAACAAGCCGATGTTCAAAGACTGCTCGAGCTATTACCCCAAAGTGGAGGAGGGCGCTCCGAACGGGTCGCCCGTGATTAAGGTCCACGCGACTGATGAGGATAAGGGCGTTAACGGGCAAGTCAAGTATTCCATCGTGCAGCAGCCTAATCAGAAGGGGACGAAATTTACCGTCGACGAGGAGACCGGGGAGGTTTCCACTAATAAAGTCTTCGATCGTGAGGGGGATGACGGGAAATTCGTTTCAGTGACGGTCAAGGCGACCGATCAGGGTGAACCTTCGCTGGAGGGCGTTTGCTCATTCACTGTTGAGATCACTGATGTTAATGATAATCCACCACTTTTCGACAGACAGGTATATTTTTTGTCATATCATTTCCACACCATTAAATAATTACATAATTAATCATCTATTTACTCACTTAAAGAATAATAGGTTTAATCCTCATAAAAATAACACTTTTATCCACTTTTTAGAGCAGTGGTTCTTAACCGGTGGTCCGCGGACCACAGTTGGTCCTCGAGAAGTAAAATATGGTCAGCGAACTATTTTGGAAACATTTATTCATTTGAAAAAATCGAAAAGTTTTGATCAAAATAAATGATAGGAATTATCGAGATACAGTAAATCCGAACTCCATTAATTCGGATTCTCTAGTAATCTGGATGAAATTGAAATATTAGTTGTATGCATAATGTATTCCAAAATCCGAATTATAAATACCTGTGATTCCGTAATCCGTATAATATTTTTCTGATAGTTGAAAAGCAACATGGCGCCAAAAATACTACACAAAACATTACCTCTAGCGAATTTTTGTGACCTTTAAAAAGGTTTCAATAATCCGGATGTTTCACTAATTTGAATTGCCTCGGTTTTTATTGATCCTGATTAGCGGAGCATCGCTGTATTCAAATAATCGAATATTATTGACAGAGATTTTTATTAATCGATATTTAGATAGGTTATTTTACCTCCTACTTTCAGTAGTATCGAATATTATATCGATATAAACATCGACTTTTTTCCATATATTCCATCTACTTTATTGATGGTATAATTTGAATAAAATCATCAATTGTTTAAATTATATAAACAATCGAATATCTTGAGATTGCTCGAATGATTTTATTATTCGCTCAATAAATCAAATACTAAAGCATATCGATCGACTACTTACGAAACCTTGTAAGTCCAGATTTTACAACAAAACATCCCACTAAGCAAAAAACAAACAAATACAAATATATCAACATTGTAGCCACATTAAACGTTCTTTTAATGTTGTTGAAACATTATTTAAATGGATTTGTTTAGTGGGATCCTTGTAATTCAGATATTAATAATTTACCAATATTAGTATAAACATCTACTCAAAATACTTATTCAATATCGTATTTTGTGCTCCTGTCAAATTTCACTCCTGCCAAATTTCACATTTGGACTACAAGGTTTTAGAAGTAGTTGATCAATATGTTATTAGCGGGGTTGTTACAAAAAAAAGTTTGTTTTTTCATTTTAATAAAAGCAAACAGTTTTTTTACAGAACGTGTTTTTTTTCATTGAAACAGTGTTTAAAACATTAACAATTAAAAGCATGTTTAAAACGTCTTTAAAATATATTTAAAACATGTTTAAAACACGTTTTAAGTCAGTTATAAAATTGTATGTTTAATTATGTCATTTGAAATATTGTCAACAATTTAGCTAACATTTATTCTGCAAAAACATTATTTACAAAACTACAAGTAAATTAATTATTATTGACACAATTTAACAATTTAAGCATAACTAAGTAATAACAACATAAGACAAACAGAAAAATAACAAATTTAAACTTTACATTAAATCAGTGTTTTATATGCCTGGCGCATGAAGTAAAATTTCGAGTTGAAAAAAGCCTAAAAATTTGGATGTTTGGATTTTAATTCATGCTCAACCAAGGACTGGGAACCCTCGTTTAATACACAATGAACAAAATTACTTTTACTTTAAATAATAACAAACAAAACTTGATTATTCTGTAATGAATCACTTCCAATTATGATTGCAGACATTTGTTGTTTTTATCAAACAATTAAAAACTTCTAACAAGTGTATCCACTCCTTAATTTAGCATAAAGTAACATTTCGAGTTTAGAAAAGCCTTAAAATTTAATTCGACGCGAAGCGAAGCTTCAGGCTTTTCTTAACTCAAAACTTTACTTCATACGCCACCGGCACAAAACATTGAATTAAAGTGAAGGTTAGAAAATACTTTTTAAGTTTAATCTCACATTAATAAATATCATAAATTTTTATTTTGTCTTTTGTTTGATATAAAAATGATTCTTTATGTCACAAATTTTAAATTAGCAGTAGTTTTTTAAATAGCGAAAATCGAATCCATGTTTATAAACAAGATGTGCATTTTTTACGCTTGTTCTGAATCACCCTGTATAATTAAACACACAGTTGTGATAAAATTGTATGTTTAATAATGCAATTTAAAATATCTTCAAAAATTTAAAGAAAAAATTTAAAAACAAACAAAAAAATCATAATAAAGTAGTATAAAATATAGTTTACATAATTTAAGATTATAAAAAAAACGTTTTAAACATGATTTGAACAAAACGGTTTAAACAGGAAGGTGGTTTTTAAACATGTTTAAATTTAAAACGCTGTTTTAAAACAGGGTGTTTTAAACATAACAACCCTGGTTATTAGTATATATTTTTGAACTTTACAACATTTCTGTTATCTACGCCTGGCGTATTGAAAAAAACAGCTAAGAGAAAATCATGACCAATTATAATGTAAACATCATTTATATTTGACCCGCATTTTGTTTAATATGATCACTATCAGATTTATGCTAAATAGGCAATGAACTTTGAAATAAATCACTGTTTTACATAGTTGGCGCATGAAGTAAAATTTCGAGTTTAGAAAAGCCTGAAAATTTGGATTTGCTGGCTTTTCTTAACTCGAAATTTTACTTCATGCTTAATCTGGGAGTAGAAACACTCGTTAGAAGCCTTAAATTGAACGCATTAATAAAACCGCGAATGTCCACATTTCAAATTAATTATTTTAGATGCACTAGAAAAAGTATCTTGCTAAGAAATAAATTAATTTTATGTTAATGTTCAAATAAATGCAATCAATCCGCGAAGCGGAGCGATGAAACCAAATTTTCAGGTTTTTCTAAACTCGAAATTTAACTTTATGCGCCAGGAGCATAAAACACTGATTTCAAGTGAAGTTTAAAACATACTTAGCGACCTATCGATAATTAATTCACAGCCGACAGTTAAATATTTAAAATCGGATGTCCAGAGAGTTCTCCTTTTGAGTATACATATTTTGATAACTGTAAGTCTTCAGATATTTTTGCAGAGGATTCAGATTATAGCTTTAAGGTAAAATTTCTAGTTTATGAAAGCCTGAAAATTTGGTTTGGCCGTTCCGCAAATAACTCGAAAACTATTAATAAAGTATTTGTGGTTTTTTATATATTCTAAAAGAGCAATATTTGTTTAGTAATAACAATAATTTCATAAAGTTATCTCCAACATTTTTAAAGATATAATGAAATTGTTTTTGGGTTTTCGAAACTCGAAATTGTACCTAATGCGCCAGGCGTATAAAACACTGATTTCAAGAGAAGTTTAAAATATACTTAGCGACCTATCGATAATTAACTCACGGCCCACAGTTTAAAAAACGCTAACGTAAATGGTCGATATAATAATGAGTCCATTAATTCAGTTATCGTATCTCAATTATTCCGTTCACGAATTAGAATATATTTCAAGATTAACAGTTTATTGTTTTTAAACCTTGTGGTCCCTGCTATTAATAAAGAAAATCGCAGTGGCTCCTGATAAAAGAAAGGATAAGATCCACCGTTTTAGAAAGTTATAAGTAGGTACTGGCAAGATCGATTAAATAATCAAAGATCAACTACTCGATTCTTGCAAATAATTTAGCAACTCAAACTTTTTATGCAGCTCAATCAGTTATTTACATAATGTAAAAACGAATTAAAATTAATATCGACTTTCTGCAAAAAATTAGTCTCATTGAGACGACTCCAAATGTTCATTGAAACAACTACTTCTCAAGCGAATACCCCGACAGATATTGAATTATACAATGAATATTTGAGTTACACGACAGATTTACTGTTCTATTCATAATTTATATGCAAAATGCACAGCAGGTCAAATTATTCTCTAACCAAACTAAATGAACAGAAAATTGAAATGTATAATTCAATATCTGTCGGGTTATTAGCTCAAGAAGTAGTTGTTTCAATCAATATTTGGAGACTTGTCTAAATGAAAATGTTCTTAATCATAGCGTTCTTTCAACAAATGTTCAAAAATACCGCCATTGACTTCTTTACATTTTCTGCTTCGATACATTACGATGATTATTATTTATTCACCGACAAAATTCCGTACGGTTAGCGTAATCCCCTGGTTGTAGGTGCTGTACTCTCTGAACGTGATAAGGATATAAGCCTTGCTCGTGTAGCGTGTTCATCACTCTTTTTTGTGGAATTGCCAATTGAGTGGCAATTCTCCGTGAGCTAGTAGTTGCATCTTCTTCTACTAGATGCAGAATATTTTCTACTTCTACAAAACCTTGTCGAGCAGCGCGCTCATATGTTATGTTAGCACTGGGAAGCTTACCAGTCTCGCACAATTTGTTGAAAACTCTAATAAATATATTTTTATCAGGATGTCTTTGGTGTGGAAAACGTTCACGATATTCTTCAACAGCAGCTGTAGCATTTCCATTACAGAAACCATATACAAACACCATATTTGCATATTCTAAATTTGAATAAGTATGTGGCATTTTGTAACACTAACAATCACATTAATTCGAACTTAAACGTTCAGTTACTGTTCACCGTACACTGACAGTTCATCAAAACGTCAGAATTATCAAATGTTTATAAGCCTCGAACATGGCATACTTTGATAATGTTAAAATTCAGATAGAAGTGGAAAGCTAGATGAACATTTTTAATTATGCCATAACTTGAAAACAAATGAAAATCGGATAAGAACAAATGAGATTTTTTTACATTATTTTCACGTGTATAATACACTCCTAGAGTTTGGTGCGCTCCTCCCGACTCACCCTGTATATAAGCCGGTCGGTTTCCTCTATAATCCACTCTTGAGAATGCTGTAGAAAGCGAAACTAGTCGAGTAAATAGAAACAAATTGTAAAACAAACCAAGTGCTTTTAATTTATCCTTCAATATTATTTCAAAATGTTTCACCAAGTGATAAATGAGAACGTTATTCAAGAAAAAAATAACTCATTTTTCTTTAAGTTATTTACATGGTTGCTGACTACTGTGATTAGTGGCAGAGTATTTAAGTTAGATATTAAGTAGATAAGTTAGATTAGGTAACAGCTACTTATGCACTTATACACTTTTTCTAGGAGCGCTTAATGAGCATTTTGCATAATTTTAGAATTTGTTTTATGAATAAGTTTTCGAGATATGAATTTTTGAATTTTTCTTTTGTTTTTTTCTAAGGTAACTTCAGATGTTAGGCCATATCTCGAGTTAGAAACGTCCGATTGGGTCAAACAAGATATCAAATTAAAGATAATCTATTTTCCAACAACCGTTTCAGTAGTTTAAGTGTTATGGGCCAAAATATATGAGAAACATTACATTTTTTGGCCAAAATAAACAGATCAACGAAGAAAACTAGGTATTGATGAAAAAAATCTATAGATGAATACCGGAGTTATAAGCAAGTGAGTGAAGGTACAAGCATTAAAATTTTACATTGTTTTTGTACTTTTCCCCTATTAACAGTATATTGACGTATCAAATATAAATTGAATTATAAGTGATACATCACTAAATTCAGAAAAAAAAAACTCCATCATAAAATATGAAAATCCCAAATGGCGCCCATAAGAAAATATACGTTGGTTATAGTTCCTGAGAAAATTATAGAGTTTTAATAAATTAAAGTATGGTACTAGATTCCTTCTAAAAAAGTACCTGTCAAAGTTTTGCACGTTTAAATTCAATAGTTTTGGAGTAAAAAAGTAAAAACGAAATTTCAAAAAAATAGTTTTTTGACAATATCAAAAACGTAATTAGATATTTAAAATTTGTTTTTAGATTATTATTGGGTCCTTAAATACGCAACTTTTACCAGATTTACCTAACTCTCTATCTCATCAAATAACCGAGATCTCCATGCGTTTAGTCTAAATACTGACATCCTGTAAATGATTTCTCATCAGGGAAACGGACCCAAAGAAGAATAGGAGACAAAGCAAGGGCCATTTCTAAGCTACTTATATAATATTGAATTCAATAATTAAAATAAACGAAATGAGTTTTTTCTATATAAAAAAGGGGAAAGTTACAAAAACAGAGTAACATTTGAATTTTGGCGCCTTTTAACTCGATTGCTCATAACTCCAGTAGTTATCCATAGATTTTTATCCTCAATACATGTTATCTTCGTAAAAGTGCAATCTATACTTAAATAATAAGAAACTGTCCCTAAATTGACGTTTTATATTTTTGCCTGACGATAGAGTGAATTTTCGGTTTTTATTTTGGCCCAAAAATCGACAATCCTCATATATTTTGGCCCATAACACTAAAACTATTAAACCGATTGGAATACAATGAACGTGTCAAATTGCTTAGACTCGTTTCAGTACGAATCGAACATACGGAAATTAACGTTCGTGTGTTGTACTGTTCGGTTTTACATAAAATTCTCTGTATATTTTTATTTAACACGTCGACAATACCTTTATAACAATAAAAATATAACCTCAGGCCGCTGCTTAAGTTTTTGTTCCAATTATACATAATAATTAAGAAACAAATTGAAAGGACATAAACGTTTTTAAACGTTCAGCCCACCTAGTTTATGTGTCTATATAGTTATACTAGTTCCGCGGCATGGGTAGCACGATGCTTTAAAAGTTGCTTCTGGGTACGGCACAAGGTACATGCCGCGGGGCCTAAACATACATTTAACTGCGGCACAGGTGAATACCGCGCAGCGATCAACTTGTTAAGCTCAAAGGGATAATTAAGTAAATCTGTCTTGCTAGTTTATTCTTAATGATTTTTTAATTTGTGATAATTTTACAAGTTCTTTATCTTTTACATCAATAGAAATACGTGGAGAACGTGAAACAAGACGCCAGCATCGGCACCAACATTCTCCGCGTGTCCGCCTCTGACGAAGACGCCGACAACAACGGCGCCATCGTCTACACCCTGAACTCCGGCTCGAACACCGCCGACTTGGAGTACTTCGAAATCCAGCCTGAGTCAGGCTGGATCGTCCTGAAGAAACCGCTGGATGTAAGTATCCCCAAACCCCGGAGGATCGCGCGAAGAAATCATAGAAATAGGTTAAGTTTTTACGCGAATTAGGGGGGGCTAATTTCAGGCAACTCATCACTCCCAGGAGAAGCCGAAACCGTGGATTTTTAGGTACGAGTG
The DNA here is from genome assembly GCA_932526585.2 of Philonthus cognatus. Classification (NCBI taxonomy): domain Eukaryota; kingdom Metazoa; phylum Arthropoda; class Insecta; order Coleoptera; family Staphylinidae; genus Philonthus; species Philonthus cognatus. The sequence continues at coordinate 11,394,168 of OW052244.1, forward strand.
GAAGTATTAACAAAAAACAAGATAAAACATAGCTGCTTCTGTATTCTTCATTTCAGCGCACCTTAATTTGAGTTGCTCTGATCTGTCGTTTCAGGTCGATTGCACTAATCTAAATCTTTATTGACTAAGTTTGTTTATACGGCACACCTTGCAGATGATGTTTGTACTTTTTTGGGAAGTTCACGATTTGGGTTCCGATTTTCGTATTTTTTTTGTTTTTGTGGGAGGATTCAAATCGTGCGATAGCAAGGAGATGTACATTTTTTCTTGATTTTTTGTATGAATTTTATTTTTTGAAATACCAGGTGATCCAGTTTTTGAGTCCACTCCACACCGGTGGTGGCAGGATTCCCGTTTTTTCTCCGACATTACAGATACCCGACTTTTTGAATCTGTGTGTTGTACTTTTTTTTAACGTACTTTTTTGCAGGAGTGGAGGTGTTTTCATGATTTAAACTAAGAAAAGAGAGAGAGGGAGACGTAGTTTTAATTGATTGATTTTGGTCACGGGTGCCGCGAGAGGCCGCTTTTTTGAAACCCGGGGTTTGGGCGCTCGGCTCTCTTGCGGCGCTTTGACATTGTGACATTTTTAACCTGTGTATGGGGCGGCGTACGTAATCGATGAAAATTTGAACCAAAAAAAAAGTTTGAGAAAAAAAAAATAAACGTCCATCGGTTTTTGAGGGTCGTTTACCATATGGAGACTTTTTGCACATCCTTGCTCCCGCCCCGCCCAGTGTTTTTTGAGAATTTTTTTGCATGAACATATATGCCTGCTTCGTCAAATTTTCTGTTTACGTTTTTTGTATTGTTATGTACTATACGTTTTTTCGTTTTTTGGTTTAATTGCACTTTTCTGTTCTTCGGCGTATCTGCCCGCGTGCCGGTGGCGACAGGGATGTTTTCCAGTAAGTAGGTGAACAATGGGTAGCGGAGCCAGATTTTTTGCGATAATGCTATGATTCCCTTTGTAGCGTATTTTTACTGGGGGAAGAGGGGGTCGTGTAATTTGGTTTGATCTAAACGTAGGCCGCTAGTGCAAACATTAGAGAGCCGATAATGAGAAGATTGGATTCAGTGTTAATTGAAAAATCCCGTCCCTGATTTAGTGGCGCTGTAAAACAAATGACTACTGCTTGGGCAATCTTAGTCCAGTCACTGGTCTTATTTATTTAAGTTGATTATATTTCCCAAATCTGTTTTAGCCGCTGCAGGGATCTCAAGTTACATATTTGTACAAAAATTAACACTAAAATTAATATTTCAGACTTAAAATACACTCTCTGCGAAGGTAGAATTAGCTATACTGTACTAAGTAATTTTGTGTTCTGGCGAGATTTATAGTTGAGATTATCTCTTCAATCATTAAATTATGTATAGGTTCCTTAACTATATATGAACCATTTGTTTCGAAAGTGGCTTAAGTCTATTTCTCAATATTCTGTTCCACTTGTACATTTTCAGCTGCTACTTTTTGTTGTGCAATTTTTCATTAGAAAGTTGCATTTGCTAGTAAGAAAATGCAAGTTTAAAGTCACACAAATCGATCTGTAAATTGACAATTTATTATTTGTAAATAAAGTTAGCTATTACAAATGGCTCAAAAGCAAGGTCCGCTAGAAAATTGTGCGTTTTCGTTTCATTATTGAGTGTAAAAATCTTTATAATTTAAGGTTTTTGTCATAAACAACAATTTGTGGTTAAGTATATTCAAAATATATAATATATGTATTTTAAATATCGTTAACAACAAAGTGTTGTTTATGATTAAAACTCTAAAATTAGAAAGGTTATTACACAACAAAAAAAAAATGAGAAATACACTTGGGCCACTTTCAAAATAAACAACTCATATATCTTGATATGCGTTGTACATTTACATTAATTTGAAACTTCGAACGAGGGTTTCCAGTCCCAGGCTAAGCATGAAGTAAAATTTCGAGTTTAGAAAAGCCTTAAAACTTGGTTTGGTCGCTCCGCGAAGCGGAGCGACCAAACCAAATTTTCAGGCTTTTCTAAACTCGAAATTTTACTTCATGCGCCACGCGTCTACATCACTGATTTATAGTGAGGTTCGAAATATTTAAAACTTCGCAATAGTTCAGTGTTGTATACGCGTGGCGTATGAAGTAAAATTTTCCCTTAAGTAACACATCCTGATATATACGCCGTACATTTACAAGCATTCGTTGTTTTCGCGTTTAATCTAAAGCTTAAAACGAGTGTTTCCTCTCCCAGATTAAGAATGAGGTAAAATTTCTAGTTTAGAAAGTCTGAAAATTCGGTTTGGCCAAACTAAGTTTTCCGGCTTTTCTAAACTCGAAATTTTACTTCATCCGCCACGCGTATTAAACACTGATTCAAAGTTAAGTTCGAAATATTCTAAACTTTGCAATAGTTCAGTGTTTTGTACGCGTGGCGCATGAAGTAAAATTTCGAGTTTAGAAAAGCCTGAAAATTTGGTTTGGCCGCTCCGCTTCGCGGAGCGACCAAACCAAATTTTCAGGCTTTTCTAAACTCGAAATTTTACTTCATGCTTAGTCTGGGAGTGGAAACACTCATTAGAAGCTTCAACATTAATTTTTTTTTAAAAGAACGAATGCCTGACAAAAAATGCCTACACCCAAAATGTATTAAAAATATAACATCTAAAAAGTATAAATAATGCCAACCTAAGTTAACTCTTTCAGCTGAGTTTACTTAGGTTGGCATTATTTATACTTTTTAGAAGCTGTTGTAGTTTTAATACATTTCGGGTGTTAGCATTTCTTAAGAGTTTAATTTAAGCTCAATTTAACCCATTATTTAATAACTGAATCTTAGTCTTTCAAAACGCTACCTATGATACATAGCAAAGTATCAACTGTCACTTACATTACAACATTTTAAATAATTTATTTCAAGTTAAGCTCGATATATTTGGTAAATATAAGAAGGACGAAGAACGTTTTTTTTAAACATTACCTAATATAAACTTCAATTCTATTGTGATTGTATATTAGAAAAAGTGAAACTGTCAACAAATAAATATCCCTTTCACTTACTAGTCATAATTAAAGTGAAAAAGACACGAGATAATATATTGAGTTTCACCTGATTTTATTTTCATTTTATTTATAATTATTCAAATGAAAAGAATATCAGTCAGTTTTAAGTAATACAGAGCTTTCATAAATATTAAACATTTTCAAATAACGCGCCAAAACATCCCAAGTATACTGTTTTTTTTGTATTGACCAAACTGAGCTGGTGATTTTTTTATAATGTTGGATATTTGGTTGAATACTCTGGTTATAATTCTGACTTTTGCCTTCAAAATAAATTTCAGGTTATGTTTTCCATATAGTTACCAGTTGTCTAATTGCCCTATCATAAAGATTAATATCACTTTCGGCATTTTATTGCCACTTTTCTGTCGAATAATTAATCGATTGCAACATGACATTCATATATCAATGTAGAGATACCAAATTAATCAAGAAACCTAAGAAAAATGAATTCCAGATCTGGTTGGCCAATAAAAAAAAAAACCGAATGTAACTTGTATTTGTATTTGGATTTGTATTTTAGCGCGTTATTTAAAACGTCCGATCGTTTATAAAGGCTCTGTCTTTTAAAACAACATTGTCAATCTTTGCAATATTTGCCAAATGTATCAATTTTATAAACAAAATTGCTAATTCTTGGTTGTTTATTCTAAGTTCTATTCAGATTCTCCTATTATAAAACGAAATCAGCTATAAATAAGAAACAAATGTGTGATATAAGCAATCTGTAATTATTTAAAATTCATACAAAGTTTCAAAATGTCTCACGAATTAACGGCTTCAAAAATCGCTCATAAATTGAGTGAATAGTTTTAAAAAATTGTAGTACTGACAAGTGTTCTGTTTTAATTAAACACTCAATCTCTCATAAGCCAACTGCAACGCAGACAATTTAAAAAGTAATTCGAACCCTTCTAAATCACGAAGTTTTTCAACATTTCACTTTAACTTAATTACAGAATCTCTCGAATAATCAATTTACAAATTATTTACAATCATTGACATACTTGTATACAACAATCGTGGAAATGTTCATACATTAATGAATGAGATACATTATACTAATTAATAAATATCGTAGATCTTTCCCAAATGACTCGAAAAATTGATTCAATGTTGCTTACGCCTTGAAGAAATTGCTGAGATAATTCTCACATTTACAAAAAGATATTTTAGCAGAAAAATAAAAATACACACATGGTGTAATTTTTTAAAATATAGTAATATTAAGCACGGTGTTTTTGTTTTTTCATTTACTAGTTTTTTACCGTCAAGTTATCAAAAACTTCTATATATTTTTTCCCCCAAAAAAATTATAGAAGTTTTTGTTTTTTCTTGAGATGTGAGCAAACATTTGGTATACATATGGTTGCTCTCATCTGAAGAAAAAACAAAATACCGTGCCTAATATCACTATATTTTGAAAAATTACACCATGTGTGTATTTTAATTTTCCTGTTAATATATCTTTATGTAAATAATGTGAGAATTATCTCAGCAATTTCTTCAAAGCGTAAGCAACATTGAATCAATTCTTTGAGCCATTTGGAAATGATGGGCTAGTGATTGGATAATTTAATTGAAAATAATCTATAAAAATACTGATTTAAAGTATTTTGAAAAAATTCGAGTATCAAAGTCATTTACAAAAAAATCCATATAACCCGAAATATTTTCTGAATAAAAGTACTCGGAACATTTACTGAGTCAAAGTATTTGAAACATTTTCCAAGTAAAAGTATTCTAAACATTTTCTGAGTAAAAGTATTCAGAACCGGTATATCATGATATTTATCAAAATACAGAATATATATCAATATATACTCAATATATATCAACTTTTTGAAGAAGAAGAATCCATGAAGTTTGATTTAAAAATATAAGCTTCTTCCAAAATCTGGTTAAATTGCACTTTTCAGAAGCATTGATCCCGGCGATGCGCGATGTTTATCTGTTTTCGCATTTTATAAATATCCATGTTGCATACCAGAGTTTATAAATATATATGTATATCATAATAAATATGATATATATATATATAAATATATATATATATATATATATATATAAATATATATATATATATATATATATATATATATATATATATATATATATATATATATATATATATCGCGAACCTTGCTTAGAAAATTTTCTGAATAAATGTATTCAGAAAATTTTCTGAATAAAAGTATTCAGAAAATTTTCTGGGTAAAAGAACTATTCTAATTGTTCATTTCCTATGACAATTCGAGCATACCATTTTTTTAGAAATACTAGTTTTTACATTCTTATGGCTGGCTATCTGACTTATCATATAATGCACATTTTTTCATTGATCTAATATAAACTAATCTATAAACTTAAAATGTATTGTTGCGTTTACATTTTCAACCTAAACTTGCAATTTTATTAAATAGAAAATTCCACCAATGACAATCGAGCCATTATTTTAGCGGTAACTTGAATAACCATTTCAGAGTATACTCAAGACAGCATTCAAAAAATTATTTCAGGGATTATTTGAGTGATGAGTGTCTAAAGTTATAAATATCGCAATGCGTAAAGAATTTCACTTTTAATGTATTAAATTTATTATTCGAGCGATCTTTTCTTGTTTTGGTTGTTATTCAAGGGTCAAAGATCATTTAGGCCGTAAATCAAGAAATCATTCGAGTGATTATTGAAAAGATTATTTGAACGATAAATCAAGAAATTATTCGAGTGATCATTGAAAAGATCATTTGAGCGATAAATTAAGTAATCGTTAGTGATCATTGAAAAGATTATATGAGCGATCAAATAGGATATAATTTGAGCAATCATACAAAAAATCATCAATCAATTGTTGTTATTCAAGGGTCAAACATCATTTAAGCGATAAAACAAGAAATCATTCGAGCGATCACTGAAAAAATCTTTTGAGCGATAAATCAGAAAATCATTTGAGCGATCATTCAAAAATTCATCAATCAATTGTTGTTATTCAAGGGTCAAAGATCATTTCGAGGGATCAAGAAATCAAGAAATCATTCGAGTGATCATTTGAGCGTTAAATCAAGAAATCATTTAAGCGATCATTCAAAAAAATCATTTAAATGGGTATTTGAGTGATCATACGAATGTTAATATGTACAGCTAATGTTTCTTTTAAGTATACACATCCCGATGTATACGCTGTGAATTTTCAGGCATTCGTTTTATTTTAAAAGCGGATTTTGGACTTTTTTATTGCTAAAATGGATGTATGTCTTTTTTCTTACTCTCTTAGATCGCTTTATTATAAACTTTCTAAAAAATTCCATGGATCTATTGAAAAAAATAAAAGGCAATCTTTTGAAATTTGAGCAATAAACATACTACAAAAATATTTAAAAAATCTAAACTTCCTGAAGTAGCCAAGACAGTTGCATTAATCTTATTTAATAAATGTTTGTTGATTATCTTGGATTTTAGGTTAAAAAACAAGAGTAAACAATTAGGTAAACATTTGGTGTAAATCAGGTAAGAAGGCATGTTAATATTGGACAAGTCCAATTCCCTTTGTTATCACTTACGGAGAGATTTAGACTCCCGATATTAATTAACATCGCTTCTTGCCTAATTTTCACCAAATTTTTGAATATATACTGTTGTTAGTGTTATTCTTTAAAACTGATGTATAAATCGAAACTAATCATAATAAAAATATATTTTTTAAATTTATATGAAACAAGCCACGTGTTTAATGTTTTACCTACTTGTTTGAACATGTTTCACCAAGTGTTAGCTGAAAAATTAATTCAGGAGTTAAAAAAGAGTAAATCTTGTGTTGGATTGAAGTTCAGCGATTGATGTGGATATTTATTGCAAATTTTTGAAAGTTATTAATTTTACAATATTTTTGTAGTATGTTTATTGCTTACATTTTCGAAGAATGGTTTTAATTTATTCAATGGACACATGGATGCTGTTGGCAAGCTGATAGCAAGGTGATATAATGAATCAAACTTAGGTAAACATATATCAAACTGAGTAACAGGACACTTATCTATTCTAACTTTTCATTGTTAGAACAGTTATAAATTCTAACAATACAAAGTTAGAATAGATACATGTTCTAACAATAAAAAGTTATAATAAATGAGTGTTCTAACAATAAAAAGTTAGAATAGATACGTGTTTTAAGAATAATAAGTTAGAACAGATAACTGTTCTAACAATAAAAAGTTAGAATAAATAAATGTTTTTGTTGTTTCGTTGTTTTTTGAGTAAGTTCAGATATTTAATTATCTTTGATTGATTATGTTAAAATTATGGTTTTATTAAAGGCATTCGGAATATTAACAAAAAAATTCAAACAAATATGTTATCTAACAATAATGTAATAGATTCAAGATTATTGTTAGATAACATATAACATTTGTGAATTATTTTGTGTGATTTTAACGTACCGTATGAAAATTAGGATGTGAAATATTTGAGCGCTACTGTGTGTATAGGTACTTAGAAGAAAAATAGTTGTAGATAGTAGTCATATTTTCAAACAAATTGCAAATATCACTTACTAACGAAATTGTTTCTTGGTTCCCATGGTAACGTTGAGAATGGCAATCTTTTAACAAAAGTATGCATATGCATATCATTAAAATCAGCGTAAAAAATGCTGTTCAATGATATGCATATCTAAGTTAAAGGTACTTGGTAAAATCAACGTTTTATCAACTTCCGATTATAGACCGGAAATGGTTAGAGATAAATTTATGTTTTTTTTTACTATTGATTAAAACACGAAAAAGTGCCATTACGAAAACAGTTTCAAATAAAAACATATATGGAACTTCCAAAATGGGCCATCTAATTGTTTTCATTGATAATTAAATGATATCAATAATAGAATATGTCGGAATTTGTATGATAGCTCTTTTAAAAGATAGCTTCAATGATTATTATTAACACTAAGTAAAGACATTGTTCTTTGGTGTGTGCAGGTTTTTAAATTTCTGATACTGCGTATTAGTGGATGTGTGGTTTGAATATTTAGGTTTCAATGCAATTTGGTATTTGTTAAAGTAGTGTATTTTGAGGTGTAGCTAAAGAACACAATATTACTTTGTACAGTTTGGTATATAATACGTTTGATGTAAATGAAAAGTAGCGTGCGGTCCATGTGGCGGCTACCCAATTTAGTTTTGAATTATATTATAGTTTCAATTGTGTGATTGAGTTTACATTTATTTTGGTTCGCATTAAGTTTTTTGATTGAGTGTGTTCTATTTGGTTTGATCCCAATGAACCTGACCTGACCGTGCCCGTATATTTAGCGAGAGAAGTACCTACTCCGTGTGCGGGCCTCGGACAGAGGCGAGCCGCCCTCCTATGCGGACGTGGACGTTCAGTTAGACGTCGTAGACAGGAACAGTAAGCCTCCTCTGTGGGACGTGAATGTGTACGGCCCCATTCACATCAAAGAAAATGTCACAGTGGGTACAGTAGTGACATCTGTGAAAGCCAGGTTGGTATCGTCGATGAGCGGCAGCGACGCGCGGCGCTCGGGGTCTCGGAAGGGTGGGGGGACGCGCAAGCGCGTTGGCGTGCGCTGTAATTTGCGCGTGCGCACTCGATCCGCATCCGAGAGGGAGTACATAAATAAAAGGCCCCGCGCGCCGCGGCGAAAATACCTTCCAGGAGTCCAAACCCATCCGACCAACAAAGCCCACCACAAATCTCCACTAACACTGTTCTACTTATTATGTTTCCCGCGCGTGCTTAGAGAGAAACGTACAAGTTGGAGGCCACGGCCCAAGACAAAGGCTATCCGCCATTGTCCCGTTCAGTGGAAGTTCAGATAGATGTCGTGGACCGCGCTAACAACCCTCCCGTTTGGGACCACGTGGTCTACGGACCCATCTACATTAGAGAGAACCTCCCTGTCGGGGCTAAGGTCGTTTCGGTGAAAGCCAGGTCTGTGCCCGTCGTCCCGTCAGTGTGGTTGCTCGTGCGGCAGCACGCCGCTGCACGGCACAGTGGTCTGTTTGTGCACGCTTCACCCGACCAGGGGCCAGCACGCGCCCCCGGCCTTAAATCTATTAATTATCATTGACCAACAAAAAAAATAAGACAAACAAACAACCCCCTTTTTCTCCCCTCGTAGTCTAATGGGTGTGTAGACAGAACAAAAATCCTCAAATCATCCTTAAAATCCTCCGTATCATCAAAATCATCAAACAAAGTCGCTGAATGTTGTTGACGCCTGCACCACACGCAACACACTGGCTTATGGGGCATAAGGGTCATTGCAACACTTCAACAACATTCAGTCTTCACGAAAACTAACAAAATTCTCTTTCCCACCGACCGAATTCATTAACATCATCTTTAATTATTAGTCTAGCTGTAATCCGAAATGCAACGCGCGCGCGCTTTCATTAATTCACACGGGCTCGCTGAAAATTACGCACACGAAAGTTGTTACTAATCTAATTGAAAAGCAAAATCGAAATTTTTTTGAAATTGTACGACCGCCGGATTTTATTTTTTGAGAGGGATTACCTTCGGCATCCACAGTCCCGCTCTGTCATCATTTACTTTTCATTTTCCTTATTTCTATTAATTTTGTTTCTTTCACTTAGTTAGATTTGTAATTAAATGTTTATTTGGTTTTATCATATAAGTTTCATTTTCATATTTTATGTTGACATCATCAAAAAAAGCCAATTCTACAAGGATCAATACCGGGTGTTTGATTAAGGGTGGTCATCGGATATATCTCAGAAATTATGTATCCTAGCATTTTGTGGTAAAACATTTCGTTGTAAAAGTGGCTAAGAGAAATCGCTAGAAATACTTTGCAAGATTTTAGCTTTACCGCCAGAGGGCGCAATCTCTGTTATACAAGATAAAAATAAGTTTTAATTAAATTAATGCCAAATTAGGCTACTTCAAAAATTATGAAATTTTTGAGGGGTTGGGTCACTGTGGAGGCATAAAAAATAACGATATTTTGTATTATTTTTAATGTTAAACAAAGGTCATAATATACAAGTAATAAACTATAATAACATATTTTTTAAGACGTACACTTTAAAATGGCGACTGTATAGGCGATGATGACGCCTCTATTCCTGGTGGGTAAACGGGCAGACCAGCAGCTCCCGCAATTTTTAGTTACAATAGAAAAAAATTGTTCAAATATTTATAAGAAAAGCTATCGAACTACGTAGGATTGTTTTGATTTATTGATTTCACAAAAATGGCTAATTTATAAAAAAAAAAAAAAACGTCTAAAATGCCACGAAAAATCGCTAAATAATTATTTATAACATAAGAACTACTCAATATAATGAAAAAATCCTAGGTAGTTTGATAGCTATTGTGATGAACAATCGAAGAAATTTTGGTTTTTCATCGTAACTTAAAAATTGAGGGACCTGCTGGTCCGCCCGTTTACCCACCAATACTATACTATTACCATTTTAATATGTATCGCTTTAAAAAAATATATATATTTTTTTTAGCAGTTTATTACTTGTGTAATAATATATAAGAACCTTTCTTCAAAATTTCGATTTATATCATAGTTACGTTATGCCGATATTGTTCTCACTCTAGAGTGGCCTAACCCCTTAATCTAGGCAAAATGGGACTCAGTTCCAACTATTTTCTTGTTTCTTTGTGTTTTACATAAAACGCAGGTGAGAATAAATAATTCTAATTATTTAAATGCTTATAACTTTAGTTAAGTTTGACCGAATTTAATAAAGTTAGTCTCATTTGATAGATAATTACATTTACTTTAAAATAAAATTTACACTGATTTACTTTAGTTTAGATATTAAGCGCCAAAGGATGCGACTGAGACAATTACCACATTATCTCAATTTTTCTTTAAATTTTATATTGGAATGTATACCGGGTGTTCGATAAAAAAAAACGCCCAACGTCATAACTCTGTTATTTATTCGCCGATTTAAATTAACTAAAAAAAAACAAAGTCAATGGTATAAAAATTTTTTTATATAATTACTGTCAATTTATAGTGATAAAACATCACTATAAATTGACAGTAATTATATAATTTTTTTAAATTAACTTGATTGCCAAATAATAGTCAACTTTTAATTTTTAAATGGCTGCATATACTTTTCTTTATTTATTACACTGGAAATTGTTTGTCTAAATATTGCAAGAAAAACATAATAATAAATCAATCACACATAAAACGACTGTTATTATTCCTTACTTCATTTTTTTAATTTAACAAAAAGTAAAGTAAGAAATAACAGTATTTTTATGTATAATAATCACTTTACGTAAACTCAAAACTTACAGTTATGCATTAATCAATCAATCAATTTATTGGTCTATTAGATTGTGTAATCTAATATTAGGCAAGTCATGCAATAATAAAAATAAAAATGTTGTTCAAATGATTTTTCGGCAATAAATGTAGTGTGCCTTGACGATGTTGTAAAGAGATGTAAGTAATGTCAACCAAAAAAGAACAGCATTTGTAAATTGTCCTTTTAATATTATTTAAATTGTTTTTGATTTATATTTAATCCGCGTGTTCCATCAACTGATTTATTGTACATTTAAAGTATGTTATTATTTTAATCGCAACTTTAATATTTACCAAATAATTCATTTCTTAAAAAGAATATTAATTTAACACTTATACTATTTATTTATTCTATGCTACATAAAGTATCTCAATAAACAAAATTCAATTATTCTAACCTCCAAATTTGATGTTAAGAAACAGTATTTAACAATCCTTACCCCAAAATTTAATGTAAACAAACAAGATTTAACTATCCTAAACTACAAATTTGATGTAAACAAACAAGATTTAACCAACATAACCTCCAAACTTAATGTAAGCAAACAAGATTTAACCAACCTAACGTACAAATTTGATGTAAACACACAAGATTTGACAATCCTAAACTCTGAATTTGATGATAACAAACAGGATTCAACAAAGATGACCTCAAATATTGAAGTAAACAAACAAATTTGATTTAAATACTGGAGATTTTAACGATGTGCACTCTAAAAATAATGTCTAATGATAAAACGAGTGTTTTCCACTCCCAGACTAAGCATGAAGTAAAATTTTGTGTTTAGAAAAGCCCCGCTTAGAAAATTTGTCGAGGGTCGCGCCAACGACCCGAGACAAATTTTCACGGGGCTTTTCTTAACTCGAAATTTTACTTCATGCACTACGGGAATAAAACACTGGTTAAAAGTAAAGTCCGAATTTTTTAAATTGATTTGGGCAGGTGGTGGCCGAGCGGAACGTCGCCGGGCTGTATCGCTCGGCGAGCCACAAATTCGGGTTCGATTCCCGTGCACGGGGAGACTTTATTTCAAAAATAATATCTCGTCGTGACCCTGGGTGTGGTATGAATGTGTGTGATTGTCCGAATGAATAGTTAAATATTACAAATTGTAAATTGTAATAAATTAATTGATACAAAAATATATAGATTGATGATGGCTAATGGGCAAGTTCCCAAGGCCAGGCAACAGCCAAAAAAAACAAAATTGATACATTTGATACAAAAATTAAATTAATGTCCAACTCACATTCATTTAATTTTTGAAAAATATAATTTTAAATAAGAGATTTATTTAAATTTATTTTCGACGACAATATTAAAAAAAATAACATATTGGACATTATTGGATTCAGAAAAATAAGGTTTATGCCCGGTATTATAAATGATTAATAAATCATTAGATAACTATTTGTGGAGTAAATTTATTTACCTAGTAAACTAATGGGCAAATAAAATTGCGTATTATAAAGCAAACCTACCAAATAAATAGCAATTCTAGAAATAAATAATTTAATTCGTAGATTACAGACCGAAATTATACATTTTCATTGGGGCCATAGCTGGAACCACCAATTTGCTAAATTGAATTGTCAATATTTCAAATTAAATTGTCAATCAAATTGGAAATTTAGTGTAATTCCTTATAATTATAGAGAATAACCGTGGAATAGGACAGAATTACACAGAACAAGAAAAAGAAAGCTTATTAGAAATTGTAAAAGATTTAAACGAGTGTTTTCCACTCCCAGGCTAAGCATGAAGTAAAATTTCGAGTTTAGAAAAGCCTGAAAATTTGGTTTGGTCGCGTAGCGCAAAGCGCGGAGCGGCCAAACTAAATTTTCAGGCTTTTCTAAACTCGAAATTTTACTTCATGCGCCACGCGTACAAGACACTGATTTCAAGTGAAGTTCACTTGTTCACAATATTTCAGTGCTTTCAGTGTTAAATACGCGTGGCGCATGAAGTAAAATTTCGAGTTTAGAAAAGCCTGAAAATTTGGTTTGGTCACTCCGCGCTTCGCGCTACGCGACCAAACCAAATTTTCAGGCTTTTCTAAACTCGAAATTTTACTTCATGCTTAGTCTGGGAGTGGAAAACACTCGTTTAAAAATTAAAATGGAACTAATTTTAAAAAAGCGTATGCATAAGTATAAAAATCCCTGGTTATGTCTGATTTAAAAAACTCTAGGTCTTCTACTCCTTAGAATGTCTTGTAGTTCGAATTAATCACTATCAGGGAAGATACTATGAGCGAACTTAAATCTGACACAGATGATATGGTAGACATGATAACCGTAATGAAATTAATAAATACAAGTAGAGAATCTAAAGTAATTATAATAATATAATACACTTTTGACTTTTAACTGTCAAATTATTTAGAGAATAAAATTTACTTGGTAGAAAACAAATAATTGACTAGGGAGATTTATTAGCCAAATAAAATTATTTTGTGTTTATAATAACGAAATCTTTGGAATATATTAATTTCTTCCTAAAGTAAATTTTATTTAGCGAATAAAACGTTTTATAATAATGCCCGGTGCATTATGGTAATAAAAATTAAAAACTACAGGCAGCCGTTTACAAATTTTAAGTTGGCTATTATTTTTCAATGAAGTTATTATCGAAAACAAAAATAATATTAATGTCATTTCGTAATATATACACGGCCTTTGGTTTTTAGTTCAATAAAATCGGTCAATAAATAACGAAGATATCGCGCTGGGCGTTTTTTATCGAACACCCGGTATGTTAGTTGAACAATTCTATGTCAAATAAACACATCTGCAATTTTAAATGTTTTTTTTTTAATTTTTCGATCTCTTGGATTTAAAACAAAAGCACCTAAAGACTTACTAGATTTGAAAACAGCAAACTTTTTACTATATTTTACTATAGGATGAGTTTTTCACCATTTTTTATCCAGTATTTCACTTTCACCTATAAACTAGCATAAGAGAACTATAATAATAATAATTTATATATTTTCAATAAGAATATACAAATAAACAATAAATAAATAAATAAGGACATTACACACATTAAAATTGAATATCCCATCTTTAATAAGTTTCTCATCTTAAACGTGGTGAAACATATTTAACTATGATTTAATAAATAAAATACTTGGTTAAACTTCACTAATTTTGAATTATAGTTGAATAATTCACACACATTGAAACTTACAACTAGTTATACCGGGCTTTCATTAATTCCCGAACCCCACGTGACCAAAAATAATAGGCAACCAAATGTACAAGGTGGTATGGCTCACACAAAAATTCCCTAGATTTAAAAATATTTATTCGATGGCGTATTTTTATGACGACTAAAAATATTATATTTAAAATGATTAACAAATAGGCTCATCTTCAAAAATGTAACTAATTTAAATACCATTTTCGCAGTATTTGCTTATCCTAGCAAATTGATTCTGCAAAATAAATAGAAATAAAACTCAATGTTTCAGAATAATTAAACAATTTTTGCTTACCTGAAAATTCCGGGCGAATCTTGTAAGATCTCAAAGGTTGGTTTAACGATGCACCGCGCATAAACATTAATGTCAAATTTGACTTTAGTAACGTTTGGTTACTTTTTTCAAAGCCTCCAACGTACAAATACAATAATTTACGCGGCAATTTTAAATTTAGTCACGTGGGGTTCGGAAATTAATGAAAGCCCTGTATTATACTTTACAAGTTATATTTTTTTTAATAAAACCTTGAATTAGTGATTGTTTCAAAAACGTCTTTTAGTGCTTACAATACGAACTAAAGTAAACGAGAGTTACATGCGATTGAAAGTGATTTTAATTACCTATCAAATGAGACTAGTTTAATTAATTTCGGTAAATCGTAACTAAACTTACATGCAGTTTAATGATCACAATTTCCCGGTCTCCCCTACATCCTTCATTCAAGATAAAGAAACAAGTAAGTAGTTAAAACTGTGTAAAGTGAGATATTAATTAAAGATTAAATAAAATTCAGCGGATTATGATTAGTATAGTTGTAATCTAGCTTATTTTAGCAGTTTTATGATAAAAATTTGTGTTTGTGTTTGGCGATAAATGTTACGCCGTCTGACGACTGAAAAATAATTTTCAGTGATTTTTTTTGGCCACATATACAGTTTTTTTATTTTTACCCTAATGCATAATTTCTGAAATACAGCCAGTGGTTGCGCTTAGTTAAACACCTTGTACTATTGTAAAAAAAAATATTAAGTGTTTTAATTATTATTCCATAGTTAAAAAAATATGCTTATACAATTGTGTTTTGTTTTAACAAAAAAATATTTAATAAGAAGCCCACTATTTTTTCTGTCAAGTGTTTTGATTGTATGGTAAGTTTAATGATTGATTGCTAATAATGGAATTATGAATCCACAAAATAATTAAGAAAGAATGCCACACAAACATGTTAAGCCAATCCTATAAATTATTATTATTATCATTTGCCTGATCAAGCTACTGTATGGTGAAACAATTGTTGCAGTGTCAACTAATAAATAGTCAAATCTTAGCTGGTTTATGTCTTATTTACTAAAGCTATTTGTTTTCTTCTTAAAACAATTAATTAACTTAGGCCCATTTGCACCCCGACTGATTAACTTTAATCACCCACTAACTATTCATTAAACCTCTCATTAAGTCATAATTCTAGAACATAAAAACGTTTTATATTCGTAAGATATCCTAAACATGTCTCTTTTATCATTATGCGATTTTGTAAATAATTTATACATAAAATTGCTGTGTTTTTAAGGAGTACTAATCACTCAATAACTTAATCGACTTGGGTGAATACGGGCATAAGTGTGTTATGTGATATTTACTAGAGCTATTTGTTTTCTTGTTAAAGCAGTTATTTCACTTTAATTCTGACAATTTATATTATTTTAAAACAGTTAGTACACAGTGAAAAACTAACTTTAAGCGTTTGCAACGAACAAAATTTAAACGATGAGCGTGAGTAATTAAATTTAGTTTATATCTCCTTTAGTAATAAAATACATGGTTTTTAGTTTGATTTTCACAATTTATCAAATAAAATTCCCTTTTTAATAAATTAAATACTGAATTTCAGTTTTATATCAACATATTTCAGTATTTGTCCAATGAATTTCTCTTTTTATAAAATGAAATTCCTATTTTATTAATAATAATTAAACAATGTGTAAGAGTATCAAATTAAACTGTATATTATTTGAAATAAAACAACACAGTTGGGAGGGTTTCACTTTAATTGTTGAACACTGCAACATGTTTCACCACACAGTGGCTTCATCAGGCAGATGAAATAATGATTTTACAAAGTACAGGTAAGAGCTTATATACTAATGCAATTAAGTTAATAGAAGGGGGGGGGTTAATAAGGTAATTAGGCTGAAACTAATACAAACAATTTTGGGCGACTAAATATTGATTAGAGGTGAGTTGTTTACTTCTATTTGATCATTTAATAGAATACCTTTTTTATTATATTTATTAATTTCTAATTCTTCTAATAAGTTTAATTTACGACTTTTGTTACATTCGTGCAAAATTTTGAATTTAGGGTTAAAGTTATGTTGGTATTCGATTAAATGATTGGCGTAGGTTGAAGAGGTTTTCTTAAATTGAAAGCATTTTTGATGTTCTGAAATGCGATCTGGGAAGCTACGTCCAGTTTGTCCAACGTATACCTTAGGGCAATCTCCACACTCTAGCAAATACACGCCAGAGTTCGTAGTTTTATCAGATTTGTCTTTAGAATTATTGATGAATTTATTAAGTGAGTTGACCGTTCTAAAAGAAGGAGTTAGGTTTAAGGATCTGAGTTTTTTGCTGATGGCAATCGAAGGGGGACCGTTAAATGTTAATGAGCAATATTTATTACTCTGATTTTGAAAATTGGTGGGATATACTAATTTCAGGGCTTGTTGTCTTTGTTTTTTAAAAAGGATGTCTAAGATGAGCTTTTGACGAAAGCCGTTGTTATTAGCTATTATGAGAATTCTGTTGAGCTCATTATTAAAATTATTAATTGATAGGGGGATAGTGGTTAGCCTATGCAGCATGGAATGGTAAGCTGCTAGTTTATGTTGCATAGGATGGAATGATGTGCTATGGATCGTAGTATCTGTATGGGTCGGCTTGTGAAAAATATTGAATTCATGTTTTTGACCTGGATGTGAAATTGTTAAGTCTAAAAAATTAATAGATTTATTAGATTCGATCTCCCTAGTGAATGAAATATCCTTGTGAATTGAATTAATGAAATTTAAAAGTTGATCTAGCTGTCTCTCCGTTCCTGTGAAACAGGTGAGAATATCATCAACATATCTAAACCAGTATAGGCATTTATTAAAAAGTAGGTGTTTACTAATTATTTCTTCTAATGAATTCATGAAAATTTCGGCAAGTAACGGACTGAGGGGATTACCCATGGCTAATCCTTTGTTTTGGATGAAGAAGTTGTTATTGAATTGAAAGTAATTTTGTCGTAAACATTCATTAAGGAGATCAAGAATCTCCGACTTAACAATCGGATTAGTCCCCCGGGCGGTCAGCAATCCCTCAACCAGGTTTACCACCTCTTGAGGCGGCACGCTAGGAAAGAGATTACTGACATCAAAGGACACCAACCGGCTTTTCATCGGAACTTTGCGGTCTTTAATTCTAGTGATTAAGTCTAATGAGTTTTTAATAGCAAATGTGGATTTGAATTTCGTGTGTTCGCAAATCTGACTAATTAAATATTTTGAAATATTTCGACAAGGAGCCGAAACATATGATACTACTGGCCTAATAGGGGAATCTTCTTTATGGATTTTTAACAATCCATAAAGTTTTGGTGGTTTGGGATTCATAGGGATAAGGAGTTTTGACTGAAACTCGGAAAGGATGGCATTGCAGTTTTTGGTGATAGACTTAATCTCTTTTGTGAATTTATTGGTGGGATTTGATTTTAGTTGAACGAAGTTATTTGAATTGAGAAAATGTAGGACTTTCTCAATGTAGATTGGTTTGGGGATTGCAATAACTGAATTGCCTTTATCTGCTTTAGTGAAAACGATATTGTTTTTAATTGATTTATCCTTAAGGGATTTCGCTGTTAGGAGTTCTGAATTTTTAGAAATCAGTTTTGAAACTTGTTTGTGTTTCAAAATCTCATTCTTTAAAACACATTTATTTTCGATTGAATTATTTTTTGAATTAGTAAGAGCAAGTTCTGTTTCCACTCCCAATATTTCCAAGTCTGAAGGGCTTGGGAGTGTTTTGATGTTATGTTTGAAACCTTTTTGTAATAATTCAATTTCTTGGTCGTTAAATTGAGTCGGAGAATTAATTTTTTAGACTTAACAATTTCACATCCAGGTCAAAAACATGAATTCAATATTTTTCACAAGCCGACCCATACAGATACTACGATCCATAGCACATCATTCCATCCTATGCAACATAAACTAGCAGCTTACCATTCCATGCTGCATAGGCTAACCACTATCCCCCTATCAATTAATAATTTTAATAATGAGCTCAACAGAATTCTCATAATAGCTAATAACAACGGCTTTCGTCAAAAGCTCATCTTAGACATCCTTTTTAAAAAACAAAGACAACAAGCCCTGAAATTAGTATATCCCACCAATTTTCAAAATCAGAGTAATAAATATTGCTCATTAACATTTAACGGTCCCCCTTCGATTGCCATCAGCAAAAAACTCAGATCCTTAAACCTAACTCCTTCTTTTAGAACGGTCAACTCACTTAATAAATTCATCAATAATTCTAAAGACAAATCTGATAAAACTACGAACTCTGGCGTGTATTTGCTAGAGTGTGGAGATTGCCCTAAGGTATACGTTGGACAAACTGGACGTAGCTTCCCAGATCGCATTTCAGAACATCAAAAATGCTTTCAATTTAAGAAAACCTCTTCAACCTACGCCAATCATTTAATCGAATACCAACATAACTTTAACCCTAAATTCAAAATTTTGCACGAATGTAACAAAAGTCGTAAATTAAACTTATTAGAAGAATTAGAAATTAATAAATATAATAAAAAAGGTATTCTATTAAATGACCAAATAGAAGTAAACAACTCACCTCTAATCAATATTTAGTCGCCCAAAATTGTTTGTATTAGTTTCAGCCTAATTACCTTATTAACCCCCCCCCCTTCTATTAACTTAATTGCATTAGTATATAAGCTCTTACCTGTACTTTGTAAAATCATTATTTCATCTGCCTGATGAAGCCACTGTGTGGTGAAACATGTTGCAGTGTTCAACAATTAAAGTGAAACCCTCCCAACTGTGTTGTTTTATTTCAAATAGTATTATGGAGTTTCATCATGTATCCGCCTCATCAATTAAATATTTAAACTGTATATTATTAAAAATGTATGAATATAACAGCGAAAAATTATAATCCTTCTAAAATAACTAGCTACGCGAACAAAATTTAACATTAGAATATATTTTGTTCTCTCTCGATAATCTTTCAAATATTATTCGATATGTAATAAAGTTTTGAAATCTGATGATTAATGAACTGTTTTATACAAAACACATCTTAATTATTAGGACTTGATATTTTGACCTTTTTTTGAATGGGCTCAACAATTCTTCTATTGGATTCACGAATAGACAATTCGTGAACCTAATAGAAGAATTGTTTAGCCCGTGGATGAAAATTTATCAAACTATCAAGTCTTAGTAATATAAAGATATGCTTTCCATAAAGCAGTTCATTAATCATTACATTTTTTTTAGAAATATAGAATAATTATTTATATTTATTTAGCGCATGGCCACAGGCATGGTAATAAAAAAGCATAAAATATGCAGAGATATATACAATATATCGACATATACATAATTAGTTAAAAACAATATTAAAACATAAAATATGTAAATATAAGTATTAATATAATTAGATTGATATATGTTAAAATGCTCGAGTTACACATTTATGTCTAGTTTATTTAACTATTCTGTGGCTTCCGGCACTGCCCGAATAATATTTGAGAAATCATTATTGAGGTGTCAGAAATAAAATTGGAAACTCATTTCAAAGAAGAGGAAAGTCATTTGACAAATAGTGATATATTTTGAAATCAAACTTACATGTAGGATTTTAATTTGATAAAATAAGAATTTCCTTTAATACACAGAGAAAATCAAGCCCTGTATTAATAAACCATTTATTGACACGTACAGGGAGTTTTTCTTTAAAGTATATGTTTTTCTAAATTCAAATTCTTTTCTTTAAATCTTTGGATATCCGTTATTTTTTGACAAGAGTTCAATTTGAAGCTTCTAACGATTGTTTTCCACTCCCAGACTAAGCATGAAGTAAAATTTCGAGTTTAGAAAAGCCCCGTGAAAATTTGTCGAGGGTCGCGCAGCGACCCGAGACAAATTTTCTGGGCTTTTCTAAACTCGAAATTTTACTTCATGCGCCACGCGTATAAAACATTAAAATATTGTGGAATTTATGTATATTTGAATCTCACTTGAAATCAGTGTTTTATACGCGTGGCGCATGAAGTAAAATTTCGAGTTTAGAAAAGCCCAGAAAATTTGTCTCGGGTCGCTGCGCGACCCTCGACAAATTTTCACGGGGCTTTTCTAAACTCGAAATTTTACTTCATGCTTAGTCTGGGAGTGGAAAACAATCGTTAGAAGCTTCAAATTGAACTCTTGTCAAAAAATAACGAATATCTAAAGATTTAAAGAAAAGAATTTGAATTTAGAAAAACATATACTTTAAAGAAAAACTCCCTGTAGTATATTACTATTTATTTATTAAGCTCCATCAGAACTAAATGCTGTTTAAACATGAAAACGAAAGATTATTTTTGAAATTCTAGAAAAAAATAACACAAGTTTTTTATTTGGTTGGCATTCACTTGTAAAAATTAAAAAAAAAATGGAAAATAAAGTTAAGTGTTTTTTTAGAATACGAGTGCTTTAATCGCACAATGGAGAAATTATAATCTTCAAAACCATATAAAAATAATTTAAATCTAGCGCATTTGTCAAAGGGACTTAGATCATTTACAGCATTTGGTGTAAATCCAATTGCAGTGATTGGTCTTCCGCTAAGCCCTTTAATTCTGATTCGATTGTTATTTAAATAAATAAAATCGATTGAGATTTGAATTAATTATAGCGGTTTTAGTTTTACTAAATTTCTATTTTATTTTTAAATAATTTTAGCGTTGATATCGCAATATTAACAAGTCACTGAGCAAAACATGCAGGGAATTTATATGTAAAGTATACATATACGCTGTAATTTTTGTAGGTATTCGTAATTTATTAAACGGGGTTCAGTTTGATGTTTTTATCGATGTTTCCACTTCCTGGTTAAGCATGAAGTAAAATTTCGAGTTTAGAAAAACCTGAAAATTTGGTTTGGCCGCTTCGCGAAGCAGAGCGACCAAACCAAATTATCAGGTTTTTCTAAACTCGAAATTTCACTTCATGCGCCATGCTTAAAAACACTGAAATATTGTGAAGTTTAAAATATATTGCTAAATAAAAATAAAAAATTTTCAACTATAGCTGGATTAAAAATATACTGCTAATAAAGAATATTTTGGATTTCACATTATTTGAGTGTTTTATACGCGTGGCGCATGAAGTAAAATTTCGAGTTTAGAAAAGGCTGAAAAAAATGCTCCGCGCAGCGACCAAACGAAATTTTTAGGCTTTTCTAAACTCAAAATTTTACTTCATGCTTAATCTGGGATTGAAAACACTCGTTAGAGGCTTTAAATTGAACAATTTTATAAAAGCAACGAATTCCTTAACATTTCCAGAGTATGCATTGGGGTGTGTAAGTATACTTAATAGACAAATTCTCTGTATGCTAATAACGTTTGAACAACGATACAGCAACGTGAAACGTTGATCAAACATTACTTAAATATTCTTGCTCAATGATACAATTTTAAAGTTTAATGAAACTAAAGATAAAGCTACGAATTCGGTTTTTTTTGAATTACGTGAAGATTTAAATTAAGCTTAGAATGAAAACGCTTTCATCACAATAGTTTTTATTTTGCTGGATGTACCATCGGTTCAAACTTTGAACTTGTCAGTTAATTGTCATTTGATATGCCAAAACTGAAAATCCCTTTCTTTTACTATCATTTACATATTTATAGTCACTCCATATTATAACCTGACTTAAACGGTATAAATTTGGTTTTAATATATAAAATTACGAAAGAAACCATTCGTGAAAATGCAAATAATGTCTTAATTAATAGTCCTATTAATTAAGACACTGTTTGCATTTTCACGAATAGTTTTTTTGTAATTTTATATATTATGTTTAAAGTGTGCAAACTATAAGAAGCGTAAGCTTATTTTCTCGAATTCAAATAGTTTTGAATTTGAATTTATCTAATTTGGTTTTATTTGACATTACCCAATTTTCAATTTGTCCCAACATTTAGTGTATGTCAAACTTTGGACTTATCAGTATATTGTCTTTTGATGTGTCAAAACTAAAAATGCTTTTTTTCCCTCTCATTTACACATTTTTATTGTCACTCCATATTATAATCTTTCATTAAAAAACCTGACTTAACCGATAAAATTTTGGGGAGATTTGACATTACTCAATTTTCAATTTATCCTAACATTTTATGTCCACCGATGGTACATTTCAAGAAATGTACATCTAGCAAAATAAATATTATTGCGACGAAAGTGTTAGCGTTTTTATTCCAAGTTTAAAGATGAAGGTAAATGAATAATAGTTTTAAGAAATGAATTTAATTACAAATCCAACGGTGGTTTATTTACATGTTAGACATGTTACTCATTGAAGAATGTAGAAGTATAATTTGATAAATATATTAATTTACTGCATGCACGTTCTACAGTAGATTATTTTGAAAGGTCTGTGGATGCCGAAAGGATCCAAAACGAAAGAAATTATTTAATTAAAAAAATAGCATAGTTAAATTCGATGGTTTGCATGTGCATCTCATTCATTATTTATAATTTTTAATAAATCATACATTATTTTATTTCAACTGAGAAACAATTTTTTTTCTCATCAAAAAAGTCGTACTGACTTTACTTTTTCATTATTATTTTTGCATGTGGCTGATCAGATTTTTGTAAGCCATGTCGATTTTTTGAGACAACTTTTGCTTTTTGTTCGTGACACGTGAATTAGGTATTTTTATTTTTTTAGTAGTAGATTTTTTTCTAATTCGGGAAGGGTTCGGTTAGTAATTTGTGGTTACGTTGCTTAGTTCCGGGATCGAGAATAACCCGACCGTGTTCTACCGGCTCATGCCTGGTTCCACAGCGCAGACCAACAAGTTCCACACCTTTTATCTGCAGCAGAGGCCCGATAACGGTTTTACCTGGGCTGATATCAAGGTTAATCATCCGTTGGATTACGAGACGATAAAGGAGTATAATTTGACTATACGTGTCGAGGTAAGATTTTATAATAAAAGCAAATTGTGAAAGATGTTTACTTTCTTTCTTGTCATTGGGTTAAAAGTCGACTTTAAGTTTAAGCCGACTTTAAGTTTAAGCCGACTTTAAATATTGATGCATTTTATAATCAATTTCCGATCTGACTTTAGTAAAAGTCGACTTTAAGTTACCAAATATAGGTTGGTAACGCCTTTTTATACTTATTTTTATTATAGAGAGTTTTATGTAACACTGAACATGCCAGAAATGTAAATTTTCCTGTGTTCGATGTGTTCTGGGACGCATTAAATCATTGAGTGCGATTTCATTGGCTACAATTTTAGTAATTTTAACGCAATTTACATTTGAAGTCAAAATTAAATGTGTCATTCATTAATCGCCTATATCACTAATAGAATTTTACTACTGAACAGCAAAGAAGAATAAGAAGGAGAACAGATTCTGCTTAGATGTAAAAACAATAGAATAACAGATTCCTGTTACTTCTGTTTGTTAATATTTTTAGATAAGTTTATTCGTTGCATCAATTTCACTTGAGATTATTAAGAATTTCAATTAAACGTATTGTGGAAATCGTTTGATCAGGACCACCTCAAGGTACGTTGCTTCGTATGTACTAGCAAATATGCTGTCCCAAAACTGCCTTTCGGAAAATTATATATAAATATTTCAAATGGAAAGAGCGTGGCAAGGCAGGTCAAAATGTTTGCAAGTACCGCCCCTAGGTACAACAACACTGGGGTATTAGGTGTTCTGCTTCATTTGGCAAACATGTCAATTTTTTTTACATAATTTGTTTACATAATACGTAATAAAGATAATGTAGGTGTATTCATTATTTTATTGACTGCATAACTTATAATTAATTAATGATATGTTTCACGACAGTATTAATCTTGATTGTCTTAAAATCCCGATTCCTTTGGGCAAAAAAATATGTTCTATATTCCCACACACTGCACTGACTATAAACGCACAAGATTTTATATCTGACATATTTTATTTTGACGATAGATGTACTCTATTTACATTAGTCCTAATTTGCATTGGACCTACTAAAAATCTTAACCAATGAAATCGCACTCAGAAGATTGTAAATTGGGTTGACTATATTAAAATTGGAAATCGTAGCCAACCATATCACACTCAATGCTTTGATGCGTCCCAAAACAAATCGGACATAAGAAAACTTACATTGAAAATTTTCCAGCATGTTCAGTGTTACATAGAACTCTCGGTATAATGTTGCATAACCGTCATTTTAATTATTTATATTTCAATTATGTCATTGAAAATCTCAAAACAAACATTAGGTAAAAATAATAGTGGAATTTATTTTACAAACATAGAGGAATTACTTTAAATTCAACCTGTTAAAAACATAGAACATAATTCAGGGCAATAAAAATCGTATACAATGTCGATATCAGAAAAGGTAAAACGTCTTTAATTAATTTGCGTTAAACTATTTGCTGAATTGGTTAAATGTACCAGTTAACGAAATAAAATATATTTAATCGTTTCATGTGAAATCTTATCTTTATTTTGATACAGATTATTACCATTGTCTTTGATAATCGAAATTTTGAAAGAAAAAAAAAAAATCCGTGTCCCTGAATGCATCCACAATTTTCCCTCATTCTATACACTGCTTTTCTTTTAATCACAATATCTTCTTCGTCGCTTAAAGAATTACTATCTAAAATGTGATTCTTTCTTCTAGTTCTGTAAAATTAATGGTCCTGGCCTCGAAGCCCCGTCGAACACACGATTAGTTCTTTTTAACATTTGACAACATTTTTAGGTTACTTTTAAAGCCGGCATTATATATTTAACGTGTCAAAAGACCGACATTAAAGTCGACTTTAAATATTTAAAGTAGCTTTAACTTGATTATAAAACCGGCTATTAGAGTGAAATTTATTTACTTTAATTATTTCCTATTTCAAAGCAGAAATAGGAAGTAATTTTTGTTTATGTCTTACGGCCGGTTTCATAATCAAGTTAAAACCACTTTAAATATTTAGAGTCGACTTTAACGTAAAATTCCGTTTCATAATACAAATTTAAAGTAAAAGTCGACTTTAAAGTTAAAGTCGGCTTTTTGTCACTTTAAATAGATAAAGCCAGCTTTAAAACTAACCTAAACATGTCAATGTTAAAAAGAATGAATAGCACGGGCCATCAATTTCGTAGAAGAAAAAGCATTTTTGATAGTAATTCATCGAGCTATAAAAAAGATTTTGTGCATAAAATGAAAGAAGTATAAAGAATGAGAGCAAATTAGTTAAATTAACTGAACGACATGTATTTTTTCCGAAATTTCGATTTTCAAGGCAACGGTAATAATGCCAAATTAAAGATAGGATATCACTTGAATCGAACAAGTTAATTCATATATATTAATTATATTCAGCTAATTTAGCAAATACTTGATTGCAAATTAATTATGATATGACCTGGGGGTAGAATTTTGACCTTTTCCCATATTGAGAATTTATTTGTTTGTTATTGCACTCAAGTATGTTCTTTTCATTTTTAACAGGGAAAATTAAAATTAATTTATCTTCTTTTCTAAAACGAATTCCTCCATAATTATTACTTATTGTTAGTTGAGACATTAGCAATGACACAATTGAAAGATATTTAATCAAAATGACGTTTATGCGACATTAAATAATAAAAATAACTATTAAACGGCCAACCTACAGAGAGTTTTATGTAACACCGAACATTTTCATAACGAAAATTTTTCTTTGAAGTATCCATATGCATACGTTGCACATTTTCCGATGCTCAGTTTAATAAAAGAATTCAATTAGAAGCTTTAAGCGAGTGTTTTCCACTCCCAGGCTAAGCATGAAGTAAAATTTCGAGTTTAGAAAAGCCTGAAAATTTGGTTTGGTCGCGTAGCGCGAAGCGCGGAGCGGCCAAACCAAATTTTCAGGCTTTTCTAAACTCGAAATTTTACTTCATGCGCCACCGGTACAAAACACTGATTCAATGTAATGTTTAGCGGTGTGTTTTAAACTTCGAAATATGTCAGTGTTTTGTACCGGTGGCGCATAAAGTAAAATTTCGAGTTTAGAAAAGCCTGAAAATTTGGTTTGGCCGCTTCGCGCTTCGCGCTACGCGACCAAACCAAATTTTCAGGCTTTTCTAAACTCGAAATTTTACTTCATGCTTAGCCTGGGAGTGGAAAACACTCGCTTAAAGCTTCAAATTAAATTCTTTTCATAAGCCGAGCACCGAAAAATATAGAACGTATGAATATGGACACTTAAAATTCTCGTTATGAAAATGTTCGGTGTTACATAAAACTCTCTGTATATTCGTTACCTTAAAGTCGACTAAAGTCAGATCGGGAATTGATTATGAAACGCATTAATATTTAAAGCCGACTTTAACATAAAGTCTACTTTTGTTAAAGTCACTTTAACCCAATTATTATGAAACCGGCCGTTATTTAGTGTCTGTACTGAAATTATTAATGTTACTTTAAGTACAGAACACTGTTTTTAACGTTAAAATGTTTATGTTTTTTTTATGTTTCCATAGAATAATGGAGCTCAACAATTGGCTTCTGAAGCCACTGTTTACATCATGCTCGAGGATGTCAACGATGAAATTCCTCTCTTCACCGAACGAGAACAGGAGACCGTTCTCGAAGGTGAGCCAATCGGCACGAAAGTCACTCAAGTCAACGCCATCGATAAGGACGGAACTTTCCCCAACAACCAGGTGAGTGACTCGCTTTGAAATTCTATACTATATTTCAAGTACCCATGTCATATTTTCTAGTATAAGTTCAATCTCCACTATTTCGATTTATCTGCTCACTTTTTATTTATTGCTACAGTATGTTCAATAAAATTATACATTATAATTATTATGTCTGACGTTTTATATGACAATTCCTAAGGCGTGTAGCCAACATAAATTTAAAAGAAGATAAAATCATAGTAATCTAGAGGTATTTTTTATTGAACATACGATATTAAATCCTACACTTTATGTCAAGTACCATCGGTGGAAATCAAATGTTGGGGCAAGTAAAATTTGTTAAGTGTGTGTCAAACTTTGGACCTTTCTTTTCCTCTCATTTAAATATTTTTATTATCACTCCATATTATAACCTATGCTTAAATAACCTGACTTAACCGGTATACATTTTGTTATATTTGATATTACCCAATTTTCGATTTGTCCCAACATTTTATGTCCACCGATGGTACCTACAAATGTCGTATTATTTTTTGTAAGTTCAATTCTGTTATTCTGATTTTTTTACTTACTTATAATTTATTTCTAGGTTTACTACTATGTAGTAGATTCACCAAGGAACGAGGGGAAGGACTATTTCGAAATCAACCAGCAATCAGGAGAAGTCTTCACGAAAATCGTCTTCGATAGGGAAAAGCAGGGAGCCTACGCTTTGGAAGTGGAGGCCAGAGATGGAGCACCATCCGCACGCCCGAACAGCGACAACCAACCAAATTCAGGTAAGTCAATAATTAAAGTTGATGTCTAGGATAGTCTTTATAACGTTATGAAAATAAACGGTCTAATTGTTATGAATGAAAAACATTCCGCTTGGAAAAATGAAAGTTATGTATAGAGGATAATTAATACGAATACTAGCTTCATACAAATATAGAAATAAACAGTGTAACAATAAAACAATAAAATCTATAAACAGACTTTCGGAACAGCAATGGGCAGCCCTCTGTCACCCTTTTTGGCTAACATTTTCATGAATATCCTGGAACACTTAGTCAAAAGTAAAATACTCAATTTTCCGAGAGTCTTGTTTAGATATGTAGATGATATATTTGCAATAATAAAATCAGATACCAATATTGAAGACATACAAGCTAGTTTAAACTCGTTATAACCCAGAATTAACTTTACTTACGAAACCGAACAAAATAACAAAATCCCTTTTCTCGATTTACTACTAACAAATAATAAAGTAAAAAACAAAATAAAAATTAATATATATATATATATATATAGAAACCCCACTCATACTTTTAAATATATTCGATTTACTACTAACAAATAATAAAGAAAAAAACAAAATAGAAATTAATATATATATATAGAAACCCCACTCATACTTTTAAATATATTCACAAGTCGTCTTACACACATTTTGAACATAAACTCTCAGCATTTAATAGTATGATATTTAGAGCTCTAAATCTTCCCCTCTCAATACAAAAACCGAACTAACTAAAGAAGATTGCAATTTCATTACGTTACAATAAAGGCACAATTAACAAACTAATTAATAAGCACAAAAGAAACCAAAAATTAAACTCTGCCACAAATCTCACACCACATAAAAAAAAAAAAAACAAATTTGCTAGGTTCATATACAACCACAGAACTGTCAACCAATTTGCAAAGCTCCTGAATAAATTCAATATGACTCCTGCAATCTTTAATAACAATAAATTTAGATCATTACTAGGCAATCAATTTACGAAAAGGAGCCACTTAGAAGAGTCCGGAATTTATTCAATTGAGTGTGACAAATGTTATATAGGCCAAACCCAAAGGAATCTGCTAAAAAGATTCAAAGAACTATGTTAAGAATAAAAACATAGATACATCCGCTTTAGCTGACCATAATTTAAAAACAGGACATTATTTTGCAACAAACAATATTAAATTATTAAAACAATCTTCACATTTACGATTAAATATGTCGGAAGCCATCAAAATGCAGAAACATAAAAATAAATTATTGAATTTTGATTTAAGCCCTTTAGAGAACCCATTGTTAAACCTTTTACAAGTCCGAAAAATTGTAATCTCCTTAACAGTTTGTACTGTAATCCCCTTAATATATTGAACCTTGCGACACCCGTGTAATTAAAATTAGGTTTTTTTCGTTTCCCCATTTTATGATTTGTAAAAACAACGAATATCTGACGATTTACAGCGTATACAGTATATTGAGATACAGGGAATTTTTCTTTTCAGTATATATATATTCGGTAATTTTTAAGAGTTTAATTCAAAGCTTTTAATGACTGTTTTCCACTCCCAGACTAAGCATGAAGTAAAATTTCGAGTTTAGAAAAGCCCCGTGAAAATTTGTCGAGGGTCGCGCAGCGACCCGAGACAAATTTTCTGGGCTTTTCTAAACTCGAAATTTTACTTCATGCGCCACGCGTATAAAACACTGATTTCAAGTGATGTTCAAAATATTCTTAGAAGTACTTAATTTTCTTTTACCACTTTTATTTAAACTTTTAAATGAAGCGATAAAACAAAGTTAAGTGTTTTATTATTATTTCATATAAAGATGTACCACAAAGTGTATGCTAACCAAATCAATGATTTTAAAATATTATTGCTTAGCAGTATATTTATAATCCTGGCAGTTTATTTTTAATTCTAATTTAAAAGTATATTTTGTACTTCACTAAGAATCAGTGTTTCATACGCGTGGCGCATTAAGTAAAATTTCGAGTTTAGAAAAGCCCAGAAAATTTGTCTCGGGTCGCTGCGCGACCCTCGACAAATTTTCACAGGGCTTTTCTAAACTCGAAATTTTACTTCATGCTTAGTCTGGGAGTGGAAAACACTTGTTTAAATCTTCACATTGATCTCTTAAAAAAAACAACGAATATTGGAAGATTTATAGCGTTTAATTGGGATATGTACACTTGCAAGAAAAACTCCCTGTATGTATACTTTGAAGAAAGACTCTCTATATATCTCAGATAGTAATAAATGATATGCAGTATAAAAAACATGTTTTGGCCAACAGAAAAATTCCAGGGCTGAAAAGGTTAAAGTAGTTTCAAGAATATCAGACCAGACAATATTTTATTAAAGCATTAAATCTTGTTTTCAAGAAAGTCGAACTAAACATTTACTTTTAAACTAACATTAAACAAATCGAATGTGACGCAGAGTGTTGAAAACAAACAAGAAATTTACTCCGCTAACGTTGCACGCGATGCACTTAATCCGGACCCTCTCTCGTGAGTGTGGATTTTTTTTCTGAGCACATTCGAGGCACATATCCTCAAATATTCATGCGGAAACTTCCGGGTGTTTCAAAATTTCAAATTTCCACCACGTAGATCGCTCGCAAACAGAAAATCCCCAATTTATAAATCTGCGAACTTTAAGGGAATCCCGAGCCAAACAGCGAAGTGAAAAAAATATCGCCAGATTAGGGAAACGAAAAATTATGCTAAGGGGAAAGAAAGTGGAAGTTGACGTTGATAAAAATTTCAACGAATGATAAACGATCTATGATATTCATGCTTCACATTAATGTGCAAAACGCATTAATATAGTAAGTAAATGAAAAGTAGAACTAAGTTTGTTATTGTTAATATTTTTTCCTGTCAAATGTTTAATAAATAGGCAAATATTTAATAGACTCTTAAAAATTATTAGGGAAATGAAAAATTATGCTGGGGAAAGAAAGTGGAACTTTTAACGAATGGTAAACGATCTATGATGTTCATGCTTTACATTAATGTGCAAAACGCATTAATGATGTAAGTTAATGAAAAGTATAAACAATTTAGTTTGTTATTGTTGTTATTATTTCCCTGTCAAATCATAAATAAATAAGCAAATATTTGGTAGATTATTAGTGATTAGGGAGGCGAAAAATTATGCTGGGTAAAGAAAGTGGAAGTTTTAACGAATGATAAACGATCTATGATGTTCACGCTTCACATTAATGTGCAAAAAGCATTAAGGAAGTAAGTAAATAAAAAGTACAAACAAATTAGTTTCTTATAATTCTTATTATATCCCTGTCAAATCATAAATAAATAGGCAAATATTTAATAGACTCTTACATGATAGACAAAACTAGATCTATAAAGTAAGGATTAGACTTTCAAATCGAGCTTTGTCCATTTTTCTGAAGAGTCCTTTTGTTTTTCCCACTTATTCTTGTACAGAGATTTTTTAATAAGTATTTATTCTTTAATAATGGTGTTTTTACACTTAAACATTTTCAGCTGCAATTTTTGAAATAGCAAGTTGCATTTGAGTCGCCCAGATGCAAACCTAGCCATACACCTATTTTTTGATTTTGAGGTTTTGGTATCCCTGGAATCTACTCGTCTCAGCCTATATGTTTTATAAATAAACTCACCTTCAATAGCCATCCTAAATCTATTAAACTTAAGTTTGAAATATTCGGTCGAACCTAAAACATGCTACATTTCTCGGTTACAAAAGCTGACATATATTTTAGTTGCAAAACCTGCCAATTTTTTACTTAGTTTCACATAATTATTCCCTATTCGATACAACGTTTATTAAATACTATTTAAGTTGATTTAAAAACTCTGCAAAATCAGTTTTTGTCATTTTGCCACAAGTTTGTCCAAACACGTATGGCTGGTTTTGCATCTTGGCGACTCATTTGCAAACAATAAAATATCTAAATATAAACACGAATTAAAATTACTATCGACTTTTTACAAATATTTAGTCTTGTTGGGACTTCTTCAAATATTCATTGAAACAACTACTTCTCGAGCTAATACCTTGACAGATATTGAATTATACAATGAATATTTGAGTTACACGACAGATTTACTCTTCTATGCATAATTTACAGGGTTTTTCTATTGCATGTCACTATTAATCAAATAAGATTCACTATATTCCAAAGATATTTCACCTTGTCAAATATATGCCAAAAGATTTCCCGATTTACGAAATGAGTTTCACTTTATACCACATACTTTTCCCTTTAATATTTTTGTTGAACATTTTTGCAGTAACAATAACTTTCTTCTGAAAATATTTTATTTTTATTTATAATATGTAACACTACTTACGCCAGCATCCATTCTCCAGATAACGAGTCCTCTTAGTTCATTGCTATCATGCATATTTGACGAACTGCAGCCATTTTGCTGACAAGTTATATGTAATTGACAAACTGTAATAAGGTTTTGACATATAGGGAAATATAGTGGTATACCGTTCGATTTTTTGTATCGTGCTCACCATTGGGATTTCGTAAACGAATAATGATACGAAGTTGGACAAATTAGACAATAGTTTCAATATTTAATACTGAGTAAGAATAAGTCAACAAAGTTCAGCTTACATCATTTGTTTTAAAAATATGGCGAAAAATGTAAAAATGGATGATAATTTGTTTTTATTATAACTTTGTTATTTAATGCGATGGAGATCTGTAATTTTCTGTGTACCATGAAAGCCTTCGGGAAAATATACAGGAATTAACAGATTGTATACAGAGTGTCCCATTTTCTAGATACAACACCTATTTTTACTTTTTCTTTTGGCGGTAATATTGAATTTTTATACCATTGAAAAGATGTCGAAAAAACAATCTAGTGTATAGTGTAGTTATTTACACTCATATTCTTATTAACTTAAAAGAGGCGTTATAAAAAACAATATAGTCGACACGACGAAGAGACGTTTTTTTCCTTAAGTTTTATTCAATTTTTTCAACTAATTGACATGTAACACATGATTTCCTACAATTTTTGCATGATATTATCTAAAAATCTAAATTGGCCGACTTGATATAACAAAAATTGTCATATTTTTTCAATTGTTTTAATTAAAAACTAATTAAAATTATGGCACATGATTTCACACAATTTTTTCTTGTTCTTTTCAATGGTGCAAAAATCAAGTATAAGAAAACTAAAAATCGGTGCTGTATCTAGAGATTGGGAACTCGGTATAAAATCTGTTAATTCCTGTGTGTTTCTCTGATGATGTATATGGTACACAGCAAGTTACAGATCTCTATTGCATTAAATAACAACGTTGCAATAAACATACATTTTACAAATTTCACCATATTTTTAAAACAAATAATGTTAGCTGAAATTTGTTGACATATTCTTACTCAGAATTAAATATTAAAACTTTTGTCTAGTTTTACCAACTTCGTATCATCATTGGTATACGAGATCCCAATGGTGAGCACGATAAAAAAAAAGCGAACGGTATAGGGAAATGTATTTGATAAATGGGAAATATATTTAAGATAAAGGGATACACATTCGATAAATGGGAAATATATTTAAGATAAAGGCATACACATTCGATATAAAGTGAAATGCAATAAAAAAAACTCTGTATATGCAAAATATAACATCAGGTGAAATTATTCTCTCAACTAACTAAATGAACCAACAGGAAATTGAACAAATTTAAAAAATTACAAGGAATGAATATTAATTTGTAGATATTCTGCAAACTATTGGCAAATTCAATTTTTCTTTAAAATAAAATGTCAGTTTAAAGCTACTCAAATCGATCTGCAAATTCTTTGTGAACATAGTATCCTATTTATAAATGTCGCAACAGCAAGTGACGTGATAAAAGTGTACACGTGTATTATCTCCATAAAGAAATGTAATCCCATTTTTTTCTATATTACATAACACAAATATTTCCAACAACAATAAATTCATTATCCACAAATTTAAGCCCGCATTCATTCTTCGCGTGTTTTTCGTTTTTATCCGCCCCCTTTATTTATTTCACATATTATTTTTTGTTGTTGTCGTTCGTTCATCCGCAAGCGAAAAGCCGAAATTTTTATTTATTTCGCCTTGTCTGCGAGTCCCAGACAAATCCTGACAAGTTTATAAACGGAGATATCCGAAAACAATTCCCGTATTTCCTGCCCTAGCCCCTCCTTTTAAAACCGGATTTATTTACGTTTCAGTAGTTAAGATCAAGTTATCTCCGGAGGATAAATATGGAATAAACGGGGCTCCGCGTTTTCCGTCAGCAAGAGAAATGTTATACTGGGTTTTACTTATTTAAAGGAGATTTTGTAAACAACGCGTTCGGATAATACAATAAGGGTGTTTCTTCTATATTATATCTGCATGTGGGAGGTAAACTACACCAAGCCATAATTTTTCAAAATTGTTTTTTTTAAGTGTTAGAATCACAATTTTTTACTCTATGGAAAGGTCATATCACTGTAAAATTTAAAAAATGACTGTTGGTATTTACCTCCCACATATAATACACAGGGTAATTCATACCAGGAAACGAACAATTTATATTCGTGTTCAAGATTGGATTCTGAGCAAAATTTAATAAATAACTTTTTTTTTAGATATTGAGGTTCAAACTTTTGAAACATATATAAATTTCAAGTTTCACAAAAAAACAAATAGTAAACAATATATATGAAAAAGATTGTTATTCCTTACTTCACTAATTATAAAAATAAAAAGTGAAGTAAGGTTTTTTATGTGTAAATATCACTTTACGTAAACTCAAAAACATACAGTTAGTAGACAATATGAAAACTTTATTTAGTCACAGAAAGAAAAACCACTAGTTTAACTTACAAGAGATGTTCGAAATGTCCACCACCAGCGATGCAAGCCTGGCAACGTAAAACTACAGAATTATAAACTGCAGCAAAATCTGGTTCATTTTCAATTTCAAGTGCAGCATTCATAATTCTGTCTCGTAATTGCTCTTCATTCTGTATACGAATCTTCTTTGATATTCCCGACAACTTTCTAATTTATTTTATTTTGATCTTTTAAAATGTGACAATTTTGAACATTCTCAGTGCCCACCGGCGGAACACAAACAAAATTTGTATCTATTTTACACTAAATATAAATAGCAATACTCAAAGTATGTGATAACAATCAACAAATAACAAATGTGTTTTTTATTTCAAAGCAATTTCCATAACCTACTATTTATTTTATGGACAAAAATTAAATAGGTTCCGAAAACCTTATGCCTCGTTATCTCTAAAACAAAGGCCGATATTTTACATTTTTTGCTTAGAATCCAATCTCGAACACGAATATTCATTTTTCGCCTCCTGGTATAAATCACCCTCTATTTGTATGTGGGAGGTAAATTATACGGAAAACATAGTAGGTGCTTTCGTTTTGTCATAAAATAAATATTGTTAATTGTGAAAAGAACTGCAAGTGTCTTTCTTCAGTTACCAATTTATTATTAATAAATGTTCCACCAAGTAATTAACGAGTCAATCGTTAAAGAGATATTTGCTGAAAATCTTAAAAATTTGATTAAAATGTATGTAATTACACTTTAGTTTATGATGATGATTTTAATTTAATTAATCTAAATTGAATATCTAAAGTAAGTAACTAGAAGCTAATTAAATAATACTAATTACACAAATTACTCATGTGTGTAAGTTGAAATGCAAAACATTTTAATTGTATCTGAATCTGCGCGAAGTAAGCGCGTGAATAACAAGTCTCTCTTTAGAGTGAAAAAACAAGCATTTTTATCGGAATGTCAAACGCCAACCAATTAAAACTTGTAACGAATCATCCCTGACATATTAAAACGCGCTGATTTTATTTTTCGTACGAGCGAGAAAATGAAATACACAGCATATTTAATTTTAATTTGATGGAGGATTTAATTTAGAAGTAACTTCTCCCAATTTGGACTTAATTTAATGTATACGGTTATTGCATGCATACATGCATGTATGCATGTGCTTGTTTATTAAAGTTTAAGTGTGTTAGGACGGCAATTTCGGAATGAGTTCCGTCCCATTTATTCGAAATTATGCGCCTTGCAAAGTGGGTCGATACGTTTGGGATGAAATGCTATGCGAACGAGGGTTTTCCACTCCTTGGTTAAGCATGAAGTAAATATTTCGAGTTTAGAAAAGCCTGAAAATTTGGATTGGTCGCTCCGCGAAGTTGAGCGACCAATCCAAATTAGGAGGCTTTTCTAAACTCGAAATATTTACTTCATGCGCCATACGTGCGAAACACTGACCTATTCTGAAGTTTAAAAAAAACATATAAGTACTTTATTTTGAGCTGCAATAACACAGCTTGATGAAGTATAATACTAATAATATTAAAGAAAACCACCACTTCGACAGCAACTTTCAAATCCTCCATATCCCCAATAAAGGACGGAAATTAAATTTATTAGAAAATTTAGAAATACTAGTAAATAAAAATCTTTAATCGGGAAATTTACTAGTTGATGCATATTCGCTAATTTTTAAGAATTTAATTCAGAGCTTATAACGACTATTTTCCATGCCCAGACTAAGCATGAAATAAAATTTCGAGTTTAGATAAGCCACGTGAAAATTTGTTGGTCGCGCAGCGACCCAAAACAAATTTTCTGGGCTTTTCTAAACTCGAAATTTTACTTCATGCACCACGCATATAAAACACTGATTTCAAGTGATGTTCAAAATATTCTTAGAAGTACTTAACTTTCTTTTACCACTTTTATTTAAACTTTTAAAGGAAGCGATAAAACAAGGTTAGGTGTTTTATTATTATTTCATATGAAAATGTACCACAAAGTAATTGCTAATCAAATCAATGATTTTAACATATTATTTTTTTGCAGTATATTTATAATCCTGCTTTAGCAGTTTATTTTTAATTCTGATTTAAAAGTATATTTTGAACATTACTAGAAATCAGTGTTTCATACGCGTGGCGCAGAAAAGCCCAGAAAAATTGTCTCGGGTCGCTGCGCGACCATCGACAAATTTTCACGGGGCTTTTCTAAACTCGAAATTTTACTTCATGCTTAGTCTGGGAGTGGATAACACTTGTTTAAATCGTCAGTTTGAACTCTTAAAAATTGTAAAAAAAATGTAATTGGGATATTTATACTTAAAAAAACTCGCTGTATAATATTACAGACTTAATAATAATCGAATAGAGAAATAGTACCACGAATAACATATTAGTTACTTGTTTCTCGTTG
Organism: Philonthus cognatus; assembly: GCA_932526585.2. NCBI lineage: Eukaryota > Metazoa > Arthropoda > Insecta > Coleoptera > Staphylinidae > Philonthus > Philonthus cognatus. The sequence continues at coordinate 11,431,765 of OW052244.1, forward strand.
ATCACTTCATGAAACATGAACAAAAATGTTTGATTTGTTACACTTGATGATTTTACTTTATTTTAATATCGTTTTAAATATTTAAAAACAATAATAAAATAAAGTGTAATCATCAAGTGTAACATATCTAACAATTTTTTTATTTAATAAAATATAAAACTAATGCAAATAATGAGTAAAATAATTGTATGAAAGCAAATAATAAATCCTAATAAAATTTTTAATTCGCTGCGAATTTTTCGGTGTGACAAGCACGAAACCGGGAACGATTGTTATTAGTAAATGAGACGAATCCCCGTGAAGGGCTTTTCGGATTAATTTATAGCCACTTTAATTTAAGGGCCCTCTCCGAGCCCTTAATAACTCCAGAGGGCAGTGCTCAATAAAAGGAATTAAAGTATGTAATTATGATCAAGCCGGAAGAACAGTGGAAAATTCGCAAGTTTTAAATTTAAAACCCATCAATAGAATAATTAACTCGTAAACTATTTTCTCACTTAACAAAAACTTTATCTACGCATGTTTTAATTAAATCTTAACAACATAAAAATCTGCTTTCGCTAGTGTTTTAAATTTAAAACCCACATAGCACTAGAACGAATTTCTTACTTGAAAACTAATCTATCTGCGCAGGTTTTAATTAAATTTTAACAACATATTAATTAACAGCTTCAGAATTTCTCATCATGACTCTTTATTAGATAATCATGATATACAGGGTGTTTTACCTAAAACCCCAGAGACTAATTTACAAGAAACTAGAAATGTTATTACACTTTCGTTTGTTGTAATCAATAGATGTCATTCAAGGCTTCAAATTGAGGTAGAATTGGTATCACATATACTTACGGTTTCGCTGTCAAAGGCGTGAGAAAATGTCATTCGATGATCAGAACTTTAGAAGTGACTTTTTCTAAAAGAATAGAATATTTCAAGACATTTTTATCATATGCATATTTTAAATTAAATTGGCCATTTTTAAGTTATAACCAATTTTGATATTTTCAAGAACTTCTAAGATACACATTTAAAGTAGTACAACTTCTCAAAATTAGCATATCTAACAATAAAATTTAATAAAATACATTGTAAATTACAGAACACTAATATTTACAACAATATAATTCAATTTTTGTTAACATTTTTTACTCAAGCTTTAGGCTTTTCTAAACTTGAAATTTTATTTCGTGCTTAATCTGGGAGTGGAAACACTCGTTTATGGCTTCAAATTGAACACTTTTATAAAGAACGATTGCCTGAATATTTGCGGATTATGCATCGGTATATACAGAGGGTTTTATGTAATACCGAACATTTTCATAACGAGAATTTTTCTTTAAAACGTCCATATGCATACTTTGCACATTTTTCGATGCTTGGTTTATTAAAAGAATTTAATTTGAAGCTTAAAGCGAGTGTTTTTCACTCCCAGGCTAAGCATGAAGTAAAATTTCGAGTTTAGAAAAGCCTGAAAATTTGGTTTGGTCGCGTAGCGCGAAGCGCGGAGCGGCCAAACCAAATTTTCAGGCTTTTCTAAACTCGAAATTTTACTTCATGCGCCACCGGTACAAAACACTGACATATGACGAAGTTTAAAACATACCGCTAAACTTTACATTTAATCAGTGTTTTGTACCGGTGGCGCATGAAGTAAAATTTCGAGTTTAGAAAAGCCTGAAAATTTGGTTTGGCCGCTCCGCGCTTCGCGATACGCGACCAAACCAAATTTTCAGGCTTTTCTAAACTCGAAATTTTACTTCATGCTTAGCCTAGGAGTGGAAGACACTCGCTTAAAGCTTCAAATTGGATTCTTTTAATAAACCGAGCATCAGAAAATGTGCAACGTATGCATATGGATACTTCAAAGAACAATCTCGTTATGAAAATGTTCGGTGTTACATAAAACTCTATGTATATATACTTAATAGAATAATTCCCTGTATGTATGTGACTAATGCCTCAAACTTTACAGCGAAAACATTGGGATAAGTACACTTTAAAGAAATAAGTCTCGTATTTAATAGTAGCGAATAAAATGCAGTACTTTTAAAAGTTGATTTCATTTAAAACACGAACACATTGGCGATTTAGTAAACTTCATACATGAATGATTTTTTTTTTAATTCCGGGGCAATTGTTTGAATTGTTTCAATTGTTTCTTTTAATATATAAAACCAAACTGTTTCCAGCACGCAATTGATTAAATTCCTACCCAAACAAATCCGCCAATTTTATTATTTTAACATTTTTCATAAAACAAATATTCGTATACACTCCACACACAAACAAAATCCGTGTTTCTATTAAATAAACTGTCCACACAGTAAACGTGATTTAGGTTAAAACCCGCACTCGACTAATCGAATAAAAATCATTTTTGTTTAAATTATCGGTTTTCATTTTTGTATTAAAACGCGGGGATAGTTCAATTAATTACTGGTACGATTTTAAACGGGGCTGTTTATAAAAATCGTGCCGATTTACAAGCACGGTCGGGATTAATTCAATTATTTCACCCCTCTGTAAAGGATGTCGTTAAAAACCGTTGTCGAAAATGTCATGTAAATGGGTTTTGCTGAAAAAATACGATCGTGCTAATTGTAGTTAATAAATCGGTACAACGTAAAATGAATGTACAATATAAAATTTAAATAAACCAATAAAAATGTAATGCTGTAAAATCACAATAAAATAGATAATAACGCAAGATTATGCTTTTTTATATAATTGAGATTGTATATAACCGATTATGCGAAATATCTTTTTAAAAAACAGTCTGATTTCAAAATTATTAAGACTATTTATTACAATTAATGAAATAACAATTTATCTGTTTTTTATGAACTAATTTCTACTATTATATAGGTTTTTAATTGAAATTTATTTTGTTTGTTTTAATAACAAATTATTTTATTTTCCTAATATATAGATTTTTAATTTAAATTCATTTGGTTTGTTTTACTAATAAGTTAGTAAAATAGTTTACGAGATATGGATTTAAATTTTTTTACATCACTTAAATGCGTCCTTAAAAATACAATAACATTGAAATAACAAAAACTAATTTAACAAATTAAATACTCAATTAGATAGATACTTTTTTGCTTTCTGTATTGTTTTAATAAAGCATCTAATATTATCCTAAAGTGTTTTCCACTCCTAAACTAAGCATGAAGTAAAATTTCGAGTTTAGAAAAGCCTGAAAATTTGGATTTGACGGGGCGCGCGAGCGAAGCGAGTCGCGCTCCGGCAAATCCAAATTTTCAGGCTTTTCTAAACTCGAAATTTTACTTCATGCGCCACGCATATAAATCAAAAATTTATTTTAAAATTCAGAAACATACACATACATACCAACAAAGCGTACATAACTGAAATTAGTCGATAGAAAAAGTATCCAATATGTTACGAGAGAAATGATTTTATAAAAAATAGGGTCATTCTCATTTATTTGATTGCATTAAACAGTCTCAATAATTTTGAATTTAAACTATATTTTTTTACAAGATATTTCGCTAATCGCGTACATACAATCTTAATAATAAAAAAAAAACATAATCCCGCGCTTAATACTCTAAGAGCTCGAGCATAGGAGTGTGGAATTTCGCGCGCCCGGCGCATCCACCATTTCTCGAGCGCGACCCAACGTGTTTGCTCGAGTTCTAGATTTAAAGTTAAAGCTGGACAAACAATGGGCTAATAGTCTTCGCTAGTTTAGCACCTAAAACACTGGAGCCACTTATAATACGGCCCGAAACTTGGAAATTGCCGAACCGTCGAACTACTTAGTCCCCAGACTAAACACAGTATTTCGGGCTTGGCGCGACATGCATGCGCTACTGTTTTGTTATCGTACGGTCTCCGATACCTTTGTTTTTGTTTGAGTAAACCTTTGTTGTATTTTGGATAATCATTTTATGTCGATAATGAGTAAAATTAATAAGTAGAAGCATAATCTCGTAACAACAAATTTCAATCAAACATATGAGGGGCTAAGAGCCCCCTTAGCTAAATTATGTTAGACGAAATAAAAATGTCTAACATTTATTAACATAAGAAGTATATTTTTAACTTCACTTTAAATCAGTATTTTATACCTACGCCACAAATATACAATACTGAGTTAACTTTAACTTTAACTTTATTTACGGAAATCTCCATTATAATGTTTACATTATACAATCATTTACACACTTGTTTATAATCCTAGGTAATCCTAAATAGTATTAATGAGTAATAATGAAGTAAATCCCCAAATGGTTTAAAGAACCAACTCAGTGTTGCAAACGGCTTTATAAATTAACGTGAACGGGTTTATAATTTCAAAATTGTTACACTAATTATCACAGTTTCATCACAGACATGTGACACATTGAATCTACAAATATTGTAAGTTAAAATATCACAGATCAGTTATCACGTAATCAGAAATTGTATATCACAGGTATGTTTCACATTGAATATACAAATATTGTAAGATAAAATATCACAGATCAGTTATCACAGAAATTGTATATAACAGACATGCCAAGACAAAACGTTAACAACAAACCTAACAAACAACAAATTAATATGAATATACAATGATAAAACTGAGACAAAAATGCAACAAATAAATATGAGAGACAGATAAATAAAATAAATAAATAAATAAAGAGACAAATAAAAAGTAAAAAATAATATATTTACATCCTACTGCTTTAGAACTAGATTACATCTGATAAATGAATGCGTTGTAATTTATTCTTAAATATATTGAGCGAATAAATGAAAATCATCATTCATCTCTAACATATATGACAACAGGTTTTGATCTACCTTTAAGGAAACCATGTTGTTGAGGAATAATTGCATTGATACACGACCACATAAGCTGTTGTGAGATAAGATTATCTAGCATTTTTGGCAAAACAGACTGGATAGAAATTCCCCTGTAATTAGAACTAAATGATCTATTTCCACTTTTGAAAATTGGCAATGGCAATGTAGCTACTTTTCCAGCAGTCAGGAAAAGTTAAAGTGAAGTTTAAATATTATAAATAAATAAATAAAAATAGTTTAAATATATTGGTTTTGTAAATATATTTCTTCGCGACAATCTTATAATATGTGCATTATTTAATGTTGTGGGCAACATAAATGGGGTGCATTAAACACGGGATTGTTTAATGTGTTTTTTCTTAACACGAGCGTGTTTAATGTGGTTTTTAACCACGCTAATTCGCGTTTTAATACAAGCCCTATTTCATATTCAAATCATGATACCGCAATCTGTCATAATTTAAAAATAAATGAGTGATTCAGTGACTTAGTGACTCAGTATAATATTTATAATAATACTTTATATAAATACTTCGGCTCGTTCCGCCAACATCGATCTCGTGATTATTAGCTATTATTATATGCTCGTTCTACAATAAACTATTAAAAACGTTTTACGAAGTTATTAATAAGAAAAAAGTATTCGATATACTCCTTGTGTTTATAAATGTTAGAAATGGTTATCAAAGTAAAATTGTGGAAAACACTTCGTATAAAAATATTAAAAATATTTATAAATTTACTAGTTGTCATAGATATTAACAGACCCAGTAACTGCTTAGTATATTCTTCTACTCACGCTCGTTTTCTTAAGTCTCTTCTTGTAACTCTTTTATTTAAGCATCAATGAACATTATTCTTTCTTCCTCTGCGAAATGTTAGCCGAACTTAATCACAGAATTTAATTTGTTTATTAACTACATAAATCCACTCCGCGCTTAATTGTACTTCGCAAAAGAAGAATAGGGCCGTAACGTAACATTTCCCGCTCCCAATGAATAGCTAAAAGCGGGAAAAAAGTGTAACAGCCTGCGCTTTAATTGCGCCTCACTTTCTCCCTCTCTTAAATCCTCCGAAATGGCCCTAATTAGCCGCCCCCGATTAGTCTTAAATATTAGATTAAGGAAACGGCGCCAAAAAGTTGTAATAATGAGAGGGAAAGGAGCGACGGCGCGAGGCGAGGATTTCGCGAGTTCTGGTGATTAACATTTTTGGTGGGGGCGCCGGGCGTTTGATTATACTTTGTGTGTGTAATAAAGTAAGAGGTTTGTTAAAAAGGGTTTATATCATTTACAACATTTTTAATAATACAATAAATGTAAAGATATAAATGTGACCAGATGAAGGATTTATAATGCATAATAATAAACTAAAGGGCTTGTTAAACTCGATTTATCTCTGATTACGGTATATTTAATTAAAATGCTTGTTTTTTTTTCACAGATTTTATATTTGGCCTGACTAGTTTCGATCTTTCAAAGAGATGTGTACAAAAATTACAAAACACCAAAACGTTTATATCTTTAATACATTTCTTAGATTAACAGAGAATCCAACAAAATGTTCCTCGGTTTATGTTTCTTGTGTTGTGATTATTAAACACAAAGTGCCTATAAATTGAACTTGCTTTATCTTCGAGTGCATAAACTCTAAAGCACACAGTGTAAATTAAAAATACAAGCTCGTTTAGAGAATAGGGGCTTTGTGCAGAGTGAACAAGAAACCAGCTGAAAGTGGCTTAATCGCCCACAAAAGGCGGAAATAAATCGTGACCATTAACTTTATAACGAACCAGGGTGAAATCTAAGTTTCACAGTCATGTTCAACTCATTTAAAACACTCCAGAATAAAAATATATATAGGGTATTTTTCGTTTAAGTATACCTACATAACCGAATCAAGCGCCGTACAATTTCAGTCATTTATTCTTTTTTTAAACGCTCTTATGTTACTTCTAATGACTGTTTCCACTCCTTGCGCCATGCGTATAAATCACCGATTTTATGTGATGTTCAAATGTACTGCTAAAGCCTTTTTTGCTATAACTTTGTTAATTAGAAAGACAACGAGCTGAAATTTGAAATGTACCCCAAATAACATCCTAGAAATACAATAAAATTGACAAAAATTATACAGGGTGCCCCATTTATAATATTCGACATCAAGATTTAGTTTTTCTTATGGCAGGGATATTCGATTTTTATATGATTGAATAGAGCTGGAAATTTAAGTTGAAAATCATGTATCATATATCAAATTAACTAGGTAATTTTCATATCTCATAAAATGGAATACACCCTCTATAAAATTTGAATGTTTTTCGTATTTCTAACAACCCATTTAAGTTATATACAGAGAGTTTTATGTAACACCGAACATTTTCATAACAAGAATTTTTCTTTAAAGTATCCATATGCATACGTTGCACATTTTACGATGCTCGGTTTATTAAAAAAATCCAATTTTAAGCTGTAAGCGAGTGTTTCCACTCCCATGCTAAGCATGAAGTAAAATTTCGAGTTTAGAAAAGCCTGAAAATTTGGTTTGGTCGCGTAGCGCGAAGCGCGGAGCGGCCAAACCAAATTTTCAGGCTTTTCTAAACTCGAAATTTTACTTCATGCGCCCCCGGTACAAAACACTGACATATTACGAAGTTTAAATCACACCGCTAAACTTTACATTGAATCAGCGTTTTGTACCGGTGGCGCATGAAGTAAAATTTCGAGTTTAGAAAAGCCTGAAAATTTGGTTTGGCCGCTCCGCGCTTCGCGCTGCGCGACCAAACCAAATTTTCAGGCTTTTCTAAACTCGAAATTTTACTTCATGCTTAGCCTGGGAGTAGAAAACACTCCCTTAAAGCTTAAAATTGGATTTTTTTAATAAACCGAGCATCGTAAAATGTGCAACGTATGCATATGGATACTTCAAAGAAAAATTCTTGTTATGAAAATGTTCGGTGTTACATAAAACTCTGTAAACTTTGTAAAAAAATAATGTAAAACTATTATTACCAGCACTAATAAATATGTTATTTAATTGATGAGGCGGATACATGAAGAAACTAAATAATACTATTTGAAATAAAACAACACATTTGGGAGGGTTTCACTTTTATTGTTGAACACTGCAACGTGTTTCACCACACAGTGGCTTCATCAGGCAGATGAAATAATGATTTGACAAAGTACAGGTAAAATCTTATATACTAATGCAATTAAGTTAATAGGAGGGGGGGGGGTAATGAAGTAATTAGGCTGAAACTAATACAAACCATTTTGAGCGACTAAATATTGATTAAGGGTGAATTGTTTACTTCTATTTGGTCATTTAATACAATACCTTTTTTGTTATATTTATTAATTTCTAATTCTTCTAATAAGTTTACTTTACGACTTTTGTTACATTCATGCAAAATTTTGAATTTAGGGTTAAAGTTATGTTGGTATTCGATTAAATGATTGGCGTAGGTTGAGGAGGTTTTCTTAAATTGAAAGCATTTTTGATGTTCTGAAATGCGATCTGGGAAGCTACGTCCAGTTTGTCCAACGTATACCTTAGGGCAATCCCCACACTCCAGCAAATACACGCCAGAGTTCGTAGTTTTATCAGATTTGTTTTTAGAATTATTAATGAATTTATTAAGTGAATTGACCGTTCAAAAGGAAGGAGTTAGGTTTCAGGATTTGAGTTTTTTGCTGATGGCAATCAAATAAATATGTTATTATAATTTATGCTAATTACGTTGATAATGTCATTTTTTACATGGGTAAAATATCTATGTCAAGAAAATACTGCTCTTGTCTTATAAGCGATAAATACCTCATGAATACTTTTTAAAATATTTTTCATTTAACGCCAAAGAAGAGTAATATTATAATAATTTTAAGGAGATTATGATTTCAAATCAAAATCACAACTAGGAAAATCATTTAGATATCTTTATGAAATTTTGTGTGAGTATTTATTAAATTTATTGAATTATTCTGTTAAAATATGTGATAATCCAACAATACTGCATTTGTAATTTTAAAGTTACACTTAATTAAAAATAATACATGAATAAACGGGTAATTCTATGAAACTTTTGGGGAAATATGGATTTAAAAAAAATGAATCTTAAAATCGGAATACAATATCATCATAAAAATTTGTGTAGATATTGAAAAAGTATTGCTCTCTTCAAATATGTAAAAAACCAAAAATACCTTCTTTGTAATTTTCGATTTCTTTTCATTCTTTTCTTTTCGTTTATAGTGCCAAAATATTTACAAAAATATTTGCACACGTCAATGTACAATTATTACATATAAGAACTGTAGTCAAGAAATGCATCTATCTTAAAAGGACAATTAGTCAATAGTACGTTTTTAATACATTTTTTGAATTTGTTTACGTTTAAATGTCTTACATGTTCCGGGAGGGAATTGTATAGTTTTATCCCATAATAGTTGACGCCGCAAAGTGTTCTGTCTAATCTAATGCATGGAGGAGCATGCAGGTTTTGCTTTGTGCGTGTGTTATGACTATGCATACCGCATATTGTTTCATATTTGGAAATATTTATTTTAACATACATAAAAGCTTGGAGTATTTAAGAGTTAGTAATTTATGCGATTTAAATATTTGTTTTGAATTATGTCTGTAATAAACGCCACTGGTAACCCTTATAACTTTTCTCTGAAGACTAAATATTCTTTCGGAAGAAGCTAAATATCTCCAAATAAGTATTCCATAACTCATTTTAGAATGAAACAATGCATGGTAAGCGTTAAGTAATACCTGTTTGGAGGCTGTGATATTCCTAAACAAGTAAATTATTGAACTCAATTGCTTCGCAAATTTATCACAATGAGTAAACCATGTTAGGGTTGGCTCAAAGTAAAATCCCAGTAGTTTTTTTTTGTACCTAATCACAAAATGTTTATTAAAAGAAAACATCGCACTCCTAAATAAGTCTTTAAAATACAATGAAATTGACAAATTTTAAGCAAGGGGTACCATTTTTGTTTAAATACGATCTTTGTTTGACATATGTGTGACACATGATTTAAAGCTCAAATTTCCTGCTCTTTTCAAATATGGTTGCGATATAAAAATTTGAATTGTGAGGTCGGATCTTAAAAATTAGACACCCTGTATATACTTTGACATTTTGACTGTGAACATTTTTATAGAAATATTAAAAATGTGATAATTAACGCAACTTACCAGTAGTCTGTTTTACATAGACTAATTCAAATATTCGTTGCTGGAAAAATTAGTTGTAGATTGTAATATGTATTAAATTAATATATTTTTTAATCAGAAATTATTGACAATTTCATTTACTCTTAAAACAATTGTGCCGCAATGTTAGAAAAAAAATGTAAAATTATCAGCCAACCTACCAATAGTTTGTTTTACAGAGACTAATTCAAATATTCGTTGCTAGAAAAATCAGTTGTAGATTGAAAAAATTATCGCTGTTTAAATATGTATTAAATTAAAATATTTTTTAATCAGAAATTATTGATAATTTCATTTATACTTTAATTACTCTTAAAACAATTGTGCCGCAATGTTAGAAAAAATGTAAAATTATCGGCCATGTTTAATCAAATTCAGCTTTATAGTCATATCACCACAAGTTTTCTACACTTGATATTTGTGACATTGTTTTTTTTAATATTTTTAATTACAATATCTCCAATTTCATGTTGTTGTTAAACCGAATTATAATCAGGTGAAAGAGAAAGAATAATGCATGTTATGAATACGATACGAGGGTTCAACAGCACTTCTGATTTACGAGAGGCTATTAATTAACACTCCATAATAAATTCCCGCGTGTTCATTAAACATGGTTTTAGTTTATGATATATAAAGTAATGGAGGAGATTTAAAAACGTCAATGGCAGACGCTGCGAAAGTCACGTTTTTCGCAAACGCTCAATTTCGCCTTGTGTGTTCCTTTATTTGACACCGGGCGTGAAAAATGTTGACGAAATAATAATAATAATAAAGCTGGGAGCTGGAGACAAGAAATATGACTCGGATTATAGTGGGTTCGAATCAAGTTTTAAACGACGTGAATTTACACAGGTTTTGTGAATATAAATGATTTGGTTTGGGGAGGCGAGTTTATTTATGAGCAATAAAAAATATTTACGTGAATATTAATATCTTTCTTTATATGCTGGGTTTATATTAGTTCCAAAATTATTATTCTTTTAAGTATACATGTATATTCTCGATGCATACGCTGTACATTTTCAAGCATTCGTTGCTTTTTAAAAGTTCAATTAGGTGTTTTTAACAAGTGATTCCACTCCCAGACTAATCATGAAGTAAAATTTCGAGTTTATAAAAGCCTTAAAATTTGGTTTTGTCCATCTGCGAAGCGGAGCGACCGAACCAAATTTTCAGGCTTTTCTAAACTCGAAATTTTACTTTATGCGCCACGCGTATAAAACACTGATTTTAAGTAAAGTTCAGAAAACATATATTGTCGTTTAAGTTTCAACATCGCATATCTCACTTTTTCCTACTTTACAGGAGAGCGATAAAACTGTTTTGAGATATAAGAAAATTTGTGATTTGAGATATGTGAAGATGATAATAACCTCGATTGTGGCGTTTTCAAGCATCAGAACGATGAAGTATTGCTACCAACGCAATGGCAAGGAAATATAAATCCAACAGTACGCATAACTCAATTTCGCTTTTTTTTGAGCTATGCCATGTTGAAAATTAAACGACGATATTTATTATACAGGGAGTTTTATGTAACACCGAACATTATCATAACGAGAATTTTTCTTTGAAGTATCCATATGCATACGTTGCACATTTTCCGATACTCGGTTTATTAAAAGAATTCAATTTGAAGCTTTAAGCGAGTGTTTTCCACTCCCAGGCTAAGCATGAAGTAAAATTTCGAGTTTAGGAAAGCCTGAAAATTTGGTATGGTCGCGTAGCGCGAAGCGCGGAGCGGCCAAACCAAATTTTCAGGCTTTTCTAAACTCGAAATTTTACTTCATGCGCCACCGGTACAAGACACTGATTTAATGTAAAGTTTAGCGGTGTGTTTTTAACTTCGTAATATGTCAGTGTTTTGTACCGGTGGCGCATGAAGTAAAATTTCGAGTTTAGAAAAGCCTGAAAATTTGGTTTGGCCGCTCCGCGCTTCGCGCTACGCGACCAAACCAAATTTTCAGGCTTTTCTAAACTCGAAATTTTACTTCATGCTTAGCCTGGGAGTGGAAAACACTCGCTTAGAGCTTCAAATTGAATTCTTTTAATAAACCGAGCATCGGAAAATGTGCAACGTATGCATATGGATACTTCAAAGAAAAATTCTCGTTATGATAATGTTCGGTGTTACATAAAACTCCCTGTATAATAAATATCGTCATTTAATTTTCAACATGGCATATCTCAAAAAAAAAATGCGAAATTGAGTTATGCGTACTGTTGGATTTATATTTCCTTGCCATTGTGTTGGTAGCAATACTTCATCGTTCTGATGCTTGAAAGCGCCACAATCGAGGTTATTATCATCTTCACATATCTCAAATCACAAATTTTCTTATATCTCAAAACAGTTTTATCGCTCTCCTGTAAAGTAGAAAAAAGCGAGATATGCGATGTTGAAACTTAAACGACGATATATGTTTTCTGAACTTTACTTAAAATCAGTGTTTTATACGCGTGGCGCATAAAGTAAAATTACGAGTTTAGAAAAGCCTGAAAATTTGGTTCGGTGGAAAACACTCGCTTAAAGCTTCAAATTAAATTCTTTTAATAAACCGAGCATCGAAAAATGTGCAACGTATGGATATGAATACTTCAAAGACAAATTCTCGTTATGAAAATGTTCGGTGTTACATAAAACTCTCTGTATATTCAATATATTTATTTACAGAATACATAGAAAAATACATATAATAAGTAATTACAATAAATTAAATTTAAATTCTGTAAATTGGCTTTCGACCCTAGGGGTCTTTCAGCCGATATGTGTTATTTTCTTAAGTAATTTTTTTATTGATATGTGTAATTTTTAAAGGAGACGTAAGCAGATGTAGATATTTTATAAATTAATCTAATAAAATCTGATTTAGATCAGTGCTTGATAAGCGTGGCGCATGAAGTAAAATTTCGAGTTTAGAAACCAAACCAAACCAACCCAAATTTGAAGGCTTTTCTAAACTTGAAATGTTACTTCATGCTTAGTCTGGGAGTGGAAACATTTGTTCGAAACTTTAAATTGAACGTTTTTCAAAATCAACGCATGAATTAAAATTTACGGCGCATGCCCCGGGATATGTGCACTGAAGAGAGAAATTACCTGTATGTAAATGTTTACATAATATATATACATAATCTTTTAATCACTGTAATTACAACTTGTTGTGCATACGATATATGTTATTCCTCTATATTATCGATTCGGACTATATTGCTAATCAAATTTCAACTACTTAGTTAATAGACGTGTATGATCAGAGTGTAACCAATAAATAATTCACATGTGCATGCGTGTGTGATGGTGTGTGTGTGTGTGTGTGTGTGTGTACCCTGAACAAGTAACAATAATTTCGACGGAAACCTGATCCTGCACACTTAATCCTATTTGCCAGGATATGCACCGAAGGGCATTAAGCACAATCAAAACTGGACGCACGAGAGATGAATATGCAAACTAATTAAGGCCCTCTTTGATATGAATCGATCGGATTACACGCTGATAATTATATTAAATACACATGGTTTCACCCAGCAAAATCCTTCTTATCTGAAACTAAATACACCTCTTATTAACAAATATAAACCAGTTACAATCAGATTTTGTTTAAATTTGTTAATGAGAGTGTTAAAAACAATTAACGAAAAGAATAAAAAATGAATCACCTAGAAGTAAAAGGTTCATCCCTTTACTTCTAGGTGATTCATTTTTGATTCTTGTGAGTATTAAAAAAATTGAGAAGTAGAGTTTTTTAAGTTACATTAAAACCAACAAATAAAATAGCTCAGGTTATGTGGATTTACAGAAAATATATTGGGCAGCAGTACATATCAATGACAGCTCGATATTTCATTACTAATTAAAAAAAAAATCTGTTCCTCTTGCATGTATTTCAATTGTTTTTAAATTTACACTTACATGCCTTTGCTTCTAAGTACCTTAAATGTATTTTATGTGGCAATTGGGTAGACATATTTGATACAGTAGATAACAAAAAATGCTTAGCACTGCCCTAGATCCTACCCCTCATAACTATCTTACGATTTTATCCAGTAGTTAAAAAAATAGAATAATAAATAATATACAAAATTACGGCTATTCGTGTAAAATGCAAACAATACGTCTTAATTAATATATCTTATATCTTATTAATTGGGACTTATTGTTTGCAATTTACACGAACAGTCATAATTTGGTATATTATGCTTAAAGGGTGCAAACTATAAGAAGAGTAAGCTTATTTTTTTAATTCAATTAGTTTTGATTATTCTAGAATAATGAAATCCGACACGAAATCAATACCCGAACCATAGAAAGTAAAATTTGCTCCCTGGTCTAGTTTTGATTCACAGATTTGTTACCTAAATGGTACTTTTATCTTTACATTTTGTTTTGAGTAGATTAATAATAATATATAAAATTACGAAAATGTTTTTCGTGTAAAATGCAAACAATATGAATAGATTAATGTTTGCAAAGTATATCAATACACTTAATCCTGATAAAATCTTAGCGATATGAACTGAAAGGCGAATTAAGGCAGTGAATTATTCAACGTCGGGAAAACTCTTTAAGGGGCGCGAGAGCAAGATGAGAAATGTTGAGTAGTTGCATTTCATATAAGGAGCAATTGTCAAGGCAATAGGGCCGGGCTTGTAATATATTAGTTGTCGTCGGAAAGATGCGCCACTTCAACTCTCTCAGCCTCCCTTTTTTTTTCTTCACACATTCATATGTTTCAAGAGAGACGCTCTGCATGCGCCCTTTTATTAATTTATATTACATCCTAGACTTTAAACTAGATATATGTAAAAATCTAAAAAAAGCTTCAAGCTTTTAAAATAATCTAGAGTAATAGTAAATAGATAACTTAAATAAAGCATTTAAGATGAAATCAACCGTTATCTGAACCTACACTTAGCATGTTGTCGCCCTAAACTCATCCTTGTTTAGGGATGAAATATTTAAAAAAAATATGTATATTGTTAGGAAAGTACAAACTTCGTACTTGTCTGAATAAAATGTTTCCTACTTTTACCGTTATTTCATATAAAAAAAAAAAAATATTAAACATTGGTAAAGTAGCGTAATCACCTTTTAGATTTGATTTTTTTATGCAATATCTATAAAAAATAATTGAAAACTAAACCAGTCACATTGTAAAATATTTCTTTGCGAAGATTTGTATTTTTTTTCAATTATTTCTATCCTATAATAAATTTACTGGAATGTCGCGCGACATTGAATTTCCCGAAAATTTGAAAAACTGTTTCACGCGCGATATCCTAATGACATTATTTAAGTAAATATATGAATTGAAAAAAATTACAATCCTTCGTAAAGGAATCTTAGAAAAAGTGACTGATTTTTTTTTTAATTATACACAGCGTTTTATTTAAGTATGGCCATAGGGATTTACATGGTAAAAAGTGTACCCCATGTTAGCTTTTGTTTTACAAATTTGAAGCTCTCTTCGCTGTGCATGGTCATTGGGCTTCAATTGTTGTGCTAATTTAATTTTGAAAGCATGGAGACACAGATGTTTTGTGAGTATACGTTGTATAGCGCTTCTTGCTATTTGCAATTCTTGTCCACGACGCCGAATTGATGTTCTAAAATTTTCACCTACACTCTCACGCACTGCTTCGAAATTGACATTTGAACGGCTTGTTTTTGGACACAACCAGTGTGTTTAGCGTCTCCAACTAATTCAAATAATCTTTTCACAGTTGACGAAGTTAAACACTATATCAACCATATTTTGTATAAAATTTTCGAACTGGTCTCCAAACTTGTATTATTTTCGAGATATTGTTCAATAATGAAAACACGTTGTTGTATCGTGTAATGCTCCATTTTTACTAACCCTAAACTTTCAGCAGTCAAATTGTTTTTTTTTTTCAGGGTTGTCAACAATTTACTGCACAAATGGCGTCAAATTAAAATCTTTAATTTTGGAACACCTTTTATTTTTGTTGATTTGGTGAATTTAGTATTAAAATTCAATTGAAAAAAGGTATTTCATTTTTTTTACATTTGTTTTACTAACTACGATTAATGTATATTTATTGATGAGATTATTAAAATAATTAAATCAATTAGTCAAGGAAAAAAAGGGGACCACTTTTATATTTGTTGATTTTGTGAATTTGGTATTAAAATTAAATTGAAAAAAATCATTTGATTTTTGTCACTTTTGTCTGATTAACTACAATTAATGTATATTTAATAATGCGATTATTAAAATAATTAAATCGAGCAGTCAAGGAAAAATGAAATTCATCTAAACGAGAAGCTTGCGATATTTTCGTGAAACTAATAACAAAAATCGCAATCCCATTTCCAGCGTGCACGTAATTTACTGCGCATTTAAGAAAGCCCATTCATAAAAAATCGCTTTCATCCGCCGGACAATTGAAAATAAAGCATTCCCCATATACGACTCAATTTTCCACTAATATTTCCACCAGCGCGCATTCACATTTCGCATTTCTTCTTTCTACCTGCTCACATAAACTATCCACCATTTTTACCTAAAATTTATGTCTTTCCCGATATTTCCTTTTTCCACTGCTATAATAAGTAATATATAACAATCTGTGCGTGCGTGTGTTTTTCTTTATTTATTTTTTCCTTCAGAGTGACGCCGGTTTCAGCGCCGCGTGACGTTTTATTTAAATTTATTCGCGCCTAATGGAAAAATTGCGCTGTTTTTTTTTTCTCCTGCTCTCGCCGCGTCGCGTCAATTATATGGGGGTGGAAATTTGTAAATATGCGCGCGGTAAGATGCGGAAAATTCGCTTCTGTCGCTCGTACATCACGGTGGAAAGCTTTTATGTGTATTTTTCCGGAGTTTCTAATACAAGCCATGCGTCACGTTATGCTAAATAGCTGAAATTTAAAATTTTATTTACGTCTGTTTTGAATAGATTATTCAAAATATAAAAAACAGATTTAAAATATATTTTTTTGTTTTCGAGATATTGCCAAAAATCTATTTTTTTCAAATTTCGTTTTTATTTTTTTATTCAAAAACTATTGGATCTAGGAATTTGCAACTTTTACATTATACAGGCACTTTTTAATCAGGAATTTAGTAGTGTACTTACATTTAAAATAACTTTAATATCTTCCCCGGAACCATAGCCAACTTTTGTTTTTCTTATGGGCGCCATATTGGATTTTGATATTTTTAGAAAGAACTTTTTTTCTGAATTAAACGGTATATCACACTTATAATTTATTCTGCGTTTCATTTGAAACATAGCAACCTTTTGTTTTTTGTAAAGAGTGCCTTGGAAACAATAATATTGATACGTTATTCAGTTATTGATGTGTCAATAAGATACGATCATTATACATAATACATAAAATAAAGTTAAAAATGGTGTTTTCGAACCAAGAAAAACGAGATATGATCGAAGTTTATTATACTTCAAACAAAAATGTACGTATTTCATCCGAAGTCTATCTACAGCGCTATCCAGAAAGGCAACAGCCAAGTGAAAGTCATTTCATAAAACTACATACAAATTTATTGGAATATGGTTCCTTCGTAAAGCCACGACAAAGATATGGATATCACCAACCCCATGAAAATGAAAACCAAATTTTGCAAGCGGTAAAATGATTTCATTTTAATTACAATAAGATAATATTTATTCCCCTAGATTCAAGATAACCCTTCTTCCTCAACGAGAGAACTTGCGAACCAGTTTGGTGTGACGTTTCAATACGTATGGAGAATTTTGAAAAAAAATAAATATCGCCCATTCAAAATTAAAGTTACTCAAGCTCTCCATCCTGGAGATGCTAGACGAAGGATGGACTTTTGTCGTATTTTATTGGGAAAATTAAACGAAAATCCGAATTTCTTGTCAAATGTGATATGGTCTGACGAATGCCGTTTTACCAACACAGGGATATTCAATAGGCATAATGAACATGTGTGGAGTATAAATAATCCTAGACAACATGAAGAAAGACGACGACAAGTGCGATTCGGACTAAATGTATGGGTCGGTATTTTGGGAGACAATATTGTAGGTCCATACATTTACGAAGAGACATTACATTCACAGAGATATCACGATTTTTTAAGAACATTTTTAAGTGATTACGTAGACAATAACATCCCCTTAAATATGTTAAGAAATGTATGGTTTCAACAAGATGGTGCACCACCTCACAACAGCCAAATTGTCGCTAATTGTCTGTCCGAAATGTTTCCAAATAAAGTTATGGCGAATAATGGTAATATACGTTGGCCAGCTCGCTCACCTGATTTGTCACCTCTAGATTATTTTCTTTGGGGAGCTATAAAAGAAAAAGTTTATAAAACTATTCCAGAGGACAAAGACGATTTAAGAAGAATTATAATAGTTACCATTCAGCAATTAAGAAGAAGAGACATTTTTCGGTCAGTCCAAAATTTAAGGAAAAGACTAGAATTATGTTTGGAGGTCAATGGTGATATATTCGAACGCTTACTCTAAGTTTGTGATAATTTTAGTTCAAAAGATATTTAATTAATTTGTTTATTATTATTTAATATTATGAAAAACTTCATCAAGCAGCAGAGTGATTATTCTGGTTCCTTCACTAAAAAAATATAGTTGTAGGCCTCAGGAATTTTAAAATGTGCAACTGTTTTCAAGGCACTCTTAAAAAAAAACAAAAGGTTGCTTTGTTTCAAATGAAACGCAAAATAAATTATAAGTGTGATATACCGTTGAATTCAGAAAAAAAAGTTCTTTCCAAAAATATGAATATCCAATATGGCGCCCATAAGAAAAACAAAAGTTGGCTATGGTTCAGGAGAAGATATTAAAGTTATTTTAAATGTAAGTACACTACTAAATTTCTGATTAAAAAGTGCCTGTATAATGTAAAAGTTGCAAATTCCTAGATCCAATAGTTTTTGAATAAAAAAATAAAAACGAAATTTGAAAAAAATAGTTTTTTGGCAATATCTCGAAAACAAAAAAAGATATTTCAAATCTGTTTTCGGATTATTGTTGGGCTCAAAATTTCACGTATTTGCCCTAATTTAACCAACTCTCTAACTCTTCAAATAACCGAGATCCCTATGCATTTCCTCGAAATACGGACACCCTGTATATATATATATATATATATATATATATATATATATATATATATATATATATATATATATATATTGACATAGTTAAACGACGAAACTCATTGAAAGTTTACACCACGAACATTTTTTTTATATATAAGAATAAGTATAAATGAAATTGCCAATTCTTGGTTGCAGAATACTTCAAACATAAAAAGTGTGATTCTTTCCGCAATCTACAACAAGTTAGTCTTACAAAGACTATATCAAACACTCATTGACGCAACTACTTCCCGAGCTTATACCCCGACGGACATTGAATTATACAAAAGTGTTTGCTGTTACATACAGTAACCTACCGCAAATGTAACAATTTGGGTCAAATTATTCAGGCCATCTATAAACGCGTTTCGAGATTTATCTCTCATCAGTATAGCTTTGGTTACTGTATGTAACAGCAAACACTTGTTGTATAATTCAATGTCCGTCGGGGTATTAGTGGTGGGTTCAATGAGTGTTTGATATAGTCTTTGTAAGACTAACTTGATGTAGATTGAGAAAAGAATCGCACTTTTAATATATAAGAATATTTTAAATTCAAAACTATTTGCATCCGAGAAAATAAGCTTACGCTTCTTATAGTTTGCACACTTTAAACATAATATGTAACATTACGAAAATTCGTATAAAATGCAAAGAACATGTTTCAATGGGTTTTTATTGTTATTAAGTTGTCTTATTAATTAAGACGTATTGTTTGCATTTTATACAAATTTTCGTAATGTTATATATTATGTTTTTTTATATATATATATATATATAAAACAGCTATTAAACATTATTATCCAATTAAAATTTCGCGAATATTTGTATGTGTTTACGTTTTGTTGTTGTTGTTTTTGAGGAGGGCGAAATTTATATATTAAGAGTACGCCGGGCGTGCATAATTAAATTGCAGGGCATAAATTAGAAGAGAGGGGCCATTAATAATCAAATATGGACGCCAAATGCGACAACGCGGCTATAATTAATATTGAAGTGCATACCAGCCGAGGGCTTTATCATTATATTTTCAATTATTAACAACGTTTTAAAAACAATTTCTCATTTTGCAAGCGGAAAAGAAAGTCACGGCAGAGACAAAGAGTAATTTGAATTCTTGTATGTATTCGAAAGAATTTAATTATTTATTATAATTTGTACGAAATACGCCATTTAAATTAAATCGTGACGTTTGATAAAAATGTAAGCGATTTTTTATAACTCACATCAAATTAACAAATGAATTACATTATTTGTATAATGTATGATGATGTGAGCGATGTCAACAATGTATTTTGTTTGAAGTATGAAGAGAAAAAATGTTCTTTCTGTGTAACCATCAAGAACATTTATTAACCATATAATAATTATTGTCATTTGTTATTCAGTTAATAAATAATCTTTATGGTTACACAAAAAGATAGCACATTTATTTATTAATTAAAAACAAAATGAAAAGAAAAAATGTGATCTATATTTGTGTAATCCTAAAGAAAATTCATCAACTCGATAATAATTCACGTAAAATAGTCATTTAATATTTAGTCAATGAATATTTTTTAGGCTCCTCAAAAAGAAAGCACAAGTATTTATTAGTTAAAAGTAAAATAAAAAGAAAAATCTGCTTTTATTTTGTGCAATTATAAGGAACACATATAAACTAAATAATAAATGACGTCAAATTGTTATTTATAATTCAGTTAATGAATATTCTAAAAATGCGCTTTTTTGTAACCATAAAGACAATTCATTACCTCTAAATATTAAATAGCACATTTTGGATAAAACATTTTCGATAAATTGTATGATGATGTGAGTGATGTCAGCAATGTCTTTTATTTAAAATATAAAAAAATGTGCTTTCTTTATGTGTAACCATCAATAAATTCATTAACTAATGGATGTCCCAATAAGAGTGCCCGATCTAAATTTTCTGTGCAAGTGGCAGCTCTGAAATTTGACAGTTGTCATCTACGATTGTTCCAATTATTAATTATGGAGCGCTACCAGAGCTGGGACAAATCCTGGTAAAAAGGATTCGAATCACGAATCCGAATCACGTAATATGATTCGAATTACGAATACTTGAATAAAGGATTCGTAAGAGATAAATATGATTCGAATCAAAGATTCGAATACTGTTTTTTCGCATCACGAATACAAACCCTTTAAGAATAAATTTGATTTTAATATTTTTTTGCAACCATTAATATATTATTATCGTTACCAGTTGTTTTAACAAAAATATTCAAAACCTAATTATTTATTATTAACACTGACCAACATTGACAACAGACAAGATATCTGATTAAAGACGTATTTGTGTGTTTCTGAACTTCTCTTCAAATCAGTGTTTTATACGCGTGGCGCATGAAGTAAAATTTCGAGTTTAGAAAAGCCCGAAAATTTGTCTCGGGTCGCTGCGCGACCCTCGACAAATTTTCACGGGGCTTTTCTAAACTCGAAATTTTACTTCATGCTTAGCCTGGGAGTGGAAACACTCGTTCAAAACTTTAAATTGAACTTTATTATAAAATGGATTGAATATCATTAAAACCGGGAAAGTCAGAGAAAAGTGATGGAATTATATGCAAATTAACCAAAATACTAACAAAAACGCCATATGATTTTATTGAATTTGTCAAAATCAGCAGGCAAATTACAAAACACGAAAAAATTCATAAATTAACTTGAATATTGACAAAAACAATGTAACAGAATGGGGGTTTCCCACAGAAGAAAGTTATATTAAATGGCCATGGAAAAAAATCTTGAATCATGGAAATGTCGGAAAAATGTAACATTACAGATTGTGGCTACCATGTCAGTTTGACTTCAAATAATATTAAACAAAATGTTGAAAACTAGATCATTATCTTTACAAACATTTTCAGTCATTTAATGTTCTTATCAAAGCATTCAGTTTGAAGTTTCGAACGAGCGTTTCCACTCCCAGACTAAGCATGAACTAAAATTTCGAGTTTAGAAAAGCCCCGTGAAAATTTGTCGAGGGTCGCGCAGCGACCCGAGACAAATTTTTTGGGCTTTTCTAAACTCGAAATTTTACTTCATGCGCCACGCGTATATAACAGTGATTTAACGAGACATTTAAAAACACAAAAGACATTTTTCTTGTTATTCCTCACAATTAATTCTAATTATTTTTGACGATTCAAATCCTTTTGTAAGTATTTGAATACTTTTATAGATATTCGAATCCTTTTATAAGGATTCGAATCACCCGTAGTTGGATTCGAATACGAATACTTTTAAAAAGAATGTAACGAATCCGGATCACGAATCCAGTTGAACTAACGTACTCGAATACCTCCTTTGAATCTTCCAAAAGGATTCGAATCCTAAATGATTCGAATGCTGCCCAGCTCTGAGAGCTACACACAGAAACAACGAGTTATCATTGTCAAAACCCATTACAACCATGGGAAAAGTTACGCCAATGCGGCGCGCTTTAATTTGAACGGGTTCGTTAACAACCAAAATTGTCGAACTTGAGGCTCAGAAAATCCGCACGTGATCCAAGAGAAAAAAATGCACAAATGCACGCCCGTATTTTTAAAAAAAATGAGGCTGCGAATGCAATGCAAGGCTGCCAATCCAACACGTCGTCGAAAATTTCACGAAAAGAGCAAGGGTCTGTATTAAAAACCGCGGGGCCATTTGCCGGATATTTTATTCATACTTAAACGGAACATGTCCACTTTATAATGCAATAACAATATCACCATTCGCTCAAAAACTATTCGTTTTATTTTATAAATTAAATCGGGCACTCTTATTGGGACATCCTTTATATTATAATTGACCTAAAATTTGCATTTAGTTTATTCAGTTAATGAGTAATTTTTATGATTACACAAAAAGATGGCACATTTATCTATTATTTAAAAATAAGATAAAAAGAAAAAAAATGCTTATTTGTGTAATCTTAAAAAAACTAAATAATAAAAGACATCAAATTTTCATTTTTTATTTAGACCCTTTATTGTTACTCAAAAAGATAGCACATTTTCGATATAATATATGATGATGTGGGTGATGTCAACAATATCTTGTTTTTGAAATATAAAAAATGTGCTATTTTGTATTTATTGTGTATTTATTATGTATTTGTGTATTTATTATTCAGTTGATGAATAATCTTCAGGAGTACACAAAAATATAGCGCATTTATTCATTATTAAAAAATAAGACAAAAAGAAAAAATGTGCTCTCTTTTTGGGCAATTATAAAGAAAATGTATTAACTTAATGATAAATTACTTTAACTGATTGCTTATTATTCAGTTACTAAATATTTTTATGATTACTCAAAAAGAAAGTACATTTATTTATTATTTAAAAATAATTTATTGATAAGGCTGATAAATGTTAAAAGTTCATCTTCACTTTTATATAAATAAAACAATTTAAACACTTTCAAATATATATTGTGCATTTGCTACAATTGTTTCGCCACACTGTGGCTTCTTTAGGCGAAAAATAAGATGAAAAAACTGCTTTCAGACAGTTTTCCTTATGATAGCTCAAGAAATAATGTAGCCTAAAGAAGCTAGCAATACTTAGCGTTATATTGGCTCGTATTATTCAAACAAAATACATTATTAAAAAAAACATACATTAAATTAGATAAAAAGTTTGTGTCTTGAATAAGTTCCTTATAGATATAGTGTTCTGGTTAAATTTGTAAAGAATAATTTTCTGAAGAAACATAAATAGCCGACATTATTTCTAATACTGTTAAAAATCTCCTTGATTTTCTTTGGAGGTTTAAAAAACAAAGATATTTATCCTAAACTTAGTGTTATTTTGTAGGGAATGACATACAATATTTTTTATATATAAAAATTCTAAAAAAACTACAGCTTGTAAAGGGTGCATTAGTTTCGATGGTATTTTCAAGTAAATTAGCATATTTTGACATGCAGAAAGACTACAAACAATGCAATCGCCTAAGGACATGGCAAACCATAATTTGAATTTAAAATAATACAACTTTATGTCATATTTCAGAACATTTAATCTTTAAACAAAATCTAATATGTCAACGTATTCTAGTGCTTAACCCATTAGATGCATATACACAACCTTATTAATTTTATGTTAATTAAATTACTAAATAAGTTAATTTGATATATTATATTATTTGACTTGACTTGTAAATGTATGAAGAAAACATTAAATATTTTGTTATTTAAATATCTCGATTATTACTCATTTACACAACAAATGTTTTCAGTGTATTTCTAACTTCCCAATATTTGAGTGTTTGATACGCGTGGCGCATGAAGTAAAATTTCGAGTTTAGAAAAGCCCCGTGAAAATTTGTCTCGGGTCGCTGCGCGACCCGAGACAAATTTTCTACGCGGGGCTTTTCTAAACTCGAAATTTTACTTCATGCTTAGTCTGGGAGTGGAAATACTCGTTCTAAACTTCATATTGCACGTTTTTATACAAAATCGACGAATGCCTTACATGTACAGCGTATTCATCATGTATATTTAAAAGAAAAATTCACAGTATGTAATACAATAATTCATTCGTAGAAGTCATAAAAAGAGGTGTAGAATTTGACCTAAAATCAACTTTTAGAGTTAACTCTATAATTGCTCGTCCGTTAATGAGTTAATGAAAGTTTATACCGTATTACCGTATGTCAATATCTTTTTTAAATAAACAAGTTATTTCAGTATTTTGAAATTGCTCAATTTTGAGTTTTGACGTAACTCGAAAACAATTAAAGATAGACAAATTTTGATTAGGCACGTGGAATAAGGTGCAGAAAGGAGATCTCGAAATATATATTAGTTTTTGATATTTGCTGGTTTTTTGCCGTCAAGTTATTAAATACTTCTATAAACTAAATAAAAATAAAGTTCTAGATAAAAATCAAAAATAATTTTTGAATTCTGCCGCTTTTCCCCAAAAAAGTTTATAGAAGTTTTTTTTATTAGTTTTTGTCTATCATTCATATAAATGGTACTTTACTTGAAAAAACCATTGAAAATGCTGCACTCTGTACAAAGCACAATTTTTAAGTTTAAGTAAATTATAACAGCTTAAATCAAAGCTGATTTATTAGTTTATATGCGACTTTTTAAAATTCATTGCTAGTTCTATGAAAGCGCGTTTTGAATTAGGAAATTCAATAAATTATGTCAAGTCGAGTTACTATTTTAAAAGAAATTATTAATTAACATGTTGAGAAAATTATAATATAATTTTCAGGTACTCGCTGTTTTTAACAAAATGTTCAATTTTAAGTTTCTGAGGTGCGTTTCCACTCCTTGATTAAGCATGAAGTAAAATTTCGAGTTTAGAAAAGCCTGAAAATTTGGATTTGCCGGGGCGCTCGAGCGAAGCGAGTCGTGCCCCAGCAAATCCAAATTTTCAGGCTTTTCTAAACTCGAAATTTTACTTCATGCGCCACGCGTACAAAACACTGATTTCATGTGAAGTTCAAATTATACTGCTGTTTGATTTCACGTTAATCAATTTTAATATTGTTAATTACGTCTAACAAAATGTTAATCTGATATTTATTTTTTTAAAAAGAGGCTGTGAAAATAATTAATATTTGAAAAGAAAATCCTGAAATTGATATATTAAGAATGCCGATATTAATCGCTGACTTAATTCGCAATACATTAAGTTAATGATTAACATATTACAACATTTAACAGCGCAAAATAACACGCTTAAATTATTCCACAAAGTGAGCGTTAACGAAAACGCGCAGTGCCAATTTAATCCATTCTTGAGCGCAAATCCCCCGTGTTATACATTTTTTTTTCTTATAATAAAAATAGGTTAGCTCGGGCGGGAAAAAGCGGCGATTAAGAGCGAACTTTACATAAATTGCTTAAGCCGCGGATTAACTCGAAGCCTTCCAGTAATATGTGGTGCATACTTAATTATAATTCCCTGGATGCGCTTAAAAGGCATCAACGGGAATCCCCGACGCAGATACCGTACAAAACCTGCAAATTATTTACATAATCTACAAACGGAAACGCTAAACATAAGTCAATGTTGATATAAATTCAACTTGGTTCTCATTAATGACTTCATGAAACATGTACAATTATGACAATAATTAAGCATACGTATATAAATGAAATTGCCAATACTTGGTTGTAGAATACTTCAAAATATTAAAAGTGCAATAATTAAGACTTGGTTTGCATACTGACTTTTTACAATTAATTGGTGAATATTACGGCCCTTATCTCCCACGCTTCAACGCTTCAACAATCCCAAAACCTCCTTCAAAATTCTCTTAATTCCATACAAAAATGGTGCAATAAATGGCGAATACAATTAAATCCTTCCAAAACCAAATTATCCATTCCTTTCCATAAAATCACTCCACGATCTCATACAATAGTAATAAATAACACCACAATTCTACCATCCTACTCCTGCAAATACCTAGGCATAGAATTTGATTAAAAACTTTCCTTCCTCCCACATACCAAATCCATTAAAACCAAAATAAAAACAAGGGCTAGGCATTTCAGATCTTTAACTTATAAACAACAAGGAATTTCCACAAAAACAGCAGTTAGGATTTACGAATCGATATGCCGGCCCTTGTTAGACTATGGTGCAATTTTATTCCTTCATATCCGTCCTTCAATTTCACACCATATCCAAATCGCCGAAAGATCGGCACTACGAATCCTCACCAAACTCAGGCACCCAATAAATCCTCTTCATAATCCCTCAAACATCATCCTCTACGAAACTACCCAAGTAATACCAATTTCCCAACGCATATTAACCCTCAGCGAAAAATTCGCTGTAAACACCCATAACCTAGAACTCCTAAACAAATTCTGTATTCCTAGAAACCTAAATATCCATCCCAAATATAAACATCCTCCTCTCACAATACATCAATTCATTTGTACCGTTCATCAAGACAGTTCACAAGCCTAGCATACGATAAAATTTTTCAAATAAAATAAATTCAAGACAGGGCAGAAAGACCTCTGGTCGATAGCCGAGACAGACTAACCCCATAGTGTAATAATATATATATGTATTATACTATACTACTGTAATTGTCTGAATAAAGATGTATGTATGTATATATATTGGTGAATATTTTATAGACTTCAAAAAAATAAGTTACACCTTTCTAACACAAATTGTGTATGTAAATTTATGTTAGAAATGAGGAGCTTATTTTTTGTTTGTTATTCAAGTAAATATTCAGCAACTTGAAATGTAAAAAATCAGCATGAGGTTTGAGGAATAAGCTTTGAAACAATGGCGGTCCTACCTAAATTTTTAGGTGGTGCGAAATCTCACGGTGGCGCCCCTCAAAACATAAAAAGTAGAGCACGTTTTCGTTTTTGGCTGTTTCGGCGCTTCCTCCATGTAACGCCCGGTACGGTCGCACCGTTCACACCGCTATAGGGCTGGTTTGAAATATAATAATATATTAGAAAAGGACATTGAATCCAATTTTCTCAATAAATTTATTCGATAATTGTTCTGGTACTTTCTTGATGGAACTAAATTCTTAAATTGGGTAAAGTAAAACACTTGTTTTGTTCTATATTTTTATTTTCACAATAACGAGTATGTTTGAAACGGATCGAAACTAAAAATATGGAACAAAACAAGTATTTTACTTCACCCAATTCAATAAGTGTAATCAAAATATCTCAGTTATAATAATATATTACGTCACGAGAGTGGTATGCAGCATATTACATATGAGCGGATATGTGGCGCACGAGCCGCGCAGCGGCGAGTGCAGATTTTCGCGAGTATGTAATTGCCATACCACTCGAGAAACGTACGATACTTCACCTACGCCCTAACAGAATAAACAATGAGCATGAAAGAACAACTTATTTATTCATTAATTATTGATAGTAACATGACATTAATGAAAACTAAAATACTACTTGATCAATATACATCAAAGAAATGTCATTTGGTTGTGCTGTAATCAATCAGCTGTTCAGCTGTCAGCATGTAATATACTTGTCAAAGCTATTACGAGCATGTGTAGGTAATGTCAATCATACGGGTAAAGATGACAGTGGGTATGATGCGGTTACTAGATTAGGCGTAGGTAAACATGTTAAATTTTCATTTTCATAAAATAACTAAGAAATTCTCTTGTTTTGTCATTCTTGTGAAAATAATTCAAACACTAAGGTATTTTTGGACGCGCGACCAATCTAAATTTTCAGGCTTATTTAAAACTCAAAATATTTACTTCATATTTAATTAAGCTGTAGAAAACACCTCAAAGAAACAAACTTTCCAATAAAATCTCGTTTAAACACAAAAGTTTTAAGTATTTTTTTAACTTGTATTACTCGGAAATTATTTCGTCGAGTTGAAACTGGAAGGCAGTTCTTCACTCCTCCTGCAAATATTTATTTATTCCTGCAGGTAGAAGTCCCGCAGCGTGTCCTTATTTACACAACCAAGAGTCTAGAGAAAACGTAATATAACGAGGGAATATTTTTTATCCGTATTTTATAATCGCGCGTCGAGGAATTTATTACTGTTTTTTTTTGCTCTCTCTCACTCCCTGAGCGATTATTTATTTTCCATTCCTCGGATAAATACGAGATATTTATATACTTACAAGTAATTGGTTATACTTTCGTAATACTTTTTTTCCAATTAAATTCACAACTCAAATTAGTTTAATATTTATTCCAATTAGAGATTGTAAATTTAAAAAGTTTTCCAATAAACGGTATTTTGGTAATTTATGTCAATCAGAGGCTGAAATTTTCATTACATTATCTTGTAATTAGGAAAATTTTTGTGGGGTAATTAACACTTATTATTATTATTATTACTCAATTACTTACAGGTAATCAGATAATAAACTTTTCAACATCGTTGTTTTAGCGGTAAAAGTCGTTAAACATTAATAGAATTTAATGGCCTGGCTTTAAAGAGTGTTTTCTACTCCCAGATTAAGCATGAAGTAAAATTTAGAGTTTAGAAAAGCCTGAAAATTTGGTTTGGTCGCTCCGCGAAGCGGAGAGGCCAAACCAAATTTTCAGGCTTTTCTAAACTCGAAATTTTACTTCATGCGCCACGCGTACAAAACACTGACCTATTGTGAAGTTCACAATATGCTACTAAAGCAGTATGCTAGAGATGTGTAATTTTAACATCAAATCCACATTTTCAGGCTTTTCTAAACACGAAATTTTACTTTATGCGCTACGCGTACGTAACACTGAATTATTGTGAAGTTCTAAACCACATAAAATAAATAATCTTTAGTTAGAATAACACAAAATTGGATAAAATATTACTCAATCACAAGTACACTTGTTAATAGTCAGCTTAAATGTTATTGATCTTCCAACCAACCATGTTTTTAATAGAGAAATTAAAAACAAGGTAAAGTGGAAAATCAGTAACAGGTTAATCTGGCTGCACTTTGCCTACACTTATAACATTTATTTGTATTTTTTCAATAGGTAAGTGAAGGCATTTATTATTATAATTATATTCAGTCTGTTGTCAACAACATGTGATTGATTGAAAGCGATTGAGTTATGAAAAACGTATCCTGCGATTGGCTGGCAGCAATTGAGTCATGATACCCTCGGTATACGATTGGCTGACAGCAAATTGCGCAATGATAAACTCGTTGTGCGATTGGCAGACAGAAATTGAGTAATGAAAACCACGCATTGCAATTGGCTTTGAGCAATTGCGTAGTGAAAAGTGCATCCTCCGATTGCCTGACAGCAACTGGATAATGAAAAGTGCATCCTCTGATTGACTGACAGTAATTGAGTGATAAAAGTTGGATCCCCTGTTTGGCTGACAGCAATTGAGTAATGAGAAATCTTATGGTTGGCTGACAGTAATTGAGTACCAAAAAAATAATCTTCTGGATAGCTGATAGTAATCAAGTCATGAAAAGTACATCCTCTGATTGGCTGACAGTAATTGAGTGATGAAAAGTACATCCTCTAATTGGCTGACAGTAATCGAGTAATAAATAGTGCATCCTCTAATTGGCCGATAGTAATTGGGTAATAAAATGTGGATCCTGTGATAGGCTGAGAATGATTATTGAGTACTAAATGGTTCATCCTATAATTAGCTGACAATAATTGAGTAATGAAAAGTTCATCATCTGATTAGTTGACAAGTACATCCTATTATAGGCTGACGGTAATTAATAGTTCATTCTATGATTAGGGAATGAAAAGTTCATCCTACGATTAGTTGATAATAATTAGGTAAAAACAAAATTGAGTAAAGAAAAATGCATTCTCTGATTGGCGGACAGTAATTGAGTAATAAAAAATGCATCTTCTGATAGGCTAGCAGTAATTGAGTCATGAATAATTCGTCCTCTGATTAATGGACAATAATTGAGTAATGAAAAGTGCAACCTCTGATTGGTTGACAATTAATTGAGTAATAAAAAGTACATCCTTTGAATGGCTGGTAGCCAATGAGTAATTAATAGGCAATCCTATGATTAACTGATAGTAATTAAGTAATGAAAAGTCCAACTTCTGATTAACTGACAATAATTTACTCAATCACTGGATACCGGATATCCACAAACGTGTTTCAGACTTTAAGGCCCTCGTCAGTGGTGTCCCGACCCAGTGCTGAAGAATACTGAACATTTCTGACTAGATGATAAAAAGAACATCCTCTTATAGGCTGACAGTAATTGATAGTTCATTCTATGATTAGGTAGTGAACAGTTCATCCTCTAATTAGTTGACAATAATTGGGCAATAAAAAAATGCATCCTCTGATAGGCTGACCGTAATTGAGTCATCAATAGTTCGTCCTCTGATTAGTTGTCAATAATTGAGTAACGAAAACCTCAACCTCTGATTTGTTGACAATAATTAAAAAAATGCATCCTCTGATAGGCTGACCGTAATTGAGTCATCAATAGTTCGTCCTCTGATTGGCTGACAATAATTGAGTAACGAAAACTTCAACCGCTGATTAGTTGACAATAATTGGATAATGAAAAATGCATCCTCTGATAGGCTGACAGTAATTGAGTCATGAATAGTTCATTCTCTGATTAGTTGACAATAATTGAGTAATGACAACTTCAACCTCTGATTAGTTGACAATAATTAAGTAATAAAAAGTGCATCCTTTGAATGGCTGGCTGTAATTGAGTAATTAACAGGTAATCCTATGATTAACTGACAGTAATTAAGTAATGAAAAGTCCATCTTTTGAGTAACTGCCAGTAATTTAGTAATGAACATTACTCAATCACCAGATTCCAACAAACGCGTTTCTAACTTCAAGGACCTCATCAGTGTAGTCGCGACTACTCCATTATACAGAACATTTCTGACTATATAAAGCCAATATGTAAAGACTATTAGAAAATGTCGATAGCTACGCCATCTAATGCTCTATAGTGGCAATATCAATGACAAGAATGCATAAAGTGGATATACAGGTCACTGTTTCATCCTACTAGAACAATTGTTAATTTTCTCTATTAAAAACAATGAAGTGTGTGTAAATAATTGAATACGAGTAAAAAAATAAATGTTATTTCTACTACATTAATAAAATAAATCACCGCACTTTTTCAAATTATATTATTGAATACGAGTAGAAAAACAAATGTTATTTCTTCTACACTGATAAATCACCGGACTTTTTTAAATTAATCCTGTTACATTTACGTTGTTTTTTCTGCGTTGGATTTTCATCCAACAAAATTATTCCTAGGTGGAAAGAGGAGGCTTGATTTACGGCGGTGTGTGAGAGTAATTAATCGCGCGACTCGCGTCCTGCTAATTGGACTAATTAATGCGGCTCGTGATAAAGTCCGGACATCTGGAGTGAATATCGTCGGCACGTTTTTCTTTAATTTCGAAAAAAAAATTAACGAAAACAGAATATACGAGCGGAATTTCTAAATTTTTATCTCGTGTAATTGTGGTATTTATTTGCGCCCTGATGGCACGTGCACATACTTTTACAGCACGCCGCTTTAATAA
Source organism: Philonthus cognatus (assembly GCA_932526585.2). NCBI lineage: Eukaryota > Metazoa > Arthropoda > Insecta > Coleoptera > Staphylinidae > Philonthus > Philonthus cognatus. The sequence continues at coordinate 11,463,961 of OW052244.1, forward strand.
ATCACCCTCTTCTAAAGCTATTACATAATATATCTTCGTTTATTTTTAAAAATAGAAAAAAACGGTATTCGTTTTATTTTAAAATAAACATGATTATCTTATCCTATTATACAGTGCGTTTTTATATGGGTATACATAGGAAAATGTATACCTAAAGAAAAATTCCTTGTATGCATGCGCTGTGAATTTTCCGATATTACTTGCTTCTAAAAACAGTTCAAGGTAAAACTTTAAATGAGTGTTCTCTACTCCCAGATTAAGCATGAAGTAAAATTTCGAGTTTAGAAAAGCCCCGTGAAAATTTGGATCGCGCAGTTTTTCTTTCAAGTATACATATCCCAATCATTGCGTATATTCCTAAATCTTCCTATATTCGTAGTTTATTAAAAAAAATAATTTGAAGCTTTAAATGAGTGTTTTCCACTCCCAGTCTAAGCATGAAGTAAAATTTCGAGTTTAGAAAAGCCCCGTGAAAATTTGTCGAGGGTCGCGCAGCGACCCGAGACAAATTTTCTGGGCTTTTCTAAACTCGAAATTTTACTTCATGCGCCACGCGTATAAAACACTGATTTCAAGTAAGGTTCAAATATACATAAATTTCTCAATATTTTAGTGTTTTATACACGTGGCGCATGAAGTAAAATTTTGAGTTTAGAAAAGCCCAGAAAAATTGTCTCGGGTCGCTGCGCGACCCGAGACAAAATTTAGCGGGGCTTTTCTAAACTCGAAATTTTACTTCATGCTTAGCCTGGGAGTGGAAAACACTTATTCAAAGCTTCAAATTGAACTCTTTTAATAAACTAAGAACTAAGATTTGAGAATATACGCTATAATTGGGATATGGATACTTAAAAGTTTTGTTTTAAGTATACATATCCCAATTATAGCGTATATTCTTACATTTTCCGATATTCGTAGTTAATTAAAAGAGTTCAATTTGAAGCTTTGAATAAGTGTTTTCCACTCCCAGGCTAAGCATGAAGTAAAATTTCGAGTTAAGAAAAGCCCTGTGAAAATTTGTCTCGGGTCGCGCAGCGACCCGAGACAATTTTTCTGGGCTTTTCTAAACTCAAAATTTAACTTCATGCGCCACGTGTATAAAACACTAAAATATTGAGAAATTTATGTATAATTGAACCTTACTTGAAATCAGTGTTTTATACGCGTGAGTGATTTCACTCCCAAGCTAAGCATTAAGTAAAATTTCGAGTTTAGAAAAGCCCCATGAAAATTTGTCGAGGGTGTTGCAGCGACCCGAGACATTTTCTGGGCTCTAAACTCCCTGTATGTATTTAAAAACAAGTTACAAGAAATGTCTTGAATTTACAAACAACAAATAAATTAAAAAAACACTAGAAGAATTAAATCATACTAAAAACATATTAATTGACTTTATAAAAAATGAAAACTATAATCATCATCTCTGTAATAAAGAATGCATCCTCTGATAGGCTAACAGAAATTTAGTCATGAATAGTTCGTCCTCTGATTAGATAACAATTATTGTAATGAAAAGTTCAATCTCTGATTAGTTGACAATACTGGGTAATGAAAAGTGCATCCTGTGAATGACTGGCAGTAATTGAGTAATTAATAGATAATTCTATGATTATTTGACAGTAATTGAGTAATGAAAAGTCCATCTGATTAACGGACAGTAATTTAGTAATGAACATTACTTAATCACTAGATAAAAAAACACGAGAAGAATTAAATCATAATAAAAACATAATAATTGACTTTATAAAAAATGAAATCTATAAACTGTTTAAAAAGGAAAATAAGTGTATGTTTTTGTATTAGGTACTGAAATTACTTTGCCTTTATCATAATAAGTAAATTTGTAATTCAGCGATTATCACGTTACCCAAATCTGTCGCATGTAAATTTCTGTAATATAAAACAAGTTTCGAGCGCAAAGGGTTGATTGCCGCGCAAAGTTGATAAGTACAGAAAATTGGCGATTACGCGAAAACGGCGACAGTGTTTCAAGTTTCGGGGGCTAATTTGAATCACGCCGGAAAAACTGCGCCCTCGGACGAAACAATGGGCGTGGGATTCGGGCGAAAACAAAGGCGTGTTTGTTTTAAAAGCTCCTTTAAAAACACGAATAATCTGTGAAAAGCCAGACTTTACTGTTTTTTGTGTGTTTTGTTGGCTGAATGCTTTGATGAAGAAAGACACTTTTAACGTTACACATTTTATAGAAAAAAGGGAATTAATAATTAACCCCTTAATATACTCATGCCCATTTGCACCACAGTCGATTAACTTTATCGGTGATTAGTACGTTTTAAAAACACAACAATGTTGTTTACAAATTGTTTATAGAATCGCATATTGATGTTTAGGTTATCTTACAAATTTATAATATTCTTATTACTCTTTAAGAATGACAATAAGTCCAAACTAGTCGGAGAGAAAAAAGAAAACAGTAGTGAAGCAAACCAAGTGCCTTTTATTCAAATATTAATAATATTTTTATATTCTAGAATTTTGACCGTTTCAGCCCTGGAATTTTTCTGGTGTTCAAAAAAATATAAACTCTCTGTATATCTGAGATAGTAGATCTCAGATATACAGAGAGTTTATCTTTTAAGTATACGTATCTCAATATACTGTATACATTGTAAATCTTCTGATATTCGTTGTTTTTACAAATATTTCAAATTGAACTTTCAAACGAGTGTTTTCCACTTCTAGATTAAGCATGACGTAAAATTCGATTTTAGAAAAGCCTGAAAATTTGGTTTGGTCGCGTTTTGTTTTTTAAAATAGTTTAATTTGAAGTCTTAAACGAGTGTTTTCCACTCCCAGATTAAACATGAAGTAAAATTTCGAGATTATAAAAGCCTAAAAATTTGGTTTGGTCGTTTAGCGCGTATAAAACACTGAAATATTGTGAAGTTAGAAATACACTTTAATAATTAGTAGTAATTGAAATAATTAAATAACAAAATATTTACATTTTTTTTAAGACTTAAATGTATCATATTAACTTATTTAGTTAGTAATTAAAAAATAACATAATTATGTTGCGTTGTTGCATCAAATTAATTTTACTCTTGAGAATTAATCACACAATATTTAATATACGTACACTTCTGTGCAATAAAATTAAGCACAAGTCTCATAACTATTTTTCACAATATTCTAGTTGATGAATTAATTTCTCACTTAACGCGTGGTGAAAAAAAATCAGTGAAACAAACCAAGTGTTTTAATCAAAGCGTATTATTATATTCTAGTTGTATAATTCGAGTCTGTTTTAATTGCCTATCAGCAGTTTCAATAAATAATTAAACACCATATCACTTCTTTCCTAGTCTCAACGTTTCTTAACTCTAAAAACAGTTTTTTTACTGATGTTCACCAATCGAGCAATTTGTCTAATAGGAAAACCATCTTCAATGTTAGTTAGAATTCGAATTTTTTAATTGTTGTCTAAATGACGCGGCATTTTGACATTAAGGAAATTGACATATTTACGTAACTAGGAAACTCGCCATGTCCGCTTTAAACTATAACATATTTTGTGTACTTAATTTTATTGCACGGAAGTGTACATAATGTACATTTGATTATAAATTTAAACGAAATTCGTTTCATATTTATTTAAATTTCAAACGAATTTCGTAATTACAGAAAAAAACTACAACATTCAGTATTTGCAAAAGTAATAACAAAATCCCGTCGTGAATTCGTGTACACAACAAAAAAAGGGGGGAGGTAAACAAAAAAAATCTGTCCCCATATTTAAGGTAGCATCTGTTCAGAACGGAGGGTTGAATTAAAAGCGGGCGTTAAAAATAAAATTATGAATATCATCGCTCACACCCTGTTAATTATTTACGAGGTTGAAGGAGTGAGATAGAAAGAGATAGGTAGTTAAAACGAGAGAGAGAGAAAGAGTGAGGGAGGAAAAAAGAGTAAACAAAATTACGTGACGGATTATGATGAAGCGGATTTTACGACCCTTGAAATTTTCCTCGACATAGAGGATGAAAAAAAGATGAAGTAAAGCGTTTAATAGTTTTTTATAATACGCTTTGAAACTAATTTAAATTATAAGTAATAATGATAATATGTATTTTATAATAACATTAATAATATCAATTTTAATTTCTTTATTTAATTCGTTTATTTTGAAAGTGCATTTCTGATTTTTTGTTGTTGACAGTAATAACCTTTATAGTAGAGAACTGCACGAGTACGTATGGAATCGGCGATTACAGATACAAATACTCATCGAGGCAACGATGAGTATAAACATACTCTTAGTCGTACTCATGATTACACGATTATAATCGTTAATTTATGCAGAATCGTATGAGTAATCTCAATGATTTTAAACAGTTATTAATATCTTTAGATATAACTGTTATATAAAAAGTATAATGTTTTCACTCAACAGAGCAAAGCACATCAATTGCAAGAATTAATAATCTTAAAAGGTGTGTGTGTTGCAACGTCTACGTTTATTTCAGACACAAAAATTGTTTTAAGTCATTTTTGGGGATATGTTCCTCAGATCAGCGATGATTAAAATTGTGTTCTGTGCTAAATTAAAATATATTAAGTCGCTAGAAACCTCCGAACACAGGCAAACTTGGGAGGTGTTTGAAATGTTGAAATTGACGTGAAGGGAAGCTACTACACCAATGTGTTTAGATCAAAGAGAGATAATTATTATTGTTTTGAATTAATTGAAGATTAGGTTTAATAAAGTTCTGGTCGGCCAATGTAGTCGGAGTTCAACACTTTGTCTGTAACTCAGACACTTAACGGTCAATGATTCATCAGTAATTTATTTTATTAATGATTGTCATAAATAATATTCTTTTCTTAATAATTCTAATAAATTTTACAAAAAAATATCGAAAATTGGCATTTTGGCTATCGGATTTAGTTACTATCGCGATTTTTTTATACTTGAAGAAAAAATAATATGAATTCAACATAAAAATATTCAATTTATTATAATATTACATCACATAGATTTACTGACAATAAACATAAAACATATAAATATGATTTGTTATAAAATGGCCTTGAAGCACGTTAAGGTTCCCAACAAACGGCCGAAGTTCTACAGAGGCTATTGATGAATCAAACGCAATAGTTTATTTTCTGTAGTATCTTATTATACTATACTACGTTATGGTCTTTTAGAATATGTATATTTGTTCTAATTTTTAAAATGAAAAGAAAATGATGCGGCAAACACCATCAATGTTTGGTTTCAAGATTAAACCTAACTTCAACAAACGACTAAGCCAAAGCTTTAAATCCCTCCCTATTTACAACACCCAAAGAACGTACATCAGTTGCCACAAATTTTACATAATTGTTCATTATTTCCTGCCTACGCTTATGCCTGTTCAACTATCATCCCCATGTTCGTATTTATTTTAAAGGACTGCACCGTTTTTAGAATTAAAACATCTTCTCACATACCACACATTTTACGAATCGTGCGATTTCTTTCGTTGCACTATTGACAATCTTTGTAGAAAAAAGCTAGACCGCACTCGTACCCGACTCTTACAAACATTTTAATTTTTTTTCGGAAATATAAATTTGTAATTGAAATTATTTACCAACAATGAACGAAATATATCGATCACCACTTATATGACACAATGAATTACAAATGTCAAACGATACTGAAAGTTTAAATCAAATTATTATTTTTGATTAATAATCGGTACAGCCTGACAGATCTGACATGATTATGTTTGAATTGTAATCGCCGATTACTAATCGTTACAGGTCTACGATGCGACGATGCAGACGATGCCGCTCCATGAGTATGTAATCGTATCGCGTAGCAACGTAATCGGCGATTATTAACAGGATATATTTTTACGTACTCGTGCAGGACTCTACTTTGTAGTTTAAGGTTTGCAGCAGAGAAAGAATAAAACATTTTCTTAAACTTCAAAATAATTTAGTGCTTTATACACCTGGCGCACGAAGTAACATTTCGAGTTAGGATAAACCTACTTAGAAGCTAAAAATTGAAAGCATTTTAAATACAAAGCATATCCAAAATGTTACAGTTTTTGTAAAAAAGTCACCTGTATATTTTGATTTATGATATACATGCATGGACAATGTTTAGTTATGTAGTATTTTACACTATCGGTTTGGACATTGTAACGTTATTATTGTATATTTTTCCTCACTTGAATAAAGAATTGAATTGAATTGAATTGAAATGTCGAGAATGTCAACAATGTTAACAGTACTATTTAAAGGTTATGTTATTATAATGTATGTGTTACGGTTTTAGGTGATTTTGAGAGTTTTAGATACTCTGTTCGCTTCCAAGCAATCTGCCAAAATGGCATCGCATTAGGCTAAATCGTTAAAATGTTATACTAATCAAAACGTTGACATTGTCGACGTCAGACACGTTGTCAGACACGTCGACAATGACATTGTCGACGTGACATTGTTGACTCCGCCCATCCCTGTATACATCAGAGCTGGGCGGGATTCGAATCATTCAGGATTCGAATCCTTTTAGAGGATTCAAAAGAGGTATTCGAATACTTTAGTTTAACTGGATTCGTGATCCAGATTCGTTACATTTTTTTAAGAGGATTCGTGTTCGAATCTAAATGTGGGTGATTCGAATCCATATAATAGGAATATTTATAAAAGGAAACGAATATTTATAGAAGGATTCGAATACTCACAAACGGATTTGAATCGTCAAAAATAATTCGAATTAATTGTGAGGATTAACATGAAAAATGTCTTTAGTGTGTTTTTAAATTTCTCGTTAAATCACTGTTTTATACGCGTGGCGCATGAAGAAAAATTTCGAGTTTAGAAAAGCCCAGAAAATTTGTCTCGGGTCGCTGCGCGACCCTCGACAAATTTTCACGGGGCTTTTCTAAACTCGAAATTTTACTTCATGCTTAGTCTGGGAGTGGAAAACACTCGTTTAAATGAAGACAACCTTATACAAGATTGTCACAGTTTAAACCGAGTCGACCTTATATAATAATGACTTTCATTTCGACGTCATGTGAGGATTTCCGCGCGTGATAAGGTCGGCTCGGTTTAAATCGAGACATCCGTGCACAGTAATGATCTTGGTTTTAACGTCACGTACGGATTTCCATGCGTGACGACATCAACCAAGGTGTGTAAGTAAGTTTTTCTTGATATAAACCGAGCCGACCTTGTACTGTTTAATTTCCTTGATTTTTGACGTCACGTGAGGACTTCCACGCTTGTCGTCAACAATCAAGGTGGTTAGTGTATAAGGTTGTCTTAATTTAAAAGCGAGTCAACCTTGTAAGTTTAATTACATTGACTTTTCACGCCACGCGAGGAATTTCATGTGTGACGTCAGAAAAACTCCCTGTATTTCTCGGGACATAGATATTTCTAATAAAATCAAACTGAATTTGCTATAAAATTCAAACATAACAAGAAAAACCAGTATATTTTCAATTTCACAATATTTCAGTGTTTTATCCGTCTCGCTACGCAACTAAACCAAATTTTCAGAATTTTCTAACTCTATATTTTACTTCGTGTGTAAACAAGGACAGTATATCTGTCTTAATAAACAAACAATAACATTTCTTAAGATATAAACTTTTTGTCTCGTGTAATATAAGGTAAAAGTAATGTTATATTATGAATTGGCTGCCTTTTATTAGAAATGACAAAAATGGGCAATGTTTTGACTGAAAGTTAATTTAAAGGTGTAACATTGATAATATAAAGTTAAAAAAATTATATCGGTCAAATGACCATCTCCTGAGTCAATGTTGATTGTGCTCGTTTTACATTTTGAATTATTGTTCGTAAAACATCTGACCACAAATTGGTAGTCTCTTCTTCAATGTGGGCTTTCCAGACTTGCAAGGTTTGTGGTTTGTTGTGGTAAATGCGAAATTTCAAAAAGACACACAGGGAGTGGAAACGCTCGTTCGAAACTTCAAACTAAATGCTTCGATAAGAACAATGACTAAAAATGTTTTTAAACATAATAATGTAGTTTTCAAAATTATGTTTAATATTATTTGAAGTAAAACTGACATAGTAGCCACAATCTGAAATGTTAAATTTTTCCGATATTTCCCTGATTCAAGATTTTTTCCCTGACTTTTTAATATAACTTTCTTCCATGGGAAACCTCCACTTTGTTAAATTGTTTTCATTGTTTTTGTCAATATTTATGTAAATTTTATAAATTTTTATGTGTTTTGTAATGTGCCTGCTGATATTGACAAATTTAATAATGTCATATGGCTTTTTTGTTAGTGTTTTGGTTAATTTGAATATAATTTTATGACTTTTCTCTGACTTTTCCGGTTTAAATGATATTCAGTGAATTTTTCATCTACGTAATTTTCAGGCGTTCGTTGATTTTATAATAGAGTTCAATTTCAAGCTTTAATCGAGTGTTTTCCACTCCCAGACTAAGCATGAAGTAAAATTTCGAGTTTATAAAAGCCCCGTGAAAATTTGTCTCGGGTCGCGCAGCGACCTGAGACAAATTTTCGGGCTTTTCTAAACTCGAAATTTTACTTCATGCGCCACGCGTACAAAACACTGATTTGAAGTGAAGTTCAGAAACACACAAATACTACTTTATTCAGTATAACAGGGAATCAGATGTTTAGTCTGTTATCAACGATGTTTCAGTGTTAATAATAAATAATTAGATTTGAAATATTTTTGTTAAAACAACTGGTAACAATATTTATATATAAATGGTTAAAAAAAATATAAAATCAAATTTATTCTTAAAGGATTTGTATTCTTGATTCGAAAAAGCAGGATTCGAATTTTTGATTCCAATCATATTTATCTCTTACGAATCCTTTATTACAGTAACCGTGATTCAATTCATATTAGGTGATTCGGATTCGTGATTCGAATCCTTTTTACGAGGATTCGTCCCAGCTCTGGTATACATGTATTACATAATACATTTGTGATTTTGATTGGTCCCCTCCTAAGCCGAAATCCTGGCTGGGCCACTGAATACATCATATAAATTAAACTCATTCAGAAAATTTGATCGTTAAATTCAAATATTCTTAAATGGAACATTCAACAAACATTTGGAACAAGTTTCTCATCTTTCACGCGGTGAAACATATTTAACTATGATTTAGAAAAGAAAACACTTCGTTAAATGTCACTCATACATTAGTGAAATTTAACCAAGTGTTTTCTTTTTCAAATCAACAAAAATTTAACAAAAATTATATGTACTTGCATTAAAAATAAATCAAGTTTAATTAAAAAAAAACTTTGACCGTTTTTCTACAAATAATTCAAATTTAATTCATTTGTTAGTCCTAGAACCATAGTGCACCTGTTGAATTATTCAGTAATAAATAAGAGTTTACTAAAATAAGTAAATTTACGTCGGAGACGCCCGGGATTAACAAACTTGATTCATGGATTTAATCTTAATTCATGCCGAGGATACTAGGATTTCAACTCCTGTCTGTGTGGAATTGTTTTTTCCCTTTTCCCTTTTTTTTGCACAATTCGGCGAAATCTGCATTTAAATTGGACAGTAAATCCTCGCTCTTCCATTAACCATAACTCCTCTCCTCATCCATATTTATTCATTAGGAAAAACCTGCATTCGCCCAAAGTTCACTTTTTACTATTTTTTTTTCTTGTGCGCTCTGGGGTTCATCCATGGTCGTAAGTTTGCCACGGGCTTATCTCAATCTGGGAAACTTTCCACTTTTAACTACAAGCAAAGAATTATCGCAGAGCTAGTAAAATATATTTCTATTACGAGTAGTAAAAATATTTTATGATAGAAGCACTTAAAATGCTCAAAATCTACGAAAGACAAAAATATAGTTAAATAAACGTAATCATTATTGCAAAAAAAAAATCTTAAGTTATCACATGAAAGACAAGTGGGTCACTTAATTAAACACAGTCATATTCCTTTCTTCACTTTTATTTTTCTTGCTAGATGTACATTTCGGGTACTAAGTACCCATTATCAATAGCTAACTGACAAGTGGGTCATTTTCTTTTAAATTGACGATTTGCTGTCCTCTTACTTTAGATGCAATTTAATAAACCCTCGTTAGCTATTTTGATTCGATAAAGGGTGCAATATGTTCGTCGTGTGAGTTTAAGTTTAAGTTATTAAAGTTGTTCATAACGCAATTTTGGTGAACGCCATTTTTTAGAAAAAATAAAATATTTTCAATTGTGTCCAATACGTTACCGTCCTAAACCAATTTTGACATTTTTAAGCACATTTAATTTAATGTAGAAATCGTATATGAACAAATTTAAAGTTGGTTTGTTGTTGAAAATGTTTTTAAATTTTAAGGGATACTTATTAGTTTTCGACATTAAATGAATAATCTCAAAAAAATGAAAATATCTCGCTGTCCCAAGGTTTTGTCCAATACGTTACCAAGGGTTTTGGCGGACATTTTTGAACCAACAAGTCGTAATTAACATTTAATTATTATAAAACTGTTACACCAGTGCAACAGTTTAGGTGTACCATAACTCTACATTTCGAAGAGTCGGCTAAAAGTCAGCCTACAGCATTATAAGTTGTTTCAAACAGGTAACGTATTGGACCCCCACAAATGATAATATAGTTTTTAAAAAATCATTCAAACTCAGGAAAGAACTAGCATAAAACAAGGGTTGTAGAATAGACGTGTTTATCGTTTTAATTAAAACAAACAGTTTTTTTTAACAAAACGTGTTTTTTTTTCATTAAAACAGCGTTTATAACGTTAACAATTAAAAACATGATTAAAGCACGCTTAAAACGTGTTTAAAACATGTTTAAAACAAAACATACAGAGCAGTTTTCTTTTAAGTATACATATCCCGATAATTGCAGCGTTTTTTAAATTTGCGGAAATTCGTTGTTTCAAAGCGGTTAATTTGGGGCTTTTAACGAGTGTTTTCCATTCCTAGACTAAGCATGAAGTAAAATTTCGAGCTTAAAGAAGCCTAATAATTTGGATTGGTCGCGTAGCGAAGCTGAGCGGCCAATCCAAATTAGGCTTTTCTAAACTCGAAATTTAACTTCATGCGCCATGCTTAAAAACAGTAATTTACAGTGAAGTTAAAAAACACACACATACAACAACAATTATACGCAACCCAATATACGTTAGAGTTATTGGATTGCCTATAATCACTGTTTAAATCAATTTGTTCAGCGCAGAATTTGACTAACGTTTTATTTACATCTACATATTAGATTGCTATAGCCGCATATTTTAAACTTTCCGATATTTCAGTGTTTTATATGTGTGGCGCATGAAGTAAAATTTCTAGTTTAGAAAAGCCTAATTTGGATTGGCCGCTCCGCTTCGCTACGCGGCCAATCCAAATTTTCAGGCTTTTCTAAACTCGAAATTTTACTTCATGCTTAGTCTGGGAGTGGAAGACCCTCGTTTAACGATTCAAATTAAAATCTTTTGAAAAAGGAACGAATGTCGTAAAATATACAGTGCATGCATACGTATACCTAAAAGAAAAATTCCCTGTATTTAAAAATTATATTTATGCACTCACAGTTGTGATAGTTTATTTATTGTAATAAAATGCTAAATTAAATAAGGTAATTTAAAATATCTTCAAAGATTTAGTTAAAATTTAAAAATGCAAACAAAAAATGTTATAAAGTAGTATAAAATATAATTTAGCAAATTTAAGATAATAAAAAAACGGATTAAACAAATATAACGTTTACAACATGTTTTAAACAAATTTAAGATTTAAAACATGTTTAAAACAAAACCGCGTAAACACGACGGCTGTTATTAACCCATTAACGGCCAAGCAATTATAGAATTAACTCTAAAAGTTGATTTTAGGTAAAATTCTGCACTTATGTTTATGATTTCTATGAACGACAAAATGTATACGCTGTAAATTTTCAGGCATTAGCCGATAGCATATAAAAACGTGCAATATGAAGTTCAGAACGAGTGTTGCCACTCCCAGACTAAGCATGAAGTAAAATTTCGAGTTTAGAACAGCCTGAAAATTTGGTTTGGTCGCTTCGCCACGCATATAAAACACTGAAATATTGTGAAGTTAGAAATACACTGATATATATATATATTTGAAATTAATTATAATCGAAATATTTAAATAAGAAAATATTTACAGTATTCTTCATATATTTTCAAGTCAGGCCAAATAATATAATGATTTATTTATATATTTATTTATTTACGGAATCTCCTTTTACACAAATCTACAAGGATTAGTTACATATATAGATGTAGTAAAAATTACAATAAATCATATAGAAATACAACAATAGCAAAAAGTACCAATAACCTAACAGATAATAATACAAATAATATATCAAATTAAATTCTTTAGTAATTTAACAAACAACAAATTAATTATGTTGCATGTATGCATCAATGGCGCTTAATGGGTTAAACATGTTTAAAACGTTTTTTTTAAAACAAAGTGTTTTAAACATAACAACCCTGCATAAAACTGCTTGAAACATAAAAAGAACAGTTTAGTGGTTCTTAAAACGTATTCGTCATAGTAATTAGACGGATTTTTTTCAAAAAAGTTTTTCCCGATCCCTCTAAATCATCAATTTAAATAAGAATGACCCAAGTACTTATTAACAAATAAATTTATTTATTTAAATACATAAATGTGATAAAATATGAGTTTCCTCATTATATATAGAAAGGAAATTATAATGCTTCCGACGGGATTTAAACCTGCAACTCTAGATTCAAATCCTGTCGGAAGTATTATAATTTTAAACATTAAAAGTGCGATTCTTTTCGCAATCTACAACAAGTTAGTCTTACAAAGACTATATCAAACACTCATTAAAACAACTACTTCCCGGGCTAATACCCCGACGGACATTGAATTATACAACGAGTGTTTGCTGTTACATACAGCAACCTACTGCAAATGTAACAATTTGGGTCAAATTATTCAGGCCATCTATAGACGTCTATAGATGGCCTGAATAATTTGACCCAAATTGTTACATTTGCAGTAGGTTGCTGTATGTAACAGCAAACACTCGTTGTATAATTCAATGTCCGTCGGGGTATTAGCCCGGGAAGTAGTTGTTTTAATGAGTGTTTGATATAGTCTTTGTAAGACTAACTTGTTGTAGATTGCGAAAAGAATCGCACTTTTAATGTTTGAAGTATTCTGCAACCAAGAATTGGCAATTTCATTTATACTATTATAATTTTGTTTTCATATAATGGGTAAACTCATATTTGATTACATTTATATAATTAATTAAATTAATTTATTTGATTTAAACTTATTAAAATTGGGCTTTGTATGTGACTTATTAACAGTTGACGTTATTGGCGATCCCCATGCCATTTATTTCATTAATTATATTGCTTTTAATTAAGCAATATAGTTTTTAAAAATATTCTACCGGGATTCTCATTAGGAAAAAAATATATTTATTTGTGTAACACGTGTTTTTTTTCCTGTCTCTCTAGTGAAGGAGTGGAGAGAAAAAATGCGAAAATAAAAAGCATTGAAACTTTGTCACCCTCTTAATTTCGTTCAAAGCCCCTTAAACTTGTATTTTTCGTCCCTAATTCTCGATATACCGTAGAATCCAATAACCCCCCTTGTAATTTTACATCTGGTCTTCTCTCTAGGGAGAAGTTTGCGTCCTTCCTCCACCCTGCACACCATTCGTATTAAGCAGGAATTAAGAGTTGGAGGAATTTCTCTTTATGCTGAGGGTGAAACAGATAGAAGCGTGCGTTTCACCCTTGAGGAAAACGTGTTTTATTCAAGTTTATTTATTAAATATTTGTTAACAAAGTACTAGCATTACATTTTAAATTAAATTCTTATAGATTAATTTGAGAAATTATGATAACTAAAGATACTTATCAACTTCTTTGATCTGTAATACAGAGAGTTTTATGTAACACCGAACATTTTCATAACGAGAATTTTTCTTTGAAGTATCCATATGCATACGTTGCACATTTTTCGATGCTTGGATTATTAAAAGAATTTGATTTGAAGCTTTAGGCGAGTGTTCTCCACTCCCAGGCTAAGCATGAAGTAAAATTTCGAGTTTAGAAAAGCCTGAAAATTTGGTTTGGCCAAACCAAATTTTCAGGCTTTTCTAAACTCGAAATTTTACTTCATGCGCCACCGGTACAAAACACTGACATATTACGAAGTTTAAAACAAAAAGCTAAACTTTACATTGAATCAGTGTTTTGTACCGGTGGCGCATGAAGTAAAATTTCGAGTTTAGAAAAGCCTGAAAATTTGGTTTGGCCGCTCCGCGCTTCGCGCTACGCGACCAAACCAAATTTTCAGGCTTTTCTAAACTCGAAATTTTACTTCATGCTTAGCCTGGGAGTGGAAAACACTCGCATAAAGCTTCAAATTGGAAACTTTTAATATCCCGAGCATCGGAAAATGTGCAATGTATGCATATGGATACTTCAAAGAAAAATTCTCGTTATGAAAATCTTCGGTGTTACATAAAACTCTCTGTAGAAATCATCTTTATTCAGACATAACATTAATTTGTGTACAAATAAAATAATATAATAAATAAATGAGTTTGTTAGTACGTCCGTGTCTGGGGTATCGACCTTCCGTATTTCTGCCCTAACTATCTCTTATTCTAATAACTGTATCAATAAAAGTTTGACATGAAGTATGAATGAAATTGCTAATACTTGGTTGTAGAATTTAAAAAAAAATATTACAGTTTTTTTTATACTGGGAATTTTTCTTTTAAGTATATTTATCCCAATATATTTTATTAGGCATATGTCGTTTTTAAAAATAAATTTAAAGCTTCCAACAAGTGCAACAAGTTCCAACAAGTGCAAATTTGGTTTGGTCGCGTAGCACTACGCGCTACGCGACCAAACCAAACTTGCAGGCTTTTCTAAGCTTGAAATTTTACTTCATGCGCCACGCGTATAAAACACTTATTTCAAGTGAAGTTTAATATATGCTTCTAAATCAGTAGGTTAAAGCAGTATATCTTAAACTTCAGAGTATTTCAGTGTTGTATACGCCTGGCGCATGAAGTAAAATTTCGAGTTTAGAAAAGCCTAAAAATTTGGTTTGGTCGCGTAGCGCTACGCGCTACGCGCCCAAACCAAATTTTCAGGCTTTTCTAAACTCAAAATTTTACTTCATGCTTAATCAAGGAGTGGAAACACTCGTTTGAAGCTTTAAAATTATTTATAAAAACAACGAATGCCTAATAAAATATATAGGGACAGGTATACTTAAAAGAAACCCAAAATTTTCAGGCTTGTCTAAACTCGAGATTTTACTTCATGCGCCAGGCGTATACAACACTGAAATACTCTGAAGTTTAAGATATACTGCTTTAACCTACTGATTTAGAAGCATGCTTAACAACGCATTTTTGAACATTTACAGCGTTTACATCGGGATATGTATGCATACTTAAAAAAATCCCTATATAAATATATTAGTATTGACGTTGTTAATATTAGTTTTTATCAAGAAAAGAATTCAATTGAGTTTAATTGCACGAATTTACGTTTTCAGTGTGTTGTTTAAGATGTACCACACGGAATTTCGAGATGACGGTAAATTTAATTCGACGTCAAACAAAGTAACTAAATCTGAAGTTTCTCTCGGCTGTGTCAATTAGAATCCTCCCGCGTTTGTCTATTTGCCATTGTTCTATTTGATGTTGCCCTGTTAATTTAAGCCAAAGAAAACGAGCGAATTAAGGTCCGGAACTCTTGTTTAAGAAACGCCTTGAAAACTAGCGAACGCGAGGGGCATTTAAAATGCAATAAATTGGAGTAAAGAAGAAAATATATAGAGAAGAAAAATAAGACAAGAACGTTTTGTTTGTGATTTACAGTTATTTTGTTGGGTAATTGTGTTAAAGCTAAAACTAATACAAACAATTTTTGAGCAAACTATCCTTTTCAAAAACTGAGGCATGTCACTTTCGAGTGCTGTATTTTAAAAATAAAAAAGTACAGAAAATATATAAATGCAGGTTTATATTGCTTTCCATGTTTTTCTTATAATTATTGATTAAATCAAATTTTTATCACAATTATTTAGAGAGATAATAACAACGATGCGTAAAAAGTACCTAAATTTTTGTGTATTTTTACAAAGATCCCTTTAACGTCTTATAAAAATTGATTTGTTATATGTCAATATTTAAAAAAAATACAAGTAGTAGATAATTCCTATATTCATGTAGCAGCCCAACTAAAATTTGTCTCGATTTTAATACTACACCTGCAGATTTTTTTAGTTTAGTATTTAATTATTCGTGACATAAAATGTACACATATGTTAAGCCAAGTCCCATTTTAATCCGATATTTAGTAAACGAGATTGTAGTTTTTCACTCTATAATTCTAGCAACGTATCACATTGAAAATAGATTCAAATATACACCTTATTTTTTTCATTAATCTTAAAAATGTTATTACGAAGATACACGCAGTTAAACTCGACCGTTTTGAAACGTGTATAAAAAACACTACCTCCTTTATAAATATAAGTTGAACATGCATTATTTCTGCAAATAAATATCAGCATAGTTAGAAATGATGTATCTGTATGTAGTTTAAATTTAAAAACTATCGACTCCACCGAATTTAAAATATTTAATTTCAAAGTGACATGTCTCGCTTTTTAAAACGGATAGTGTTCAGGCCAAAATTAGCGCGAATCGTATATTGAATTGTTTATTTGTGTGTTTATGTTAGTATTGCCTCTTTTATTACTATTGCTGATTTCCATCCAGGCTTCCTGAAAACATCAATAAAAAAGATCAGTCTCTCAAAACCTACTCACAAATAAGTTGTCAAATTTCTACCTTCGTGAAACTTGTGTAATTTTTCTTGTTTTTTAACCTTAAGCTGTTTTGTATCTTTCTTTCCGTGTTTTAACTTTGTCTTTTATTATATTTGTATTTTTCATTACCTTTAAATAAATTCAATTTTATCAATAGTCATATTATTTTCATTCATTTTGTTCTGATCTCTTTTAAGCACATTACTTAGCGGATAGAGGGATTTATTCCTAAGATTTGTGTACTAATAAATAATGCAAGCAACGCTGATAGTAAATATTAATCAAATGGGAATTGTTAACTTTCATTTTGTAATTTAATAGAATACCTTTTTTGTTATATTTATTGATTTCTAATCCTTCTAACAATTTCAGTTACGACTTTTATTACATTCGGACAAAATTTTAAATTTAGAATTAAAGATAAGTTGGTATTCGATTAAATGATTGGCATAGGTTAAGGAAGTTTTTTTAAATTGAAAGCATTTTTGATGTTCTGAAATACGGTAAAACATTAGTACAAATAAGAATTGTAATTAATTCGTAACAAATGTCTTTCTTAAATTCACTTTACACACAAAAATTATTATAGATATGGAATGGTGATAATTTTATTTTTCAATTACTAACCATTGTTATCAATTATACCAATAATTTTAGCTTTTTCGCGAAATTTATGGAAACTACACAAGTTTTCTCTAATTTAAAAATATTTAGTAAACTTAGAGCTTCGTTAAGTTCAGTTTTAGAATTAATGAACACTCTATATTAGTTTAGTAAAAAAAATTGCGCTAATTTGTTTCTTAAATTAAATATTGATTATCTGTGTTTTTCATCACTTTCACAACTTTTAATTTTAAATTTATAAGTAGTAAATTTGATGACTACTTTTTCCTACGAATATTAAGAAGTGAACACTTTGAATAAGTTGGGTTTAATCCATTAAGCGCCATTAATGCATCCCGCAACATTATCATGTTTTTGTTAATTAAATTACTAGATTAGTTAATTTCATATTTTATATTATTTGACCTAACTTGAAAATGTATAAGGAAACTGTAAATATTTTGATATTTAAATATTTCGATTATTCCTCATACAAAAATAAATGGCAGTGTAGTTTTAACTTTACAATATTTCAGTGTTTTATATGCGTGGCGCATGAAGTAAAATTTCGAGTTTAGAAAAGCCCAGAAAATTTGTCTCGGGTCGCTGCGCGACCCGAGACAAATTTTCACAGGGCTTTTCTAAACTCGAAATTTTACTTCATGCTTAGTCTGGGAGTGGAAAACACTTGTTTCAAGCTTCAAATTAAACTTAAAAAAAAACAACGTATTTCGGAAAAATACTCTACTGGATTCTCTTAAATACCAGTTCTAAATTGAAATATCGCGAAAAAAGTGATTAACCGATATTTGTTTAATATATGTATATTTATTATACAGGGAGTTTTTCTTTTACGTATACGTATTCCAAATTCAGCCTATTTTCTGTAAATCTTTAAATATTCCTTTTTTTTTAAGCTTAATATTAAGCTTGAAACGAGTGTTTTCCACTCCCAGACTAAGCATGAAGTAAAATTTAGAGTTTAGAAAAGCCCCGTGAAAATTTGTCGACGGTCGCGCAGCGACCTGAGACAAATTTTCTGGGCTTTTCTAAACTCTAAATTTTACTTCATGCGCTACGCGTATAAAACACTAAAATATTGTGAAATTTATGTATATTCGAACTTCACTTAAAGTCTGTGTTTTATACGCGTGGCGCATGAAGTAAAATTTCGAGTTTAGAAAAGCCCAGAAAATTTACTACATGCTTAGTCTGGGAGTGGAAAACACTTGTTTCAAGCTTCAAATTAAACTTAAAAAAAACAACGTATTTCGGAAAAATACTCTACTGGATTCTCTTAAATACCAGTTCTAAATTGAAATATCGCGAAAAAAGTGATTAACCGATATTTGTTTAATATATGTATATTTATTATACAGGGAGTTTTTCTTTTACGTATACGTATTCCAAATTCAGCCTATTTTCTGTAAGTCTTTAGATATTCCTTGTTTTTTTAAAGCTTAATATTAAGCTTGAAACGAGTGTTTTCCACTCCCAGACTAAGCATGAAGTAAAATTTAGAGTTTAGAAAAGCCCCGTGAAAATTTGTCGACGGTCGCGCAGCGACCCGAGACAAATTTTCTGGGCTTTTCTAAACTCTAAATTTTACTTCATGCGCTACGCGTATAAAACACTAAAATATTGTGAAATTTATGTATATTCTAACTTCACTTAAAGTCTGTGTTTTATACGCGAGGCGCATGAAGTAAAATTTCGAGTTTAGAAAAGCCCAGAAAATTTGTCTCGGGTCGCTGCGCGACCCTCGACAAATTTTCACGGGACTTTTCTAAACTCGAAATTTTACTTCATGCTTAGTCTGGGAGTGGAAACGCTCGTTCTAAACTTCATATTGCACGTTTTTATATAAAATCGACGAACGCTTAAAAATTGACATCGTATACATCATGTATATTTATAAGAAAAATTCACGGTATGTCATACAATAGGTTATTCATAGAAATCATAAAAATAAGAGCAAAATTATAACCTAAAACCAACAATTAGCGTTAGCGCTATAATTGCTCGGCCGTTAATGGGTTAATAATCGGGTAAATAAAATGAATTATTTTATTTTTTTTGTGTACTATTTTTTTAATGATTGACTTTGTAAAACCATTTTACTGGTCAATTTGGAATATAATATTTAATTCTTTTTCGTAATTTCTTTGTGTCACTGGAACCGATAATAACCCATGTACCATCATACAGTTATGATAAGCTACTAATTTGTGTGTGTTTTACTATTTTTGTTGGTTATCAAGTAATAACATTAAACATTAAGGAAATCATGGAAATAAATTTAATTTAATTTATTAATGGAATCTCCAGTTTTTTTTGTCACATTAGGTGGTGTCGCTTAGCGTCCCTGCACTGAGTTTAGTAATACAATAGTACATTTACATTTTATTAGGCAGTGAATTGACAAAAAATCATAACAAAATTTAAACTCACACCACTAAAAAAATATTTCCAGATTTATTGGATTTCAATCCCAAATATTTCAAAAATGTGACTCAATTCAGCCTTCAAGTTACAATAAATGAATTATTTAATTAACTAATCAATCAATCCACAATGCATTAAGCAATCTTCCAATCAATCTACAATTAAAAGAACATGCACAGGACATCTTTTTAACGACGAAGTAGATCTCACAAATTCACCACTGTTGAATTTAATTTTTTTGCAAAGTTATTAGCATTAAAAAAAGGAACGTGTTCTTTTTTCAAAAATCGATATCTCGAAAGCGGCTGCACAAATTAAATTGAAAAAAATCATGGAGGCCTCTCTCATTTGGTACTATAACATAAACAATTATGAGAAAATCGGACATGCAAAAGCCAGATGGTATCCGATTTGGCGTGGAATGGCCCATATATACCTGAACTGACAAATGTTATTTACCAATTCTTACCCTGAAGTCACAGTGTGACGAAAAAATTGTAGCATTGTATATATAATACATATTTAAAAGTGTTTTAAATAGTTTTATTTGTATAAAAGTAGAGTAAAATACTGGGTGTTTCATCTAAAATCCCCAGACTAATTAACAAGAAACTAAAAATGTTATCAAAGTTTTATTTATTGTAATCAATAGATGTTATTCAAGGCTTCGAATTAAGATAGAATTGGTTTTACTCCTAATTACGGTTTCGCTGTCAGAAATGTGAAAAAATGTCTTTCGATGATCAGAACTTTAGAAGTCACTTTGTCTAAAAGATATTTTAAGACATTTCTATTATATGCACATTTTAAATTGCATGGGCCATTTTAAAGTTATAACCAATTTTTATACTTTCAAGAACTTTTAATACACACATTTAAAGTAGTACAACTTCTCAAAATTAGCATATCTAACAATAAAAGTTATTAAAATACATTGAAAATGAAAAAATACTAATAATAACTATAATAAAAGGTAATTATAGCCGACAGTTCTTGTAAAACTTGGCACAGATGTCGAAAATAATTAATATTTTCAAGATATAGCCTTGAATAACATCCATTGATTACAATAAACAAAACACTAGTTAGATTTTTAGTTTCTTGGTAATTAGTTTGGGGAGTTATAGGTGGAACACTCTGTATTGATTATATGCATTTAGCCACTTGCATCTTTTGTAATTTTATTATCCAATCGATCGTTTTTTTTTTAATTATAATAATATTAATTTACTTGTATTTATATTTATTACATACAAATTTGAATGTTGATTGTACTTATTTTTTTTAGTTATGAAAATCAATTTTTCTTTTTTGTATAGTTTTTAGTAATTTTTGAGGTTTTGCAATTTTATTTCCAACTCATAGAGTTTGCTGTTTCTTAGATTAAAATAAATGAATTTCTTAACCATTCTGGTAACTATATCAAAATTAGACATTTAATTAGTTGTTGAATTTAAATAAAATATTAATTATATGTATTTTTTTAAATTTTAGCCAGTGAATTTTTATCAGTCAACTTTGAGCTTTTGTAACTTCAAGTCCAATTGATTAATTTACGTTTTTATTAAATTAACAATCAATTAAAAGACACGTAAAAACCTTTACTCAACATTTGATAATTCACAGAAATATTTATGAAATACATTTCATTTCAGAAATATTTCTGTTAATTATCTAATGCTTTTTAGGCACTATCTGCTTCTTTTGGCGTCCCTCACTACATTATTGAATGTTTCTATGTTTTATTTCGGTAATTTACATGAGTACGTATTTGAATATAATTCAATTTTTATTTGTTTATATTTTATACATATTTTCATTTACAGTTGTAATTAAGTACCTATATTTAAGAAACATGTATTTCACAAGTGTACAGCTATGCTCTTAACAAAAATAAAGGAAAAAAAACAAATATAGGAAACAAATGCTGAATAGGTGTTTACGTGTCTTTTAATTAAATATTCATCAAAATTTCATGTGGGGAATTTTGGAAATATTTGTTAGTTTTTGCATATTTGTCATACATTTACTTTTTTTTATTATACAATTTACTAACTTTTTCAATTACCGCTAATTCAGTAAATTTGTGATTCTAACCTAGTTTACCTATCACAATAAAACACTTTTTACTTTGTTTGTATAACACTTTTTTTATTTAATGTGACTACAGTTTCAACAAATTTTGCTTCCCATTGAAGCAACATGAAGTAAATAAAAGTAAACAAAAAAGTGTTATACAAACAAAGTAAAACGTTTTTTATTGTGGAATTAATATGTACAACGATGTAGAAGCCTCCACAATACAGAATTTAGTTTACCTATAATTTTCCTGCAAATCACGATACGTTGTTTTACAGGTAAAAGTTATTAAATGCATGGAAAATTAATACCATTTAATAATTTACCTAGAACGAGGGTTTCCACTTCCAGATTAAGCATGAAGTAAAATTTAGAGTTTAGAAAAGCCTCAAAATTTGGATTTGCCAGCGCGTGAGCGAAGCGAGGCGCGCCGGTAAATCCAAATTTTCAGGCTTTTCTAAACTCGAAATTTTACTTCCTGCGCCACGCGTATAAACACATATAAAGTGAAGTTCTAAAACACTTAAGTACATCTAATTTAGAATAACACGAAATAAATATTTAGTCTGTTATCAACGATTTTTATTGTTAATATTAAATGTTTGCTTTTTTAAAATCATTATTTTATAAAATACCTATTTTATTATACTTATTAATTTCTAATTATTTTAACAAATTTGTTTTTGGACTTTTATTCGACATAAGTTGAAGAAGTTTTCTTAAATTGAAAGCATGTTTGATGTTCACAAATACGATGTGGGAAGCTACGCTCAGTTTGTCCAACGTATACCTTTGGGTAATTCTAACAAATATACGCCAAAGCCAAATCAAGTAAACATTTCAACTTGTAAATAAAATACTTTTTACTTTGTCTAACTACTGTATTATGCACTTAATTTGTGACTATAGTTTCGACTATCTAGTAGTCATTATCAAACTGAAAGTTAAAAATTAAGTGCAAAATACAGTGGTTAAACAAAGAAAAAGTGTTTTATTTTCAAGTGTATTTAAGATGTACCACAAAGTGAACGCCTTCAACACAAAACAGTTAAACATTTTAAATAAATAAAAGTAAATTTAAGAATGCATTCAAATGTAATTCCTACTTTTATATCTTCATATTTATTGAAGTGATCAAATATATTTCAACGAGTGTTTTCCACTTCTTGATACAGTTTAACTAATCAATTTGTAACTATTTCTAAAATAAGAACGAATTTCTAAAATTTCATCACTCAATTACAAATAAACGCATTACCCTCCGCACCTCTTCACCCAGTCAGGTGAAATACACCGTTCAATCGGGCAAACGAGGTGTGAAGAAAAAGGGGAAATTTCCCTTCGGAAAGGCCCTGAAAAATACGCGAAGCTGAAAAATTTAATATTACCCGATTTACACGGAAAAATCGGGCGCAGGGCTCGTCTTAATTCGCACGAATAATTTTAATAAAAACCTGGAACACGCTAGGGTTAGGATTTGGGATTCTGCCATGAAAATGCAAATCGGGGGGTTTATCTTTGGTGTATAAATCACCGCATTTCGGGTTTGGGGGGAGCAGATATTGGATGAAACAGAGAAATAGATTACTTAACGGAATCGCGCCGTAATTGAAATCGTGGTGACGCAAGTGGTCGTCGGAGTTCATTCGGCCGGTTCTGTAAATATAGTTCAGGACGGGATTTGCTCGGGATTCGTTTTAGTGTCTCGGATTGGATTCACTGGACGTGATTCTTGTTTTTGATTTATTTTCACTCACAGCATGTAATAAAATGTTAATGAATCTCCGCTACTGTTAGCGTACATAATTTCATTACTTTATCTATATCTGTTTCAATACTAATGAAAAATACTACCTGTTGGTGAATTTGTATTAAGGATAGGAATACCGGTAAAGCGGAATACTGGTATACCGGGTAATTGCCAAATACCCTCTCTAAAATGTACAGTTGCGAGAGAAATAAACTAGTACAGCCAAATATTTAGCTATCGAACTGGACTCACTTTGATTTTTCAAATTGTCAATCAAATTGACAAATCTGCGGAAATATCAAACGAAATTTAATTAACGTCGACACACCTTAACTGACTGAATTGCAAAAAGCGATAATAAGGACCAGTTTAGAGACGGTATTAACATTAGTGACATTGCTAATGAAGTGCGTGTCAACAAAAGCACCGTCTTCTTAGCCAAGAAAGAAAACATGTTTTCAACCTGCACATGATAAATAAGTGTGGTTCACAAGAAAAAAATACAATATTTTAGATGTGGCTAAAGCTCCCTACTGTACTAGTTTTCTCTCTCGCAACTGTACCAGTACTCGATTTCTTACCGGTATTTCAATAATATATGATTATCTGAGAATTTTACTGTTTTTTCTAAACATAAATTTTAACCGACAGTTATGAAAGTTTTGTAAAAGAGGATATAAAAACAAATCCAGATATGTTTTAATGTGTGTAAAACCATCAAATTTCTAAAAGATGTAAGGTAAATAGTGCATAAAGAAAATAAATTACCATTAAATTAGTAATGTTTATCAGACACCAAAAAAATACATCTCTAATACTTATCAATCTAGTGTTATTTTAATTAAATTTAAGAGAATTTGGTTTATAATTCCCAGAAAATAGATGGAAACCACACCTTATTACTGTCTTATTTAAATTGTTAAACTACTTGATCGATTTCCACAAGGCTGTAACTCTAAATAATTTTTATATCCCCCCACATACCTAAACAGAATACATTTTTCCATGCTCCTATTTCCAAAAGTAATGTCATTATTAAATCACCAATATTTACTATGTACGATATTTACAACAATTTACTATCTGTCGATCCTTCACTTGATTTTAAATATGTCTAATGCCAAATTGTATTTAATCATATTATTGAGATACTGCACAAGTCTTAACATTAGAACTTTACTTATATTTTTGTTATGTAGACTATAGTTAGAGATAAGCTGCATACAACTATACCCAATTTATATATACAGGGTGTATTTGAAATAACGAACAGGCTCTTAACCACATAGAGATTATATTATTTCTAAACATAATTCACAATTATTTTGTTTATAGTTCTAACAATGAGCCCGCAATTAATTATTAAAATAAATGAGTAAAAATAGACAACATTTTTGGAAGCACTGGCAATTAGAAATAATTTTTAAACGGCATGCGGCATCAGCGTTATCAAATTACAACAAGCGCTTAGGGAAAATATCGGAGTGCACTTAATGCAAGGTCGGGCCTCGGGATTTATGGCACACTTGTAAAAGCATTTATTGCTTACACATTTTTAGAAATTTACAATGAATTAAGTAGGAGTGGTAAGGGCGGATTTCAAGATAAAATATGTTTGTGTTTAGTCTATGCTGAAACTTATTTAGACAAACATCTTTTTTTTTGTGAAAATGGCGCGACACATTCATTCTAATATTGAACTAGCCGATATGTTAATTATTCAAGGCGAAGCTAGGTGCAATTCCGCGGAAGCAGTAAGGCTTTATCAGGATCGGTTTCCCGAACGGCATTTACCAACACTAAATCGTTTTCGGGAGTTACTTCAAAGAGCACGTGATACAGGAAGTTTGCAACCCGTTGGCGCAGTTGACAGAGGTGTTAACCGAGCAGATCATTTGTTTGCAGTGGAAAATCAAATTTTAAATTTGTTAGAAGCGGATCCCGGTTTAAGTACACGGAATATCTCTCGGCAGTTGGGTGTTTCTCATAGCTTTGTGCATAAAATCATCCGCGAAAATAATTTTCACCCCTATCATTATCAACGGATTCAACATCTTCAGCCAGGTGATTTTCAACAGAGAGTTGCGTTTTCTGAATGGCATTTAGAACAAAGTGCCCGAAATCCAAACTTCACTAATAACATTTTAGTGACGGATGAATCGTGCTTTACGCGAAATGGCTGTTTTAATTTTCATAACATGCATGTTTGGGCAGAGAATAATCCCCATTCTACGCGCCGATCGCATTTTCTCCCTTAATGTTTGGGCAGGCATTGTAAATTACCAATTAATTCACCTTTCATTTTTCCATTTAATTTAAATGGCGGCCGTTATTTAGATTTTCTAGAAAATGAACTTCAAGATCTATTAGAAGATGTGCCTCTAGCTGTGCTGAGACAGTTATGGTTTCTGCACGATGGTGCACCTCCGCACTACGATCGGCGTGTTAGAAATTATTTAAACAATGAATTTCTAGGACGATGGGTTGGACGTGGAGGTGCTGTTCCATGGCCTCCTAGAAGTCCGGATTTAAACCCATTAGACTTTTTTCTTTGGGGGTATTTTAAAAATGAAGTGTATGTTGAGGAAATTGACGATGCTGATACACTCAGACAACGAGTTCACGACGCAGCTAACGCAATAAAAGAAAAACCGCGGCAAATGTTCACTTCGGTTCCTGAAAACTGGCTAAGGAGAGCCCAATTGTGTGTTGAGTACGAAGGGCGTCAATTTGAACATTTAATTTAGTTTCATGTAACTTTTTATAAAACAATTGTGACCGACTTCTAATTGTTTTATACGTGACCTACTTTTAACAAATTGCATGCACGAGTGTGTGGTAAGTGTTATCGTAGTAAAACTGCTATTTTACTGCTATTTATACATGAAAATAACATGTGTAGAAGATATCAATTTACTAGCTCAAGTCAAGTGAATTTTTCTTAATGAATGTGAATGAACTTGAGGAATGTTTATCTTTTACAAAAAACGTGATGACACTTCAAATTTCGAAGGCGTTTAAAGTAAACAAACACGCATTCCACGCAGACCGAATTAAACGAGAAAATCATTGGTTCTCAAAATGTATAGAAAAAAACTTGAAAAATGTTGAAAATTAAAAAAAAAAATTCGAAAAAATTTTGGTGGAGATGGGTTCACAGATATTTTGTGTATGTGCCCCTAAATGCCTGTTCGTTATTTCAAATACACCGTGTATAGATATATATATATATATATATATATATATATATATATATATATATATATACTTAGGAATTTTGCAAAATAAATGTCTGCAGTTGTATTACAAATGAATAAATAAATCAATAAGATGTGTGTTTGTTAACGTCACATTGAGTTAGTCGTTAGTCTTTAGACGCCTGGCACATGAAGTAAAATTTTGAGTTTAGAAAAGCCTGAGCATTTAGTTGACTCGCTATAATATATAATTAATAATTGTATGTGCTACAAGTTTAAAATTAATTGCACATGAATAAATCCCCATGTATTTTCCTCGTGTATCATTATTAATGCCAGAAATTTGTTGCAAGACCAAACTATAGAAGCACGCGAGTGTTGCATTTGCACGCCTCAGATACCACCCTAAGGGGTAATATGAAGTTACTAGTTTCATAGAGCTCGGCGATTCCGTTTTTCCGGTCTCGCATTGGCTAGTGTCCAACAATTCGTCCCCTTTCCCACCCACAGAAAACCACCCTTCGTTACCAATTTTCTAGCGATATGTATACAAACAATGCACCCCAACACTTAAGATAGTTTTACCGTCATGCTGCCATTTTTAAAATAGTAATATTTTTCACAAACGAAGGGCCTTCACCTATGAAATAAAAAATAATAATAAAGAAAGAATGCTGTCTTATAAATTAACAGAATTTTTATATATAAAGCTGATAAAACGTGAAATAGAAGTAGATATCGTAATATTTTAATTATTAATACTTTAATTAATTAAAACTGACATCAACAAAAGTTAATAATGGTAATAAAAGTATATTTATCATTATGTTTAATTAATTTCTCACTTAACCATTGGTGACACATTTTTGAAATAATTCTGTACATTTAATTAAAACAAACCAAGTGTTTTAATTAAATATCCAGAATTACTTATTATTATTTCGAAAAAGTTTCTCATTTTGCACGTAGTGAAATATATTTATACTTTTTTTTTAATATGACTAAACTTAGGGTATATTTACTGAGAACAGTTGCAGTCCTGCTTAAACACTAGGGTATTTTAAACATCACATTTTGAGATGTTATTTAGTAATTGATTATCAATGTGACAAACGAATCATAATTTGTTAACTAAATTGTCACGATACAGAGATTTTCAAAAAATAGAACACTACAACTTGCAACTTTACAACACATACAGGGATTTTTTTCTTTTAAGTATACTTTTACATATTTTATATAAACATTTGTAAAATTAATGAACATGTGATCAGAACTAAGCAGTGTATTTTAAGCTTCACTTGAAATCAGTGTTTTATACGCGTGGCGCATGAAGTAAAATTTCGAGTTTAGAAAAGCCTGATTTGGCTTGGTCGCTCCGCTGCGCTACGCGACCAAGCCAAATTTTCAGGCTTTTCTAAACTCGAAATTTTACTTCATGCTTAGTCTGGGAGTGGAAGACACTCGTTAGAGTTTTTAAATTGAAAGTTTTTAACGAGATAACGAATGTCTAAAAACTTACATTGAAAAATCGTAACATATAAACCTAATAGAAAACTTCCTTGAATTTAGAACTTTTTTAAAATTTGAGCATATAAATGGGCAGATAATTAAGAAGACAGATATTAGTAAGCAAGGAATATTACCTGATTCTACTACCCTACCTGATCCTCAGAAACACTTTATTAAAATTAGTAGTAGATACAAATAATTTGAAGCGGTGGTAGGTAAATAAATTTTTAATCATAATCTTTGTGGGTTAATTGAATTGTCATATTAATGTCAGGTTTTCCTTCACATAACCTACTAATTTAAAGTTGATTTACAACATAACTGATTAATCTTGTCCTAACCTAAAACACGCAACCTGAATCATACCACTAAATTCTTGAAATGTCAAATTTGATTGGTCATATTAAAAATAAAACAGATTATACGTATAATTTTGAACATGATTTTGAATCGTTTGAAAATACAGAAAATTATTTTTTTAACAACATTTTTTACAAGAGGAGATCTTCAATGACTCTAAGTCCAAACTAGTTGGAATAAAAAATCAAAACATTAGTGAAATTTAGCCAAGTGTTTCCTTGATAATGGCATTAAGTCGAAACTAGTACAAAAATAAAATACATATAAGTGAAACAAAACCAAGTGAATTTAATTTACAAAACAAATGTTTCCTTTTTAAAATCAGATTCATTTTTAATTTTGATGCCATGAAATTACAAAATGAAAGTTTCGTTTTAAAATAAAACCGAATACGAGTGTAATAATAATTATTATTAAAATGTTGCGGTTCATCCATGCAATAAATGTTAAAATATGGAGTGCTGGTGCATTAATAATGTAATGATGGTCAAATATTGCTAGTGCGGACGTGTCTGTGCGGATTTATTGTAATGTCACATAAATAATTCATACATATAATGATTTATCGTTCCGATATGCAAGAATTATTCATTCGCGGAAAAACTCCGGAAAACGCCATTAAATGTAATGTTTCGCGGTTATTTATTCGATTAATATTTTTGAATATTTATACAGATAATGCAGCTAATATATTTATACAATTTAACATTACAAATAATAATATCGTTTGTTACTTTACAGCAGTGTAAAGCAACATTTTTTTTTACTGGGCCACAAAAAATGAAAAATGTTTTTATTGAGAGTTAACAATTTGTGTTAGATATGAACAATAAATGTGTTAAATTTATTTTTCATATCTATTTATAAAATTGCAACTTTCGAATACCAGCAGTTATTATTTTTACGAATACAAGCAGTCACATTTTGTATGAATTTATGAACAATTGTTATATAAATCCAACTTTATTCTGCACTACCATTGTAAGCCCACACTATCACTGCAAGTTTACACTACTACTGCAAGAAACAAACTTGATGATAAACGCAGATGACACGTCAGCCTTAAATTTTAGTAATGACATTGAAACCCTTAAATCCTGCACCGATACAACAAAATACAAACTGAAAATGTGGTATGGAGTCAATGAATTATCTCTAAATGAATCGAAGACGCAAACACTGATCCTTGGTACACGACCTATAGAGCACCATTTTAAAGAGCAGCGGGGAAAGCTCTTAATAATAGACTTTGAACCTACACTAACGTGGTTCACTCATTGCGACCAGCTTGCAAAAAAATTGAGCTCATTGATATTTTTATTTCGAAATATCAGTGCCTCCACAAAGGATGTGCTAAATGCATATTATGCAATATTTCATTCAAAAATGACTTACGGAATCATCATATGGGGTCACTCGGCATCTAGCGATAGAATTTTCAAGCTACTAACAAAAATCATTGGAGTAATTGGCGGTGTGCAATATAGGCACGAAACAAATGATCTGTTCAAAAAATTGGACATCTTAACATTGTCAAGTGCATACATATACAGTAGTTTATTGTACATTTAACAAAACTTAAGCAAGTACGAGCCTGTATGCGACACACACACATATAATACGAGGATGAGAGAAGATCTACGCGTTCCGTACAATAGATTGAACAAAACTCGTGGAGGTGCTAATTATTATGGAATTGGGTTTTACAACTTGCTGCCAATAATATATAAAATAGCTAAATGTCTGTCAGTTCAAAAAGCATAAACAAAATCTTTTAATACAAAATTGCCTATTTAATATACTTGAATAGTATATTCTGTAACGAGGTTAGAATGAAAAAATTGATACTAGTGGAAGATTCCGAACGCGAGCGTTAGCGAGAGTGAGGAACCATGAGTATCAAATTTTCCTTCTAACCGAGTAACAGACTATATTTTCTCCACGACCAGAAAGTATGAATCAATAACAATTAAATAAATCTGACAAGTTATTTATTGAAACATTTGTATTACATTGTATTAATATTTATATTTATATAAATATGCTTTCCATAAAGTCAAGGATTTCCATTTTTTTTTAATAAATCACCGCAGAATGCAATTAAATCATTTTCGGAAAAGGAGTCAGTTTTATTTTCTTGCTGCCAATTCCTTAACAGTTTACAATACTTTTCATATTCTTGTCTCGATTTTTGCGGCAGCAGGTTCTCGCTTATATTATTTGCGTGATATGTAATTTCAGGTGGAGTATTATCAAATTCTATATCTGATTCACTTGATTTGTCACACATTATTTTGCTTGTATTGAAACTTGTTTAAAAATAAATATTACGACGTCGCGATTTACATCTGACACTGACAGTTTTAAAATTCAAGGCAACCTGTGACGTTTAGTTCGATTACGGAATATTCATTCTGTATCTTGTTACAGAATGAAAATAGATGCAAAACATATAAGAAGCAAGTGTTTCAGAATAAATATTCTAACTCAAGAGTAAGAATTTTCACATTCTATTATTAAAAATGATTTAAGAATTATTACATTCACTAATTGTCGTGGAGAAAGTATATTAAATAACAGACTCCTCAATTTCTTAAATAAATTGAATATTTTTACAACCTTTCAACACGGCTTTAAAAAACAAAAATCAGTTATTGCCGCGCTGCATGACTACATTCATGAGGTAATGTCGTCACTAGAAGGAAACGATATCCCTTTAGGTGTGCTACTAGATATGTTAAAAGCGTTCGATACATTGGACCATAACATCTTGCTAAATAAGTTAAATAAATACGGTATCGGTGGTATAGCCTCCAATCTAATTAAGAGCTATTTAGAAAATCGTAGACAATGTGTAAAAGTTGGAAATAAAATCTCTGAAAGTCTCGTTGCCTCTAACGGTATACCTCAAGGTAGTATATGCTCTTTGCTTTTTATCATTTACATAAACGATTTAGCTTCTGTAGTCAGTAACACTGGTAGTTCTATTGGCATGTACGCTGATGACACTAATATACTAATACGCTGTGAAAGTATAGAAAATGTTGTTGATAAATGTAGTGAGAGATTCTCGGAGTGTGATCAATGGTTATTCAAAAACAAGTTATTCCTAAATACTGACAAGACTGAATTCAATTTTTTTTAAACAAATCGTTCAAGGCTACCATATACAGAAAATATAGCAATAGTTAACAGAAATATAATCTAAAGCAACATGTCAGATTTCTTTGCACAACCATTGATGACCCCCTGAACGGAGCCTCACACATAATTAAAATAGAAAAGGAACTAAGTTCCGTCTGCTATATGCTGCGCATTTTAAAACAATTAGGAGCACTACGGGATGTTTTAAAACTAGTGTACCATTTCCTCTTTTACTTTAAACTTCGATTTGAAATTACATACTATGGGTCCAGTTACCACCTAAACAGAATATTTTCTCTTAAAAAAAAACCGTTACAATTATATTTGATTTGAAGTACCTTGAATCGTGTAGGGGTCACTTTATATCAATGTACATTTATGAGTTGATTTTAAACAGAAAACAATCAGACTCAGGTACTGCACACTATCAAAAATATAATACATGATTTTATAACAATTATCCTCTCTCCTCACACCGTTTAACTATGTATGAAAGAGACCCACAATATGCAGCTATGAAATACTATAACAGTTTACCAGGTCAATTAAAGCCACTGAATAAGAACTATAAGCGTTTCAAACAGTCTTTCTTTCAACATCTTTTTGAAAAGGAGTTATACTCCATTGCAGATTATTGTAACACTTCTTGAAAACTTGTATTTACTTACTATTATGTACTATGTTATTTTTTCTACTATGACACGTTCTCTCTAATATGTAATTGTTCTGTATTATATATACATATTTTATGAGAATATAGAATATATAAAATAAGAAATATCGATGATTTTTATAATATTACATATTTGTGTAGTACATATTGTAATTCTAATGATGAGTGTAAATATTTTTTGTAAATATATAACACAATAAAGAATAATAAAAAAAGTCCATACTACCACTGTAAGTCCTATGCAAAGTTATATTTTTAAAATTAAAATAATAAAGTACACACACTATTTCGTTTAATCCTGCAAAGTAATATTTTTCTAAAATTTAAATAGTCTAATATAAACACAGCTCTGAAAATACGTGTACAATTTATTTCTTCTGAATATAATTTCACGTTTTAAGTGGGGCAAAGTGCTCCGCAATTCGGGGCTCATCGCGGAGTGAGTTTTCAGCAAATATTTGCTCTGTGAAATGATGAGCCTTTGGAGGGCCGGAGTGCATGCATTCAGAGTTCCCTCATCACCATCGTGCGGAGCGTTTCATTACAATTCAACTAGGACTTGTAGCTTTTACTATTTCGAAACAGATGTGGCGAAAAAACGGAAATCGAAGGTTTTGTAAAATCGAATTAAACATTTAACACACAACACACTATTGTTCATTTTTATATGCTAAAGTGATACTTTAATTTAATCAATTTCTTGAATTTCTCATCTGGCACTTGGTAAAACATATTAGAGTATGTAAGGTTATTTAAATTAAAAAAAAAACACTTAGTATTGTTTATTTATTTATTTATTTATTAACGGAATCTCCATTTTACATAAGTGTACATATACATATTGAGCAAAAATAACAAAAACCATATAAAGAGTTACAATGATTACAGCCAACAAATTATTACCGGACTAAAGATCACAAATTACAAATTAAATGTACAAATTAAAACTTTATTCCGACTAGCTTCGGTTTGTTCGACCATTTTCAAAGGAAATTTCTTTAAAAATGGTCTAACAAACCGAAACTAGTCGGAATAAAGTTATAATTTGTGGATCAATACGAAGTGTTTTTTAATTTAAATAACTTTACATTTTAATAAATTTATTTTTAGTTATACAATAAAATTTCACCAATTAACAGCCTCATCTATTACATTTTTTAAATATTAAATAATTCAGTTTAAATCAGGGTTAATGCAGTTAGCGTGATTGGTGTATTAATTAAATGATTACATCTAACGGACATTTTGAATCAATCTTTCTGATAGAAGTGTCATGAATATGAACTAACACGCTTTAAATGATTGAAACGAAAGATACACACAAAGATATGTTTTTAGATATTTCATAAAACATGGATTTTTTTCCACCTCAACTTAATTATAAATGAAGCACTGTTTTTTTAATGTTTATAGAAAGTTGGTGCAAACGCGTATGAATTAATGTTTAATATTTTGCTAACGAGTGTTATTCCACTCCTTGATTAAGCATGAAGTAAAATTTCGAGTTTAGAAAAGCCTGAAAATTTGGTTTGGTCGCGTAGCGCGTAGCGCTACGCGACTAAACCAAATTTTCGGGCTTTTCTAAACTCGAAATTTTACTTCATGCGCCACGCGTATACACACTAATTTAATATGAAATTACAAACATACTCAGTTATTCTTTATCAATCACAAGATTAATATAAAATAGAAATACATGTTTTGATTGATGCTGGAAGTCCTTAAAATTGAATATTTGAAAATTCATTCAAAAACATATTATAATTCGAATATTCAAAAAGTGGAATATACGAATAAATCAAATATTTGAATATGTTTTCGAATGAATATTCGAATACTTTATTTTTAAAAATCCCCAACCTTACTTAATATTATCAATCTATATTTACTAACTACAATTATGCCTGGTATTCTAAAACGTTTTATTCCCTAAATAAAATTTACTTCAGGAATAAACTAATTTATTCCAAAGAATTCGATAATATTAACACAAAATACCTTTAGTTGGCTCATAAATCTCCTCAATAAATTGTTTGTATGTTTTTCTGCCAAGTAAATATTATTCTCTAAATAATTTGACAGTTAAAAGTCAAAAGTGTTTTATATTATTATAAAATTAAAATAAGTAATTTTACTTTAGATTTTACTACTTGTATTAATTAATTTTATTACGGTCAACATGTTTACCACACCATCCATGTCAGATTTAAGTTCGCTTATAGTATCTTCCCTGTCAGTGATTAATTTGAACCACAAGAAATTCTAAGGCGTCGAAGACCTAGAGTTTTTCAAATCAGAAGCAACCCGTTGACATAACCAAGAATTTTCATACATATGCATACGCTTTTTTTGAATTAGTTCCATTTGAAACATTAAACGAGTGCTTTCCACTACCAGATTAAGCATGAAGTAAAATTTCGAGTTTAGAAAAGGTTGAAAATTAGGTTTGGTCGCGTAACGCAAAGCGCGGAGCGACCAAACCAAATTTTCACGCTTTTCTAAACTCGAAATTTTACTTCATGCGCCACGTGTATTTAACACTGAAAACACTGAAATATTGAGAACAAGTGAACTTCACTTGAAATCAGTGTCTTATACGCGGGGCGCATGAAGTAAAATTTCGAGTTTAGAAAAGCCTGAAAATGTTATTTGGTCGCCCCGCGCTTCGCGCTACGCAATCAAACCAAATTTTCAGCCTTTTCTAAACTTGAAATTTTATTTCATGCTTAATCTGGGAGTGGAAAGCACTCGTTTAAAGCTTCAAATGGAACTAATTCACAAAAAGCGTATGCAAACCAAATATTAAGGCTTTTCTAAGCTCGAAATTTGACTTCGTGCTCAGTCTGGGAGTGGAAAACACTCGTTTAAGTCTTTTATAATTTCTAATAAGCTTTCTTTTTCTTATTCTGTGTAATTCTGTCCTATTTTACGGTTATTCTCAATAATTAAAAGGAATTATACTAAATTTCAAATTTGATTGACAATTCAATTTGAACGATTGACAATTCAATTTTAAAAATTGGTTGTTTCAGCTGTCACCACAATGAAAATGTATAATTTAGGTCGGTAATCTACTAATTAAATTATTTATTTCTAGAATTGCTATTTATTTGGTAGGTTTGTTTTATAATACGCAATTTTATTTGCCTATTAGTTTACTACGTAAATAAATTTACTCCACAAATAGTTATCTAATGATTTATTCATCGTTTATAATACCGGGCATTGTCTAATATTTGTTTTATGAATTAACATCAATTTTGTAACATTAAAAGTGCGATTCTTTTGGCAATCTACAACGAGTTTGTCTTACAAAGACTAACTTGTTGTAGATTGCAAAAAGAATCGCACTTTTAATGTTTGAAATATTCTGCAATCAAGAATTGGCAATTTGATTTATACTTGAATTTTATAAAATTAAGCCAATTTTTCCGTTGTATTTTTGTGA
This sequence comes from Philonthus cognatus, assembly GCA_932526585.2. Classification (NCBI taxonomy): domain Eukaryota; kingdom Metazoa; phylum Arthropoda; class Insecta; order Coleoptera; family Staphylinidae; genus Philonthus; species Philonthus cognatus. The sequence continues at coordinate 11,500,020 of OW052244.1, forward strand.
ATCTGTACATAGAGAAAATGTCCGTTTACAAAAATGTTGGCGTTATCAAAAGTACAGCAAATAAAAAAAGCGAAATAAATCTAGCGCAATAATTCTCCTTGTAACTTTATGCACGCGTACGTTAACTAGTTTTGAAATAACGCCCTTCCAGGGAATTAAGCAGAGTGCAACACGCCCGGAATACAAAAAAAAATTAAACAGAAACAATCTCGCGCTTGCTACTGATGTTCTCGGTGTGGAAGAGAGTGGTAGCAGAGAGTTGATGTAATAAGTAGCAAAGGGGGAGGATGTTTATTCGGCGCAAACTGCCTGAACAGCACATGTATATTGTCATATTTTCGTGTTAACTGGGAATTCCCGCGAAGTTTGCATAATAAAATTTCACAAAAGTCTAAATTTTCCTCTTCGAAACCGGGCCGGGGTGAAATTGTTAGTAGGAACGAGACCCGGATCCGTCTGAATTAAATAATTTAGCGCACGGATGGAAATTTATTCGAAAATTCTAATGTTGAATACTTTTTTGCAACAGCAATGAAAAGAAAAGAAATAAAAAAAAAACTTTATTAAACCTAACAAATAAAATTTGATTTAATTAATACTTTTAAGGCACCGCACAGTGGGCGAGTTGCGTAAATTAGACTGCAATAATTAAAAATCACAAGTTTCTGATTCTCGTCAAAACATATTTATTTAAAAGAAGCATGATTTCAGATGCTTCTTTTTTAATAATACATCGGAGTTCAACCTCTTGTCTATAAATAAAATATTAAGAACTGTTTATTTACCGCTGTTCAGTTCACCTATATGGTAAATACAACGGCATTAAAAATGTAATGAACAGTGTTATTCGTATTTATAATACATTTTTAATTTCAGCATTAGATAAAGGTTGTAATTACTAGATTTTAGAAATACTGACATACCTTTTTCTTATATTTTTCCTAAGAAAATGCGATTTCAAAACTATCACTTAAAAAGTATACATTTGAACATGATTTAAAAAAATCATATCACGTTCATTCTCGGTAACAGAACTTGCAAATTCTAAAAAATTAATACGTATACTTTGCTTACCAATTAAAGTTTTTGCTCAAAATTGCTCTTATGAGATATTTTTGGTTTCTTAGATATTTTGAGCATACAGTAAGTTTTTATTTTTGGTATACACATTCCAATTGTATGCTGTAAATTATCATATATTTGTTGCTATTTTAAAGTTCAATTGGTAGCGTTAAGCGAGTGTTTTCCACTCCCAGATTAAGCATGAGCGCACGCTTACACTGGACGAGATTCATTGGACTTACACACATCGGGATCTACCGCGCGTATACACCCGTTTTCGTTCGCATCGCATGAGCGCGTAGCCGCGTGTTGTCGCTTCCAGTGGACGTCCAGCCTGAAGTAAAATTTCGAGTTTAGAAAAGCCTTAAAATGTGGTTTGGTCGCGTAGCGCGTAGCGTATAAGACGCTAATTCAAAGCAAAGTTCACTTGTTAACAATATTTCAGTCTGTTTAGTGTTATATACGCGTAGCGCATGAAGTACAATTTCGAGTTTAGAAAAGCTTAAAAATTCGGTTTTGTCGCTCTGCTTCGCTACGCGATTAAAGCAAATTGTCAGGCTTTTCTATACTCGAAATTTTACTTAATGATTAATCTGGGAGTGGAAAACACTCGTTTATAGCTTCAAATTGAATTCTTTTAGAAAAAGCGTATGTATATGTATAATTAAAAAAAAATCCCTGTATATTGTATATGAACGTTATTCACATTGTTAAACAGCTTTTGTCGTTGCATTGCCTTCAACAATATTTTAAACTTTTCTTTTATAATTCTGTAATCTGATTTTTTATAAAAGATGAGTAAATACTTATATATTTTCTTAAAAATATTCCTTTTGTTAGCCCAAACTTTTAATATTTGATAAACAATGAATGATAGCGATAACTTAGCCCAAACTTTAAATATTTGATAAATAATGAATGATAGCGATAACTAAGAGAAATCAAAAATCATATTAGAGCAATTTTGGAAAAAAAAATAATTGATTAACAATGAACGAGATGTGATATGAAATTTTATAAAAGATAGTTTTGAAATTTATTTTTTACAGAACGTAATAAATGAAAATTAGGCGATATTCCTTATATGTAGAAATTAGAAAAATTAATTCTACAATTAAAACTAATTATAAATACAAGTAAAGTACAACCATGTTACTGTGCAAACACACATATTTTGACGATTATCTAAAACGTATGTTTCTTTTTTAATTATTGCACTCTAATTGACCAAACTGGCCTACTGTGTGCCGTATGTAATATAGCGAAAATAAAGTGGAAGAAAATTGTATGGTTTGTGAGGATTTGATTTAATTCACATCAGTAACGCAGCCAGGATTTTATCTTAGGAAAGGATTGCTGTAATTTCGTTATTTACATAGCGATTTATTTTATATTTTTAATGTAAGCATATAGAGGATTAATCGTTTAGAAAAGCCTGAAAATTTGGTTTGACGGACCAGACCAAATTTTCATGCTTTTCTAAACTCGAAATGTTACTTCATGCGCCACGCGTATTAAACACTGATTTAAGATGGAATTAAAAACATACTCAGTTATTCTTTATCAATCACAAGATTAATATAAAATCAAAATACATCTTTTGATTAATGCTGTGCGCCGTATGTAATATAGCGAAATTCCATATAAAATTTGCTTTTCAAGGATCGCTGTAATTTCGTTATTTACAAAGCGATTTATTTCATATTTTCAAAGTAAGCAGATATAGGATTAATCAACACTCCTTATGTGTTCAATTATTATGATAATATGAATTCCATTTAAATACAAAAACATAAAATGGAAGAAAATTGTATGATTTGTGAGTATTTTATTGAATTTACATCAGTAACGCAGACAGCATTTTATCTTACGAAAGGATTGCTGTAATTTCGTTATTTACATAGCGATTCATTTTATATTTTTAAATTAAGCAGATAAAGGATTAATCGACACTCCTTAAGTCTTTCATTTTCATAATAACACGAATTTAATTTAAAAACAACAATATGAAATGGAAAAAAATGCATAATGTTCTTTTCTTTCTTCAAAATTCGTATCAGTGGTGCAGCCAAGATTTTGGTCTACGGAAAGGATCTCTGTAATTTCGTTACTTACGTAGCGTTTTATTGCATATTTTGAAATTAAGCAGATAAAGGATTAATTTCTTTAATTTTAATAATAACATGAATTTTGCTGAAATAAAAGAACATAGAACGGAACAAAATTGCATAATTTCTGAGGATTTCTTAAAATTTATATCAGCGGCCCAAAACAAATCAAAATGTTTAAAGAATTTTACCCAAATTAAAACTAAATTCATCACAAAATGTACACCCTACATTCAAAGGAGACAGGTCGTATATATCGTATGTTTAGAATCAAAGTTCATCAAGCACATACGAAATTATTAGCACTGACAATTTTAAACAATTTTTCAGGTTAATTGTTTAATAGATATTAGAAATTTTCCGAATACCGATATTTGTATTCGATTTAGCGAATTATTTCTTGTTTTTCTATAATCACATTCGCCAACACAATTTTCTTTAACATACTTTCTCTGCACTTTTAAAATACGAGTAAATCTAATTTTTTTCAATATTTGTTCTTACTAATACAAATATTGGAAAATAATAGAGTAACATGCAATACAGTGCAGACAAAGTATGTTAAAGAAAATTGTAATTAAAACAAAAACAGTTAATTACAGTTATACAAACAGTGGTGAGTAGCTAAAATAAATCTGCAAGTTGCCATTTCAAAATATCTTTGCCAAATGATATGGCAATTTGGTTACAAAGTATGTTTTTAACATAAACTAATAGTAGGCAAGTCCAAAATGAATTAAAAACTATAAATGAAAAAGTAATAGACAAAATTATTTAAGAAATTTGGAAATTTTATATCATATTTTCAAACTAAATCTAAACAAATAAACTAAATATCTAAATTAACAAACTAAAAATCCTATACGTTCTATATATCTAAATTAATTTGTCGATCGTTAGGATTATCTTTCAAATCGTGAAAAAAACAAATACATTAATTTCGAAATCAAGTTTCCGCAACTATTCGGGTTCCTCAAGGAACACACTTTGAGAAAAAATTTTTTATACCTTTTGTGAAAGTAACGTCTCACGAGTGTCTCCACTCTTAGAGTAAGCATAAAGTAAAATTTCGAGTTTAGAAAAGCCTGAAAATTTGGTTTGGTCACTACGCGAAGCAGAGCGGCCAAACCAAATTTTCAGGCTTTTCTAAACTCGAAATTTTACTTCATGCGCCATGCGTATACAACACTGATTTAATACAAAGTTTAAAATGTACTTCTTATGATATGTACATTTACTCTGATATAAAGTTAAAGTTTTTTAGGTAATTTTCATGGTATATTTACTATCTGCTATTATTTAGAAATATTTTTTTTTAATTCCTAATACAAACATAATTTTCTTACGTTACAATTTTTACGTTTTTTACACCCTTACTTCATATTAAAAATAACTAGAATAAATGCCATCATTATTCTGTATTGTTAGTTAAACTTTCTTTATCTAAAGAAGCGCATTTTTTTTAAATATTAATTTTAATTATTTCAAAAACTAAGCGAAACAAAATTTCTTCGTTTTAGTGTCCTTAAATGTATGGTTTATATTATATCTAGAATTAGCGCCAGTGCTGTCGAAGTTTAGTTAAATTTTCGTTATCTAAAGAAGCCCTTTTTCTAATAATAATTTTAATTATTTAAACAAACTAAGTAAAAACATATTTCTTCTATTATTTGCAGATAATTTGCTCTTGCAATAAATTAAAGTTTTCAATAATCTATATATTAGTCAAAGATGAAATTGCGTTAGATATTAACAAACGCGATTTTTATTGCAAGATGTCTTAAGTCGTGTAAGAAGGCTTTAAGTCTTGTAAGAGGATTTTAAGTCCTACAAGAAAACTTCAAGTCCCGCAAGAGAACTTTTACATTAGAAATGAACAAACGCAATTTTTATTGCAAGATGACTTAAGTCCTGCAAGAGGACTTTAAGCCTTGCAAAAGGATTTTAAGGCCTGCAAAAAAACTTTAAGTCCTGCAAGAGAACTTTTACATTAGGTATGAACAAATGCGATTTTTATTGCAAGATTACTTAAGTCCTGCAAGGGGACTTTAGGTCTTGCAAGAGGATTTTAAGTCCTGCAAGAAGACTTGAAGTCCGGCAAGAGAACTTTTGCATAGGAGATGAACAAACGCGATTTTTATTGCAAGATGACTTAAGTCCTGCAAGAGGACATTAAGTGTTGCAAGAGGATTTTAAGTCCTGCAAGAAGACTTGAAGTCCTGCAAGAGAACTTTTGCATTAGAAATGAACTAACGCGTTTTTTATTGCAAGATAACTTAAGTACTGCAAAAGGACTTTAAGTCTTGCAAGAGGATTTAAAGTTCTGCAAGAAGACTTGAGGTCTTGCAAGAGAACTTTTGCGTAAGAAATGAACTAACGCGTTTTTTATTGCAAGATGACTTAAGTCCTACAAGAGGACTTTAAGTCTTGCAAGAGGATTTTAAGTCCTGCAAGAAGACTTCAAGTTCTGCAAGATAACTTTAAGTTTTCTTGCAATAAAAGTCGCGTTGGTTAATTTTTAGTATATATTCATCTTTAAATATAATTTATTTCAAGTTTAATTTACGGTCAGACGCGTAAATTTAACATAAAATAACCGATATATTAATCAAAGATTAAATTACACCAGAAATTAACCAATCAGCAAACTACGAACAAATCAGATAATCAAACGTCCCCCAATTTATGTAACGATCCTGTCGGAGCTCCGGCACAAATTTCGAATCGTTTGTAAGTTCGCACTCATCACACACTCAAACACTTCCCGATCCTCCGGCCATTATCGTGGAACGAAACGGGAATTACAAACCCCGTCGAAATCGCCGATTATTGTAAAGTTGTAATTGCCAGACATCAATTATTATCCAACTTCGACAACTCGATATCCCCGATAGCTGTGCACCTGGGATGATGGAAATTCGAAATCCTCCATCGAATTGCAGTGAAGAGTATTGCAGTTTATTTATCAAATAATGAAATAAAAAATAACTGCTTGTTTACAGAATTGCTCTGCTGAAAGATATTTATCAAATGCAAAACCATCCATACGTGTTTTCATAAACTTGTGGCAAAATGACAGGAAAACTGATTTCGCAGCGTCTTTTAAATTAATTAAAATAGTAAGTATAAATGAAATTGCCAATTTTTGGTTGCAGAATACTTCAAACAATAAAAGTGCGATTATTTTCGCAATCTACAAGTTAGTCTTACAAAAACTATATCAAACACTTATTGAAACAAATACTTTCCGAGCTAATACCCCGACGGACATTGAAGATCTATGACCTGTGTAAAACATGTAAATGTTATTAGCACCAATAAACATTATTATTATTATTATTATTATTATAATTATTATTATTATGCAACAAGTGTTTGCTGTTACATAAAGTAACCTACTGCAAATGTAACAATTAGGGTTAAATTATTCAGGCCATCTATAGACGCGCTTCGAGATTTATCTCTCATCAGTATAGCTTTGCCGTTCACTCTAAACAATTTGATACCTTAGACTGGTAGCCAGGTTACCGTGCAGTTCAAAACATAAGTATAAATGAGTGTTGAATAAGCGTTGTGTTGAAAAAGGTCAAGAAAAAACATTTAAAACCAAGTAACAAGTTGGCAGGTTTTGCAACTGAAAAAATATGTCAGCTTTTGCAACCGAGAAATTCAGCAGGTTTTGTACTCGACAGGAATTTTCAAACTTAATTTTAAAAGGTTTAGGATGGGTTTTGAAAGTCAATTTATTTTTAAAATTGAAGCATGTGACGAGTAGAATCCAGGGATACCAGAACCTAAAAATAAAATATTTAATGTATTATTTATTGTAATATTGATGTAATATTATATGGTAGACTTTAACGGTCGTATATGAATAATTAAATAAAACTGCACTTTAAAATATTTAGATAAACCTAGTTTTCTAAATTTGCTGTGTTGGAAGAAAGACAAAAAAGCGTTTTTCTTAAAAAAAGTAAACAAAACAAGTGTTTTTCCTAAAAAAATTGAACAGAACAAGTGTTTTTCTTCAGTAAAAATGCACTACAGAATATCTAAATAAACCCAATTTTCTGAATTTGCTCTGCTAAAAGAAATTAGACAAAACAAGTGTGTCTAGAATCTCTAGATAAACCTAGTTTTCTAGAAATCAAAATGAATTAGCAAGCAATTTATAAATGAACAGTAATTTTTGTCACGGTGAAATTTTGTTAATCAATCTTAATTTTGATTAATTTCCTTACTCGAGCAAAGACAACAAATCCTGTGAAAAAAATGTTAATTTATGAAACATTAACATTTTTATTTTAAAGTTTAAACCAGTATTAAATAAGTTTACATGCATATCATTAAATTAAATATATTTAAATATTTTCTGAACTATTTTCCATTTTATAAAAAAAAGAAATGAAAAGATGTATAAAAAAAGGTTCGCACGTAAAAATCATCACTTTCCTTAATACCTCCGTTGTAACACATTTACATATTACAAGTTTAAACTAGTTCCCCTGTTTTATGGCGGAAAGTTTTAAGAGATTTCACCCTCAATCTCTTCGAGTTCCCGCTTTGGGAATTTCTTTTTCGCCAGCGCACTCAACACGCGAAGGGATTGATAATCCTGATGGGGATTCGTTTTTCCTTTATTATTAAAGTGTTACATTTTTATAACGGGTCTTTTCCACTCCTTGATTAAGCATGAAGTAAATATTTCGAGTTTAGAAAAGCCAGAAAATTTTTATAAGCTTTTCGAAACTTGAAATATTTACTTCATGCGCCTTTTTCCTCAATTTTTTTCTTATGTAACCTATTCTACATTTTGTATGGTTGAAAACCTGATTAAAAAAAACTCTACCGAAATCAAAAATTGAAAATATAGGTTGTCATTTAAAAAATATGTATGACGTCTTAACTTTTAAAACAATTTTTTGAAAAATCTTGCAGTAATTTAAGTAATTTAAATCGCTATACGCCTTCTAGATTTTTTTTATACATATACATATTAACGGAGTTACCGAGTTTATCCGCTACTTAATTTCCAGACTGTATATATTGAGTATATATTTTTAAATATTATGTACATATATAATATATGTGTTTGCTGGGTAGCTTATTCATGTAATCAACGTTTACAGGTTTTATATTTGTCATTAAAAAATATTATTGGCAAAACGAAGCATGCAATAATAAGTATGTATAAAAAAAGAGTAAATTATTGCAATAAACGAGACTAGTTATAATTTTATAAAAACAAGATTTAACTGGGTATAGCAGTCCCAGTTTGATCTTTTTCAGAACGAATAATTTGCTTTACGCAATTGACTTTTAAACTAGAAATCTTTAATCAACTCTAGGGGCGAAATATAATTTAAATTACAAAAACAAACAAACTTAACCTAATCAAGTCAATTTTCTCGAATCGCGATCCTGATAATTGCTCGCCGTTTGCCCAGAGTCTAGACACGACCCGGCTTTCGACTGGATGCATATTTTATTCATTGTTTGAGTTCTGAATAATTTCCAAACCCCCGCGTGGAAATTGGATTCAGCATTTGGATTTTTTTCGTGTTCCGTTTGGTTGCGCTGAATGGATGTAACATTTTTATTTCGCGCGATCCCAAAACAAATTAAATCATTGCAGTTCACGCTTTGTGAAAGTCACTTTTTTAAACACTATATTGATTTTGTTTTTTTTTAACCTTTATGAAATGTTGAATATTTTTCAGAGTAATTTAAAAAATGATTAAAGTTTAATGATGTCAGTGAAATAATGTTTAAATTTAATATACAGCGATTTTCTCTATTAAGTTTTTCATATCCCGATGGAGACGCTGTAACTTTTTAAGCGTTTGTTGTTTTTGAAAAATGTTTAATTTGAAGCTTCTAATGAGTATTTTTCACTCCCAGATTAAGCATTAAGTAAAATTTCGAATAAAGAAAAGCTTTAAAATTTGGTTTGGTCCCTCTGTAAAGCGGAGCGATCTTGGGTTTGAGGTTTTTCTAAACTCGAAATTTTACTTCATGCGCCACGTACTAAACACTAATTTAAAGTAAAGTTCGAAATATACTATTATAGCATACTGATTTAGCTGTATGTTTTAAACTTCACAATATTTCAGTGTTTTATAAGCGTGGCGCATGAAGTAAAATTTCGAGTTTAGAAAAACCTGAAAATTTGGTTTGGCCGCTCCGCTTCGCGGAGCGACTAAACTAAATTTTCAGGCTTTTCTAAACTCGAAATTTTACTTCATGCTTAATTTAGGATTAGAAACACTCGTTATAAGATTCAAATTAAACGATTTCATAAAATTAACGAATGCCTGAAAATGTACAGAGTACATATCTTGTACTTAATATAATCATTTTGTATTAAGTTTTAAGCAAATGTTTGATTTGAACATGGGTATTTAATTAATACCCAATTATGGGTGTTTGTTGAATGTTAGTAATGCCAACTTTTTATATTTCTAATATTATTGAGGATTGTTTGTTAGAAGTCACTTTGAAGACATGCTGTTAATTTTGAAAAATGTCTATGTTATTTTAAGTATTAAAAATTACATTTCTTTATGCCAACTTATAAAGAAATATAATTTTTAAAGCTTAAAATAACGTAGACTTTTTTCAAAATTAAGAGCACGTCTTTAAAGTGACTTCTAACAAATAATACTCAATTATATTAGAAATATAAAAAGTTGGCATATGATATAAATATTTTTTTAATTTGTTTAAACTCCAATCTTTAAATGGTGCACATTTTTACAGTTTTATAGCATTGAAAGTACTATTTTTAATTTTAATTTGTAAGTTTTTATATTTAAAAATATGATTATTTATTGATTGATTTGTAACTTATTTAAAACTATACATACATATTACATAATATATCGTATGTAAGTACGTGTTTGTTATATTATACAATATGTGTGTATGCTTACAAATAAAGTACTATTTTTTTACATATTGCATAATATATTAGATATGTTATGTAATATATATATATCCTTATAAATAAAGTACTAATCAATTAATTAATAATTATATTTTTTTGTTTAACACATTTTTATTTTATTTTTTGACGATTGTAAAAATACAAGACAAAAAAACATTTATAGAAAAATATCACACAGAAAACGGAAAAAGTACTTACATGGCTTTGACTTATTTTACAGTTCATAAATATGACAATTCTGTAAAATGACCTAAAGAAACTATAATTTAAAAAATATAATACGAAGAAACATTAAAGAAAAATATCATACCAAGAAAACAAAAAAAGAGTATTACTCTTTTTTTGTTTTCTTGGTATGATATTTTTCTTTAATGTTTCTTCGTATTATATTTTTTAAATTATAGATGATTAACCCTTTCGGCCCTGACGGTGGCATTTGCCACCACTAAAATTTGGTAAGCATACTGGGAATTTTTCTTTTAAGTATACATACATCTATGTATGAGCTGTAACTTTTCTGATAATCGTTTGTTTTTTTAAATAGTTTAATTTGAAGTCTTAAACGAGTGTTTTCTACTCCCAGATTAAGCATGAAGTAAAATTTCGAGTTTAGAAAAGCCTGAAAATTTGGTTTGGTCGCGTAGCGCGTAGCGCTACGCGACCAAACCAAATTTTCAGGCTTTTCTAAACTCGAAATTTTACTTCATGCGCCACGCGTATAAAACACTGATTTTAGGAGAAGTTCAAAATATTCTAATAAAGCAGTTTGCTAAAAATGTGAATTCTGAACATCACATCACATTAGTGTTTAGTACGCGTGGCGCATGAAGTAAAATTTCGAGTTTAGAAAACCCTGAAAATTTGGTTTGGTCGCGTAGCGCTACGCGCTACGCGACCAAACCAAATTTTCAGGCTTTTCTAAAATCGAAATTTTACTTCATGCTTAGTCTGGGAGTGGAAAACACTCGTTTAAAAGTTCAATTTGAAATATTTGTAAAAACAACGAATATCTAATAATTTACAGCATATACAGTATATTGAGATATCTACACTTGATAGAAAAACTCTCTGTATTTCTGTGATAGAAATAAACAATATGCAGTATAGAATATATTTTTTTTTGACAATAGTATTTTGTCTCTGCTTACATGAATCAACAAACAAACAATAAAATTACCAAATTTTTAATAACATTACAAAAACTTAAAGTTCATTAAAAAACATTTCAACTTTCAGCGTCCGTTATTTTTTAACAATTAGCGAATTTTGTCTTTGCTTACGCGAAAATAAATCTCATTCTTTGTTTTTTACAATTTGGCTGCGTTATTTCACAATTCATTAATATGCCAATTTCATGAAATATCCCAAGAAATGTTATGATTTTTAGTTTTTGTAATGTTATTGCAGATTGTCTAATTTTATTGTTTCTGAAATAAAAAACAACAATTTGCTTGCATTATTTTACAATTGATTAATATGCCAATTTCGTTTAATCGCGCAAGCAAAGACAAAATTCTTTAAATGTTAAAATATCACACAGGCTTAAAGTTGAAATATTGAAATATCTCCTAACAAATTTTTAGTTCTTGTAATCTTATTGCAGATTGCTTAAGTTTATTGTTTCTAAAATAAAAACATTACAATTTTTGTATTTATTTCAGAAATAATAAAATTAAGCAATCTGCAATAACATTACAAAAACTAAACATTGATTAGGCGGTATTTTAACTTTGAGCCTGTGTGATTTTTTAAATTTAAAGAATTTTGTCTTTGCTTGCGCGATTAAACGAAATTGGCATATTAATCAATTGTAAAATAATGCAAGCAAATTGTTGTTTTTTATTTCAGAAACAATAAAATTAGACAATCTGCAATAACATTACAAAAACTAAAAATCATAACATTTCTTGGGATATTTCATGAAATTGGCATATTAATGAATTGTGAAATAACGCAGCCAAATTGTAAAAAACAAAGAATGAGATTTATTTTCGCGTAAGCAAAGACAAAATTCGCTAATTGTTAAAAAATAACGGACGCTGAAAGTTGAAATGTTTTTTAATGAACTTTGAGTTTTTGTAATGTTATTAAAAATTTGGTAATTTTATTAGTTGTTTGTTGATTCATGTAAGCAGAGACATAATTCTGTTGTCCAAAAAAATATTTTCTATACAAGACCCGACAACACAGACGTTGATAACAGATGACCAAGCGAATTGTGAAAAACAAAGAATAGGCATGATTCTTTGTTGCATCAATTTACTTGCATTATTTTACAATTCATTAATATGCTAATTTTGTAAAATAAGCCCAAGAAACGTAATAATTAAAACAGAACTATTTTTTTAATTTTTGATAAAATCAGAATTACCCAATTTGTCATTGCATTACAAAACGTCGAAGTTATTTTTTTTTTCTCTGATTCAACTTAAAGCCTCTATGATTTTTATTCAATTGAAAAAATTTCTTCTTACTTTCATGAAAATAATGCTCATTCTTTGTTTGTTTCGTAATTTCTGTAAATTTCACAAAAATCTAATTGTAAAGTTTTAAAATGTCTTTAAATATAACAATAATTAATTACAATATTACAATTCATTAATATGCGAATATTGTAAAATAAGACCAAGAAATGTTATAATTAAGACAGAAGTATTTTTTTTTAAAAACCCAAAATGAACCAATTTGTTATTGCGTTATAAAACGTTAAAGTTAATTAATTTTTTTTCTAATTCAACTTTGAGCCTCTATGATTTGTATACAAGTAAAGAATATTCTTCTTGCTTACATGAAAATAATGCTCATTTTTTGTTTGTTACGTAATTTTTGTGAACTCACAAAAATCTAATTGTGAAGTTTTAGCATTTTTTTAAATACAACAATAATTTATTGTGTTCTTGTTTTATTTTATTTATAACATGAGTTAACGAATTTTAAATTTAACACGAATCATTATTCATCTGCCTGATGAAGCCACTGTGTGGCGAAACAATTGTTGCAGTGTCAATCAATAAATAGTGAAATCTTAAGTGTGTTATTTACTAAAGTAAAGTAACCAAGTAACAGCCTTAACTCTTAAATTGTTTTCTTGTTGGTATATTTCTAATTTTAGTCAATTTTTGCAGAATGTCGATTGTATTTGAATTCGTTCCTATATTTTTAAAAATAATGTTAAAAAAGAAGGAAAAGTCAGATGTTCGATTAAACTCTCAGTCATATTTAAGAAATATTTTTTTTAGTTCAAAAAAATGGTGTTTTAGTTGAATCTAAGACAAATTTGAACACTGAAATATTGTGAAGTTTAAAACATACAGCTAAGTTTCTCTAAATTTATATTTTTATTGATAAGTGATGTAAATACTTGCAAAAATTAGGCCTATTCTTTTGTTTTTAACAGAGAAATGTTGTAAATGCTAACAAAAATTAAGCAAATTCCTTATTATTTGAGTTTTGAAATGTTATGAAAATGAATTAATTAAATTTCACCTCATTAATGGAGGTTTTTGTATTAGTTTGAGTAAAAACTGCTTTTAAGTTATACATAGAGTTTTATGTAACACCGAACGTTTTCAAACCAATAATTTTTCTTTTAAGTATCCATATGCATACGTTGCACATTTTTCGATGCTCGGTTTATTCAAAGAATTTAATTTAAAGCTTTAAGCGAGTGTTTTCCATTCCCAGGCTAAGCATGAAGTAAAATTTCGAGTTTAGAAAAGCCTGAAAATTTGGTTTGGTCGCGTAGCGCGAAGCGCGGAGCGGCCAAACCAAATTTTCAGGCTTTTCTAAACTCGAAATTTTACTTCATGCGCCACCGGTACAAAACACTAACATATTGCAAAGTTTAAAATACAAGGCTAAACTTTACATTGAATCAGTGTTTTGTACCGGTGGCGCATGAAGTAAAATTTCGAGTTTAGAAAAGCCTGAAAATTTGGTTTGGTCGCGTAGCGCGAAGCGCGGAGCGGCCAAACCAAATTTTCAGGCTTTTCTAAACTCGAAATTTTACTTCATGCTTAGCCTGGGAATGGAAAACATTCGCTTAAAGCTTCAAATTAAATTCTTTGAATAAACCAAGCATCGAAAAATGTGCAACGTATGCATATGGATACTTAAAAGAAAAATTCTCGGTATGAAAATGTTCGGTGTTACATAATACTCTATGTATATACATACATACAATACAGCTGCTATAACAAAAATGAAAAATGGGAGTGGAAAACACTCGCTTAGAGCCTAAAATTGAATTCTTGTAATAAACCGGGCATCGGAAAATAAATATAATATATAATTTTCAGGCTTTTCTAAACTCGAAATTATACTTCATGCGCCACCGGTACAAAACACTAACATATTACAAAGTTTAAAACACAAGGCTAAAGTTTACATTGAATCAGTGTTTTGTACCGGTGGCGCATGAAGTAAAATTTCGAGTTTAGAAAAGCCTGAAAATTTGGTTTGGCCGCTCCGCGCTTCGCGCTACGCGACCAAACCAAATTTTCAGGCTTTTCTAAACTCGAAATTTTACTTCATGCTTAGCCTGGGAATGGAAAACATTCGCTTAAAGCTTCAAATTAAATTCGTTGAATAAACCGACCATCGAAAAATGTGCAAAGTATGCATATGTATAGAAAAATTCTCGTTATGAAAATGTTCGGTGTTATATAAAACTCTCCGTATACGTTTTCATTATTTTTCATAAATGGAGTTTTAATTTTAGGTATACATATCCCTATATGTAAAGTTATTTCAATTAAAAACACTTAGTATAGTTTCACAAATTAAAATTTTATTCCGACTAGGAATGGGAACGGTTTGTTAAACCATTTTCAAAGGAATGTACATTTCTTTGAAAATGGTCTAACAAACCGAAACTAGTCGGAATAATATTTTAATTTTTGAAACAATTTCAAGTGTTTTTAATTTAAATTACTTTACATATTCTAATATGTTTCACGAAGTGCCAGATGAGAAATTAATTCAAGAAATTATACATATCCCGATGTATACGCTGTAATTTTTTATACATTGGTTGCTTTTATAAAGGCGGTTGGATTTAAAACTTTCAACGAGTGATTCCACTCCTTGATTAAGCATGAAGTAACATTTCTAGTTTAGAAAAGCCTGAAAATTTGGATTTGTAGGCGCCCCGGCAAATCTAAATTTTCAGGCTTTTCTAAACTCGAAATTTTACTTCATGCGCCACGCCTATAAAACACTGATTTAAAGTGGAGTTTATAATATACTATACTATAGCATACTGACTTAGCTGTATGTTTTACACTTCACAATATTTCAGTGTTCAAATTTGTTCAAAGTTTCAAATAATAACACCAATATTTGACACTATAAAAATTATTTTCTTAAATATGACTGAGAATTTAATTGAACATCTGATTTTTCCTTCTTCTTTTTACACTATTTTTTTTAAAATATAGCAACGAATTTAAATAAAATCGACTTTCTGTATAAATTTGGTTTCGTTAAGCCTTTGCCAAAAATTCATTCTACTTTTTAGATAATTTTATTCAACTTTCAGTTATTGTAGCTTTCTTGAAATATAGAAACAAATTTAATTCATTTCTTAAAAATCATTCTGTTTCAATAGAAAAACTGCTATATATTTTTAAATAATTTAAACAACTTCTGTCAGCTTTACTTTAAGTTTTATTAGGTTACATTTGTAATCAATGTAATTTTATCCAACCTTTAAAGAATGTTTGTTTGATGCCTAATAATAATTGTAAACTTTTGGTATATTTCAAATAAAAATAATCGATTGTTTCGCTATAATAATCGAATATATCGATATTCGAGAGACCTCGATGAATTCGAGAAAAAATTCAAATAAAACATGCTAAAATTTAATTAGACTAAAAGATTTTGCAGTCTAACTAAATTTTAACATGTTTTATTGGACTTTTTTTTCGAATTCATCGAGGTCTCTCGAATATCGATATATTTAATTATTATAGCGAATCAATCGATTATTTTTATTCGAAATATACGTGTACTGGCGTAGACGGTAGATCAAAAAACAATTATTATACCTTTATTAATATTAATCGATACTACGAAAAGTAGTAAACACTATAAAAAATATTATTATTTTGATTGTTAAAAAATGTCGATCTAAAATAATTGGTTATTAAAATATCTCGATTATTCCTATCACTAAAATAAAATGAATGATAAACGTGTGATTTATTTTCTAATAATTTCCTTTTTGTAATTTATCGTATCGATTGTGTGTGTAATTGCGTCCGGATCGAAAAGGCAAAATTGTAGCTATCCCGGCATATTTATCGTTGCGTTATTTTGTCGCTACACTCGCAGATAGCACGCTCGCCTCTCACCTCACGGGACCAATAATTGCCGTTTTATATTCTAATGTCGGCGATAAATTCCCGCCTGAAACGTGAAATATTATCACTTGCCCCGAAAGAGTGGAGCGCAATATTTCCCTTGTCGAGTGATACGATTATTTTTTTTGTGAAAATCACACAATTTTCAAAGTTTTAATAATTTTTGTACATAATTGTGATTACAAAACGTGACGGTGAATTTGCGCAGTAAAATTCGGGTACGCAATACAATTTCGTGTTAATTGTTCATCGCGGAGGATTTTCAGCGTTTAATAACTGTTTGATTTAAATTCAGCTTGGCAATTAGGTCAAAAGCAATACATATTTTATTATCAAGAGTTGATTAATTCAGATTAAATATTTTATCAATACAAAAAGTACATAATGTGTGTGTAAACTGCAAACAATAAGTCTTAGTTATTAAGACTACTAAGAGAATATAAAAAAACTTACTCTGGATATCACTTAATAAGTCATGTAAGTATTTTCTTTGTTTTATTCCTTCCTTTACTTTATTTTATTGTACGCTATATGCGGCTTTTAAACATGAATAGCCGACAGTTATAGCGTACAATAAAATAAAGTAAACGAAGGCATGAAACAATAAAAAATACAAGAAATAACTTTACGTAACTAAAACAGGAACATTGAAGTCGTGTAAGTCTCGATTAGAACAGCAAATGAAAACAAAGGATAGGTTTTTGTTTGCATTTGCTGTTTTAGTCCAGACTTACATGATTTCAATATTCAATATTCCTCTTTTAGTTTTATATATCCATAATATTGTGCTTCAATAAATCATTGAGATTTTAAAAAGTATATTTAGGTCATTTTTAATACTTTTATACAGACCCTCCTTTTCTAAATCACAATATTCATTTAATCACATTGTTTGCGTCACTGGTGATGAATGGGTTAAAGTCAATTGAAATTAATTACAAAATAATATCTTTATAATTATTTTAAAAAAATGGATGTGTAACATTCCCTATATTAGATACTTGAAATCAATAGCTTTTACCTACCTTATTTTTTAACAAATGTTTCTCATCCCTGTTAAACTTTTGCTCACTTTTCCACAAAATATTAATTATGACAAAGTCAAATTAACGTCATTTATAGCAATATCTTACTTATTCAGAGTAATTAATTCGTAAAATTCACATTTTGCAAACAATAATAATAAAATAACTTAAAAGGCGATTATCTACAACTTTTCTTAAGAAGTTTTTTTATACGATCAATATTAAGGAAAAATCCAAAAATATGCTAAGAGTAAACTACCACTTCCGGTTTCCCCATTTTCACCAAAAGTTGATGGAATACTATTATTGTAATAAAAAGCTTAAGTTTATAGTGTCATCTTAACAGCTCAATCGGTTTTAATTTTATCGTGGCGACAGAAGGACAGAATTACAGACAGAAATTATTTAAAAATGGTCTTAATCAACTCGAGGGACCTCAAAATGAAAATATCCACTAACATTTTTGATTTACAAATTTTCGTGAAAACAATACTTGCCCTTTGTTTTGCATATAGAGGAAAGTAAAAACGAGATTCCGTTAATAAACTAATGATAATGATTATGATAAATTAATCAGCCACAATTCTTCAAACTTATAAAATGACCCTCAACGGGTTAATGTATAAAATGTATTACTGCTATGATTAAACAATACAAAAAAATTATGTTCCAAACTTTAAATATAATTAAACGCTTTCATATTTGCGGGTTTTCCTTCGAGAAAGCTTCTTATCTGAAAAACAGGTCAGTTACCACATAAATCAGGCCACTTTTAAGTAACGCCCCCTCTGGCCGAACTGACCCAAATTGCCCTATAAGCTCCCTTTGATGGCGCTGGGCTGACCACATACATCTAGCCACCCTTTCAAAATTAATCTCATTATCGCCACAGAGCGGCACACGATTATTTTTTTATTCTCATTCCCCTTTAAAAAAAAAAGAGAGGAGGGTAAATCACGGCATAAGCCCGGCTTTCTCAGGTGCTCGATTTTACGGTCCGCCCTTTTAGGTACTAAATTTCGGGATATGAAGATGTGTGAGGATTTTATTTCTCTTTTTTGCATTTATATAGGTGAAACCGAAACATGTTTTTTTAAATTTATGTTACAATATATTTACCTTACTTTAATGTTTTATAGTTTTCATTGACCGGATGCAACATATGCTAAATGGGCATTAGCTGGCGTTTACGCTGTCGAACATATGTATTTTATAGTTTTGTTTTTCTCTGCAGCAGAGGTTCTCAAACTTTTAAACATCCGATCTACTTTTCAGAAACTCAATCAAGTTCTACTTTAGTGTTTTAAATTTTTGTGTTTTCACTTTAATAATATCAAGTTCATTTTATTTAATAAATCTTAAATCTAAGTCTAACCTAACTCTTGAATCCAGATCTAACCTAATTCCTAAAACCAGTTCGAACCGCAATTTGTTGCATATCAATTTGGGAAGTGTTATTAAATAACTCCTAACAGGGTGATTCACTATAAATCCCCCCCCCCCCCTCTAACTTGATTATATCTAAACCGATTTTAAAATTTTAAAAAGCATTTTAAATAGTTTTTATACACCATATCCAAATATACAGGGTGTCTAAAATAAATGAACTATTGGGTAATATTTGATTTTTTTAAATGGAATACTCTGTATTTTAATTTACAATCGGTTTGAGCTTTCAATTAGGAATACTGCTGCTGCGAAAGCCTTAAATTCCTGCAATTATTATTCATTCCCTGACATTTGCTTAAAATTTTAATTTCTTGTTTGTTTATTTAGTTTTGTGAGAGAATAATTTGACCTGATGTTTCAATTTGCATATAAATTATGCAAACAACAGTAAATCTGTTGTGTAGCTGAAAAAATCATTATGTATTTCAATATTCTCCGCGGTATTAGCTTCAATGCATTTTTGCAGAAAGTCGAAATTAATTCATTTTAATATATAATTGCATACCTTATAATTTCTGATTTTAACGATGTAAGGTTTAATATATCCATAATCTTGATAATATTACTAGGAATATTCGCAATTATATACAAAATAACTAATAATAAAACAGGCCTCGAGAACGATGAGACGTCATGCTAGTGTCAATCTCGAATTAGCATGAGTAGATTTCATTGCTCAACATTTTATAATTTTACACCGTGTCTCTAAATAATGATAGTTCCCACCTATGTAATTATTCTATAATAACTGCTATAATTTTTTTCTATTCTTTAATAAATCATTAGTTTCTGATTCGAATAATGTCGTCATTTTTATTTTCGATGCATGATATGTTATCGATTCTAATGACTACTTTAAATTTTCGTTATGTGTGCGCATCATACTTATTAAGCATATGTTTCAGAAAATCGGCTATATCTCCTCAGTCGTTTGACATAATCCCATCAAACCCGCTATCTTTGTATACCTAATTTAAATCTCCAACCGACTGTTAAATGAAATACATATTATTTCCTTAAAAAAATAACTACTACCCAATATTTAATTTATTTTAAACACCCTGTATATCTGGATACCGTGTATAAAATCTAGCTAAAAAACTATTTAAACACTTTTTTTTTAATTTTCAAATCGGTTCAGATATAACCAAGTTAGATGAAGGGGTATTTATGATGAATCACCCTGTACCTATTTTGAAGTAATAAGAATTTAAGTTTTAAATATAAGCTTTGTTTTGTAATCTATATATAAAATTCGAGTTTTTCCGTTTTCAAAATAAGTAAATAACCTAATCCTTAAATCCAGATCTGACTTATACTCTCAAATTCAGGTCAAACCTTATATCCAATGAATTTTAGTTATTTAATCTCTAGGTTTAACCTACCCCTTAAATCCAGATCTAACCTAATTCCCAAAACCAGATCTAACCTAATTCTTAATTCTAGATCGAACCCAACCCTCAAATTCAGGTCAAACCTAATATGAGTTTTAGCTATTAAATCATGGAAATTCAGGTGTAACCTAACTCTTAATTTGAAGTCTAACCTATCCCTTAAATCCAGATCTTACCTTATTCTTAAAACCAGATTTAGCCTAATCCTTAAATCCAGATCTAACTTAACCCTCACATTCAGCTTAAGCCTAATCCTTAAATCCACACAAAATCGACTTACGGTGAACAGTTTAGAAAACGCTATTCTACACAATTAAACAAATATTGAAAAAACACCTATGGAGTGTCATGTTTTAATAGATGCTGTATCTGCATTTATGAAGCGAATTAGGAAATGTATACATTCACCGGAAAATATACATATGCACGATATAAACATTTTCAGGATTTTCTAAACTCAAAATGTTACTTCATGTGCCACGTGTATAAAACACTGGTTTAATCTAAAGTTCAATATTATTAGCGCAGCCGACAGGATTCATACAAAATTGTAGCAGTCGCTAGTATTTTATTTTAGATTTACCTACGAGAATAAAATTGGAGTAGTTGGCAGTATTAACAAAAATTAGATTGCAAATTAAAATAAATATACAAACACTGAAACAATTCGTTATTTGCCTAAGGCTGTATATTTACAACTTTACAAATATGTCAGTGTTTTATACGCGTGGCGCGGGAAGTAAAATTTCGAGTTTAGAAAAGGCTGAATTTTCAAATACTCACCGCTTTTTAAAAGAGATCAAATTGGAGCATTAAACGAGTATTTCCGCTCCCAGATTAAGCATGAAGTACATTTTCGGGGTTTTCTAAACTCGAAATTTTACTTCAAGCGCCACGCGTATAAAACACTGGTTTAATCTAAAGTTCGAGTTTATTGGCGCAGTCGACAGGATGCATACAAAATTGGAGCAGTCGCTAATAATTTTTCTGAGATTTACCTACGCAAATATAATTGGAGTAGATGGCAGTATTAAGAAAAATTACATTGCAAATTAAAATATTTATATATTTACAACTTTACAATATTTCAGTGTTTTATACGCCTGGCGCGTGAAGTAAAATTTCGAGTTTAGAAAACCCTGAAAATTTGGTTTGGTCGTGTAGCGCGTAGCGCTACACGACCAAACCAAATTTTCAGGCTTTTCTAAACTCGAAATTTTACTTCACGCTTAACCTGGGAGTGGATAACACTCGTTTATAGCTTTGGTTTGAACTCTTTAAAAAAAAAAACAACAAATATCTGTAGAGCTAACCTAATAACACTATAACTTTAACCTTTTTATTATAATCTAAGATGGCAAAAGCTTTTAGTGAAACTGCGAAAACCGGAAGTGGTAGTTTACTTTTAGCATTTTTTTTTATTTTTCCTTAATAATGATCATATAAAAAAATCTTGATAATAAAAGTTGTAAATAATACAAAAATTTGTTTTTTAAGTATGCATATGTATACTTAAAAGACAAATTCCCTGTATACACAAAGAATGTTAACATATTATACATTGTTTTGTGTGAAACCCATTTAAATCCAATCGATCAATCCCGCACATCCCGGAGGAGCAAGGGTGAAGGGTCATCCTTTGTATCCAAATGTTGTCTCCTTCCTCCAGTCTGAATCTGTCTGTATTATCTCGTGAATGGGACGCATTATTCTAGTGAATTGGTTTGGTAACAAAGGGCCATCGGAAACTAGATTTTTTGTTGCTTTCTTTTCCGAAATATCCAACAGCATTTATAAGGATAAAACGGATTTTTCATAAGCGCCGCGACGCTGGTCCTGCAGCTCTTGGCATCGGCGCTGCGGAGGATTTAAATAATTCCTATTGCGAAGTCCTTTGGATGTTTAGAATATTTATAGCAGAGTCGAACATTATGCAAACTGATGCAATGGAACGAATTATTAAGTTCGGTTGAGTTTACCATGTTTTATATTAGACAGCTATAAAAATACTTTATGAATTCAATTATTTATCTCATGCTCATTTGCACCCCGGCTAATTAACTTTAATCGTGCATCATTGATTAAACCTCTGATTTATTTAAAATTACAGAATATAAGTATGTTCTACATTTGTAAAATATCGTAATCATGTCTCTTTCATTAATTTGCCATTGTGTAAGCAATTTGTAAATAAATCTATTGTGTTTTTAAGAAGTATCATATGTTCAATAAGAAAAAATCTCCAGAGTGCCATGATTGAATCTTTTATTTAATTAAGGTTGACTACACGCTTTAGAAATTAAAATTAAACGTCAGATATAATAATTGTAATATATAATTTCACAGTTGCCAATCTTCAATATTTTTAATTGGAACAGTCGCTAATAATTTTTTTTGGATTTACCTACGCCCATAAAATTAGAGTAGATAGCAGTATTACCAAAAATTACATTGCAAATTTAAATATTCATACAAACACTGAAATGATTTGTTATTTGCTTAAGGCCGTGTATTTACAAATTCACAACTATTTCAGTGTTTTATACGCGTGGCGCGTGAAGTAAAATTTCTAGTTTAGAATAGCACTCTAGAGGTTTTTTTTTTTTTTTTATTGATCATACGATACTAATCACTGATTAAGTTTATCAATTTGGAAACGTGCATCAGAATTAAAAATTAAAATCAATAACTGTATTAATATAGTCTTAATTATATTATTATATATTATGTATTTTGACTTGAGTAAAACCTCTATGTTGTAGCACAAATAAATTACTTATTTACTTACTTACTAAAAAGGGTTCACAACTACCACCAATATATTCAATACCCAAAAAACCTTTCCCGGGATATACAACATCTTATTTGTCCCGTGGTGAAACTCTCTAAGGGCAAGTACAATATTTAGCGCAGCAACAAGGGTCGACGACGGCGGCGGCGGCGAGTTCTTCCCGAAGTTCCCGAACTAGAGGGCCGTGTTTAAGATGCGACCTTAATCCCTTTTCCCCATCCCGCCAACTTTACGTACACACTGTCCAACCCGAGATTCTTCCCGCCGCCCTGGGGGGCCCACTAAAACGAGATAAGGGCGGAGGGCGTCGTATCCACTAATTGTAACAGGTTGCGGCCCTCTAAATCCCCCCAATCCTAAAAGGGCATTATGGAATTATGACTAGATTAATTAAAGTCCTCGCGCTCTATTAGTGTGTTGTTTTATTGTTGTCGAGTTGGGGTTATAAGGGTGGGTTAATTAAAATTGAATTGCTTGACATAAAACTGAATAATTGTTTGTAAAATGCAGTATTTTTAAGATTTTATCTCTTGCCAAATGAAATGATTACTTTATATTTTATTCTTTTTCCAGTAATTTAACTCAAATAAAATTCGCCCAATCTGAATTGTTTAGCACAAAATTAAAAATCGTTTAACATAAAGAAAATTTGTGTTTATGTTTTGTAAATAATCGTTTGTGAAAAAAATACGAAGTAAATGTTATGTCGTATCATCATCACTGGCTAAAATACTCTATAATTCAAGTACACTTGTTTTATAAACAAGGGACTTGTAGTCTAGATTTGCTGCGTGTCATTGGCCCACTCGATGTAGAAGGTACTAAAATTTCTTAATTTGTGTCTGATGTATCTGCATTGTTGAAATTACTTGAATTTGTTTGAATATCCCGAAAATTGGTAAATATTGGAGGCGTAATTTTTTTGTTTCATTATATTCAGTAAAGGTTTCCATGTGGTTTGTAATCTTGAGCCATCATCTCGTTTATTGGGGCACAAAGGATATTTTCTATTTATATAGCTTCCCGTACGATTCTTTCTTCAAATTTTGTGATAGAACTAATTACAGACGAATTTTCAAAATCTATGTTATGGTCTGTAACAAATTTATGTTGGCATAATGAAGAATTTTGGTCGTGATTTTTTATGGCTAAATTATGTTCTTCTCGTCTGACGCTAATTCTTCTGTTGGTTTGGCCGATATATGATTTATGGCAGTCTTTACAGGGAATTTTGTATATTCCTTGTTTTTTATGTAGAATTTTGTCTTTAGGGCTACGTAAAAGTTGTTTTATCGTAAGACATGGTTTGAACGATGTGTGTATGTTGAATTTTCTTAAAATATTCGAAATGGTTGAATAATTTTTATACTAAATATTAACAAAAATTAGCGATTGAAAAAAAACACTTAAGGTAATTTTATAAGTATAGCTCGGATTTCTAAGCACAAAGATATCGAAAAAAGCGCTTTAAAAAGCACCAATTTCAGCAAAAAAGCATTATTTTAAGGGAAAAGGGGCATTATTTTATGCAAAAAGCATTATTTTAGGTAAAATAGCATTATTTTAGGCAAACCAGGATTATTTTAGATATATTAACGTGTAGAGTCTTCACTGTTTCTAACATATTATTATTTGAGCTAAACAGTTGAATAAATGAGCAAAGTAGAAGGACATTTAATAACAATCACAATGATCAAATCAGAAAAACAATTTAACATCGTATTTTTAAAATGTTTAGAAAATATACATTTTTTCAAACGTAACCCCCTTTATATTTGATTACCGATCGATAGAAAAGATAATTTTTCACATCATTACAAAAAATCATAACTAAGAAAGTTATTCACATATTACTGTTTTTTTTTTATAAAATCAAGAAGCACTGAAAATATTTAATATTGTATAACAAAAATCTAAGAAACTAAGAAAGTTATTCACATATTACTGTTTCTTTTTATAAAATCAAGAAGCACTGAAAATATTTAATATTGTAAATACAATATTAAATATTTTCAGTGCTTCTTGATTTTATAAAAAGAAACAGTAATATGTGAATAACTTTCTTAGTTATGATTTTTTGTAATGATGTGAAAAATTATCTTTTCTATCGATCGGTAATCAAATATAAAGGGGGTTACGTTTGAAAAAATGTATATTTTCTAAACATTTTAAAAATTTAATCTAAATGAAAATTTTACTGACCTACAATAAATAGATTTTGTTTTGGTCATTTGTTAGAATCTTATTTTGTTTTTAGTATTAAACAAAACCGAATTATGTAAATATGTAAACTAACTTTCTAATTAATCAGTTTTTTGTAATGATTTATTAAATCTTTTTTTGCTAAATATAATCTTCTTTGTCGATCGGTAATAAATTGTACAGGGTTTTCCATTTATACGATTTTGTTTTATTTATTTTTATTTAAATTGTAATTATAATCATTTAAGTAGACCAATTTCGATGTTCTGCGCCTACAAGATACTTAGTTAAATTGATCATACATTAGTCTTTATTTTGAGAGAATTTACTTTTTAATTATCTGTACGTGTCAATATGTAGCTTGTTTTTAAAACTATAATATGGAATCGATTGACACATTCTCTATTCAGTTTTAAATTATTACAAAAAGTCGTGAACTCGTCGTATACAATGTGATGTAAGCGGTAATTTAGGGCAGTAATTATCATTAGAAAATTCTATAAATAACGGTATTTCAGTAACAATGGTAACATCACATTTATGCGCGTGCGCTTTGTGCTTATTAAGTAATTTTTGCATCTGATATAACGCGTTTATAAAACCTTATAATTGTACTATCATAGTTACAAACTCCAATCGTTGATTTTGTATAAATCAATTGAAATTAGGAATTTTAAAATTTATTTTAATTATTAAAAACAACTGATTCTAAAAAATAGACTTTTATTTTTTAGCGTTTCAAGCTAAATAAATAATAAAGAGTTTAAATGAAAGCTTATTTAGTTCCGAATATATTTCAAAACATTAAAAGTGTCGAGATTCTTTATGGAATCTGCAATAAATTTGTCTTAGACTAAGACTTAATCAATCAAGTATCAAATATATTTTGGTAAAGATATATTTTTTTTAACTTTTATAATAAAATGCTTGTAATTAATAATAAATAATGCTTTAATTTTAGGTGTGAAATGTTTGAAATCAAAAATTACGTACAGTACAAGAACCCAAAGTTCAAACATAAAATAAATATTGATCTTTTTATGGTTTAAAAATTGTGAAGTGTGGACAAAAAATGATTCTAGTGATTTCAAGAATATCTGTGAACATATTTAGTAAACTTTTTCTTCAGGAATTTGATTACAAAAATGTCGATTAACGAACAAAAGTGTAAGGTTTTTAAAGAATCTCATAAATTCCCAATAATGCCAAGAAAATATTAATTTCACAATAAAATAAACTATTTTAAGACCTACAGTTGCAATATTTGTTTTTTTACTTTAGGCGCCTTTACTGCACGCAATTAATCAATCATCTGCTTTAGTTAATTATTATGTAAAGAGGTGGTTAACCGTTAAATAAATAAATTATTAGGTTGCAAAAGGACTAAGAGCTCAAATAAAAGCTCAATTAATTCAAAATATAATGCGTTAAATAAATGTCTACATTTCTCAATCGATATGTTTTTTTTTATAAGTTTCATGATCTATACAGTTTTTAAACAATTTTATTTCTTATAGAAATTACATCTTGTAGCAATATTGAAACAATACATACTTTTAATTCTACAATCTTCCCTAGTAAAAATTACATCTTTTAGCAATGTTGATACAATATAGAATATTAATTCTACAATCTTGTATCTATATCGGGATGTGAACACGACACTAGGTTGTAACAATATTGAAATACAACTAGAAAATAAATATTAATACAAGATCGACACATGATTGTGTCAAGTTAAAACAACTGTCGCAATCTTGAATTTCATCATGTAATTCAAGTTTGAATCAAGCTGATACAATATTGTTTCAATCTCGATTTTTAAATGTAATTCAATCTTGTAACAATATAGAATTTCTTCTTGGGATTTTTATAAAAATAATATTATTATTAATGTCACAATATATTTTTCATCTTTATCTGAATGAACTGAGTTGGTAAACTGCAATATAGCACACATTCCAGTTTAATCATTAGTCAATTAATTCATTATTGATTAAATACGTTTTATTTGATTCGTAAAATCTTTAAGATGCTCATTTAAGATTGTAATTTTACCGACTTTTTCCACTACTGATAATTCAATATGGGCTTGAATTACAAAATCTTACTCTTATTAGTTCAATGACTTACCTTTAACGAGGGTTTCCACTCCCATGTTAAGCATGAAGTAAAATCCGAGTTTAGAAAAGCCCGAAGGTTTGATTTGGTCGCTCCGCTTCGCGGATTTTACGAATCAAATTAAAACGTATTTAATCAATAATGAATTAACTGACTAATGATTAAACTGGAATATGTGCTATGCTGCAGCTTACCAGCACAGGCTTTTCTAAACTCTAGGTTTTACTTCATTCGCCATGCATATAAAACACTTATTTATATGAAGTTCAAAAACACATCAAAACATTTAATTGGAATAACATGAAATAAATATCCGATTTCGTGTTTTTGTATTAATATTATTTTCAGTGTAGATAAAATTATTTATTTCTTTAAGTTGGTTTTAAAATAAAAATGTTTTTAAATGGCTGCTCACAAAATAAATAAGACAATAACTTGATTTAATTCACTGAACTGAATAAATAAATTATTAGTTCGTGTTTTGATCGCACTGATAATAATTGTACACAATCTATAATTTAACGAAATAACTACCAAACAAGCATATAAATGTAAAATAAGTATAAAACCAAAAAAACCGAAGAAAGCAAATAAGCAAATAAAATTTAGTGTCAAATGATTTAACTTTCCATAATTCGTACACATTTTATTAATTCATGTTGATGCTTTTAATTTTCAGCATAAGCTTAGAAATGAATCTATTCATAAAATTTAACTCAAAAATAAAATAAACACCTTAATAACTAAATTGTGTAACTATCTATTTTTTACAATACTTTGTTAGATATCCATGGTTTGTGTATTGTGTGTTTAGTGCGTGCCCCTTTTTTCTCTTTCGCTCCTTGTAAATTTTTATAGGGAGGAAAAGCGTCCCAAAGGCATAAAAGGAAAATAAGGAACAGGCACTAAACAGGAAATCTTCACTGAAAAGGGACGGGGATCAGGAAGGAAAAACGGTGTCGTTTTTCACTGAGGAGAGAGGATAGTGTCGCGCTAAACGTTTAAACTGGGGATAAGATCAAGTTTCCAATGAGATTCTGTTTCACCTTGATCAAATATTATTACCATAATATAGATTCAGGGAGTTTATCTTCTAAGTATACATATGTATACGCTGTACATTTTTTGACATTCGTTGTTTTTTTCTTTAAGTTGAAATTGATGATTTAAACGAGTGGTTTCCACTCGTTTGAAGCTTTAATTTAAACTTTTTTCAAAGAAAAATGAATATGCGAATATTTGAAGAAAAAATACTATAATTGGGATATGAACACTTAAAAAATACTGTATTTGATAGAACCCATCTTCATTTAGATTTTATCCTAGAGGTATAGACATTTTAGATTTAAAGCATGCGATATACTTTAATCTAGGATTTAACTAATTTTACTATGAACACTTTTGTTGTATAATCTGATATCCGTCGGGATATTAGTTCGGGAAGTAATTGTTTCAATGAGTGTTGAATATTTGAATTTGCCCACACTGAAAAAAATAACACGCACAGGAAAAAAATCCCATTTGTGTGTAAAAAAAGACATTATAGTGAGGAAAAAACACCCGGGAGGCCGTAAATTGACCATTTGTATTACCAAGAGATATCAGGCGTTGCGTGAATATTAAAGAAACAGAGCGCGGAAAATCCCTTTTATGCGGAAAACCAGGAAACCGGTTCGCTGTTTTCCAATCAACACACAAACTTCCAACTGACGTCTTGAATATGTGATAGCGATTTTATTAATGGTACGGGAACGTGACGGGGAAATTTTATAAGTCGTTCCGTGAAACATACATATGTGTATATTTCATGTTTTATATTTTTCAGTGTATAATAATATAAACAGCAACATTTTAAACATATTGAATATGAATTGTGCATCTAAAGTAGAAAAATGATGTAAATACTGACCAAAAGACCGACTAACGGACCGACATCAATGAGACAATATTTGAGTCTTTCGTCCTCAAATCTTACAATCTAGTCATAAATGAAGGGTTAGTTTTTAACACCATGAATAAAATTTATTGTTTTTTCCTTACTTTTATTCATATATTTCGGATTTATGAAGAACTCAAGCATAATCCAGATCGCGCGAATCGCCGAAATGAATTATTAAAAAAGGGCGGGCAGTAAAAATGGTCGCACGTAGTAAAATGAAAAGTTCCGCACAGTTATTTATAACGGAATGAATGAGCAACGCGCACGGCTCGTACATTCAAAGGCCCTTGAATCTGATATTACAAATTCCGATCGTAGATTCGCGCATTTATCTCTGACTCCATAAACTTGATGCATTACGTTCGGGCCGTGTCCACTCGCCCTCCGCGGGGGATTTATCCCTCCTTCCGGGATAAAGTTAGGTGCATCGCGCGGGCATTTTTTCCACCGTTCGTCGACTGATTTATGAACACTAGGTAGGAAACGCTCCTCCCTTCCCGGGAAAGGGTGGACCTTTCATGTGTTTCAGAAACTCATAAACAGGAACCGCTCTGGGAAGTGTAGATTCGACGTATCCTTGCCACCATGATTGATTGCCGGCTTGTTTGGAATTAATGGTTGTGTGAAACTCTAATACACTTAATAACTAACAACATACATTTACTTTAAATATACTCAAAAGTTCGTTTGCAATGTTTACAGCAAATTTTATTAAAGAACGAAATTTGTTGTTATTTTTTTTATTAATTTCTCACTTAAAAGGACTGTGAGCGTAAAACGCTTATCAATTTAAACTAGTAACCCAAATTAAAGAAAAACCATTTGAAATATCTTATTTCTGTTGTCACACGATTAACTATATTAAAGTGTAATATACGTTGTGCTTATTAGTTTTGTTGATTTCTCAATAAACATATTTTTGCGATAAAATAAATAATGCACTTTTGCACAGAAATTGTGGCGCCCCACAGTATACAATTCAACCAATCTAGCGGGACAAAATTCATGGACTAGTTTTTATGGTCCATTTTGGATCATACATTTTGGATTAATATTAAAATAGATAATATAGTTTTCCAAAAAATATTATCTAAATAAGTCAATAATTAAATTCAGTTATAGATTTGAGGTGTATTATCAACAAAACAATTATTTTCTCTTGTAGTTCATTTTGCACACATTTAGCATTATGTTTGTCGCTCAATTCATGTTGTTGAAGTTTTCTTATTTATAATGTGTATCACTGTGTATACTTTTAGACTAATTACAAGCATTTTTTATACAGGAAATTTTTATTTTAAGTAATATCCTCGATGTTTGTTTTTTTTTAAATAGTTCAATTTCAAGCTCTAACGAATATCTTAAGATTTACAGCACATACTTATAAAAAAACAACTTTTATTGGCATAAAAAAGTCTACAACATACTTATACTTCATGCTTAATCTGGGAGCAGAAACACTCGTTGTTTCTACTTTCAGATTAAGCATGAAGTGTAAGTAAAATGCAGTAAATCTTCAGATATTCGTTTTTTTTAAGCGTTCAATTTGCAAGTTTAAACGAGTGTCGTCCACTCCCAGGCTAAGCATGAAGTAAAATTTCGAGTTTAGAAAAGCCCCGCGTAGAAAATTTGTCGAGGGTCGCGCAGCGACCCGAGACAAATTTTCACGGGGCTTTTCTAAACTCGAAATTTTACTTCATGCGCCACGCGTATAAAACGCTGATTTGCGACAAATTTTCTATTGTCTCGGGACGCGCAAATTTTCACGGGGCTTTTCTAAACTCGAAATTTTTCTTCATACGCCACGAGTATAAATCACTAAAATATTGTGAAATTAAAAATACACTGTTAAATCAGTATTTTAAAAAAATACTGCTGAAGCTGGATTAAAAATATACTGCTAAATAAGAATATTTTAAACTTCACTTGAAATCAGTGTTTTATACGCGTGGCGCATGAAGTAAAATTTCGAGTTTAGAAAAGCCCCGTGAAAATTTGTCTCGGGTCGCTGCGCGACCCTCGACAAATTTTCTACGTGGGGCTTTTCTGAACTCGAAATTTTACTTCATGCTTAGTCTGGGAGTGGACGAAACTCGTTTAAACCTGCAAATTGAACGCTTAAAATAAACGAATATCTGAAGATTTACTGCATTTTACTTACACTTCATGCTTAATCTGAAAGTAGAAACAACGAGTGTTTCTGCTCCCAGATTAAGCATGAAGTATAAGTATGTTTTCTACGCGGGGCTTTTCTAAACTCGAAATTTTACTTCATGCTTGATCTGGGAGTGGACGACATTCGTTTATAGCTTCAAACTAAACTCATAAAAAATAACGAATATCCGAAAATGTACAGCTTTTATGC
The DNA here is from genome assembly GCA_932526585.2 of Philonthus cognatus. NCBI lineage: Eukaryota > Metazoa > Arthropoda > Insecta > Coleoptera > Staphylinidae > Philonthus > Philonthus cognatus. The sequence goes on from OW052244.1 coordinate 11,531,787, forward strand.
AGTAATTTACATATGTACACTTAAAACAACTCCCTATATAAAATAAAAAGAAGGAAGTTAAAAAATATTATTTGAGTTATTTAAAATAGTATCGGATAAGTTGATTTGAACAAACACACACATTTCTATAAAAAAAAAACGGCATAAGTTAAGCAGTAGATAGAGCTATATTATACATTTTATATATTTTTATGAATCCTGCAATGTTTATATAATTATGGTTTTTAATTAACAGTATTTTAAGAAATATTGACAATAAACAAGGCGTGTTCACTTAATTTTTACACCTAACAAAAATGTTAAATATCTTAGTAATCGCAAAAAGTCGCACAATTTAACAAGATTTATTGTAAATAAAACACCTTAAGAATCATTAAAAAGCAGGTAGTAGTTTATGACGATGTATGACAAAAAACATATGAATGTTTTTATCAGATGTTTATAGTTGTTTTTTTTTTATAAATTAAATAACCTATTATGTTTTTGTTATAGTATATCATAATTAGACGAATAATATATGATATTTTAGCTACACTTTTACAAACGATGTAAGTTTAAAACAATTGATAATAAAATGAATCAACAACAAATGAAATTAGTTTACTTCAATTTTGCTACTTGATGTCGCAGAAAATCGAAAGTAAACTGAAATAATTCTGCATCAGGAATCTTTTTCTCATATACATATGAATAATTTGTAGTAGTGCATATGTAATTTTCATATTTAAATAATTTGAATTTTGTCACGCTAGAATAGTCAAATTGCATACTGTGCGTCCTGTTCCCACCTCAACAAATATGCAAATATTTTAAAATAATTAAAAATAAATAAACAGAGCGTCTTGCCAAAGTATCATTAGATCTATTACAGGTACAATTAATTCTTAGTAGTATATAAAATGTTTTAGTTTTGGGTAAAGTATGTGGTTTTTTTTCTATCGATATTTGACCGTGTGTAAGAGATACCGACATCTTTACTTTAAAATGTTTTTTATAACTCATGAAGTTATTCAAAAGGACCTCTAACTTACGACGACTAACCAAAGATAAAATATCGTCAGCCTACACTGATTATCTCTCAATTATTGAGGACGATATAAAATGCAATCCTAAAGGACTTTGGAATTTTAACCAAATAAAATCTGGTTGCTTTAGAATGCCATGTGTACTTCGGGATGATTCTAAAGAATATAACATACCTAATGATATTGTAAATGCATTTGTGGACTCATTTTCTAATGTGTACTCTTTGCTATCTAACACTGCAAACATAGAATTATATTCAAATACACTTCCTCTTAATATCTCATTCGTTACTGAGGCTGACGTTATTGGAGGTATTACCAATCTGAAAAGTGATAGCACTAGTAGAGATGATTAAATTCCAGCTTTTTTAAAACCTGTACATTTCCTGATATATGGAAACGTGCACGAATTATTCGCGTTCATAAAAAAGAAGATAAATCCATGCTCTGTAACTATAGACCAATTACAATACTATCAAATTTTGCTAAGGTATTTGAGTACATTTTGCAAGACCTATTTTTTCAAGTCAACACTTCAATTTTATCTTATTTGCATGGATTCATGCTTGGAAGGTCAACCAATACAGATCTTGCAACTTTCACGCAGCATGTTAGTGAGGCTATTGATAATAGAGTGCAAGCAGATGTGACTTACACAGACTTTTCTCGTGCTTTTGATAGTATTAACCATAGCATACTACTAAACAAAATTTCCAGTCTTGGTATTGGAACCAATACTGTCAACTTTATAAGATCATATCTTAATTGCAGGTTTAATTATGTTTATTACAATGGTTTCAAGTCATACGAATTTATATCGACATCTGGTGTGCCGCAGGGTTCTAATCTTGGTCCATTACTCTTTATTATGTTCATTAATGATTTAACTACGTCTATTTCTTGTAACGTTTAAGCTTATACAGATGACATTAAAATATATAATAATATTACATGTCAGCACGACTGCCTATTATTACGAAATAACATAGACTTAATAACCTTCTGGTGTACCAATAATCAACATAACTAAATGTCAAGAAATGCGCGGTAGTTAGTTATGGCCGAGTAATTCGCATTAATAATTTTTCTTATATTATATTAGGAACTGCGTTGCAAAAAATGACAGAAATAAAAGATCTCGGTGTAATTTTTAGCTGTATAACCTTTTCCAACCATATACATACCATATGCAGAGGTACTTCTAAAATGCTTAGCTTCATTATACGTACAACTAAATACTTCAACAGTATCGAATTGCTTAAGTCAGTTTATTTTCCGTTTGTGCGTAGCGAATTAGAATATGCTTCTGTAGCCTCACTATGCTTACCTATCCATAGCGATTGAAGGAATACCGAGAAGATTTTTGAAATACATGTCTTACAATTAGATGTGGAATATCCTACATAAGGCATTCATTATGATCAGTTGAATAGGTTTGTTGTGGAATCTTTGTCAGTACGTAGAGAGTCCCATAGAGCGAAATTTATGTACAAGCTACTACAGAATGATAGAGATTGTTCACAATTATTATCGCAAGTCAACCTATCTGTTTCAAGAATTCAATCACATCATAATAATACTTACTATATAAAATTAGCCAAATCTAACACTATACTTAAATCATATTTCATATGTCCAAAAATGTCAACAACGTTTTTGATGTTGTCTTCTGTTAAGTTAAATATATGTCTGGTTTTAAGTTATATTATATGTAATTACGTTGTCCTGTAATTGGTGAATGTTAACAATAAAGATTATTATTATTAATATTATTAAGGTAACAAACACACTCACAGCCCTGTTAATCATTTGTTGTTATTATGAAAAGGAACTTGAATTGTTCATATAGAATTTTAGCAGAACTCGCCACTTCAATAGTTCAAATCAAATATAAACAATTTAAAAATACACTGAACAGTTTTTAAAAGAAATGCCCGCGCTTCGGATGAAATTAATTTTTCATGTTGGGGGCGGAAATCCTGTCAACTTCTTACAATTATTTCACTCGTTTTACTTTGTGCAAAGATCCATCATTTCAACGATGGGCAATTCAAACTTTATCAATTTAAGTGACGCTAATCTATTTTTAAAAGGCAGGCCTCCTCTCGCCCTAAAACGCAAAATTGCGCCGCCCCCTCAGGTTTGATATATTGCGCATTCATTTATGAGGATTAGAAAAGCCAGGCTGCGGCACTCATTATGCTCAAGACACGATGTGCCGGATAAGTCGAAATGAATTTTCTTTTACTCTGGAAAACCCGCGCACTTTCAGGAAATTTCAGAAAGTGGGTCAGCAATTCAATAGAAATTCGCATGGGATTAATCCTCATACAACAATTTTTTTCAATAAACATACTTTTCCTTGAGAAACTAGTTGCAATGAATAAAAAACGAAATATTAGTTTGACCAAGTTTTTTCTTTTAAAATTATAGTTAAAAAGGTTTCGACCACGTGAAAGATGAGAAACTTGTTCAAGACAATAAACATAGGATTTTTAAAATTAAGAAAAAACTATTCGTGAAACTATAAGAAGCGTAAGCTTATTTTCTCGAATTCAAATAGTTTTGAATTTGAATTTATCTTATTTTTTTTCTTTAAAATCTGTTAATTTTTTTTATATAATCTTCTTTTTCAAAAATACGCATACAAACAAAATGTTACATATTAATGAAAGCCTGTCAAATAAACAGTTAAAAGTACCTAAATATAACATAAATTTAACATACATACAAAAATAGAAAAAGTATTGCAAATATAAAACGCCTTGGTTCTAGGCATTAAAGCACTATATTTCGTTTAAAGATTATGGCTCTACCAAGCACAAATGTACATCTCAGTTGTTAGTGTTCTTATTATTGATTCGTATATATACATACCATAGAATCAAAAGATTATGGGACCTGAAATATCCCCAACACAAATTTGAAATGACATGTTAAAAATAATTCGGATTGCTTTTTCCGCATTATAAATATCTTATTTGCATAACTACTCCATCCGTAATAAGTTTGAAGATAAAGATAGGCATTGTATACAAGTTTTAACGTGTCTATTAGTGCACCTGATCTTTTGAGCATTCTAACTATATAGCACGCGGAACTCATATGTTTTTCTACTTGTTCAATATACACTTTGCCATATAGTTGTTGTTCATCTAGCATTACTTCAAGGAATCGAACATTTTGTTTTCCTAATAGTGTGTCATTTAGGAACGTTAGTTTTATTGGATAAGTTGTCTTTGTTTTGTTCGTTTTAAAGAATATAATTTCAGTTTTCTGTGTGTTCAGTTTTAGTTTATTTTTACAAAGCCAATCACTGCAATAAAGTATATAATACAGCAATATTTTTACAGGATACTAATAGATTTGTATCATCTGTATACATCTCAATTATACCACCCGATCGTTAAGCAACTGAGGCTAGATCGTTGATATATATATATATATATATATATATATATATACATTTTTTCCAATCAATTTCATGTTCCCGGAAATAACTATTAAGTGCTTCAAAAATCTCAGAGCTGGTTGTTCTACCCGGCAAATTAAGCGAACAAAGTAGTTCTTCATGTAACTCTCCTTCACACTCAACCCTCACAAAACAAAGAAGAAGTGCTTTGTTTGTAATGTCCGTAGATTCGTCAAGTTGGATTAAATAAAATGAAGAATTTTTCACCATTTTTATTAGCTGATTTTCAATGTCTTCGGCCATATCTTCGATTCTGCGCTTGATAGTATTATTAGACATAGGAATTACTTTCAATTTCTGAACAGCCTGCATTCCCAAAATCTGTTCACAGGCTTTTAACATGCATGGCTTAATTAATTCTTCTCCAATCGTGTACGGCTTTTTGCATTTCGCGATCTGATTTGCTATGAGATAGGAAGCCTTTAGTAATGATTTATCTTCCATGGTCAATTTTCTTAAAGCAATAACTTGCTTTTGCATATTTTCGTGCATTCTTTTAAAATATTCTAGCGGTTTTTTTGCTAAATCCGGGTGTTTTGAATTCAAGTGTCTTTCAAGTTTTGAAGGTTTTAATGCATCGTTAGATAGGCTTTCAGAACATACAACACAGAGGGGCCGTGGATCCAGATCACTGTCAGGTTCTTCAATGAATCCAAATTTTAAGAAGTAGGAATGATATTTTCTTGATACTTTGTGTTTTTTCTTCTGTCCACCTCCCGTTCCAACGTGTTTCCTAATGGTGCCTGATGAAGACTGTGGAGGGTCTGATTTATTGATCAGTATATATATATACATATATATATATATATATATATATATATATATATATATATATACATATATATATATATATATATATATATATATATATATGTATCACTGTTTCTTTCGGGTTTGGTCCCGCGTATTTTCTTGGCTCTGGTCCATTATATTTTTAGTTCGACGTTTCGATGACGTCGCAGTCATCATCGTCAGGAATAACTATCAAAATTCCATTGCTCTAGCAACCACTTGTTTGACTTTTACGTACTACTTGATGCGTGAATTTCTTGTTTGGCTTCGTGTTACTCTTCTGTTTTGTTCTTTTAATGGTGTAGTAGTGACAATTTCAATATTATTTTCGGAAGGGGTTGGGTTTTGAATTTCTTGGTTGTTGTTCGGAGATAATATATTTTGACCAGAATTTATACAAGTTTTCCAAATTGGTGGTAGTCTTTTAGCATCATCTCTTTGATTTAGACTGTTCGGCCTCTTTTCAATTTCTATCGCTTCTCTAATAATCCTCGCGTGGAAGTAGTCTGTCTTTTTTAAAATTCTCGTTTTTTCGAAATTTATTGTATGTTTAGAAATGTTTACGTGTTGAAATAAAGAAGATTGTGGATCAGACTTTCTTACTGCTAAAATGAGGCCGAACAGTCTAAATCAAAGAGATGATGCTAAAAGACTACCACCAATTTGGAAAACTTGTATAAATTCTGGTCAAAATATATTATCTCCGAACAACAACCAAGAAATTCAAAACCCAACCCCTTCCGAAAATAATATTGAAATTGTCACTACTACACCACTAGAAGAACAAAACAGAAGAGTAACACGAAGCCAAACAAGAAATTCACGCATCAAGTAGTACGTAAAAGTCATAAATTATCAATAGCTTTAGATAAATCTAAAAGTATACCAAGAGGTATTTCATTTGATTCTAACGTTCCAATTGTGCTGTGTAGATATTTATGGACTGCAGTTATGACAGATTTATTTTTTCTGAAACCATGCTGAGACGGAGTTATTATGTCAAAGCAGGTTATAACACTAATTGGTCAATAGTTTTTAATATCGTTAGGGTCACCTTTTTTGTATATAAGTGTAACAACGGATTTTTTCAGAACACTGGGAAATGTGAATGTAAATGTGATTAATTTTGCAGAGATTTTATCGAATTCCGGTGGTGTGTTATATTTGAGTGAGTGTACGGCGTTGTAGATTTCTGTAATATTTGCTGGTTTTAAGTATAATAAATTATTATTGATGAGAATATTATCGCTGTAAGTTTGTGACTGACTATTTGCTAATAGGTGTTTAGATGACTCTAAAAAATGTTTGTTAAAATTGTCTGTCAGTGTTTTAGTGCGTTCTGCAGTATTCATTTGAAGGTTGTTTTTTGATACACCCGTAATCTCTTGATTAATATTCCACGATGTCTTGATTATATTGCTCGAATCCTGGCACCTATTAATAATATCATTTTGTTTTGCATTTCGGAGCAATAGATCATAATGTATTTTCTGTTCTTTGTATAGGTTTGAAAAACATGAATTGTACTGAGATATAACAAAATATGAATCTAATACTAGGTCACAATGCTTAATTTCGTCAGTGTTGTGAATTCTTTATGTTTGACGTACGCTATTATATTTACAGATTTTAGGAAAAGAGTAATTAAACATACTATAGTATGTATTCAGAATCATATCCCATTTTCCGTTAACAGAATTGTCACAGTAAATAGGATTCCATATACTGGGGTCACTAAGTCGTTCTTTAAAACCATTCATATTATGCTCACTAAATTTTCGATATACACTTATTGATTTTATTGAAGTTGGCTGATTGATTATGGCTTAATAATAAAAAAAACAAGTTAACTTTCTTTAAATTAAGTAATCAGTTATTAAAGTACATGTGAGATCGGACATTTACACGTTACTTGGCTATAGAACGAACAACTATTATTCTTTTACAATAATGAAAATGTAGCTTTGAAACTTATACATATTATACTTTCCAGATATATTGACACTATTTTCTTTCACCGACATTATCATTAATTTTTTGGCGTTTTTTTACGAACCTTGAGGAAATATAATGTCGATGTTTTATTATTAAATTTTTCAGTTTTAATAAATTTAAGAAAATTGATGTTTTTTGTAGAAATAAAAATGATGTATATTTTCAGCTGAATTTTATGGACAATACTTTTTTAATTATATTAGATATTAAATAAACTAACCTATTTCAAAATATGTGAAAATCTAGAAGCAGTATTATTTTACTATTATTTTCACAAATGAGAATTGTAGTCAAATTTCATAAATTTTGAAAATTCATAGTAAGTAAGTAAGTAAGTAAGTAATTTTATTACTTGCTCATACCAAAGGTTTACAATCGTACATATCAATACAATATATAATAATAAAATGCTGTAAAATTAATAAATAAATAAATAATAAGTGAATATAATATATCAAAATTTAAAATTAAAATTCATAATTAAAAATCGTTTCCATCGATTTCCATTAAATTTATTTACACCTGATGTTTGCAAAATGTCGCTTTGTGTTAAAATTAAATGCGGAACTTTTGACAAATTTCGTGGTTCTCCTGTTATATTCATTTCGTCTTGGAGTTAAATTTGTATTAGCCTAATTTTAATGAATTTTCAAATTTTCTATGTGGTTATGTACATCAACATTTGGTGGGGGAAATGCTATAATTTTTGTTTTATAAGTTATATAGAGCGGAAGAAAATGATGCTTATCAAGTTAAATTTAATTTTTTTTTCACATGTTATTGTGGTTCCGTAATTGCATTCATTATTTTAAAACAGTGATTTTGTTCTTTTATGTATACATACGCAATGCATATGCTGTAAAATTTCAAGTATTCATTTTATTTTAAATGCCTTCAATTTGAATATTTTATAGAGTGTTTCCAATCCCAGGTTAAGCATAAAGTAAAATTTCGAGTTTAGAAAAGCCTTAAAATTTGGGTTGGTCGTGTAGCGCGTAGCGCTACGCGACCAAACCAAATTTTCAGGCTTTTCTAAACTCGAAATTTTACTTCATGCGCCACACGTACAAAACACTGATTTAAACAGAAATTTAAAATATACTGTTTTAGTTTCATCTCATTTTTATTAATTTTAAAAATGTTTATATAGAATATGTAAAAATATACTTAAAAGAAAAAATCATTGTATTTAGATAACAAATTTAAATCGTATGTTAAGTTAACCACTTGACATATGATTTGAAATTACTAATAAAATATATACAGCGATTTTATCTTTTAAGTATGCTTTTACATATTTCATAAAAACATTTTTACTTTTATATATTTACATATAGCAGATGGACTTTAAAATTTATCAGCTTTCAGTAAGCAACATATTACAAACTTAATCTAGAGTTAACAACTTCTCTACAAATATCTCTTGGGGCTAGTTGTTTTAACATGGCTTATAATAAGCTTTATTTAAATTGCAATACGGTGAACGAAATTGAAACTAGGCCTAAGCTAAACTAGCTTAAGCCGCTACTGAACAACTAATTATTAATGAGGCGTTATAAGTCTTAATTGCTAAATCCTGTAATATTGATTCATCATCATTAATTTTTTTTACGAATTCCAATTAATCTCCATTAGGAGGACTTAAAAAAGTGTAGCCGATTATTAAAACGGTCATTACTGTGTGAATTAAAAGTCTTAATTCCGAGTCTAGCACGAAAGAAGAAGAAAAAAAAATCCGAGCGCCCCAAGCGCCAAGATAAAAGTCTTCCGGAATTAAGCGTCCTCGCCCCAATTAACTTAACTGCCCTCGTAATTAAAACAACAATTAAAACCATCCACTTTTTCTCCCGCGCAACCGCTGAGAGGACCATAAAGAATATGACATACCATATAAACCGTAAATTGCGAAGTAATGAGATTTTCTTGGCGCGATTTTCTTTTATAGTTTGAAAAAAAGAAATATATTATTCATGATTTTAATTTTAAGTATACTTATCCCGATGTATCCGCTGAGAAATTTTAGGCATTCATTGTGATTATAAAAAGCATGATTTGAAGCGGTTAAGAAGTGTTTCCAATCTTAGATTAACCAAGAAGTAAAATTTCGAGTTTAGAAAAGCCTGAAAATTTGGTTTGGTCGCTCCACGAAGCGGAGCGACCAAACCAAATTCGGGCTTTTCTAAACCCGAAATTTTTCTTCATGCGCCACGCGTATAATTCACTGGTTTAATGCGAAGTTGAAACTATGCTGCTTAAGTTTGATCTTAGAGATATATTTAAAAAAAAAATTGCCTGAATTTTGTAAACGCAAGGTTTGGTTGAACGAATTAAACATCTGTAAAATTCATTAACGTGAAATTAAAATTATGTGTCTTAAACGACATTTTTGTAGTTTTTTGTTGTAAAGATGTCAAAATTATTCGTCAGGTTTTGGTTAAACCGGCAGTATTAAAAAATATGGGTGTAGGTTAAATAAGGAAATTTTATTTTAAGAAGCTAACAATTATTTAGGGAAATACTGGCAGAATTAAAATAATATTTTCTGGTTTAACTTATACCCATATTTTTTTGAATACTAAAACCTTACGAGTATGTTTTAAACTTTACTTTAAGTCAGTGTTTTATACGTGTGAAGTATGAAGTAAAATTTCGAGTTTAGGAAAGCCTGAAAATTTGGTTTGGCCGCTCCGCTTCGCGGAGCGACCGAACCAAATTTTGAGGCTTTTCTAAACTCTAAATTTTACTTCATGCTTAATCTGGGATTAGAAACACTCGTTGAACGCTTCAAATTAATGCTTTTTATAATCACAATGATAGCCTGAAATTTCCCAGCGGATACATCGGGAAAAATATATTGAAAACTAAAATCCTGTATAATATATTTCTTTTTATAAACTATAAAAAAATAGCGCCAATAAAATCTCAAACCAAATGTTCAGGCTTTTCTAAACTGGAAATTTTAATTCAAGCTTAATCTGGGAGTGGAACTTAGTTTTTGCACTTCTATCTCGCTGGCTTTAAGTTTTTGTTATTTCTTTTTTAAAATGGAGAATGTGATTTCTTGTAATTGGCTAGAAGCCGAAACTAGTCGGAATAATTTATTAAAGAAGTGAAACATATCAAGTGATTTTTATTTTAATTTAATATAAAAAAATGAGATAAGGAATCTTCAATTAATTTGTCATTTATCCAGTAGTGAAAAATGTTCAACTATAACCTAGTAATTAAAACAGTTAGTATTGTTTCACTGATTTAAAGAACGCAATAATTAAAATCGGTGAAACAATTGCAAGTGTTGGAATTAATTCATATTCTTTTAACAAAATTACATAGTGGTATAATATTAAAAAAGTCAGTTTTATTTTTGTATTCCCTATTTTAATTTATAGTTAATAAAGATAGGGAATGCTTTGTTTGGATGAAATCGGATTGCGATTTACAAGTCAACAAATCCATTTTTTTTCAAAATTAGAGTAAGAGATTTCTCTGGTAGTTTTTTTTGTATGGGAAAAATTTACTTAAAAATTAGAATATGAGATTTTCCTGGAGGAATTTTTCTTTAAACAAAAATATGTAGTGGTATAAAACTTAGTTTAATTTTTGTATTCACTATTTTAATTAATAGTTTATAAAGATAAGGAATGTTTTTGTTTGGATGAAATTGGATTGTGATTTACAAGTCAAAACAAACCCAATTTATTTCAAAATTAGAGTAAGAGATTACCCTGTTCGTTTATTTTTTGTATGGGAAGAATTTACTTTAAAATTATAATATGAGATTTTCCTGGTGGCATTTTTTGTTGTTGTCGAAAGAATCTCTTAAGGAATTATGTTTTAGAAAAAAAAAAATCGGGTTGCGGATTCTAATCCGCAACCCAGGGAATTTTTGTTTTTTTCGATTGAAGGAAATTACTTCACTACTAGTTTCCTTTAATCCAAAAAAAAAGATTTCCCTGGGTTATGGATTTTAATTTCTAATTTACTTCAAAACTAGTATAAACATTTTCCTGGAGGATTTTTTGTAGTTGTTGCAAAAAATCTATTAAAGATTTACGTTTCGAAATTAGAATCTGTAACCCGTGGGAATCTTCGAGTAGGGGGTGACTTGATTAATAGGAAAAGTTGGTGGGGAGTAAGGGGAGGTTCGGTGGCACTAACAGCAAAGTTTATTTAATACTCGGGGAGTTATTAAGTTCGGCTTAAAATTGCGTAAGTGCGCCCCCTTTTCCTAACTTAATTATGAATTACATTAAGCTTATTATAATTTCACACAACTTTTACTCTACATAGATTATCTTTTAAAATCTTGATTTAATATAAGATTCTCTCTTATTTTATGTTACTACTGAGTAAGCATCCTTATTTATATTGATTTGGATATTCCATTTTTGCTAATCTCTTCAAATCGTGATGCAATCGGAAAATCCAATTAATGTTTTAAGATATATCATTAAAAACACATTTTTCAACGACACATATCGTTGGCTTAAAACTAGAAGATTCTATAATTGAGTAAGTAGTTATACTAATATATAGACAATCGCCTGTCAATTTAAAGAATTGGATCAATCAAAATGACGTAATACTTAGAAATTAGCCAATCACATACGAATTACGTGAATATTTTGACAGCGAATATTTGGCCGGGCAAAATATTTGAATATTTCCCGCGAAGATAACTAGATGCCTAATTTTCAATCATTTTATTATTATAGGTAAATAACAAGTATATCAAAAATAAGCATTTTTATTTATAAGACATCAATATTGCAACAGTTCGTAAAACTAAAAGTACAATTATGATAATCATATTGATGATTTTCTGATTATTTTTGTTCTAGCGATTGTCTGAACAAATATCCCTCGTGGAGGCATATATATCCTGAAAATGTTCTCCTCTCTCACACGCGTGTTTGTTGCCCCTTAAAAATTTTCGTTGCAACAAACACCTGTGTGACAGGTTAGGAAAATTTTAATAATATGCCTGGCACTTGAAATATTGTATATGAATATACAAGGAGTTTTTCTTTATATGCTGTAAATCTTCAGATATTCGTTGTTTTTTTTTTTAAGGAGATCAATATGAAGATGTATACGGGTGTTTTCCACTTCCAGACTAAGCATAAAGTAAAATTTTGAGCTTAAAAAGCCCCGTGAAAATTTGTCTCGGGTCGCGCAGCGACACGTAACGAATTTTCTGGGCTTTTCTAAACTCGAAATTTTACTTCATGCGCCACGCGTATGAAACACCAATTTCTAGTGAAGTTCAAAATATACTTCTAAATCGGAATTAAAAATTGCTATAGCAGGATTATATATATACTGCTAAACAATAATATTTTGAAATCTTTGATTTGGTTAGCATCCACTTTGTGGTTCATCTTTATATGAAATAATAATAAAACACTTAATTTTGCTTTATCACTTCATTAAAAAAAAAAATAATAGTGGTAAAAGAAAGTTAAGTACTTCTAAGAATATTTTCAGTATCATTTGAAATTAGTGTTTTATACGCGTGGCGCATGAAGTAAAATTTCGAGTTTAGAAAAGCCCAGAAAATTTGTCCCGGGTCGCTGCGCGACCCTCGCCAAATTTTCACGGGGCTTTTCTAAACTCGAAATTTTACTTCATGCTTAGTCTGGGAGTAGAAAATAGTCAGTAAAAGCTTCGAATTAAACTCTTAAAAATAACGAATATGTTTACTAAAAAGAAAAATTCCCTGTACAATAATTGTACCATGCGATCATTTAAATTCTGATTTAGAGTAGGCGGTATTTTTTTGTGCGGTTGCGCAGAATGCTAATTGAATAAAGGGATAAATGTAAGGTTATGGTAAACTATGTGTTAACAATTAGTGGTGTCAATCTAATTTAAAATTCAAAGCCTACTCTAAATCATGTTTTAAACGATCGCACGGCATATTACTTACTTAATTGTTTTATGTTACATTGCAACTTTATAGAACAAAGAACCTTTTAATTTCAAGCCAGAGATATTAGATATAGACAAAAATAGATTAGTTTTTCTTGTCTGTATCCACTTGTGTGTGAATTCAAAAAATAGATTGCCTAGAATAATACAAACAAAACCAATTCATTGATTCAAAGCACTTCTCCAAAGGCGTTTCTATAAATTTCTACTAAAGAATCGTTCCGTTCAATCGATAATTACTCACGATCGTCTACAATCCATTCATCGCTATTTCACGAGGGCACTCAGGGCTTTCGAATGAAAGAAAAGGGCCTTATGTAGAAAAAAAAAACGTCCTCTTCCATCCTCAAAGCAACAAGTTAAATTAACCGTAACAACCGCGTCTCGAACACAGAAAGGACGTAGGGCTGAAGGAAAAAAAGGGGGGAAATAGAATGCACCAGGCTCGGGCATAAACATGTCTATAAGATGAAGGGCGAAAACGATTGAATTCGTCTTTTAAAAACTGCAATAACATGAAACATGTATTTTGTTTAACAATTAGGTGAAAAATTAAACACCGTAGTTTGTTTCACAAAACATTAAATTTTAAATTATTCAAAATCAGTGACAATTTCGCAGTTAGACATGATTTTAATCTAAATGCCCAAATAAGTCAGTGGCTGCTGGTGGCTAACTTCATGTGTAACTAAAATGCCAAGGTAATGCATAGAATTAAAGGGTGAGCTCGTTTCGCTTCTAGATGAATGTTTTAATGACGCAGTTCTTTGACGTAAAGAGCATAAACAATGCATATATTATACAGGCAATTTTTCTTTTTAGTATACATATCTGTATGTAGAAGGTAAACTATACCAAATCACATTTTTTAAACTGTACAGTGGTATTTACCTCTCGATAGAGTAAAAAATCCTGATTTCAACAGTATAAAAAAACGTATTTTAAGCATAAAGATTTGCATACATTTTCTTAAGTTTAATTTGGAGCGTCGAGCGAGTGTTTTTCACTCCCAGATTAAGCATAAAGTAAAATTTCGATTTTAGAAAAGCCTTAAAATTTGGTTTGGTGGCGTAGCCCGTAGCGACCAAACCAATTTTTTAGGCTTTTCTAAACTGGAAATTTTACTTTATGCACTACGCGTATTAACCACTAAAAACACTGAAATATTGTGGATAAGTAAACTTCAATTGAAATCAGTGCCGTATACGCGAAAATTTCGAGTTTACTCGAAATTTTACTTCATGCTTACCTAGGAGTGGAAAACCCTCGTTAAAAGCTTCAGACTGAACTCTTAAAAAAAAAACAACCAATATCTTAAGATTTGCAGCATATAATTGGGATATGTAAACTTAAAAAAAATCCCTGGCATAGTGAATTAAACCTTAGATTTTGTATAATTGATTTGAGCCTTACATAAATAAAATAAGATAATATTTGATTATTCTTGAAAAATGTTTAATAATAATCAAACGAGAAACAAATAATAAAATAATTACAAAATTCAGTTTTTGACAATAAATTTATTGACTAAAATAGTCAATAGAAATAGAAGCATGCTAGTTTTTATAATAAAATTATGTTCTGCAACGTAAAGAGCATAGAAAAACAAAATGCATATACAGGGTGGCTGTTGTTTCAGTGTCCAGCTTATATCTGCTAAAATATTACTGATACTGAAAAAAGTTTTATATGAAACTTATCATGTGTAACGTAATCTACAAGATGGAATACATTATTTTTTCCATGGCCTACCTATTTTCCGGAAAAATGTCACAATTTAGGTTTTTAATGGAATGCCGTGTATAATTTTTAAGAATTAGATTCTTAGTCAAATTCTTTTTAGAATAATATATTACAAGTACTACTTGATTTTAAAATTATGCTTAATAACGGAATTAATGTAGTCATGCGATATTGTTTTATATGTTATGGCTGTAGTTACCAAGCACAAACGAGATAAAATTTGGAGAATCCTCCACAGGATACTTTAAATCAAACAAAATACTAACTTTATACGGGCTGTGTATATATGAACTTTTAATACACAA
Organism: Philonthus cognatus; assembly: GCA_932526585.2. NCBI lineage: Eukaryota > Metazoa > Arthropoda > Insecta > Coleoptera > Staphylinidae > Philonthus > Philonthus cognatus. The sequence goes on from OW052244.1 coordinate 11,547,050, forward strand.
CTTTAAGGCTGAAATAAACATTAATACCACCCATGAACATAATTATCGAACTAGACACTACAATAGATTTGCGCTGCCTATTGACCGGTTATCAATGTATGAAATAGAACCATCCTACAATAAAGTATTACAATTGTCTGCCACACAATATTAAAAAAATTAGGAAATTCAAAGAATGTCTTTTTGAATATCTATGTCAAAAGGAATTGTACTCCTTAAACGAAATCTGAAAAAAACAAAAAAACGAATTCTCTGAATAGTATTTTATGTTGGTATGCATTTTGGTCTTGGATTTTTCTATTAATTTATTTGTTTATTATTATTTATTTAATTTTATATTTAACAAATTGTATTTTGCTCTGACAGTTTTAATTTATATGTATTACTTTGTAAATACTTATTTCTTTAATATAAACGTTTATTATTATTATATTATTATTTTGAATTGTATTATTTATTGTAATTACTTGAAAATTTTGAATGTATCAGCAAATGCTTGTCATATTTGCTAGTAATAAGTTTTTATTGATGTAATTCTACCTACTTATTTGAGAAAAATTAACAACAATTTAAACTTTGATGTACTTTGCTGTAAACAGGTTTGAAATATTGAGAATAGATCTTTAAGTGAAATGGTACTTGTGATACATCATTGTAAAGAACATTTTATTAAGAATCTGATTCTGAAAAATATATAGGACATTCTATTCAAAAAACAAATTTATTACATTTTTCTGGTAAATAGGTAGGCCGATCTTGCAGATTACGTTGCATATGCTCAGTTTTATAATAAACTTTCGTTCGTATGTTTTCTATTATAGCAGGTATACGCTGGGCACTAAAAAATCAGCCACCCTGTATAGGTAATTGAACCTCAGATTTTGTATCTGGGATTTGAGCCTTACAGGAATAATATAATAAAATAAGTGTTTCATTATTTGATTATTCTTAAATAATATTTTATAATAAACAAACGAGACAAAAAATACAATTACTACTATTTTTGAAAACAAATTAATAGACTAAAATAGTCAATAGAAGTAGAATCTTGCTTTGACGAATAAAGCACTAATAACCTTTCTTCACACTTTTATTTGAATGACCAAATGTACATTTCGGACACAAAATGACCATTATCAATGGATTAACACTAAATACAAAACAGCAATTTTAAACTATATATAGACAGGCAGATTATAATACAAAAGCGGTGGGAGTGCAAAAAGGGAAAAAACGTAAATTAAGAGGTGAGCCGAAGGAATGAGGGTGGCGGTACAACTAGGTAAAGTGGATTAGGGGAAAAATACAGATTAAGGTGGTGCAATTAAATGTAATATTGTATTGTGAAGTGGACTTAAATCAAAATTCAATAATTTATTTTATGTTTTTTCATTTCAATGGCTTCTAACATGTTTAATCGATAATTTGATGATTGTTTTAATAATTTTATGTTCTTTATTGTGATTTTGTGGCCGATTTCTAGTAAGTGGTTAGCCACTGCAGATTTTTTTGTTGAATGTGTTCCCTAAAAGTTGATGATGTTTTTGCCATTATTAGAAATGATTTTAATATTGATTCCTTTATCACATCCCTCAATAATTTCCACACTAGCATCAAGCTTACACATGAAATAGAACAGAATAAATCCTTGCCATTTTTAGATCTTCTCATTACTAGAAATAATTATAAATTAGATTTTCAAATATTTAGAAAACCTACACACACCTTTAATTACCTCCATGCCGATTAACATAAGTAAGACTAAAATTACCAATACTTGGTTGTGGAATAAATTGGCTTTATCCAGTTTATAAATAATTTACATTTCACGTATTAAATCATAATATAAATAATGGAAACGCAGTAAATGCCGAAATCACAAATCGCACGTAATTTTAACGCACCGATAAATAACCCTTTACTGTTATTGATATTGCCCGGCTATTAAAACTAGGAAGCCATTTAAATAGGTATAAATCGCACCCTTCCTGCGTTTTATGTTTCCCCCCTCATCGGGCTTGAAAAAAAAACACTGCGATTTAATCTACGACCGCATCTTATCTCACACACAGGGGAAAATCGGGAGATCGGATTTTCCAATCCTGAAACAACATTACGTTCACCTTGAGAAAACCGTGTTTTTCTTTCAGTGTGGATTTTGTGGAATATCTCAGAAATGTTGCATAGGGAAGTCTGGAAGTGGATTTACAGAAATATCCATTTTTTAGTGTCTTATGGCTGGTTAATATAGCCGTTAATATTAACCAACCATAAGATACTAGAAAATGGATATTTCTGTAAATCCACATCGAGACTTTCCCATCAAACATTTTTGAGATATTTCATAAAATCCACACTGGAAAAAAGCAGGTTTTTTCAGACAATTATAAAGTTAATTCTAGAAGTTGATTTTAGGTAAAAATCTGCAAATCTTTTTATGATTTTTATAAATTACTCAATATATTACATAAAGGGATTTTTCTTTTAATTATTCATAATGTGTACGCTGAACATTTTCAGGCATACCTCAATTTTATAAAAGCGTTTAATTTAAAGTTTCAAACGAGTGCTGTCCAATCTTCAGGTCAAATAATACAATTTATGAAACTAACTTATCTAGTTAGTAATCTAAAAAAAGTTCTAAAAAAGCTCTAATTTACTAAGAATTCAAAGAATTGATTAAGTATTTATATTTATAGCCTACAAGAGTTTTAAAATTTTGCACTAACTTCCATCAATAAGGCAATTTATGTTTAGAAGTAACATTTTAAAAACGTTTTAGAATTTCACTGTTAAATTGGTTATTCATGCAATTCTTAACGCCTCTAGGCGAGGCCGTAGCCAGGGGATTCAAACCCTGTCCGAAATTTTTAAAATGTTAAGTTTTTGTAAAAGCGGCCCTGTAAAAGCAAAAACAATATTTTTGCCATTACAACCCGCCCAGAAATTTTCATAACCCTCTCCGATTTTTTTTTCTGGCTACGGCCTTGTCTCTAGGTGAGAGATATTTATTTATTTAAATGTGTAAGGCATTTCTTTTTACAGTTATTATCCAGTAATCTAAAATTATTGTAATATATTGAATTTTAAATCGGCTGTGGATTATAAACATACAATAAAAGTGTATTTTGAAATTCACTTTAAAACAGTGTTTTATACGCGTGGCGCATAAAGTAAAATTTTGAGTTTAGAAAAGCCCGAAAATTTGGTTTGGTCGCTCAGCTTCGCGGAGCGACCAAACCAAATTTTAAGGCTTTTCTAAACTCCAAATTTTACTTCATGCTTAACCAAGAAGTGAAAACACATCTTAGAAGTTTCAAATGAATATAATAAAAACCTAAAAGCTCTTCAAACAAATACAAACAAAAGCTAAAGGAACGATTTCACTTGCTGCACATGTAGTGGATGTTAAAAATGTGCAATTTCAGGCTAGTGTTCATTAAGTGTATGATTATGTTGTTTATGCTAGGGATGATATGGATATTGCATTCCATTACTGCCAACTGCATTGCTGTTGTGTGTGCATTGTTACGCTGATTGCAATTAAGATAGCATTAAAAGGGTTATGTTGAATTTGCGAATTGGACCATTAGACGTGTACACTTTATGGCCGAATGTTACGGTTTCAATTTTAATTTGAATGAAATACAAAAAAAGAAATCGTTTAATAAAGAATGTTTATAAGATTTTAAATCTAGACAGACTTATCAATAATTACTGCCTTATCTACCCTCCCTAAGGGATAGATTAGGGGACATATACATGCTCGAAGGAATAATGAAAAGGATGGCCGAATGTTACGATTTTTATTTTAATTAGTATGAAATACAAAATAGAAAACGTCTAATAAGGAATTTAAATAGGATTTTAAATCTGGACAGACTTATCAATAATTGCAGTATCATCTACTCTCCCCGAGGGATAGAATACGAGAAATACACACTCTAACAGGAATATTGAAAAGGATATAATTAATCGAATTAAAGGATAGAGACATCCACATTAGATTAGGTTATACAAAATCGATAAACGATCATAAAAAAATAAGTATGAATAAAATTGCTAATAATTGGTTGTAGAAAATATCAAAATATTGTAAGTGCGCTAATTTTATCAATCTACAATACATTTTTTTTAGAAATGCTAAATATAAAAACAAATTAAAATTAATATCGACTTTCTGCAAAAATTTTGTCTGGTTGAGACTTCTCCAAATATTCATTAAAACAACTACTTCTCGAGCTAATACCCCGACAGATATTGAATTATACAATGAATATTTACAAGTTACAAGTTACACGACAGATTTACTGTTCTATGTATAATTTATTTGCAAAATGCAACATCAGGTCAAATTATTCTCTCACCAAACTAAATGAACCCGCAGGAGTTTAAAATAATCTTAGGCGATTTTAGAGAATACGTCTTTATCCATTTATAAACGCGTTTCGAGATTTATCCCTCATCAGTATAGCTATGCTTTAGACTTTCAATACAAAAAAAAACAGAAAACTTACAGGAATGTTGAAGTGTGTCATTAAAACAGGTACACAAAACGGGGGTGAGTAAATATGAAGCGATGTTATTTATAGTATTAAGTCATTAGTAGGTGCGAACAACAATATTTAGAGAAGTATCAGCGAGATTACATTTTTGTCGATATTAATTTTAATATTTTTTTTATATTTTGTAAATTTTGTGGAAACTATTAGCAAATTCAATTTTTCTTTATGTTAGAAATACTAAATTAAACACTCAGTTAAAAGTACATAGTTGTTTCAAAGAGTGCTTGATAAGTTATTTGTAAAACGAATTTGTTGTAGATTGTGTAAACCAGTGGTGGGGAACCTTTTTTTTAAGACGGGCCATTTGTAATAACCAGACAATCGTAGCGGGCCAAAGAATAATGCTTAATCGTAGGTAGGTAGTTTTTATGCGGGTCGTCACATTACGAAGTAAGAACGCGTTCAAACATTCTCACCACGGCACTCTTAAACGGGCCGGATTGAACCTTTCCGCGGGCCGGACTTGGCCCGCGGGCCGTAGTTTCCCCATCACTGGTGTAAACAATCGCACTTTTAATATTCAAAATAAAAACAAGCTAAAACTGTCTATCAGATTATACTTATGAATTACCTTGAAGCAAAGGGATGTAAACGAGTAATAAAAAAGAGAAATCCTGTTTTAAAGTTGAAATTATACTAAAACTAACAAACAAAATAGCAGAATGGTTATGTGGATTTAAAGAAAATATATTGTCTAGCAGTACATATTAATGAAAGCTCGATATGTTTTAACCAATTACCAAAAAACTGTTCCTCTTGCATGCACTCCATTTTTAATTGGCACTTACACCCATTTGCTTCTAAGGGCCTCATTTGCAAAATTCGTATAAGTTTCGTAAAAATCTCATTCGAATAGTAAATTCATAAGTAATAAATTAACCACAAAAACACCATTAAACAATTTCGTTTTTGCTACAGCAAATTTATTCTAAGAGAAACCCTTTTTGCTTATCCCGGCGGCAACGTGCGCAAAAACTAGCGCTTTAAAGAGGGAACGGCTAATTAATGCACAAGGTGTGAAATGTAAACATTTCCTCCCGTATATCCATATTTACACCGCTCCCTTAAATAATTCACGTTTCCGAGTCCGCAGAATGCGATATTAACGCTCCAAGGGTAAAGATTAAGCCCAAACCCGAAACCGCCCACTTCTTGCATATGGAGTGAGGCGACATCCATCATAATCTCCGACAGTCGACATTAACTGCAGGAATTAATGAGCCGTCGAGATGGAGGGCGGATTTCCGAAATTTCGATAGGTTATTAATTCATACCTCAACGTTTGTTTTCGTAAAATGAATTTAATCAGAAGATATGCTAATATTCACCTACAAATAATCAACTTATCACTTCATACAGTTTAAACGATCTTGCAACATAGGTTTATCAATTTAAAGGATTTGTCATCACAGAATTGAAACAGGATTAGACTTAAATAAAAACACTTTTATTTTAACTTCAAGTGTTAATCAAGTATTTTTATTTAAGTGATTGTGGGTTTTAAAAATATAATCAAAAATCAGAAAATATGCTAATATTCACCTACTAATAATCAACTTCTTTTTTTTTATTGGCGTTCATCGCAAACAAAAAAGTGTAACACAGATCCAACTAATCTAATCTATACTCTATCTCTATCTCCAGGGTAGTCCGATCACCTGGAAATTTCAATAATGTATGTAAAATATAAAATATATAACATATTAAAATCGAACGCGCATAGTTAAAAAGATAACATATTAAAATCAAATTACCACGCACAATTTAAAAAGTATAATACAAAATACAGCGTGTAAACGAACTACTGTACAGGCTCTCTACCACATAAGGGGCAGCGTATAAATAAACAATACCTGCATTTGAAATTACCATACCTTTAGTAGAGAGCTCACAAATAATTATTAAAAATAATTAATAATAATAGGCCACATGTTTGTGGTATCTGGTATACGCGCACATTGCGTATTTTAAGAGAGATTCCACATAGACTGGTAGTTTTTAAACGATTTGGATATCGAATTACACCATCCAGAGAAAAGTGGGTCAGATTGTAAAGAATTATGTCTATATTATCGTTTTCATAAGTACCCATTGCTGACTAAATTCCGAATATTTTCTAAACGTGTTAAGGGGAATATAACAGTGGTCTGAAATTTAATGTCAGGTTTATTTAAAAACTAAAGATCCTAGAAAGTTGAAATTTTGACAGCGTATATTAAGCTCAATTATCTAGTAAAATATCGAAGTACTTTTTTTTTTAACAATTTGCTTTCAGAGGTATGAAAAAAATAATGTTATATTTTTCAAAATTAAAAAAAATATTCCCATATCTTACTAGTTTATACTATAAGGAATATAATGTGAACATTTCATAAGGATGCGATAGCTCATGCCCGAGTCAGGTTAAAATAAAAATCTTAAAAAATAAGACCGTAAAATACCGCCGCCTTGCGGATCTTCTCTTAGTTGAACGAGTTGTACACTCATCTGCACAATTATTGGAGGGGCGAGCAGCATGCGGCCAGCGTTTATCCCTGGGCCGGTGAACGCTGCGCGGCTTCGCGTTTGTTTTTATTTTCTTTTCTCAATCATAGTTAACAAAAACGGCTCGCGTCGTTGGCATTTATTCTCGTAAAATTAATATTTCGCAATTATAATCGATATTTTATTGTACTAGTGTTTTATTTTTATGCTTTCTGACTACTAATGGAATAAGTATTTTTTTATACTCCATGTTCACTAATATAGAAAACACGAAATGTTTCACTAATTTAAATAAAGATGTGTAATATACCTTTAATATTGGCTTTCCTAATTATTTGACAGTGTCGGTATTATTAAATTATTTTTAAAGTGTTTTAAGCTGATTAATAAGCAGAAGCAATCGAATAACAATCAGTCTTGTTCAAATCATTATTTCGTCTTAAATCTTTCGTTGTTAAAACAGTTGTTAAATGCCATTAAACTTCTCGCAATAAAACTATTAAAGTAAATTGTAAAGTTTCTAGCAATCGGACCTATTTGAACCAACTGCGACTTCATCAACGAATCAATGATATCAAAACTATAAGAATAGTGAGAATAACGTCACCAATATGACGTTGTCGTAGATTAATGTTACAAATCAACTATTTTTTACTGAGCACAGGTAATATATGTTTGACGAATGTTTACAAAAATGTAGGGTTTAACTGCGTGCATATTCATTGTTAATTATTTTAGAAAAAATAGAACTATAATAATAATAAGGTAGTTATTATAATGCATTTCAAATAACAAGCTTCCTGCTCAACATTGCACCGAACCCAATATATTTTATTTCAAATTTGGCTGATTTATGATGAGTCATATTTTGATAGTAAGTAAATAAGGAATACATGAATTGTAATTGAATGTTATTGCAATCCTCTATTTATACACATCATCATTTTGTAAACCCTATACTAATTATAAAAAAACAGGGCAGCTATCCGTTTAATTATTTTCAATCTATTATTTATTTGTTGCATTCATAAAAACTAGAATATTGGATAAAATAAAAATTGAAATTCTCCCCAAAATCTGGGGTATTTACCCAATTTGGAAGAGGCCAAATTAATACACATTATTTTCATGGCAATAGCAGTTATCAAAGATAATATTCCTATATAAAAAATATCATTGAAAATCCTATGTTCCGTTTTTTTCATATACAGAGAGTTTTATATAACACCGAACATGTTCATCCAATACAATTTTGACACGTTTAGTTTTTAAGTTATGTGTAAATTGGGTTGCCTATATGACCATTAAAAACTGTAGCCAATCAATCGCAATTAATGCCTCAACTTGTATACACAGGGAGTTTTTCTTTCAGGTATACATGTGAGAATTACACAATATATGTCGTAAATCTTTAGATACTTGTTGTTAAAAAAAATAATTTGAAACTTGAAATGAGTGTGTTCCACTCTCAGACTAAGCATGAAGTAAAATTTCGAGTTTAGAAAAGCCTGAAAATTTGGTTTGGTCGCGTAGCGCGAAGCGCGGAGCGGCCAAACCAAATGTTCAGGCTTTTCTAAACTCGAAATTTTACTTCATGCGCCACCGGTACAAAACACTGACAAATTACGAAGTTTAAAACACACCGATAAACTTTCTATTGCATCAGTGTTTAGTACCGGTGGCGCATGAAGTAAAATTTCGAGTTTAGAAAAGCCTGAAAATTTGGTTTGGCCGCTCCGCGCTTCGCGCTACGCGACCAAACCAAATTTTCAGGCTTTTCTAAACTCGAAATTTTACTTCATGCTTAGCCTGGGAGTGGAAAACACTCGTTTAAAGCTTCAAATTAAATTCTTTTAATAAACCTAGCATCGGCAAATGTTCAACGTATGCTTCTGTATACTTAAAAGACAAATTCTCGTTATGAAAATGTTCGGTGTTACATAAAACTCTCTGTATATCCGGCATATAAATATTCACAAGGAGCTTATGAACATGAATTATTTTATTATTATATTTTTAAGAAATAATCTCTAATTTAATAAAATAAAACACATAGTTTGTTCAGCTGTCGAAACTGGAGTCTTAAAAGTAAAAATAATTAGTTATAATGACAAGAATAAGAATCATCGGTTTTGTAAATACCGCAAAATAACACAGGATCGCTTTCTAACGAATTGAAAACAATACATAGCTTGTATGTATTATCAGCGTGTTTAAATAATACGAATCGACACTTTCCTTCGATCCGTCTTTTTTATACGCTTTTTTTTTCGTCTATTCCACGCGACGCGAGATCCTATCCGTTCATGCCAAGGAGCAATGCACAAATGCACAGTGAACTGCCGCTTTTCTCTCTGACTGTGTTCGCCCCACTTGTCCTGTAAATTTGGCATCGGATGAGCTACTCTAAACTTTGTGGGTCTTTCCAACACGATCGGCGTGTTACACTGCGATAATCCCCTTAATGAAATTCAATATTTTTCCTTATTAGGTTCACACTTCAGTTTATCTCCACTCTTAATGAAATGTTTAGATAAGAGCGGCGAGGGTGGATGATTTTTAAACATAAAAATAGTTTGCTGTTTAGTCTATGGTGAAACTTATTCCATGAAACATCTACATTTTGTAACATGGCGCGATACGTTTATTCAAACATTGAATTGGACATGTTTCGTATTTACGGTGAAACTCGGTGTAATTCCGCGGAAGCTGTAAGAATTTATCAAGAGCAATTTCCTGAACGACACTTACCACCGCCAAACCGATTTAGAAATTTATTACAAAGAGCACGCGACACTGGAAGTTTGCAGCCCGTCGCCGTCGCCGGAGCCGCCGGAGGTGGTGACCATCCAATGCGATATTTGCGAGCGGAAGATGAAATTTTGAATCTGTTGGAAGCGGATCCTGGTTTAAGTACCCGTATTATCGCCGCTCAGCTAAATGTATTGCACACATTTGTCAGCAGTGTTATACGAGACAATAATTTTTATCCGTATCACTACCAGCGTGTACAACATCTTCAACCCCATGATTTTCCCAAAAGAATTGCATTTTGTCAATGGATTTTGGCACAAAATGTTCAAAATCCTAACTTTACCAAAGACATTTTAGTGACCGACGAATCGTGCTTTACGCGTAATGGAAGTTTTAATTTCCATAATATGCATGTTTATGCAATAGAAAATCCTCGTGTTACGCGTAGAACTCATTTCCGGCATCGCTTCTCCCTTAATATCTGGGCAGGTATTTTAAATGATCAATTAATTGGTCCATTTATGTTCCCATTTAATTTGAATCTAGAACGATATTTACGATTTTTGCAAGATGGCCTTTTAGATCTTCTAGAAAATGTACCCTTAGCGGTTCTTAGAAGAATGTGGTATTTGCAAGATGGTGCGCCAGCTCACTATGAAAGGCGCGTTAGAAGATATTTGGATGATGAGTTTCCAGGACGTTGGGTTGGTCGTGGAAGCCCTGTACCATAGCCTCCAAGAAGTCCGGATTTAAACCCCTTAGATTTTTTTCTTTGGGGATACTTTAAAAGTGAAGTCTACACTACGGAAATTGACAATGCTGAAATGCTGATACAACGAGTAAACGCCGCGGCTAATACCATTCGTGAAATGTTTGCTACTGTTCGTGCAAATTGGATACGTAGAGCCCAAATGTGCATTGAGTGCGGCGGACGTCAATTTGAACACTTATTGTGATTTTTTTTTATACGTGACCCAGTTTCATCTAGTAATTCTAGACAGTGTGTGTGTGTGTAGTGCGTGCTAAGTAATTTATACGTCTCGCAGTAGTAACAGTAAATAAACCATACCACAAATGAGTGACCTAGTTTCATCTAGTCATTCGAGACAGCGTGCGTGTGTAGTGCGTGCGAAGTGATTTATGCGCCTCGCAGTAGTAAAAGTAAATAAAAAATACAACAACTTACGCATCCACGATAAATATCATGAACACAGGTAACCAGAAGTTCTCAATAAGTAAAAAATGCATGAAAAGTTATGATAAATCAAAAATTATTTTCCGATTTTAATTTTGCTGCAATTGGTGTCAAAATATTTTGTGTATACGCCCTTAAGAGGATGTACATTAGTTCGATTACACGCTGTATAACATATTAAAATTTAACAAAATAACGCTCATAGTTAAAAAAATACAATAAAATAGATTACACGTTAAAATTAAACACAAAATAAATTAACATTAATTGACGAATTAAGGTAATATTATTACGAAATTTACACGCACAATTAGAATCAAATACAAAATAAATTAACATTCAGGCTTTTCTAAACTCGAAATTTTACTTCATGCGCCACGCGTACAAACGATTTATTTAAAGTAAAGTTCAAAATATACTTTTTATTAATGTACTTTGACAATATTAAGGCTTTTCTAAACTCAAAATATTTAATAGTACCATTACAACGAAATTAACGCGCACAATTAAAATAGGTAGAATGCATTTTGAATTAAACATTTTTTTATATATATCTTAGATGTCCAGCAATAACACTTAAAATAAATATTAGTTTTTTTTTTAATCTTTTAATGTTCCAATCTTTTATGTGGCTTGAAAGTGCCTTGAAGAATTTAATTCCATAGTATTTCACTCCCGTTTTTGATTTGCTTAGTCTAAGCTGATTTTGGTTGATGTTTTGGGCTTCTTTGGTATTATATTTATTTATTTCACCTCGGGTATGATATTTGCTATAGTTGGTTTTAACGTACAGCAAGCATTCTTGAATGTAAAGACATGGCAAAGTTAATATTTGAAGATCTTTGAATACTTGCCGACAGTTTTCAACTAACCATTATGAGTTGTTACATAATTCTTACCGCTTTCCTCTGCAGGCCAACGTATCACTTCATATAGTTTAAACAATGTTACAACATAGGTTTATCAATTTAAAGGTTTTCTCGTCACAGAATTGAAACAGGATTTCACTTGAATAAAAACACTTCTATTTTAACTTCAACTGTTAATCAAGTATATTTAAGTAATTATGGGTTTTAAAAAAATAAATATCTCAACAAATAGACGATTTTATTTATTCAAAGAAAGAATTCAGCCATTCTTTATGTCGTTTTGTTTAAATCGCGGTTTTTCACTCCTTCAGGAGTGAGAATGTAGGATGTATTTTGAATATGTATAGATTCTTTCAGGTAATTTTATTCAAGTGATTACTGGTTTTAAAAAATGAAGTACTTTAACCTTAACGGTCTAAGGATTGACTTTTTTAATATTTATATTGATAGAAAGAATGTTGCCATTCTTTATATCATTTTGTTTAAATCGGGTTTTTCACTCCTCGTTTGAGAATGTATAGGTTTTTTCAGTACTTTCAGATCAGTGTGTTTTGTAAGATTTTTTTTATAAATTCCTTCTTTAAGTGAAACATATGTCCCACAATACACCTCTTAGTTTAGCAGGAGAAACGCTGCCTGAATTTAAAAAACCAGGAAAATGCCGACTCTGATGCAACTCGCGTGCCTCCTGAATTCCCAAAGTCATTGTATTTATATAAACCTGCACGTAAAAACCTAAAACTGTTAAATTTCCCGCACAAATAACAGAAAAGCTCGTTATTTACCTTATGGGAACAAGCGAAATAACTTATTATAGATGTAAAAATTGTGTTTTTAAGTATTTATAAAACTATTCTAGTTGAATTTTCGAGCGAGTGTTTCCAGTCCTTGATTAAGCATGAAGTAAAATTTCGAGTTTAGAAAAGCCTGAAATCATGTGCCACGCGTATTAAACACTGAATCATTGTGAAGTAGAAAATATACCAATAAGGTAATATAAAAATGTATCATTAAAGATTAGGCAAATTTGTATTAATTAAATATTTATGAATTTCCAGTACTTTCTTTTTTCTTAAAACATCATCACTAACAAAGTCAATATTTAAAATAGTGGATTAAATCAAGTGGATTAAGGGTCAAGTTCACGCATCCATCTTCAAGATAATCGATTTCCTCCCCTAACTTCATTTTTTTTTCTTCCCCGTACGGAAATAATACGCTCCTCGAACTTTTCTCTCCCCGACTAAAAACCGCTTAATTGCCGTCCCCATTTAAAATCCTGGCGCAATTTTCGCTCTAGCGGCGGCTTTTAGCGGATAAAACGTCGATGGTTTTTCCCAGGGTGTTTAATTAAGTTTAAAATATTATAACCTTCCCCGGCTTCCGCGTAAATCTCGCCCCTGATGGAAAACTCTGTTCTCGGAGCGAAAGCGTTTTTCATTCAAACCGGATTGGGTAATTTATGAAAGCTGTGTGTATTTTTGGAATAATTAATCGATTTCTGGGTTTTTTTCGCGCTCCGTCTTCGCTTGTTATTTATTTTTATAGCGGGAACGAGGGAATTGGGTATGCAATAAAGTTTTATGCGCGCGCGATTATGTATTTATGACGGTGCCAAGTTTTCATTGCATATTAACTAAGTAGGGAATTGGGTCGTTAAGACCTAGGATTTTAGAATAAATGTACAGATATGCGAATTTTCGAACCAAATTTTTAGTTTTGTAAATCTTAGCAAATGTATCGATCTTTGAAACGACTTGTTAAATGAAACCTTATTCAAATATATTTTTTAAATAAAACATTTTTTAACTTTGTATAACAGACATTATTAAGTGACTATTTTCTCCACAACATCAACTTATCATTTTCAAACTAAATAATTCAACGATTCATTTTGAAGTTCTGATTTTAAAATCTAAACACGCTTTAATACACGTATCTTCAACTCCATAAAAATAAATTCGCAGTTGAATCAAATGTTACGTCCATTAATGTACACGTTGAAATATTTCTCAATTCCCTTAACTGTTTTTAAGACAATTCGTTGAACGTTAAAGTCTAATACGGGACAGATTTATATTCATTATAAAGCGTTAAGATTTTCTGAACAACCCGCTCGTAAAAGATTTTCGCCGTGGATAAGACTCAATTTTCCCCTCCTTCTCAAACGAATTGCCACTAAAGACGAAACTCCGGATCATATCTTCTGATATTTAGATAATTTGTTAAGACAAACATTATTCGCTTAGAATCATGAAATGACTTAATATAAATGGAATTTTCTTACAGACAGGGATTTTCTTCTATTAGCCATCAAACCAAATTTTCAGGCTTTTCTAAACTCTAAATTCAATTTATAAATGTTTATTTCGCCTAAGAAAATCTTGCGGTTTCAAAATTGAAACAATTTGCTTTGTGATATGCAAATATATAATCTGTTTTTTTTATATGACCAATCAAATTTGACATTTCAAAAATTTAGTGGTATGATGCATGTTGGGTGTTTTAGGTTAGGACAAGATTAATCACACGTTATGTTGTAAATCAACTTTAAATTAGTAGGTTATGTGAAGAGAAATCTGACATTAATATGACAATTCAATTAACTCACAAAGATTACGATTACCTATCACCGCCTCAAATTATTTGTATCTACTACTAATTTAATAAAGTGTCTCTGAGGATCAGGTAGGGTAGGAGGATCAGGTAGGATAGGAGGATCAGGTGATATTGCTTGCTCAGGAATATCTGTCTTCGTTATTATCTGCCGATTTATATGTTCAAATTTAAAAATGTTACAATTTTTCAATGTAAATTTTACATTCGTGATTTTATCAAAAACTCTCAATTTAAAAACTCTAACGAGTGTTTTCCACACCCAGACTAAGCATGAAGTAAAATTTCGAGTTTAGAAAAGCCTGAAAATTTGGCTTGGTCGCGTAGCGCAGCGGAGCGACCAAGCCAAATTAGGCTTTTCTAAACTCGAAATTTTACTTCATGCGCCATGCGTATAAAACACTGATTTAAAGTAAAATTCAAAATATACTGCTTAGTTCTGATCACATGTTCATTAATTTTACAAATGTTTATATGGAATATGTGAAAGTATACTTACAAGAAAAAATCCCTGTATGTGTAAAGTTGCAAGTTGTACCGGTTTCTTTTTTGAAAATCTCTGCATCGTGATAATTTATTTGACAAATTATGATTTATTTGTCACATTGATAATCATTTACCAACATCTCAAAATTTGATATTAAAAATACCCTACTATTAAAGCAAGACTGCTACTATTCGCAGTAAATACACCCTTAGTTTAGTTATGTTAAAAAAAAAAACAGAGTTTACTCAAAAGCAAAATTCTCCATGTAAAAGAAAATTAAGCAAAATATAAATAGAGTAGGAATTTTGAATTAGATTGGCACCACGACTGTCAACACATAATTTACCATAACCTCAAATTTATTCCATAAGTCAATGAGCATTCTCGGCAGCGGTACAACTTGACTGTTAACACATAGTTTACCATAACCTAAAATTAATTCCATCATTCAATTAGCATTTTGAGCAAATGCACAAAAAATGCCGCCTACTCTAATTTATACTTTAAATGGTCGCATTATAGTTTGTTTTATAATCTGTATTAAAATGATTTCCATGTAAATTTTTTACATAAAAAGTGCAATTATTTGCATGGATAAACGTTAGTTACGCCTCCTTCCTAACTCCGTCAATATTTCCGCCTCTGGAACGCTTTTCCTCCACCCGCCCCCCTTTCCACCCTCTGGGTATATCCGCAAAATCCCGCTATTTACCATTTAAACTCGCGCCTTGCGTAAAATAAAATATGATCGGGCGCACTTAACCAATCCCTGTGAAAAATCGCGACTTTTCACTGGAGTTAGGAATTTTCTTTTTTTTTTCCACGTTGAATAAATTAGATTTTCTGTGATAAATATTCATTTATTTGCGGCTCAGGCGAGACTTTGATGTTGTTTTAATGGCGGGGGCGGCGCCTGCCGGGTTTCGTAATTTGCTTAACGGTTAAATTGTTTGAAGTTTGGGGGCGGTTTTTTCCTTCTCTCCTTCACTCAAGTTGAAATAGTTCTTTCGTTCCGCGGAGTAGTTTTAAGTTTAATGAAAATTTCCGATTAAAAAGAGCGTTTCGTGTTTTTCTCTGCGCTTGGACCATTTATATTCGAGAAAGAAATCTTAAAATTCAGAGAAATACATTCACTTAAAATTTATTAAATAATTTTTACAATAAAACACGTCTTACTTTATCAATAAAAATCGTTTTAACTTTGTCTGTATAACAGTGTTTATTTTTACGTGACTGCAATTTTGGCAAATTTAGCTTACTATTATCAATTCTTATTAACTTATAGCTATAGCTTACCATTATCACTTCATAATAATAACCACGGGTATAGTGAGAAATTAATTCAACATTATTACTTCATGTTTTACTGATGACTGCAGTCACGTAAACATAAATAATATTATACAAACGAAGTTAAAACGTTTTTTTATTAATAAATAAATATGTATAACGATGTAGAAGCCATCACAAAATAAATCTTTTTACTTTGTTTACCAAACACTTGTTTATGTAATGTGATTGCAGTTTTAACAAATTTAGCTTGTGATTATCAAGCATTTCTTAAATTTGTCGAAACTGCAGTCACATAACATAAAAAAGTGTTATACAAACAAAATTAAATATGTTTAATTTTGAAATTAACATATATAACGAAGTAAAAGCTTCTATAATACAGAACTTAAATAATTTTTAACAACCATCTGCATTTGGATGGTTGTTAAAAATGATTTGATAAATTTCGAGTGAATTTATTTCAAATTTCCAATTAGCCGATCCGTTCGAAACTCTCGCACACACACACATATTTAATATTCGGCGTGCGGGGCACGTTTCACACTAATTAATATCCAAAGTTTCGTCGGAATTAACTCTGAGCCGGATTCGTGCTCGATTTTTCGTTCGCACCTCCGCCCAAATTGGAATTAATGGACTAGCGCAAGTTCCACTCGGCAGTTTAGTTTCCAATAATGAAGCGATTCGAAACTACAAAGTAAAATTTGCGCACACCCAACCAGTTAACACACACACATATATATATATATAAAACATCACATCACATCGACAGTTTCGCAATTGATTTGCTTTATTCCATAATTCGATATTTATTAGAAAATAATAAACTGGTATAATAATTACTCTCCATTCGCGAGCGAGACTTCGTAGAGGTCAGACGTGCGAGCGTTTTTAAGCTAACGAGCCTTTACCAAAAAACAAACAGTGATTCTGGGTACAACCTTGTAACGATGAGTGGAGGCGAGGAGGAACCGGCGGATATGGACACTTCCGAGTTCCAGGAAGTTCCAACAAAGAAACGGGGACCGGGCCGACCGCCAAAGTTCGCAACAGCGAAACGAATAAATCTATCAGGTAACATGCCGAAAACAACAAATAAACTGCTGCAATCAGTTTTAAAACAAATGACGACACAAAACAGCCAACATTCACAAAAACAACACCCTGTATACACCACACAATCACAGCATACACCACAATCACAAGTGAAATCTACTCAATCACAGCCATCAACAAGTATAACAACACCCTCCACACAAATACAACAACCCCCAATATCAACCAGCAAAAAACACAATCACGAACAATACAACAACACATTTACATTCAACACAGTCAACAATCTCTCTCGCATTCAGTTTGCAATCATTTGGAACGAGCGTAACTTTGACAAAAACGCTTTAATAATTAAAACCAACGCAGGTTTTTTAATAAAATCGAACGAGACCAAAATAAACATTGATAAGGCGCTAAAATCATTGCAATCAGAAAGAATAATACACGAGTTTCGATCGCTACACTCGGCCGCCACACCACATGCTCATGCCAACACGGCCTCAACACCTCAGCGCAGCGCGCCGGCGCCCTCCTATTGCTGTATCATCAAAGGGGTGGAGCAGGAGATCGCGGACCTCACTATCAGTGCGGGCTTGAACGCACTGGGAATAACACATCGATACTGCCGCCGCATTATAGCAAAGAAGGATAATAACGCAACTCTCATGATTCGAGTTATTACACCTTCGTTGGATTCTTATACAAAACTGCTCCACGGGCACTTTAGATTCATGAATAAAGTGTACACAGTTATTGAAAGCAAGCCACCAACCCCACTACCCCTTCCTTGCGGCAGGTGCAACAAGTTTGATCATGTCACTAACAACTGTACGGAAAACATAATTTGCTCTAAATGTACTGGACAACACCCCACTTCATCCTGTAGCACTACACTTCCGATCAAATGCAAAGCATGCGGAGAAACCGACCACGGCGCATGGTCAACGAAATGCACCAAGAGACCGCTCAAGCCAATAGAGGGTATACCAAATGTCAAGATCATAAACCAAAACAAAAAATCATCTCAAATTGACAAGGACCTGACCAAAAACGCACGAATTCATAAACCCATCACAGTTCATGACTATATCATCGACATTTACACCACAAAAATCAATGAACCAACAGTGACGGACAGAGACGCTCTCATCAAAAAACTAAAAACACGTTTCATAGATTCATTCAATGTAGACACGCATGTTAACTTCTCTGGTAATAAGATGTTCGTGGTCATGTTTGACCTAGAATCCCCTAATGTCATCCCTCCCGTAGCCCCCCTATCAGGTATCCAAACCGGATTTTCACTAATAAGTAGCAACAATGGCGGTGTATAATTTTTTATATAGCAACATCAACTCCCTCTCCTCAAAATCCTATCTTGTTTCCAATTACCTAACCAATAATCCTATTGACATCCTCTTAATGGTGGAAACAAAAACAAACAAAAACTTTTCATTTAATAACTGGCCCTTTATACAAATCCCTTCTTCAATCCCTCTTCATAACCAACGAGGCGGCTCATTGGTAGCAGCCAGACCCGAAATAAAATTAATAAAAGCAAACCCACCTAAAATAAACAATATAATGAACGAATGCCTGCACTGCGCCATTGAGCTATCCCAATTCACACTCCATATATTCCTGGTATATATCCATAATTCCTCGTCCATAGAAGACACAATCCTCACCAAGGCTTCCCTGTATGACTATGTTGTTGTAGTTAGAGACTTCAACATGAATAAAACTAAATCGAGGCAACTCTCCACGTTTTTAACCAACTCCAACTTTATACGAATACATACCAGCCCTACATTTATCATGTCTAACAGCCAATCCACCACTCCTGATATCCTTTTGTGTACAAGTAATATCCAGCACCTTATAAACAATGTTACCCTCGTCCCTGATTTAGGTTCAGATCACATGGCAATCCAATTCTCCCTCAACATATGCTCCCCTCTCCCTTCCCCACCGAAGACTATTCTAAACTACAGACTGTGCGACATTACTAAAGTGACTGACGAAGTGACAACACATATAACAGCAAATCCAGCAATTAACCCCTACACTACATCCCTTTTCCTAGAGACCCTTTCCAAATCAATACACCAAAACACACCAACCGTTACAAAAAAAACCCTACAAATATCCTCTTCCTAAATACATTCTCCGTCTAATAAAATATAAACGACAGTTATACAGGGACTTCAGACAGACTGACGACTCGACCCTTAAGCAAAAATTCAACAAAATTAATAAAGACATTCATTCGCTAATCGGACAATACAAAAGTGATCTTTGGATAAAATCATGTGAGGAAATAAATGATATGCACGGTAAACAGTACTGGAACGAGATAAAGAAACTCAGCAAATATCGAAAAACAGATTTTATCCAAAAAATTACAGACCCCACGACTAAAAATACAGCGACGGACGATAATGACATTACGAATATATTTGCAACACATTTCAAACAATCATACACATCGACAGAGAACAATGACTTTGACAACGACTTCCTCAGCAATGTAAATTCCTGGTACACATCCTTCAAAACTACCCAAATCCCGCATATCCCCAATGATACTATAACGAATGAAGAATACTTCGATATTCTCAAAAAAGGCAAGAATACCGCGCCCGGTCATGACAATATCCCTAGATCTATCCTAAAATCCCTTCCACCAAGCATCCACGAATATATCCTCAAAATATTTAACCACATATACTCCACGCAGGTTATTCCCAGTGAGTGGAAACGTGGCATAATTACATGCATTCATAAACCCGGAAATGATCCCTTAGAACCTAGCAACTACCGTCCCATTACCCTCCTCCCTGTCCTTGGAAAATTATTTGAATCCGTTATAAAAAATAAGCTCATGACCTACATTTCTGACTTTATCCCTCCCTACCAATTTGGATTCCTTGAACATCGTTCCACAGCACTACCTCTAACCATTCTAACATCAAACTGCCAAACAGCGAGCCTCGAAGGCCGCAAATCTGCTGTATTATTCTTAGACGTCAAAAAAGCATTTGATTCTGTCTGGCACCGGGGTTTGCTGTTTAAATGCAATACCCTCAATATACCCCCACACCTGATTAATCTCCTAGACAGCTTCCTTCACAATAGATCCCTTCAAGTTAAAATACGCCAATCCTTTTCCAGTTCCTTCACACCTGAACAAGGTTTACCTCAAGGCTCCCCTTTATCACCACTCCTTTATAATCTCCTAGTACATGACATTTACAATCCTGATCCTAATCACATAAATAAATCTGCCTATCCTCTCCTCTACGCCGATGATACTGCGTTAATCGCACATGCCCCCACTCTCCCTAAAGCTCTCAACACCCTTCAGGGCCTAATCGACACGATTCAAACGTGGTTCGCGAAGTGGCGAATTTCCATAAACCCAAACAAATCCCAGCTCCTGATTCCTTTCCATCGACAAAACAACTCCACCTTCTCAATTACCATAAACGACCAAGTCATCTTCCCCTCCGCCACCTGCAAGTACCTAGGTATTCACATTGATCCCAAATTCACATTCAAAACCCACTCCGCAATCCTTAAAACAAAAGTCAAGAATCGGGCGGCCCACTTTAGAAGTCTGACCTTCAAACAACAAGGCATCAGTACAAACACAGCCGTACATATATATAAAATGATCTGTCGCCCTTTACTTGACTATGCCTCAATCCTTTATCACAACCCCCATCCTACCACCCTAAAAAATGTGCAAGTCGCCGAAAGATCGGCCCTTAGAGTGTTGACCAAAATCCGACACCCCCAAAACCCCCTACATAACCCATCCAATACCCTACTTTATGAACTAACAGCAGTCACTCCCATCGAAACCCGACTATCACACTTAGCTGAAAAATTCGCCTCAAATCCTATCCTCTACAATCTCCTTCACCCTTTATGTATCCCTCGAAACCAAAACATCACTCCCAAGCGTAAACGTTTCACCATCACCATTCATGATTTCATTGCATCATTCCATGACATTAGTGATCATGACGATTTGTGAACAGTAATCATCTGACAGACATTGGACGACACTAACAAATAAGAGGTTTTTTACACAAGAACGGACAAGGACAAACAATTAAAATTCAGGCGGAAATACCAATGGTCGATAGCCAATTGGCAGAAGAATTTATCTCTTATTTTAGCCATCAGAATTATTTTTATGTTAATTATTTATTGTACAATCTGCCAATAAAGATTTATATATATATATATATATATATAATTACTCTCCACACTTTCATAATAATACTGACGGATATTTTATAAGAAATTTTCTAAAGTTAAACATTTTTTGTAATGTATATTACATTACAATATATTTTTAATTTCACATAATTTCTCATTAAAAATCCGTCAGTACTTTGAAATTGTATATAAAAATTATTATACCAGTTTATTACCTACTTAAAATATAAAATGCCCTGCAAAAAAAAACTATACTTGTTTTGCTGTACATTTTCTGGCATTCGTTGTTTTTATAAAAGCATTCAATTTAAAAATTCTTTCTATTGTTTCCACTCCTTGATTAAACAAATAAAGAATATACAAAATATTTTCATATTTATTTTATAATATAATATATCTCTCTTAAAGGCTGAGAGCATCAAATAAAATAGAATATTATGAAATTTAATTAACTATTTCAAAAACACCAAAGTATCTCCAGTTTTCACTCAATTTCATTCTCGTTTAGCGCAAGCAAAACATTTAAAGCGCTCACCCCCTCGACTAAGACAAAGATGTTTTAAAGTTGTAGCGATCAGGAAATGTATGTAAATAAGTTGGGAGAGTTCAGGTGAGTTCTGCTTTTGTTCTGCCCGACCGCGCAAAACGAACAAAAGGAGGGCGTTTTATTAAAATAATCTGCATAAATTCCTACAAACGCGAAAACGTTGATACCACTATCTATTTGCATTTTATACCGCACTTAAATTCTCGAATAAGACGTCATTTTTTAAATAGAATTATTATTTAATAATAGGTAGTCTTTATTCCTATTAACATAAAAATATAAACAAATTGGCGTTTTATTCTTTTTAAATTTAATTTTGAGATCTCTTTTTGTTTTTTCCAACTTTAGGTGTAAATGAATATATTGAACGCTTTTAACTAGGTAAATATTTTACTCTCTATACTTGGGTGGAGATTAAAATATTGACCTAGTAAAGCATTTAATATTTTCCTCTACACCTAAAATTGCGAAAACGAAAAGGTAAATAATCGTTTAATTATTTATTGGTATCTTATTTTTTCCTATTTTAATTTTATTGGGTGAGATTAAGTAATAATGGAGCTTTCCGTGAATAAAGATATAATAATTATTATTAATAAATACATATTTTGTATATAATTTTGTCTTGTAATTGGATCTTTGTTGGGCAAATAAAATTATTATTTAAATTCAAATTGTAACAAATAATGTTTACACTTATTTACAGTTGTATGTTTCTTATTTTTCTTATTATTATCACTAGATCTGTCTAATTGTCAATATTTTAAGTGCAAGTAGTTGTTTCATATTTTCTATTTTTAATATATTTGAATATACGTGTACTCATACAATCTACTTTAGAACAAATTTACGTTGTGATTAAAATAAGGTTAAAAATTATGTATCTTTTACATGTTACTTTATTTGTGACATACTAAATATACTTTAATTTAATCCAATTGGTTGAAGATTTCACTTGAAGTCGGTGTTTTATACGCGTGTAAAGTAAACTACCACTTCCGGTTTCAGCATTTTTACCAAAAGCTTTTTCTATCCTAGGATTATAATAATAAGATTAAGTTTATAGTGTCATCTTAATATCTTGATTGGTTTAGGGTGTACAACGGTAACGGAAAGACGGACAGACTTTATTTAACATTGGTCTTAATCAACTCGGAAGACCTCAAAATGGATCCACTAAAATGTTTGATCTGAACATTTTTCGAAAACAATACTTTCCCTCTGTTTTATATATGAGGGAGAAAAAGAAACATATTTTTAAAAAATATGTACCTTGTTGTAGTTTACCTCTCATTAATAAATCTATTTATTTCCCTAATTTCCTATTTCCTTCATTCTCATTTATATTTAACAAACGTTGTTTTTTATACTTTGTTAATTTATACACTTTATATTTTAAACAAGCATCTTTAATTTACAAATGTACATTTGTAAACCCTTTTAACTGCACATTATCTTCCCCCAATTAGCGTTAGCCGGGCTAATTAAAAGCGATAATTATAATTATATTTCACCTGAATTCGGGCTTAATTAAGGCAATGGGGATCTAAACACCAGTTCGACTAACCTTATTACCCCGTTTTCTGCCGACTCCGCATCTAATTTTCCCTGAGAAGAAGAAAAAAGCGACGGTTTTAAACGAAAATACGAAAGCGATATCGCTCGGCGCATCCACCATTTCTGTCGATTGCCGGTGTTGAGGGTCGAAAGGATTCGGAGGGTAAAAGGGGGTAGGATTGAACGGTGATCCGGTTTCGGGTTGATTTGTGGAAAAGTGCTGATCGGTTAATTTGATTTAAACAGAGAGGATGAATGAGAAGGTGCCGAACGAAAGGAAGGTGTTTTATTAAAAAAAGATGGATTTTTTTCTTTTAAATGTACCTAGGGTTATTATTTTTATTATTTTCTCAAAGCAATTTGATCCAGGTGTCCGAAATTTCAAATTTTTAAAGAACACGAGATGGTTAAAGAAAAATAAAATGTATAAAGTTAGATGACTACAAATTTAAATTAAAAAAACACTTGGTTTCTTTCACTAGCATAGTGAATGAAACAAAATATTTATTATTTTAAATTATTATTCATCAATTTTAATAACGAACTTACAAGTAATTATTGAGAACATAGTGAAAAAGTAAATTTATGTAACATAAGATTATAATTGATTGATAAGGCTGATAAATGTTGAAAGTTCATCTTCACTTTTATATAAATAAAATAAAATAATTTAAAACTTTCAAATATATATTGTAAACTCGCTACAATTGTTTCGCCACACTGTGGCTTCTTCAGGCGAAGAAATTTCTTCGCCTGAAGAAGCCACAGTGTGGCGAAACAATTGTAGCGAGTTTACAATATATATTTGAAAGTTTTAAATTATTTTATTTTATTTATATAAAACATAAGATTAAATTTAAAAATCAGTGTTTTATAAGCGTTTTAGGCTTTTCTGCACTCGAAATTTTACTTCATGCCTAATCAAAGAGTGAAAGACACTCGTTACCATAATATTTAACTTTAATTTGGTTCTAATTGATCACTTGATGAAACATTTCAAGTAATATTATATGAAGTAAAGGATGGGATTTTAATTTTAGAGAAGGGCCTAGAAATTCATAAAGCCATAAAACGGGGGAAAACGTTGTAAATGAGTGCGAAGACATATGGCACTCACCCATCCTCAATGTCATTAGTATTTGATTGTGTTTATAACTCTGTAAAAAAATATATTTTCTGTACATTATTCCTTGAGAATGACGATAAGTCAAAACTAGTTGGAAAAATAAAGAAGTTAGTGAAACATGCAAGTGCCTTTAATTCAAATTCAATATAATATTTAAACTTACTTAAATGAAATCTGTTTTATTCACTTTGCTTAACAACTTTAAGCCTTTATAAAGACGCAATTGATATGTTAGGATACTGAGAAGTATCTTTTATAATTTCATACTTTCCCCAAAAAAGGTAAATATTGTTTTAGAAATGAAGAATTTTCAAATCAGAATTTAAATATCTCGACTGGATTTTCCAAAATATAAAACCAAACTTTAAATTTCGCAAAAAATGTGATTTCGGGATTTTTTTTTAATTTGTAAAAAAATCAGTGTTATACAATCAACGTGAAATTCACAGAATTTACTTAGAATCTATTGCACTTACGTTATTATCTTAACACATTTTTCTAAAATATTAAGCTAAAGTTCAAATTACGCAATAAAATCAACGATTTTAGGCGATTCTTTTCTTGGAAAGTTTTTTTAAGAAATCAACATATTATCAAATCAACATAAAATTCATAGAATATAAACAGAAATTAATACACTTTAATTAGCAATCATTGAAAATTAAATTTCTACTCTAGATATTTTAAAATAATAAATCAAAGTTAACATTTCTTTCAAAAAAAGACGAATAGTCAAGAGGTTTAATTTGTTTAAAAAATTATAAATAAAAATCAAACGTTTACCCATAATCAACATGAAATTGAACTTTCACCTCCTTTAAAGTAAATATTGTTGAGATGGGATTGTTGAGAAATTAATATACTTTCTGCTTAGATTGGAAAAGAAAACAAAATCGATCGAATTTTGATAAAAGTTTTATAAATTTCTTTTCAATTTAAATTTAAGAAAAAAGGTATAATTTATCTTTTTCTGATCGGAGATTTCGAGTGAAATGTCAGGTTTAGATTAAATTATTAGGAATTATCGAGGAATTCATAAACTTTTTACGAAGTTACAGACGCTAAAAGTTCAATGAAATGTTATCAATTTAAATTAAAAAACATATTAGAAGGTACAGTTTTTCATTTCTGGTCTTAGATTATTAAGGAAATGTCAGATTTGATATCATTTTCAAGGATTGTCGAGAAATGAATAAACTTTATGCTACAGTATAAAAAAATAAAATGGAGCAATATAATTATAATTATTATTATTATTCTTTATTTACGGAATTCACCTTTTTTACAATTGAAATTAACAACATTAAAGCAATAAATAACATGTAGGAATAAAATATTGAATTAAAAGATAAATATAAATATTTATGATCACTGGTCATTGTATGAAATGTGTCAACTTAATGCGCTTTAATCGGTTTTTAAACTGCGGCAGTGAAGATGTGAATAATAAAAAGTCGTTACTACGCGACAGTAGGTTTGCGTAACGCATCATACGATCCATGGGATTAAACATCCCATAGTTCGTTGAGTGAAATGCCAATCTAAACAAGGGTTTATGTCTAGACTGAGCATTTCTTGGTATATTGAAATTTAACATCTCCAACAGTTCGCCGCAATTCAAAATCCCATTAACTAATTTAAATAAAAACAAAATGTCAAGAAACTTTCTCCTCTCCGCCAACGATTGAATATTTAATCTAATCAGCATCTGGCTATGGCTAAAGATTGAATTAGGGCCATCCAGTCTAAACTGCATAAGTTTTAAAAATTTGCTCTGCACCATTTCCATTTTTTTAATTGCTGTACCAGTGTATGGGGCCCATACTATTAGAAGAAATTACAGGCGCTCAAAGTTAAATAAAATTTGATCAATTGAACTGAATAAATGAAGAAATATTGAAAGATACAGTATTTCTTATTCTGATCTTAGATCAGTAGGAAAATCTCGGATTTTGATAAAATGTTCAGCGATTTTCGAAAAATGAATAATCTTTGTGCTACAGTAGGAAAAAAAGTACAGCAATTTTTGATGAAATTATAGACGCTTCAACTAGAATCAATTTATCTGAATTATTAAAAAATATTAAAGGGTACAGTTTCGCTTTTTCTGATCTTAGATTAGTAGGAAGATCTCGGATTTTGATAAAATGTTCAGCGATTGTTGAGAAATGAATAATCATTGTGCTACAGTATAAAAACAATAGAGCAATTTTTGATGAAATTACAGACGCTTAAATTTGAATCAATTTAACTGAACGAATAAAAGAATATTAATAGGTACAGTTTCTCTATTTCTGATCTTAGATTAGTAGGAAAATCTCGGATTTTGATAAAATATTCAGCGATTGTCGAGAAATGAATTATCATTGTGTTACAGTAAAAAAAATAGATTAATTTTTGATGAAATTACTGACGCCTAAATATTAAAAAGATAAATTCTTATAACATATAAAAAGAACAAAATTACAAAAAAATTATTATCACGTGCTATAAATTCATGTGTATACATATTAATAAAATAAATTAAATATATTAAATGAATTAGGCATAACAACGATTAACTTTTATTTAAATTAGTTCTTTATTAGTTTATTTAGTAAGCTTTACTTTTAGGTACTTACATAATTTTAGTATAATTTGAGCTATTGTAATTTTGTTTTTGTTTTGACAATTATTCGATTTTATTTGAGCTTGCAATAAAACGAGATTTATCCATTCTCTACGGCTTTTATCGAGATTTATGTTTTAAATTATTTACCAAAGATTTTCAAGAGGAGGCTGATAAACTGAGAACGCTAATAGTCGTCTTAAATTAAACAGAAATACCATATGATTTAAAAGTTTTATCGTCTAGAAGGCTATGAAATTATTTCTAAAACACATAATGTTGGTAACAAATTATTGAAAACAATAATAATTCTCACTGCAATTGTCACTATTAATAAGTTGTATGCAAAATTCACCCATACATAACCTTATCGTCGCGCGTCAAATGTCGGGCCGCGTCAGATTACGCGTGTTTGTCAGTGGTACCAACTCACATTTAAATGCAATCATGCTATAGTCTGTTTAAAAACTAGAAGGAGTAAGTGCCAAAGCCCAATTTACACTATAAAAAGTTACCAAAAATATCACTAGATAAATTTGGCGGCAATTTTAAATAATTTCATAATGACTGTAAATAATATCAACTTTGTTGTACTTCTTAATTGTGGTTAAGTATTTTCTTTTCTATCGTACGATATCATCAGTTCAATTAAAATGCTTATACGGCATCTCGCCATATATCTGTAAAATAAAACATAATTACATTATATATTATGTGTCTCTATCAGAGTTGAAAAGAATCCTCGTAAAAAGGATTCGAATCACGAATCCGAATTACCTAATATGATTCGAATCACGAATACTCGAATAAAGGATTCGTAAGAGGTAAATATGATTCGAATCGAAGATTCGAATCCTGTTTTTTCGAATTACGAATACAAATCCTTTAAGAATAAATTTGATTTTATTATTTTTTGCAACCATTAATATATAAATATCGTTACCAGTTGTTTTAACAAAAATATTCAAAACCTAATTATTTATTATTACCACGGAACATCGTTGATAACAGACTAAATATCTAACTCCCTGTTACTCTGGTTAAAGATGTATTTTTATGTTTCTGAACTCCACTTCAAATCAGTGTTTTGTACGCGTGGCGCATGAAGTAAAATTTCGAGTTTAGAAAAGCCCGAAAATTTGTCTCGGGTCGCTGCGCGACCCGAGACAAATTTTCTCGGGGCTTTTCTAAACTCGAAATTTTACTTCATGCTTAGCCTGGGAGTGGAAACACTCGTTCAAAACTTTAAATGGAACTCTATTATAAAATCGACTAATGCCTGAAATTTACGTAAATAAAAAATTCACTGAATATCATTAAAACCGGAAAAGTCAGAGAAAAGTCATGGAATTATATTCAAATTGACCAAAACACTAACAAAAAAGCCATATGATATTATTAAATTTGTCAAAATCAGCAGGCAAATTACAAAACACGTAAAAATTTATAAAATTAACTTAAATATTGGCAAAAACAATGAAAACTATTAAACAGAATGGGGGTTTCCCACAGGAGAAAGTTATATTAAAAGGCCTGAAAAAATTTTAAGTCAGGAAAATGTCGGAAATATTTAACATTGCAGATTGCTACCATGTCAGTTTAACTTCAAACAATATTAAACAAAATTTTGAAAACTAGATTATTATCTTTAAAACATGTTCAATCATTTAATGTTCTTAGCATTCACTAAGAGCAAAGCATTCACTTTGAAGTTTCGAACGAGCGTTTCCACTCCCAGACTAAGCATGAAGTAAAATTTCGAGTTTAGAAAAGCCCCGTGAAAATTTGTCGAGGGTCGCGCAGCGACCCGAGACAAATTTTCTGGGCTTTTCTAAACTCGAAATTTTACGTCATGCGCCACGCGCATAAAACAGTGATTTAATGTGAAATTTATAAAGACACAAAAAAACATTTTTCATTTTATTCCTCACAATTAATTCGAATTATTGTTGACAATTCAAATCCTTTTTTTAGTATTCGAATCCTTTTACAAGGATTCGAATCCTTTTATAAGGATTCGAATCACCCACATTTAGACTAGAATACGAATCCTCTTAAAAAAATTTAAGGAATCCGGATCACGAATCCAGTTTAAGTAAAGTATTGTTATGCCTCTTTTGAATCCTCTAAAAGGATTCGAATCCTGAATGATTCGAATCCTGTCCAGCTCTGGTCTCTGTCTTACCTAAAATTAGTTTGTTTAATAAAACTATACAAGGTATAACGACTCATCTTCGGCATGCCTGCATGATCGTTTACTTCTTTTAAAACTTTATTTAAAGTTGGAATTACATTTTTATAGAAGAAACTATGCACGGATCTCTTCACTACGTCATAGAAACTTCAAATTATGTCCTCCAAGCTGTTTAGGGCTACAAATCTCTCCGGATTTTTTATATTCGCTAATGGTACGATAGACAGTGGAATTTACAACTCCTAAAAATTAAACATTTTATTATTTGATGCATATTCCTATGCTATTTGATATCTCACCTACTGCACCAACAATGTCTGATACAACAGCAGTCATTTTCATATGTGGATCATCTGTAATCATCTGCTTATACATATTTATTAGGCACTGTTTTTCAGACAGATATAAATGACTCAAATCCAACTTCTTACGCTTTTTTGGAGGTGAAGGTGAAATTATCACCGAGCTTGTACTGGGTCCATAATCCATCACAACAATATAAACAAAACTAACTTTTAACTATGCTGAAGAAACACCGCACAAAAGATTATTACGAAACAGACAAAGCTGCAACTCGGTAACGCTTCGAATTAAGGTTGTCAGCTGTTGCGTCTAATAATGACGTAATTAGCATAGTGTAAAATGGGCGCGCTCTCGGCCAATCAGAGTTGTAGGTTTTGGCGCGTGAAATTTAAAACGCTCCTCCTAGTTATTAAACAGATTATAGAGGATACAACTTTTCGCTCATACGGTATAAACTCTATTTATTTTGTGTACAATTACAAAGAAGGAAACTGCAAAATAAGTTTCTAATTAATAATTTAACGAGGGTTTCCACTCCCAGACTAAACATAAAGTAAAATTTCGAGTGAAAATTTGACTCAGGCGCGTAGCGAAGCGGAGCGACCGAGCTAAATTAGGCTTTTCTAAACTCGAAATTTTACTTCATGTGCCACCCGCTCAAAAGACTGACTTACAGTGAAATCTTTAACCAATTGGTTAGAGCGAAGTAAATTTAGTACTACAAATATCAATTGCTTAAATGATAGAAACAGTGCTATGATTGGACACATCACAATTTTTTGTTGTAATTTTACTTTACTAAGATTGTCAATTTTGAGCGATCACAAAAGATGCAATATTTAAATAATAATAATATATATTTATTACTGATTCACGTTGTTACAAGATATATAATAACAATAAAAATAATATATGTACGTTAACACTAACACAAGAATAATGTACATCAATAAAATTAATAAATAAAAAGTTCAAGTGCAATGAACATCAAGCACAATAAGTGATTACAAAAGATGCAATATTTAAATTAGAATGAATTAACATATTTTAAGTTAAAAGGTATTCAAATCTTAATCTAATACAGTGAGTGTTATTTATTTGAATTGACTATAATAAAATTAATTGCATGTCAAATATCAAATTTTTAAATGGCGAGGAAAGAGCTATGATGGATACATCACCATTTTTGCTTCTTCTAATTTGATTTCACTAAGATTGCCAACTTTAAGCGATCACAAACTGTGCAATGTTTAAATTTGAATGAAGCAACACATTACAAATTAAAATGTATTATAATCTTAATTTAATACCATTTATTACTGTACATCGATAAAATTTATAAATAAAAAGTTAAAGCGCAATGAACATCAAACATAATAATTCAATACCGTGAGGATTATTTATTTAAATTGACCTTATTATAATATTAATTGTTATTCAAACTTGATAAAATTAATTGTACGTCAAATATCAATTGTTTAAATGACGGGGAAAGAGCTATGATGGTTACATCACCATTTTTTTCTTTTAATATTATTTCATTAGGATTGCCAACTTTGGTCGACCACAAAAAGTGCAATAATTAAATTTGAATGAAGCAACACATTACAAATTAAAATGTATTTTAATCCTAATCCAGTACCATGAGGATTTTATTGTAAAATTAATTGTTATTCAAACTTGATAAATTAATAATTTAACGTAATCCAGTTAATAACTAACAGGGATTTTCGAAAACAAGTTAGTTAACTCAATTAAAACCCCGGCGAGTGTTAACGACAACAACTCATACACAAACAAGCCTAGCGAAAATTGAAATTGGAATTGAAATTAACAAAAGTATCCCCTCTATGAGACTCGCGGCGCTCTCGGTTTCCGCAAAGACACACCGAAATTTCTCATTTATCTGCGGGGGGCCATCAAAGTTTCCCAATTATCAGACGGTTCCGCCGGGGGCGATTCCGGCTGAAAACTTTTATTATTAGACCATATCGAAAAATATGCAAATTCGCCTAGGAAAGTCTCCCGGAGTTTCTGTACGCAGTGCGAATTTCGTATTCAGAGTGCGTGCGGATTTCATCGCAATTGCACCCGGTAATTGATTCCGGTGAGATTTCTGAATCGAGCGACCGTTTTCTAAGCTAAACTCGGATGTATAAAACATCACACGGACGCTTCGATTGTGATGCAGTTCGTGTTTTAGTGCTGCTTCATCTTAATATTGGGTTCGGGAATTCGCATTGTCATTGAATCTTTCTTGAGCAGACAAATATCAATTTTAATTCGTTTTTATATGTTTGTAAATATTTTGCAAATAATTAGCAATCTTAATTTTACTGTACAAGAATAATAGCTGTGAAATAATTTTGAAAGTAATATTATTTTGACGTAGATTTTTTGACGAATCTAAGACATCCATATTGAAATATTTCCTAATCACGAATCTAAATCACCTCCTTTAATATGGTTCGAATCACAAAAAACGATTATATATAATTCCAATCAAAGGATTTGATTGATTCTATTCAAAGGATTTAAATAAAATTCGTTGTTATGGTTTAATTTTAAGCTGTGTTTTTACTTCTTAATTAAGCACAAAGTGAAATTTCGAGTTTAGAAAAGCCTAAACATTTGGTTTGGTCCTTATATTTAGACAAAATTTTACGGAGTGTTAAACAAAAATATTCCTAAAAGTCGCATTAAATGAGTATATTTTTAAGTTGAATTGGAAATTACTTAGCGAATACTAATCTATTTTTTATTTATTTTTTCAGGTATGTTCAGCTTCGTATTTACAAATTCGATTGTGTCTACAAATAAGTGGGTAAGTTTTAAAGAATCATGATGGCTAATACTATTTCTTGTATGTGTAAAACGATAACCAATAAGAGACACATAAAATATGTATTCATACACAAACTAGCAGATGTACTTTTCTTCAACCTTGGATGTTTTATTAAATATTCATTTTGTGAAAATAAAGAAAGTGAAATGTGAGAAATATCGAATGTTTAATGAAAAAAATAACCTTTAGAGTGCCATGATTTATTCGTCTTTATAATTTAAGTTGGCTATACGCTTTAGGAATTGAAATATAGAACGTGTACTATTTTAATATTTAATGTTGAATGAATGATCTAAACAAATGACTGAAGTAAGAAAGCACCCATTAAAATATTTTTTTAAACCTTTCTCAAGCGAGAGCATTAATTCTTGGAAAGTGGGTGGTGTTGTTTAAAACTGATAAACGAGGTAATTTCGAGTGGCCTGTGCGGCTGACCACTAAAAGTGTGGGGGCTAGCTTTACCACGGTTAGAGATTAGCCATATAAATTAGGGATGCACTTGGGTCCAACTAAACCCCCCCCCCCCACACACACACACACACATACATGAAGTAAAGCTTATAGATTAGGCATAGATGGGATTTATAGCGGAGTCTGGCCGGAACGGCTCCAAGGAAAACTTTTTAAATTACTACAGATTATGAGTATTTTGGGTCACCAATCGAATTCAACAGAAAATCAAAGCTAGTCGTATCATTATGTGGAATCGGTCGTTTGTTTAAGGAGTTTAATGTATTTGAAAGAATCAATAAGATGTTGTGTTAGTCACTGAAAAGCATTTATACTTAATATGAACTAACTTACTGATTGTAAGAGAAATTATTTCAATTTTCTGTTGGTTCATTTAGTTTGGTGAGAAAATAATTTGACTTGATGTTGCATTATGCATATAAATTATGCATAGAACAGTAAATATGTCGTGTAACTCAAATATTCATTGTATAATTAAATATCTGTCGGGTTATTAGCTAGAGAAGTAGTTGTTTCAATGAATATTTCTAGAAGACTACATTTTTGCAGAAAGTTGATACTAATTTTAATTTATTTTTTTATAATTTATTTTTTTATAAATTATTGTACTTCTACTAGAATAAAGATATTTTATTATGATTAAAGTACTTATAAAGAAGTTAGAATTTTGTTACGGGTTTTGAGATTTCGTTAATCTGTTTACTGCAGGATTTTTTGATAAACTAAGCTTAATCTTGTGGATCCGGTCGAGGTTAAATAGCGCAAAATCAACAGGAGCTTTCGCCGAAAATAAATCTCGGAATAAAGGCCGGAAATGCGGAGGCCCGCATCCGTTCACTAAATCAATCATTGACCGGTAAACTGGAGAAGAAAACAGACCAAAAATAAAGAAAAAACAAGTGATTTAAGGCGAATTTGCGAGTTGCAGATGATTCATTCTTCCCCGACCGAAAAATCCGAGAGAAAATTGTTCAATATTTTTACCGGGCTTACGCCAGATCTAGATAAGGCATCAAAGAGTCCCGCCCGGAGTAAACACGTTTTAATAAGTAAAGTGGATTCGAATTGCCGACATTCATTTGAGGATAAGATCTAATTGGGTCCTTGCTTTTTTTTAAAAAAGATTCCGAGCCAGGATCGAGATAAAGTATTTGCACTATTTGTAAAAGCGTATTTTCTAGGAGAAGGGTCTTAGTTTTAGCTGAGATTTTACTCGGGATCGTATAGATATTAAATTTTGTTTAATTTTCACAGGAAAGTATACATCGTTCACTTGTTTCTCATAAACATCACGATGGCTTTGACCGTTACTACGTGGTAATCCATATTAAAATTAAATGTAACTATTACTATGTTTTTTTACCACTTTTATTAATTTATTATACTTGATAATGACACTCACACTGTCGAAACGTAAGTCGTACTAATATGTATATGTAACACCTGTATTTATATGAATTATTAAAAGTAGCAAAAAAAAAAAACATAGTAATAGTTTCATTTAATTTTGTTCCTCGTTGATCACTTGGTAAAACATTTCTACTAATATATAGTTTTTTAATTTAAATTCACTTGGTTTATTTTACTAATAAATTTATTTTTCGACTAGTTTCAGTTTCATGCCATTTTCAAGATGATGGAGAGGATACATTTTAAATTTGTTAAATCGTCGTTTTGTCTTGCGTTTGCGAATAAAATTGAACTAAAAAAGGATTTTAAAGTCAGAATCGAGATAATGTATTTGCACTATTTGTTTAACGGTATTTTAGTTCTTAGTTTTAACTGAGGTATTTACTCGGGGTCGTATAGATAAGCAGAGTTTAAATTTATTTAATTTTCTTTGGGGAGGATAAATTTTGAATTTATTAAATTCTCGCTTTGTCTGCAATTATCTTGCAATCTTTATTTTCAGGAATAAAACTGAACTGAAAATATTTCTTAAATGAACACACCTGCGTCAAATGATATTGAATTTCTCGCTAAGGCGGTGTAAATTGGATAATACGAATTTAATTATAAATAAGTTGTCTGAAGTTTTAAGCAAGTGAGTCGGCTAAATTAAATTTCACTGCCGAAATAATTACTTAGTTTCGTGGAATTGTTGCACCCAATTAAATGTGATATTTATTTAAAATTGACGGATGTGCGCATCGCATTCAATTAAAGTGTGAATTATTTGTAAACATGTTCTAATCTATTTTTAATCGAATTATTTTATGAAATCATATGTGTAACTTTTTTACGATTTAGTGGATTTTTAATTGAGTTATTTTATAAAATTATAAGAAGTGCTCTTTTTTAAGATTCATTAAATTCGGTTATTTTAGAAAATTACACGATATTTTTTATACTATTTGAAAACTCTACATTTACATAAAATTAAAATTTATAAACAAATTTATTTGCTACCCACAATCTTGATTAATTGAATAATTTAATAATTTAATAACACTGTCATAAACACATATTAACCCATTAACGGCCGAGCAATTATAGACTTAACTCTAAAAGATGATTTTATGTAAAATTCTGTACTTCTTTTTATGATTTCTATGAAAGATTTATAATGTTACACTCTGGGAAGTTTTCTTTTAATCATACATAATCTATATGTTGAAAATGTTCATGCATTCGTCGATTTTATAAATGCGTTCAATTTGAAACTTCTAACGAGTGTTTCCACTCCTAGACTAAGCATGAAGTAACATTTCGAGTTTAGAAAATCCTGAAAATTTGGTTTGGTCGCTCCGCGAAGCGGAGCGGCCAAACCAAATTTTCAGGATTTTCTAAACTCGAAATTTTACTTCATGCGCCACGCGTATAAAACACTTAAATATTGAGCAGTAGGAAATACACTTACAAATACTTTTATAAAATAAGTGATAATCAAAATATTTAAATAATAAAACATTTACATTTTTCTTTACACATTCTTGAGTCAGGTTAAATAATAAAATGAATCAAAATAACGTATTTAGTAATTTAATAAGCACAAAATTAATAATGTTATTGCCTCAAGGGCCCTTAAAGGGTTAATAGAAGTTAGTGGATAATATCATAACTGTTGTAGGCTATAAATATATTATTAACGCAAATTTTAAACTATCCATTAACTAGAGCTTATAAGGATCTAATAGTAAACAGATTTAGGGACTTCATAAAGCTCTATTTTTCCTTAGTAAGGCATTTTCAAGCTTCTTATTAACGTCTTATAATACAGCCATTAGTTCTTGTGTGTGTGTGTGTGTACTAGGGATGTTCGATATACTATATTATTTATTTATTCAATGATAATGACATAATATGTCTTCCATCGGTTAAATTTAAAAAACATACAATTTTTTATTATATCTGATTTTTTAAAATTAAAATAGAAATAAAACAGTTAATATAAAGTAGAAATCTATGTCCACATAAAACTAGGGTTATGTTTTGAAGGAAATTTACCTGTGTTTCGTGAAGTAGTGTATAGAGGTTTTTTTCTGTTAAGAATACCTACATATCTCATAAAAAATTGCCCGGGGATTTGATAGATTTAATAAGCAGTATATTTTGAACTTTATTTTAAATCACTGTTTTATATGCGTGGCGCATGAAGTAAAATTTCGAATTTAGAAAAGCCTGAAAATTTGGATTAATCGCTCCAAATTTTAAGGCTTTTCTAAACTCGAAATTGTACTTCATGCTTAACCTGGGAGTGAAAACACTCGTTGGAAGTTTCAAATTGAAGGCTTTTATCATGTTGATTGTCAAAATTTAACAAATGACAATGGTTGCTAAACTAAAAAAACGCTTAATACATGCTTAAAAATTAATTAAAAATTGCATTCATTTTCAAGAGCTTTAAACATTTAGAATTAACCAGAGATTCAAATGATATACGCAGAAATTTAATCTGGTTAATTTTACGCTTAATTCCAATTTTCTTCTGACAAAAAAATCAATTTCACTTATAATCTCAACGTAAATGGCTGTAAATGAATTTGTAATTCCGACAAATTCATGTACAGCCATTTACGTTGAGATTTTAAGTGAAATTGATTTTTTTGTTGGATTTCTGTCAAAAATTGGAATGACGCTTAAAATTAACCAGAGCTTAAAATAATAAAAGCAGAAAATAAATCTGGGAAATAAAAAATGCGTTTACAGACAATCACATTGCGATTTAATTTGAAATAATAAAATTTTAGTAGACCAAAAAAAAACGAAAATTTCAAATTAAATCGCAATGTGAATGACTGTAAATTCATGTTTATTGTTCAGATTTATCTTCTGCTATTACTATCTTAAACTCTGGCCAATTTTACGCTTAATTCCATTTTGTTTGAAAATTGGTGAAAAATTCAATGTTTAATTTTGAGTTTAACAAATTTGGAATTAGGCGATGCTTTAATCAAAGTTTAGAACAATATAAGCAGACATTCAATCCGTAAATCAAAAATTCATTTACATCGACTTACATCTAGATTTTATTTAAAATGATTGCATGTTTTGTTTGTCTAAAGATTGAACTTTGGTGAAAACTCATTTTTTACTTCAAAGTTTTAAAAATTCAAAACTGAGCGTAGAATTATTCAGAGTTTAGGTGAAATATGCAAAAACTAATTCCGGAAATTAAAACGCATTTACAAGCATTCACATTAAAATTTTAAGTGAAATTAATCAATTTTTGGCTGGACTTACGTTTGGAACATTGTAAACAAATCTATTTTCGCAGATGTTTAAGAACTTGGAATTAAGCGTAAAATTAATAAAAGCATAAATTAAATACATGATTTAGAAACCATTTACAGGCATATAAAGATTTTATTTAAAATTATTTATTTTTGTTGTGTTCTTGTGTTCAAAAATTATTAAAAAAGTCAATGCTTGCTCTAAAGCTTTTAAAACTTGGATTAGTCGTAGAATTAATCAGAGTTTAAGATGATATACGCGGTAATCAAATCCGGAAGTTAAAATAGATTTACAGCCAATGGCTTTAATAAATTTCTTCAATTTTGCGATTTTAAAAATATTTCATAAACTTTGATAAAACTATACTTATAATACTGACTATATAGGGTGTAGAATTGGCCGATGCACCGTAGAGATATCAATGAAAATATTTTAATATTCGATTATTTGTTTCCCTAATTATTTTAGACAAAAAGTCTATTTAACTTTTTATAGAGATAAAAATTCTGAATCGACTGATATTACTGATTTTCATTGAAAATTTTTTAGAAAGCAAATGCCTTGAAGTTTTTGACAGATATTACTTTAATAAAAAAAAAAAAACGTATACACAATGCAACAAAAATCGTTTAATTATTAATTGTAAAGAAATAAAACAACTTCATTTAAAGAATCTTAATGGCAACGTCAACCGTTTTTAATTTTTCTTTACACTGTTATATGCAAGAGAAAAAATAATAAAATGTAAGCATCCAAATTTTTCGTTAAGTTAAATAGACTTTTTGTCTAATATAACTAGGAAAGCAAATAATCGAACCCTAATTCTTTTACACTAAAATCCCTATAGTGCGTCGGTTAATCCTACGCCCTATATATTAAATGTCATTCTGTGTGTTCTGGTAGGTATTTGACAATCTTGACATAACTATACAACCTATTTTCAACTTTTTCGTTAGAGGAAGTAATTGAAAATCTTTTCCTGGTTGCTTAATTTATTATCTACGCCTGTAAGAACTTCTGTGATATTTATTAATTTAGAAAAAATTTAAATGTATAGTTTAGACAAAATTAAAAAAAGACATGTACAAACTTTTTTTAACTGTAGACGCTAAACATTGATTTGTGTTTGTAATAATATTGAACAGAATAAGTTTATTTCTATATAAATATCCTCCACTCAATTTGTTTTTAGTCCTAATTTTACAACTAAGAAAACTACGAAATAGGATTTCGTTTAGTGTCAAAAAAACTGTTCCGCT
The DNA here is from genome assembly GCA_932526585.2 of Philonthus cognatus. Lineage (NCBI taxonomy): Eukaryota > Metazoa > Arthropoda > Insecta > Coleoptera > Staphylinidae > Philonthus > Philonthus cognatus. The sequence continues at coordinate 11,586,183 of OW052244.1, forward strand.
TCTTGATTAAGCATGAAGTAAAATTTCGAGTTTAGAAAAGCCTGAACGTTGGATTTGGACCAAATTCAGGCTTTTCTAAACATGAAATTTTACTTCATGCGCCACGCGTATAAAACACTGGTTCTAGTGAAGTTCAAAATAAGGCTGGGAATTTTTAAATTGATTTATTCGAATTTTCATTCAAAAACATGTTCGAATTATTCGAATAATCTATTTATTCAAATATTCGAATATTTCAAGTACAATAAAGCTGCGCTAATCCGAACAGTAATCCGGATTCTCCAGTAATTCGGATGAAATTAAAATATTCGTTTTTTACATTATGTATTCCAAAATCCGGATTACTTGTGATTCAAAGATGAGTCGGGATTTCCCTGATGATTAAAAAGCATCATGGCTCCAGAGAGACTACACAAAACATTAACTCTAGCGTATTTTTGTGACTTGTAAAAAGGTTTTAATAACCCGGATGTTTCACTAATTTGAATTGCCTCGGTTTTCATTGATCTGGATTAGCGGAGCTTTACTGTATTTTAATATTCGCATTAAAATGTTTCTGAATGAAACTACAATTTTTAAAATTCCCAGTATTATTCAAGACATGTGTTCCTATTTTATTTTAATCTTAATAATAACTAACTGCGCCCTTAGTGAGTTTGTACTTATATCTTAGTATACAAAAATAAATATAAAATATTCACGAAGTTATAATAAAATATCAAAACAATAAATAATAAATCTAAAATATCTGTTTTTGAAAAGTATAGATATTTTGAATATTGGTACACAGTATACAAAAATAAATATAAAATATTCTCTTCGATATTTTGCAGTATTGATACGTTGTTATGCGATATAATTGATATCTTTTTTGGGGATCGGAACATCCATAATAAGTACAAAATGTCTGGAGCTCCACTAAATAAATAGCACAATTAAAATTTGGTGTAAATTAGATTCGGGTATTAATTAAAACCCCTAAAAAGCTTAAACCTTGTTGGTGGGCGTTTCACTGCGAAATTCGTTTTAATAAGCATCGCTCTGAGAACCCAGTTAAAAGTTTGAAAGTCGTGTAAAACCGCAAACAGAACTGCAGACTCGGGGATTACATCTTCACGCTCTCCGACCCAGGTATTTTCTTAAAATGTTATTTTAAACAGGAGGTGCTTTTTTGTTTCCCTCCTTTTGCGGACTTCTCGACACGTTTTTCTGCCGAGAAACTTTACTACTGTTATAAACGTTATTATTTTGCTGATGATAAAAACAATAATCATATTGGGTATAGGAAAACACTTGTTTTCTTCCATTTTCTAAAAATATCCAATATATCAATTGTTTTCCTTCACCTAATTTGGTTCCATCAAGAAAGTAGTAAATAATAATCATTTTAAACCATTTCCAAATTGCGGATACTTTAGATTTTATAAATTTGATTTTGATTTATTTTAAAAATCTCAGAAAATGCAAACAGTTTAAAAATGTACATATTAACCCTTTCGGCCTCCACGGTGGCATTTGCTACCATTAAAATTTAGTAAATATATTAGGAATTTGTATTTAAAATATTCATACATCTATGCATGAGCTGTAACTTTTTCAATAATCGTTTGTTTTTTAAAATAGTTTAATTTGAAGTCCTAAACGAGTGTTTTCCACTCCCAGATTAAGCATGAAGTAAAATTTCGAGTTTAGAAAAGCGTAAAAATTTGGTTTGGTCGTGTAGCGCGTAGCGCTACGCGACCAAACCAAATTTTTACGCTTTTCTAAACTCGAAATTTTACTTCATGCACCACGCGTATAAAACACTGATTTTAGTTGAAGTTCAAAATATTCTACAAAAGTAGTATGCTAAAAACGTGTATTCTGAGCATCACATTACATCAGTGTTTAGAATGCGTGGCGCCTGAAGTAAAATTTTGAGTTTAGAAAAGCCTGAAAATTTGGTTTGGTCGCTCCTCTTCGCTACGCGACCAAACTAAAATTTCAAGCTTTTATAAACTCGAAATTTTACTTCATGCTTAATCTGGGAGTGGAAAACACTTGTTTGAAAGTTCAATTTAAAATATTTGTAAAAACAACGAATAGCTGAAAATTTACAGCGTATACAGTATATTCAGATATGTATACTTAATAAAAAAACTCTCGGTATATCTAAAATAGTAATAAATAATATGGAATGTACAAAACATTTTTTTGTACACCAAAAAAATTCCAGGGCTGAAAGGCTTAAGATATATCATTTTCTAATTATAATCAGTAAAGAAATGTTCTATAATAAATGCATTATAATTACTTTTGCAACTTTGAAATAACGTAATCTCTTCAAACCGGGCCATTTAAAATAATTTTCTTTAAAATCAGATAAATAACATTTTATCTGTTTGTAATTTAAATAATTTTAAATTTCAATTTTCTCCAGTGAGTATAATCAGAATTTAACACATTTTAATTTAATTTGCATTTTTATTCATGAATAGATTTTTATGATAAAGGGAATTTTTTTATTAGGTTTACATATCACTATTTTGCGATGTAAATTTTCAGACATTCCTTGCATTTATAAAAGCTTTCAATTTAAAGCTTCTAACGAGTGTTTCTAATCCAGGTTAAGCATGAAGCAAAAGTTTAGAAAAGCCTGAATATTTTTGGAATATAAATAAACCAAACTTTCAAGCTTTTCTAAACTCGAAATTTTACTTCATGCACCACGCGTATAAAACACTGATTTAAAATAACGCTCAAAATATACGGCTTAGTTTTGATCTTACATTAATTGATTTTAGAAATGTTTATATGGAATATAAGAGTAATGTAATTTAAAATCGTATCTCAAGGGGTTTATATTAAAAACTAATTTAAAATATATTGGAGAATATAGTTTATACCATTGAATTCAGTTTAAAACGTTTGTGTAATTTCCATCACAATATAACTAAAATTTTCCTATTAGGTTTACATATCACGATTTTTCGATGTAAATTTTCAGACATTCCTTGCTTTTATAACGAGTGTTTCTAATCCCAGACTAAGCGTGAAGTAAAATTTCGAGTTTAGAAAAGCCTAAAAATTTGGTTTGGTCGCGTAGTACGTAGCGCTACGCGACCAAACCAAATTTTCAGGCTCCTCTAAACTCGAAATTTTACTTCATGCGCCACGTGTATAAAACACTGATTTAAAATGACGTTCAAAATATACCGCTTAGGTTTAATCTTCTGGTAATTGAGTTTAGAGATGTTTATTTGGAATGTAAATAAACCCCAAAGAAAAATGCATGTATGTATTATAATGTAATTTCAAATCGTATCTGAAGGGGTTAATATTAAAAACTAATGCAAAACATATTGGAGAACTTAGTGCATAACATTCAATGTAGTTCAAAACGTTTATGTAATTTCCATCACAATATAATTAAAACAGATCACGAATTCAATCAAACACAACGTTACATTGTGTTTATGATTAATTTTAATTACTTCACATTCCAACAGATTATTACTTAATGTCAGTATGTGAACTAGCGTGTGCTATTATTAGCACACATGTTTGTGTCTGTGTGGGTGAAAATCTGCGGTGGTATTTCCAATTAAAGCTTGATTTAACACGAATTCACACGTATTCACCGAGAGACGACAACTTTAACGTCGACGCTTGTTGGAATTAATTCCTATTATTACAGAGTTCGGTTCAGCCTTTGACCTAATTAAACATCTATTTCAGTAGTTTTAATAATGTAACAATTCCACGTACAATTACAAAACATCAACTAAATACAACGTGAGATAAAATTAAACGTTCAAAAAACAGAAATAGGAAAATAGACAAAGAAAACAGCGTTATATTTTATTTTAAACTGCTAAGAAACCCCCTAAAAAATTAAACTTATATTAATTTTCTATCGCGAGTAGTCTTCACGTGTCGAGGGCACTCACTTACGTCGGAATTGACCCAACCGTGGGCCCCGTTCGGTCTCTGTAACGCAAGCCAAGCATAAAAAGTTTTCAATTTCTGACTTATTCTCACATTCGCGTATTCTAGATCGCACTGTTTAAATTATTTTGGTTATTACGGTTTCTAAGGCAACGACAAGCCTTAGAAACCGTTACAGTTCTGGAGTTACAATATATATGAGGACACTAGAAGCCAAAGGATACAAGTGCATATAAATAGATTTGGGAAAAAAAAATGAAAGTTGAAAAAAGAGAGTAAACTAAGACAAATTTGCATTCCATGTCTTATATCAAAGTAAAATTACCTTTTATTTGCCAATATCAGTAATATCCTGTTGCCAACAACTGATTGAATGTATCTTAAAACCCATCTTTATACTTGTAACTCCAATTTTAAAAAGTTTGCACTTATATTCCTCGGTTTCTAGGGTCCTCATATACAGAGAGTTTTATGTAACACCGAACAATTCTAATATTTATTTTCGTATATTCTATTTATCAAATCAAAGCATCTAATGCGATTTGACACCTTTCATTTTTAAGTTATGTGTAAATTGAGTTGCCTATATGACCACTACAAATTGTAGCCAATCAATCGCAATTAATACCTTAACTTGTACATACAGGAAGTTTTTCTTTCAAGTATACATGTCCCAATTACACCGTACATGCCGTAAATATTTAGATAACCGTTGTTTTTTTAAAAGAGTTCAATTTAAAACTTAAAACAAGTGTGCTTCACTCCCAGACTAAGCATGAAGTAAAATTTCGAGTTTAGAAATGCCTGAAAATTTGGTTTGGTCGCGTAGCGCGAAGCGCGGAGCGGCCAAACCAAATTTTCAGGCTTTTCTAAACTCGAAATTTTACTTCATGCGCTACCGATATAAAACACTGACATATTACGAAGTTTTAAACACACCGCTAAGCTTTATATTGAATCAGTGTTTTGTACCGGTAAAGTAAAATTTCGAGTTTAGAAAAGCCTGAAAATTTGGCTTGGCCGCTTCCCGCTTCGCGCTACGCGACCAACCAAATTTTCAGGCTTTTCTAAACTCGAAATTTTACTTCATGCTTAGCCTGGGAGTGGAAAACACTCGCTTAAAGCATCAAATTGAATTCATTTAATAAACCGAGCATCGGAAAATGTGCAACGTATGCATATGGATACTTAAAAGAAAAATTCACGTTATAAAAATGTTCGGTGCTATAAAAAACTCTCTGTATTGTAACCCACATAATAAAATATCGCATTATATTTACTAATCAGTGATGGGTCCAGAATAGGAGTAGAAAAATAATATTTATTTCTCCATCAGAATATTATAATTACATAATAACATCAATTTAAATACAGAGTAAAAAGTAAATGTGTGTTAAATGTTAAACTTCTAACTTAATTTAGTGAAATCGTAAAATAATATTTCCTTTAAACTAACTTTAGGGATGGGGCTATAAAAACCACAATAAATCATTTTCCAATTGGAAAATTGAACGCGTTTCTCTCTCCTGCGATTCTTGCGAGATAAAACTGCCGCCCGTAATGGCGCTACCCATTTTTCCGCGGAAATTCCTAACAGGAAAATTATGCTAATGAATTTATTTAACCCCCGGCCGGGCTGAAAACCGGTTCCGTTTGTCTAATGAGAGCCGCTGATTTACACAAAAGATAAATAAGGGGATAAAATTTAATTATCAAAGTTGGATCTAGTTCGGGAGAGGAAAGCGATTCGACTCGGGCCATCTGCACTTGTTATGGAAAACGGATGCGGTGGCGAAATAACACCGCGATTTCTGAAAATTGTTTATACACCGCATTCACAATTTAATTTAAAAACTATATTACAAAACAAAAACAGGGTAATGTTTTTAAGTATACAATTGCGATATACCTACCTGGATTTTTTTTGAAATGTACATCTGTCGATGTATACGTTATATTTATTATTTATTACTGTATTAACTTGTTTCTCATTGATCACTTGGTAAAACATGCAGTAATATATAGGTTTTTTAAAACCTATACAAGGAGTTTTTCTTTTAAGTATACATAACCTAATACACTGTAAATCTTTAGATGGTCGTCCGTTTTATAAAAAGATCAGATTGAAGCTATAAAGGAGTGTTGTCCACTCAAAAATTTAGCATGAAGTAAAATTTCGAGTTTAAAAAAGCCTCAATTATGTTGGAATATACAGGAAGATTTTCTTTTAAGTATACATACCCTAATATACTGTAAATCTTTAGATAATCGTCGGTTTTGTAAAGAGTTCAAATTGAAGCTTTAAATGAGTGTTTTCCACTCCCAGAGTAAGCATGAAGTCAAATTTCGAGTTTAGAAAAGCCTGAAAATTTGGTTTGGTTGCGTAGCGCGAAGCGCGGAGCGACCAAACCAAATGTTCAGGCTTTTATAAACTCGAAGTTTTACTTCATGCGTCACGTGTATAAAACACTGATTTAATGTGAAGTTCGAACTACACATCTTTAGCATACTTCTTTAATAGTACATTTTGAACTTCACTTGAAATCGGTGTTTTGTACGCATGGCGCATGAAATAACATTTCGAGTTCAGAAAAGCCTGAAAATTTGGTTAGGTCGCTCCGCGCTTCGCGTTACGCAACCAAACCAAACCAAATTTTCAGGCTTTTCTAAACTCGAAATTTGACTTCATGCTTACTCTGGGAGTGGAAAACACTCATTTAAAGCTTCAATTTGAACTCTTTACAAAACCGACGATTATCTGAAGATTTACAGTATATTAGGGTATGTATACTTAAAAGAAGAACTCCCTGTATATTTAAACATAATTGAGGTTTCATTAGACAGCCTTAATTTATTTCCTGATATTTAAGTGTACATAATTATTTAATACTGTATACATTCAATAAATCCCCACAATCAACTTGTACGATTTAAAGTTTGTTTTCTTCTAAATTCCAATTTTATTTTTTCTTAACCCATTGACAGCCAAGCAATTATAGAGCCTCTAAAAGTTGGCTGTAGGTTAAATTCTGCACCTATTTTTATGATTTCTATGAAGTCATTCATTGTATTATAATTCTTTTAAGTATTAATTATGTATACGCTGTAAATTTTCAGGCTTTCGTCGATTTTATAAAAGTGTTCAATTTTAAGTTTCAAACGAGTGTTTCCACTCCCAGATTAAGCATGAAGTAAAATTTCGAGTTTAGAAAAGTCTTAAAATTTGGTTAGGTACGCGACTAAACCAAATTTTTAGGCTTGTCTAAACTCGAAATTTTACTTCATGCGCCACGCGTATAAAGCACTGAAATATTGAGAACTTAGAAATACACTGAACACTTTTTTTAAATGTTGCATAACCCATTAACGGCCGAGCAATTATAGAGATAACTATAAAAGTTGAGTTTAGGTAAAATTCTGCACTTCTTTTTATGATATCTATGAATGACTTATTGTATTAAATACTGTGATTTTTTTAAAATACACATAGTGTATATGCTGTAAAATTTCAGGCATTCGTCGATTTCATATAAAAACGTGCAGTATGAAGTTTAGAACGAGTGATTCCACTCCCAGACTAAGCATGAAGTAAAATTTCGAGTTTAGAAAAGCCTGAAAATTTGGTTTGGTCGCGTAGCGCGAAGCGCGGAGCGGCCAAACCAAATTTTCAGGCTTTTCTAAACTCGAAATTTTACTTCATGCGCCACACGCATAAAACGCTGAAATATTTTGAAGTTAGAAATACATTCACATTATTTTTTTTTAAAATGAGTAACAATCGAAATATTTAAATAACAAAATATTTACATTTTTCTTCATACATTTTCAAGTCAGGTCAAATAATATAATATATCAAATTAATTTATTTAGTAATTTAATAACCAAAAATTAATATTGTTGCGTGTATGCATCAATGGCGCTTAATGGGTTAATGGATTAAGGGCTTATGCTACTTTAGAGGCATATAAAAGTAGGCATTATTTGTGATTTTTTTTAAGCGAAACATTAATATAAATGAAAAATGTAAACAGAAGATTTTGATTAAATAGCTAATAAACTATACAACATATTTTTTCCATGCGATATATGTCAAAATAGGCATTTCTGCGATGACTCTCCGCAGTTTTAAAGTAACGATAAAAAACTGAAATTTGTTCAGACATAATATATAAAAAATTACGAAAAAACTATTCGTGAAAATGCAAACAATGTCTTAATTAATAAGACAACTTAAGACGATAAATATCCATTGAAACAACTACTTCCCGTGCAAATGCACCTCCGGATATTGAATTATACAATGAAATATTTAAAATCTTATTTAATTTGATTTGTTACAACGCTGTATTAAAGTATATGTAACGCTTAGGTCAAATTCTCTTCAAACCAACTAACAATACAATTTTTTTTTTATATATTATGTTTAAAGTGTGCAAACTATAAGAAGCGTAAGCTTATTTTCTCGAATTCAAATAGTTTTGAATTTTAATTTATCTTGTTTGTTCAAACATGTATAAAAATGAGAATAGCTATTGAACTACGTAGGATGTTTTTGATATATTTATTTTTACAAAAATAGCGCATTTATGAAGAAAATAAGGTTAAAATACCATGACAAATTGCCAGAAAATTAATTATAACAAAAGAACTACGCAATATAACGCAAAAATACTAGGTAATTTGATAGCTATTGTCATGAATAATCGAACAAATTTTGGTTTGTCATCGTAATTTCGAAATTGAGGAAGCTGCTGGGGTTTGCCCACCAGGCGTCACTAAAGAAATGCTATTTTGATATGTATTCCTTTGAAAAAAATATATTTTATAGTTTATTACTTGTATAATAAAGACATTCTTTTTGAAATTTCGATTTATATCACTGCTTTGTTAGAAAAAATGCACAAAATATTTTTTTCTGATTCTAGAGTGGCCTAACCCCTTAAAGTCTGTTATTTCTGGGTGTAATAAGTGTTTATTTACACGTATTCAGTTACGTTAATTCGGACGCGAGGCGTGTATGTGTGCTTTCGACGTGAATATTCAGCAACCCTAATTAAGTTTATAATTACGCAGGGCGGCATGAAAAGGGAAATTACAGCCGCAGCCCACACACACACATTTCGAACAGAGTTTCGGCCCTTCGATGCGTATTAACTTTCATACCTGGTTTCATAATTAACGTACATATTTTCGGACCTTAATAATGATGATGATAATATAAATAATTACAAGCGCTTTGTTTACTGGTTATAGCTTATCATACGTTAAAAATACGAAATTCATAGTGGTTTGCATAATATCGTATGTTCAATAAAAATAACCTCTAAAATATTGTAGGTTAGGAAATTATATGTATACCATTTATACCACATCGGCTTCAGAGTATGCATCGGAATATGTATACTTGAAAGAAACATTCCTTGTATGTTAAGTGGGAAATTAGTTCAGGAGTAAATAATATCAGCCTGACGTAGAAAATCAACTATTAGCAGTAATTACAGCCTAAGTTTAGTCATATTAAAAAAACAGAGTTTAAACAAGATAAATTCAAATTCAAAACTATTTGAATTCGAGAAAATAAGCTTACGCTTCTTATAGTTTGCACACTTTAAACATAATATATAAAATTACGAAAAAACTATTCGTGAAAATGCAAACAGTGCCTTAATTAATAAGACAATTTAAGACGATAAATATCCATTGAAACAACTACTTCCCGTGCAAATACACCTCCGGATATTGAATTATACAATGAAATATTTAAAATCTTATTTAATTTGATTTGTTACAACGCTCTATTAAAGTATATGTAACGTTTAGGTCAAATTCTCTTCAAACCAACTAACAATACAATTTAAAATGAAAGGAGAGATAGCAACAAATTAGAAGTGAAAGGACTTGGACACTGTTTGCATTTTCACGAATAGTTTTTTCGTAATTTTATATAAACAGAGTTTAGGTTTAAATAACTGTTACTCAGGTTATATTAGGTATATCATTTAATAAATTATTTATTTGAGCCGGATTTCTTTAATCTAATGTATAATGCATTGATTACTCTAAACTTTTTAACAGATGGCAAATTAAACTCCCTGAAAAACTCCAAGCTAATTAAAACCATCTTTACATCCTCCCGGAATCAATTTTCCAACTAATAAATTCCTGGCGAAACTTTCCCAATTTGCAACAAGCCCTTCTCCCGTGCGGTTTTTCTTGATAGGTGGCTGCGATAAGCGATAATGTCTTCGTACTAGTCGTGGTGTAGTGATGCCGTGATGTAGATAAAACTAGTTAGTCTGGAAGTGTAATTAATAAGGCAGCCTCGGCTTCATAACAAACAGGAAGGCGATCGCGGGAGCGCCAGATGTCCCCCAGAGAGATTCACACGGATCTCTCTCCTACTCTCTCAGATGCCTCAGATATAATTAATTCCATGCAAAACACCCCCTCGGATATGTTTTATCTACACTTAAGGTCCTCCCTGTATTATACTACAAATTAACCCCATCGTAAAATATATTACTCAAACAGATATCCACCCTAACGAAATTAATAATCACCTTTTGCTTGTGTATGTAGAAATTATTTCGAGGCCCTCGTTTGTGTACGCGTAGATCATGCATACTATTTTCTCTATGCAAATTAAGAAAGTTTGTGTGTTGGCATAGGAGGAGTTTCAAAAGCAATCTAAATTGTGTATTCGCTCTTGATCGTATTTATTATTAACGTCTAGTAGCCATCTCAAATATAATTAAATTATTAAATAATACAAGCATAATATCTAATTCTAAAAACGAAAATAAAATTTAAACAGATTAATAAAAAAAGAAACGATTTCAAATAATATTTATGACTTAAAATGAATTTAATAATACACATATAGTGTTAAAGCAGTAGCTCGGCAAGTTCAACTATTTGCTTCATCTTTTTAAAACCACACGTCTTGTAACTTAATATTTACATGGTATATTGAGGTACATACGTATATGTTTTATATATTTGTTTGTATGATCTTTATTTCACATAAATATGTCTATTTTGTGTTTTTGTATTTAATATTACTATTGTTAGTATTAGTATTTTTTTTTTCTTAATGTTTTATTGTAGACATCTGGGATATATGTAAATTGTTCGAAAAGATGAATACCGTAAATAAATAAATAAGAAAAGATGCAGCTCACACTTGCCGAGCTACAACTGTATGTGTTTTTACAAACTTCACTTTAAATCAGTGTTTCACACGATTTCAAGTTTAGAAATCATTATCAATGACAAATATAAATAAATTGATTCTGTTTTGGTGATTTTAATTTAAAAACTTTTTTCAACTTTGTAAATATTAAAAAAAAAATAATACTAAAGGGGTGCCCAAGTTCAAATGCACAAAGTAAACAAAAATGATGATTAGTTCCTTATAGAACTTGCCCTGTTATTTAAAAAAAATATAATTGATATACTAACTTTATTTCACTTGTCAAATGGTTTTAGGCAATTTCAAGTTAAATTAGATTTTTATACGCGTGGCGCATGGAGTAAAATTTCGAGTTTAGAAAAGTCTAATTTGGCTTGGTCGCGTAGCAAAGCGTTTTAGTTGAAACTTCAAAATAAGCGCTTTTATAAAATTGGCGAATGCCTGAAAGTTTACAGCGTATACAGTGTACATTTAAATGTAAAAATTCCAGTACGTAATAGAATAAATCATTCATAAAAATCATAAAATGAAATGCAAAGGTTTACTGAAAATTAACTTTTAGAGTTAACCCTATAATTGTTTGGCCTTTACTGGATTAATAATTATTTATAAGAAAGAAATATGATATAAATTTTTATATAATCACGATTAATTTCCTTAGGTTTAATAATTATTTGTAACAAAAAAAATATGACATAATTTTTTTATAAAATCACAGTTAATTTCCTGAGATTTAAATTTGGGTTCTTACAATCTATTGTCAGTCTATATAGCTTATAAAAACATTTTTTAAAATGCAAGATAAACAGATGATGAAATGTTCTTGATATTTTGATTTTTAATTAATACATGAAAGGTTTGACTTGTTTTAAAACGAGTTAAAATTATTAGTATGTATTTCAATAGGATTAAATATATATATATATATATATATATATATATATATATATATATATATATATATATATATATATATATCCAGAGGGGTTTCAGGCACTTTTTTAAATCGGTAAATTTTAACCTTTTAACGAGTGCTTTAACTAATTAATTTTAAGTATTCGAATATTTATTTATAAACATATGCATATATTCAATTAATTCTAATATTCTAATTATTCAAATATTTAAATTTATCCTTATTTTATTGTAATCTTGTGATGAATTAAGAATAACTAAGTATGTTTTTGGGCTTTATATTTTTCACACCACATTTCGTCAACTTTAAATCAATAAATCTCGACGTTTTTGTCTTGAAAACCAAAGAAGATAGGTATAGGGAGTGATAGTATAGATCAGTGGTCTCCAAACTACGGCCCGCGGGCCAAATCGGGCCCGCGACTTGCATGAATCCGGCCCGCGATTGTTTGTAATTTTTTTTGTAAATGTCATATTTTGAAATATTGTAACAATTGTTCCTTAAATTTTTCATAATTTTATAAAATTAATCGGATCTTGGCCGACTTTATTATGTAGAATTGTATTTGTGGCCCGCGAAGAAGATAGTTTGAAGACCCAGGGTATAGATCAATGCAGAATTTAATTCTTGTTTCATTTAAAAAAAATCGAGATTTAAGGGTTTAAAGTTGACCAAATATGGTATGAACTTTTAAACACTCTGTATATTATTATTCGTAAAATTAATCATCTTTGGATACCTTCGGGTATTGGCTTTCTATAGGTAACATTCTATCCCTTTAAATTTCTTTAAAATGTTAAATATCTCGAAAACAATTAAATTTTTATATTACATTATGATTTTTTCCAAGAATTGTATTTGGAATCTAAATTCAAAACAAAAACTAGAGCAATCTATTTGAAATAAATAATAATAAGGACGTATACAGGGTGTTCAGAATTAAGTGCGCACCTTTGCTAAATTTGTTATTATTTAAGCTCCAGAGTAAGGCAAATAAGCAAAGTAGTAGAAAATTTAATACAAGCACAATGGTAAAATTATAAAAATAATTGAACATCGTATTTTAAGGTATTCAGAAATTGAAGGTTTAAAAAAATAAACACCCTGTACGTTTTATTACCGATCGATCCTGAAACTTTGCTTATTATGACTATAACCGACTCTGTAACTGAAATTATAAGAAAGTTAGCAATGATGCGCACTTAATTCTAAGCACCCTGTATATACTGTGTGTCAGATAAGGAGCGAACATAGGGATTTAATATCTAAAACCACATTTACGCACATTTACCCTGCTTTCATGGATATTTTAGAAAAAAAGTACAAAAGTAAACTATTTTTTTAAATAGGAATATGCGTCAGTAAAATAAATAATAGCAAAAAAGTTTGAGCACCTCTGAGCTGAATAAATGAATTAATAGTTCCCGTTTTGATCGTATAGATAATAATTTTTAACTATCTAAAATTTAACGAAATAAAGCAAAATAAGCACAAAACCAAAACAAATCGAAAAAGAGCAAAAAAGCAACATAAGCATAAGCTGTTTGCTTAGAAATCCGAGCTCTTATTATTATTATTATTGAAGTTGTATGATGGAGATTTTTCAAAAAATGAATCGCAGTGTTTCTTATGTTTATGTTTTCACGTCCTCTAGTTGTATAGTTGTATTTATGACTATTTATGGGAAGTTTTAAATAGATTTTAAATAATATTCTATTGTAATAGTTATATTTGATTGTATTGCAATGAGAAGAAACTGATATTATCCGAACTTCAGAGCATTACGAAGTTTGTCTTTTAGGGGAATGGCAAGTATCTGTGCACTTCATATCAATATTAAATAACAAGAAAAAAAGAATTGCAGTTACGAGATGAAATGAGTTACAAAACCAGCCATACACCTATTTTTTTTTATTTCGAGGTTTTGGTAAACCTTATAAAAATAAGTTTAAAAAATGTTGTCGAACGTAAAACCTGCTACTTTTCTGAGTTGAAAAAGTTGACATATTTTTTTAGTTGCAAAACCTGCCAACTTTTTACTTAATTTATCTTGCGGATTCGATAGAATGCTCATTCAACGCTGTTTTCATTTATTTAAATGACGCCGCAGAATCAATTTTTGTTATTTTACTATAAGTTTGTCGAAACACTTGTGGCTGGTTTTGCATCTAGGTGACTTTAACCAGCTGTGCTAAAAAAAAATAACAATAGTTCTTGAACAAATTCTAAATACGGTAAAACAGATTCTCTTATTTAATAAAAAATCACAAAATAACGCAATTGTATGAATCTATACACGATTTCAAATAGTAAAAGTAAGAATTATTAAAAGGTTGCAGCAATTTATGGCAGTAAATTTAAATTAGGAGTCAGTAGGAGTCAAATTTTAACTAGGAGTCTCAACTTTAAATTTTACTTCATGCGCCACGCATACTATTAGAGCTGAAAATTGTACATATTTTTATTCATATTATTATTCGAATATTTAAACATTCATTCAAAAACATATTCAAATATGTGAATAATTTAGTAATTGAATATTCGAATTCGAATATACTCAAAAGAAAAACTGTCTGTATATCTCTACCATTGATTTTCAAGCAACTCTTAAACATTTCAAGTTACTTCAAGTAAACAATTAAGTCTCTAACTTTAATTTGGTAATTGATAAATGAGACACCTAATAAAACATTTGAACTAATATTGAATTTGAATTAAAGGCGTGCCTTTAGTTAAAATTCAAGTCTACAAATCGCAAAACTCTTAAAAACTAACATTACCTTAATACAATAAATCCTTATGAGGCGTAGCGTTGACATAAAATCATTGCGCGTTTGTGATGTGGGTCGAAACAGAATACCCTTTTTTTTTTCTGACGCAGGAAAATACGGGGAAAAATTATTCCCCGTGGGAGATTACGAACATCCGGTTTATCATTGTTACGGCCGATTTAATCCGAATCTTCAATTCGGAGTGGCATCGGATAAGATTAAAAGTGTCCGGTAAACCCTCGATGATCGCAGAGCGTGTTTTAATTGTCCATAAATCCTACGACCGGGTTAAATCTGCGGGGATCCTGCGGTCCAGACCGGAATAGAAGCAAACGGGAGAAATACTGTTTGAACGCTCAAATTCACCACCAATCAAGTATGAAAAAGAATGTTTTTTTAATCGCCATAAACTACAAATTAAATAATAAAAGAAAAACATCTATTTATTTATTTAATCACTTACAGCAGAGGCTCTCAACCGGGGGGCACGCCATATTAGGGGGGCGCGGCAAGATATCAGGGGGAGGGGCTCAAAAGATTTCCTAAAGAAGAGGTGAAGTGAAATAAGGCTATAATGGTGTTTCAATCTATGTAAAACATTGAAATTAAATCAAAAAGTGGGGCGTGGAGTTATGAGGGCAGGTGCGACCTGAAAAAATGTTAAGAACCCCTGATTACAATATAATAAGGATAATCTAGAAGTATCCTGGAAAAACTATAATATACTGCCTTATTTATAGCAGTTAGTAAATACTTTAAAGGTGTTTTAGGCTATAAATATTATACTTAACCAAGTCATTGAACTAACAATTAACTGGACTAGTATTGGAAAGATTTGGAGAGCAAATTAAGCATTATTTATGCATTTTGATCTATTTTATTAACGTTTATTAATACGACCAATAGTGTCTAATACCGTGCGATCATTTAAAATATAAATTGAAGTAGTCTTTAAACCACTCATCTACCTGATGAATCCACAGTGTGGTGAAACAATTTTTGTAGTACAATAAATATAATTTTGAAACGTAAACAAATTAAGTGTTTTATTAAAGTGATATTATTGAGTTTCAACAATTAACAGCCTCAACTATACAGTAGTCTTTGAACTTTAAATTAGATTGGCACTACTGACTGTCAACGCATAATTTACTATAACCTTAAATTTATTCAATCATTCATTCTGGGCAACCGCACAATAAAATGCCGCCTACTCTAATTTAAATGATCGCACGGTATTAAGAAAGAAGAAAAAACAGTTTCCTTGATAATAGACATTTTATCAAGATACTTCTGTTTTTTTCTTTTCATGATATAATTTTTATTTTATGGCGATATTCGTGTCTTGTTTGAATTATGTGAACGCGACGTGTTTCGAGTTTTATGGAGAGGCGGTGGTTTAAATTTCTCGCCCCCTTTCCGGAAAACGGGTTTTATGCAAGTCAAATTAGGTTAGATGCAGGTCCTCCACCTGTGTCGCACGTCGTGCCAGACGGAGTCTGTTCTGGCCATTAAACAGCGTGTCCTCCCCCGCAGGACGTAAAATGTTGAAATTTCAATTATCCTCGCGACCCGGCGCATAAAATTCACCCCGGAGAGACGTGTTTTTGTAAATTTCATAGACAAAAAAACAAGGATGAATTTTAAGAGAGAAAATGTAAACGTTTTTCATTTTTTATATCTAATTATTACTTTCCCAGTATGTAATTCAAAAGGAAAGTATTGTTTTTGGTTTGGCTTAGACGTTAATTACCTTACATGCAGAGACTTTTTCTTTTTTTTATATACTTAAAAAAAGAAAAATTCTCGTACATACATATTGTATATGCTGTACATTTTTAGACATTCGACCTTATAAAAACCGTAAACGAGTGTTTTCTACTCCCAGGTTAAGCATGAAGTAAAATTTCGAGTTTAGAAAAGTCTTAAAATTTGGTTTGTTTGACCAAATAAAATTTTCAGGCTTTTCGAAACTCGAAATTTTACTTCATACGCCACACGTGTAAAACACGGATATATTGTGAAGTTAGAAATACACCTAAAAATACTTTATTTAAATGAGTAATCATCAAAATATTTACATTTTTCTTCACACATTCTCAAGTCAGGTCAAATACTAAAACGTATTAAAGTAATTTATTAATTAATGAATTAAACCTCAGGAAATTAAGTGTGATTTTTTTTTAAATGTATCTTATATGTTCTTGTTATAAATAATAATTTTCAAAGCGCTGTGAAAATCTCGTTTTCCCCCTTTTCCATCGAAATAATTATTCCTCTCTCGTTAATAAGCGAGATTTCCTTTGTGGCTGTAATTTTTCACGCCGGCGAAATGAACGAAATTCCAAAATATAATACATCACTGGGCGTTTCACACTTTTAATAAAAATAAATGGAGTCAAATTAATTCGGCCCGACACATTTTTGAATAATTGCTTAATATAAATCACGGCAACGACAGGCGTTAATTGTCCAGTTTATTCAGCCGAAAATATAAGTAATTATCTTTATTTATCGAGAATAATACATAATTACGCATAAAAAAATATTTTTGGTCGTGACCCACAGTTTGAGAAACGCTGCTTTAGGGTATTATAAGATAAAAAATAAAGGTGAGAAAAAAATTAATAAAACCCCGAAGATCTCGCCACACTCGAACAAATCCGGGAGTCGATTAGAACTGGAAATAAATCATAAGATAAGGATAATGCATCCCAATAAATATTATCATGAATGAAGTCGACCGAAAGGGCCCGGAGAAGAAGTAAAAAAAAGGTGCGCGTCCCGGAATATAAATGAAAGGGGCGCGCGTTCGGCCGCAATAAAACGGGGAATAAAATCCATACCTTTACAGATGGTGAAAAAGCAATTAAAATAACGGACAACTATAAACACGAAAGTCCGGAAAGAGGGGTGTTAAAACGGGACCCTAATAATTGTAAAAATAGTGGGGTAGTTAATGCAGTGGCCGGAAGTGGGTATTGTAGAATTTTTATGTTATTACAACCGAATAAATTTTTCAATCAATTTGATATTAGAAATAATAATGTAATAAATTCTGTATTGTGGAGGCTTCTACTTCGTTATGCATTTTAATTTCACAATAGAACACTTTTTATTTTGTTTGTATAACACTATTTATTGAATGTGACAGCTTCGATACATTTAGCTTGTCAGTATCAAACATAAAACTTCAGCTAGATTTATCGACATTGCAGTCACATTCAATAAAAAGTGTTATACAAACAAAGTAAAAAGTGTTTTATTGTGAATAATGTAATAATAAAACTAAAGTACAATTGCCAATTATTCGCAGAATATTTGAAGATAACATTTATTTTATGTTAAAGTTTTAAAATTTTACAAAAACTTCAGAACTGAAAATTAGGATAAATTGACAAAAATGTAAAAATGAACCAAAACAACAAAAATATAAAATTCCAAACGAGTAATTGATTAGTAGAATTTAACATGAATTTTAAAACTGTCTTTGCTCTCTGAATCCGCTCCTAAATACAACACAATTTTTTACAAAAAAAAGTGGAGAAGATGAATTAATTTCATGGTGAAACTTTTATGACTGTATTAATAATAAAAAAAAGGTGATCATTGGTTTTGCATAAATATCCTGAGTAAATTTTTACGCAAAAACACGAACTACAAAACTCAACTTGTATCGGTTATTTCAATACACTTTCTTTGAGCGCAGCAACGTTGGTTAATCTTCTTCTCCGACTCGTTTCAAACAGCTATTCTTTTGTGCATTTCTGAATAAAAAATATCTTTGTGCTTAATTGAACCGCGGGCTTTAATCGCGAGCAAGAAAAGGAGGACAAACCGAAATGCACATCGAATGTAAGCATCGAAAGGCGGATGTTAATTATTCAAGCCGAACGGCAAAGGACTTCAAAGCCCTTAAAGGCTGTTTTATGTTAAGTGGCTTGTTTCATCCGAAGCCCGCGCTGTACAGTTCGATCTGACTAATGGATGTGATTGGGATTCAAGAATTAGAAAAAAAGCGCGAGGGTTTCGTGAAGTTTTGCAATTTTGTTCGGATGACTTTATTCTTGTTAGTTTAGTGAAATGGCACACAAAAAGAACTGAAGGAATATTCCATTTTAAATACGCTATAATATGATGCGTGGAGCGACCGAACCAAATTTTCAGGCTTTCCTAAACTCAACATTTTACTTTATGCTTAGTCTAAGAGTGGAAACACTCGTTTAAAGCTTCAAATTGAACTTTTTTAAAAAGTTACGAATATTTGAAAATTCACTATATATAATTAGGATATGTATACTTATAATATAAACTCTCTGTATTCAAACATCTGTATTGTGGATAGCAGAGCTGGGCCGGATTCGAATCATTCGGGATTCGAATCCTGGAATCGAATCTTTTTAGAGGATTCAAAAGAGGCATTCGAATACTTTAGTTAAACTGTATTCGTGATCCGGATTCGTTACATTTTTTTATAAGGATTCGTATTCGAATCCAAATTCGAGATTTTCGAATCCTTATAGAAGGATTCATGCGTGGGGCATGAAGTAAAATTTCAAGTTTAGAAAAGCCCCGTGAAAATTTGTCTCGGGTCGCTGCGCGACCCTCGACAAATTTTCTACGCGGGGCTTTTCTAAACTCGAAATTTTACTTCAGGCTCAGTCTAGGAGTGGACAACACTTATTCTTAGAAGTTTCAAATTGAAGGATCACTCTAGATTACTAGGTTTATTACCATTTTACAAAGGCTACAGCTCGAAGGACCAATCACGGTCTTCGGAGACCGAATGACTACAAGGAATCGAAGTTTTTTTACAAGAAAACAACGAATATCTGAACGTTTACACCATGGATGGGAAACAAAGCATCCAGTTTTAAAAAAATATCGAAGTTGGGTTGGTTTTCAGTGCATTTTTAACTTCATTTTAAATCAATGTTTTATACGCGTGGCGCATGAAGTAAAATTTCGAGTTTAGAAAAGCCCTGTAAAAATTTTCTACGCGGGGCTTTCCTAAACTCGAAATGTTACTTCATGCTTAGTCTGGGAGTGGAAACGCTCGTTCAAAACTTCAAAGTGATTGCTTTGATAAGAACATTAAATGACCGAAAATGTTTTTAAAGATAATAATCTAGTTTTAAAAATTTTGTTAAACATTATTTCAAACTGACATGGTATCCACAATCTAAAATGTTAAAGTTTTCCGACATTTCCCTAATCAAGATTTTTTTTCTCTGACCTTCTAATATAACTTTCTTCTGTGGGAAACCTAAAGTTTGTTAAATTGTTTTTGTTTTTGTCAATACTTAAGTTGGTTTTATAAATGTTTAAGTATTTTGTAATCTTTATGATGCCTGTTAACTTTGACAAATTTAATTAAATCATATGGCTTTTTTGTTAGTGATTTGGTTAATTTGAATAAAATACCATGACATTTCTCTGACTTTCCCGGTTTTAATGATAGTCGGTGAATTTTCTATTTACGTAATTTTTAGGCATTCGTCGATTTTATAATAGAGTTCAATTTGAAGTTTTCGACGAGTGTTTCCACTCCCAGACTAAGCATGAAGTAAAATTTCGAGTTTAGAAAAGCCCCGCGTAGAAAATTTGTCGAGGGTCGCGCAGCGACCCGAGACAAATTTTCACGGGGATTTTCTAAACTCGAAATTTTACTTCATGCGCCACGCATATAAATCACTGATTTAAAATGAAGTTGAAGATGCACTGAAAATCAACCAAACTTCGATATTTTTCTAAAATTGGATGTTTTCTTTCCTATCCATGCTGTAAACCTTCAGGTATTCGTTGTTTTCTTGTAAAAAAACTTCGATTTTGTGTAGTCATTCGGTCTCCGAAGACCATGATTGGTCCTTCGAGCTGTAGCCTTTGTAAACTGGTAATTAACTTAGTAATCTAGAGTGATTGTTCAATTTGAAACTGCTAAGAATGAGTGTTGTCCACTCCCAGACTAAGCATGAAGTAAAATTTCGAGTTTAGAAAAGCCCCGCGTAGAAAATTTGTCGAGGGTCGCGCAGCGACCCAAGACAAATTTTCACGGGGCTTTTCTAAACTCGAAATTTTACTTCATGCGCCACGCTTACAAGACACTTATTTAAAGTGAAGTTCAAAATCACACAAATGCATCTTTAATCATAGTACACAGACATTTAGTCTGTTATCAACGATGTTCAGAGTTAATAATAAATAATTAGGTTTTGAATATTTTTGTTAAAACAACTGATAACGATATTTATATGTTAATGGTTGTAAAGAACGAATCAAATCAAATTTATTCTTAAAGGATTTGTATTCGTGATTCAAAAAAACAGGATTCGAATCTTTGATTCGAATCATATTTATCTCTTATGAATCCTTTATTCGAGTATTCGTGATTCGAATCATATAAGGTGATTCGGATTCGTGATTGGAATCCTTTTCACGAGGATTCGTCCCAGCTCTGGTGGATAGGTTACAATCTTTTTAAAATTAATAATTTACAATAAATATAACATTTATAAAATATAAACATGATAAGTTTATTAATAAACTTCCAAAAGTAAACTCGTAACTAGAAACCACAGAATAAACAAGCTTTGTTCTACATTTTCCATTTATGACTTGTGAAGCACTAGACCTTCATAAGTCTAAATACAAATTTAATACACAGACGTGCAAACATTGAGTAGTCGCAATAAGCCTACTAGTTTCCAATTCCGCCCGCGTCCTTTGAACTTGAGCAACCCCTCGAAAAGAGCAAACGCATCGAATAATTCGATTCTGTGGATTTTGTTTGTTGCGGCGTTATTCGAACTTAATTAAACATCCGGCCGGTGTTTGTTCAGTTAATAATTAATCAGTGATAACTGTAATGTAAATAAACCGCGGGCTTCGGGGACGGCTCTCGGTTTTGGTCAAACTGTTTGGAAATTATTATTTGATTGTGTTCATTTGCATCGCGGTTCGTTATTCAATTATAGATTATTTTTTCGTAACGGAGTTGATAACGAATCCATGAAATAAATACATATTTATTCAATTATTCATCTGAAAATTTCAAATTCAGGGAATTTTGCTTTTTTGTATACATATCTCGATGTAAATGCTGTATATTTTCAAAGATCTCGACAATTGGGTAAAGATAAACACATGTATTGTTCCATGCTTTTATTTTCAGTTGTCTAACACGTGTTTCGATCCGTTACGATCCTTTTCAAAGCTAAAACTAATTTGAATTCGACAAATATTACAATATATATATACAAATCTATGGAAACTAATTGATGGATAATCCGGCGCTAATGATCATGTCGGTGTTGTTGATTTCGTTTTGGTTATTCAGTAGATAATCCGCCCTGCGGTTGGCTCGTTTGATCTCTAATCCCTCTAATAGGTTTCAGCTTGCGACCTTTTCTACAAATATGGATTGGTTTGATCTCCCCTATGTGGTGTCCTGTAGTTGTGCAATGGTCCGCTAAACCTGTGTTTGTTGTCCTGTTAATTATTGATTTTCTATGTTCGAGTTGTCTTGTTTCAACAATACTGGTGTTAATTTTTACAAATGCTAGACATAAAAATACATTTCACATACATTTCCATTTAACCAAATATGATGTATAGTCCGGTTAGCCTGCAAACGCGGTAAATCCTTTACAAAATATTGATTTATTTGTTGTCTTCATTCAAAGTATTCAAAAATCAATTACGCAGAGTTGAGTTAACTTAAACTATTGTTTTAATTTAATTTATAACATCTTGTATAACTGTTTTGTTTGAAAAGCTCTATTATTATAACATACAGAGAGTTTTATGTAACACCGAACATATTCATAACGAGATTTTTTCCTCAAGTATCCATATGCATACGTTGCACATTTTTCGGTGTACGGTTTATTAAAAGAATTTAATTTTAGCTTTAAGCGAGTGTTTTCCACTCCCAGGCTAAGCATGAAGTAAAATTTCGAGTTTAGAAAAGCCTGAAATTTGGTTTGGACGCGTAGCGCGAAGCGCGGAGCGGTCAAACCAAATTTTCAGGCTTTTCTAAACTCGAAATTTTACTTCATGCGCCACCGGTACGAAACACTGACATATTACAAAGTTCAAAACACACCGCTAAACTTTACATTGAATCAGTGTTTTGTACCGGTGGCGCATGAAGTAAAATTTCGAGTTTAGAAAAGCCTGAAAATTTGGTTTGGCCGCTCCGCGCTTCGCGCTACGCGACCAAACCAAATGTTCAGGCTTTTCTAAACTCGAAATTTTACTTCATGCTCAACCTGGGAGTGGAAAACACTCGCTTAGAGCCTCAAATTGAATTCTTTAAATAAACCGAGCATCGGAAAATATGCAACATAAGCATACTTCAAAGAAAAAAATTCGTTATGATAATGTTCGGTGTTACATAAAACTCTCTGTATGTATCATGTTTACTTTTAATTTATAATTATATTCGATGCGCTAAGCCATCGATATATAATTATTAATAATTACAAATGTGTGAAGTACAGTTTTTTTCTGGCAAAAATGACTGGAGTGTGCCATCTCATACATCTGAACTTAATGTATGAGATGGCACACTTAACTCATTTTAGCCAAAAACTGCACTTAACCCATTTGTGCGCTAAGCCATAGATATGTTAAATTTAATTTTATCACGTTATCTTCATCTGGTTGTGTTTTTAATGAATTGTGCTCTATTAGATATTCCATTATGCATATATAAATACAAACAAAAATTCATATGAACTATTTTTTTCTAGGTGGATATAAAATGATACATCGATGAACCAGATAATTAAATAAATTCATATCTTTTCCATAGCAAATTTATCTGTAGCTTATGCCAATCAATTTTTAAAATTGGCGCAGCGCGTGGCGTTTGATCGCTTTCCCTTCAGCGAGTGTTCCTCATTAAATTATAAAAAGGCGGAACCAGAGAGGGTAGCAACCACCGTGGAAAAATTATGCTGCCATCAATCAATTTGATTACGAAAGCCCATTATCTCTCCTTTTTTCTTTCACATTCATACACTTTCGAGATGCTTTTTTTCTACCCACACACACATGAATCTTGAGTGAAATACGTTTTAAGTAGATAAATAAGACTGAATACAGCAATGATTTTACTCACATTAAACTAAAGAAAATCACCATTTAGAGTCTGTTTGTGCTTTAATAATAATAATATTAAATGCACTTATTACATACAAAATAATAAGAATCAGAATCAGAGTCTACATTTCATGTTTTATCCATTTTTAGCGTTTGTGTTGTGTGTACCATCGAGACAGGGCCGCAGTAAGGAAAACTTGCGCCTGAGGCCAAATATCCGAGCTTGACTTAACAATCTAAATGTCATAGAATAAATCTCAACTAATGTCAACTGTCACTATTGACAAATGTTGATGTCGGCTTTCGACGCTAACTTATGTAAAAGTGTCTCGATAAATGTCAACTATCAAAAGTGACGTTAAACATGTAAAAATACGAAAATGTGTTCAAATATCGTACTTGTAGGGGTCAAAAATACCAAATAAAGTGTATCAATAGTGACGTAATATATCAAAATTTGTCTTGAAATCGGAAAATCATGCGAAAACTGTTGAACGTCGTGGTAACGACAACAAAAATCGAGTTAGAGTAAGCCGTTGACAGTTACGTCATATTTAACAGAATATTAATCATTTTATTACTTGTCTGTTTTTCTAATTTGGCAGATTTTTACGTTTGATATGAAAATTAACATATTTTGGACTTTTTTTTATGTAAGGTTGTAAGAAAATTAATTTTTTTCGTCTCATTCGTCAGCTAACAATCACATTTTAGGGGCGGTTTTAAAAAATGTTGACAGCTATAATATTTATTGACAATTATAATTTTTTTTAATTAAGTGCAATTGTTATGTTATTACCACTTTTATTAATTTATATACAGAGTGTCCCAGACCACCCTTATCAGCTTTTTTTGAGAAAATTGTTTTAGAGAGTTGGGACAAAAAGATTTATAACAAAAGCCGTATTAAAGAATCGAATAGGGATATTGTTTTTTCGCAAAACGGTTGGCATCCCTGAGAGTTTGCTTAAAAATGTCAATAACTCAAGATTTTCAAATACTACGATAGGTCAAAAGTGGCATCATTGAAAAGGTTTTTAAAAAATAAGCAACTTTAGTAAGAAACATAATTTTGTCACTGGCATCGATTTTGAGTAATTTCAATTTTTTATGGCTAGCTTATTTTAAAAGATTGAGTTTCAGATGTCAATTAGACCTCTCAGATACATTATGATCAAAGCCGCGGAGTTGCGAAAGAAACATTCGACTCCAACTCCGTCTCCGATCCCTCTGTTTTTTCGATAATCCTACGCCAACTCCAACTGCTGCTTCGAACCATGTAAACATTTTAAAACTTTACTTAATAATGCAATTTTTTGCAGTAAAAATTAATGTTTAATGGTTACTACATCTGTATAATTGCAATCTAATAGTTTTTTTGAAATTATATAAATTTCCATTGTAATTATAAACTCTATTTAGGTTCAAATTTAAAAAAAAACGAAATAAGTTTAGCACATTTATATTTAAATAATTATATTGAAAATTGGAGTCGGAATTATACGAAATTTCCAACTTTACGGCTCCGATTTCCTCATCACAAAAATACTTAAATTCCGACCCCACAGTTTTGAATCTAACTCCGACTCAGAGTTCACAGCACTGGTTTAAACTGTTCTGGTCCTAATACCAGTGGCCCTATTTACATTTAAAATAGGGTAGCCATAAGATACTGATATTTGGTAACTTCAATCCAAAATTACTCAAAACAAACGCCAGCTACATAAATATTTTTTCTATAAAAGGTGCTTATTTTTCAAAGACCTTTTAAATGATACCACTTTTGACCTATTATGCCATTTGAAAATCTTGAGTTTTGACATTTTTAAGCGAAATCTCAGGCATGCTAACAATATTATCATTTGATTCTTCAATATGGCTTTAGTAATAGTTGTTTTTGTACCAACTCTCTAAGACTAGTCGTTTTCTCAAAAAATACCTAATACTGGTGGTCTGGGACACCCTGTATATACAGGTGTTACATATAAATATTTTTACAACTTAGTTTCGACAATGTGAGTGTCATTATCAAATATCTTAAGTCGTAAATATATTTATATGTAACACCTATATACATATGTAAATTAATAAAAGTGGTAAAAAATATAATAATAGTTTTATTCAATTTTTGATATGGATACCACAAACCGCATCTTAATATCTTTATTACTAAGATTATTATTATTATTAGATATTAAGATGCGGTTTGCGCAGGCTTATTGGTTGGCCTATTTTCTAGTCTAAAAAAAAAATCATATCATCGCATTTAAATTTTTGGAGAAAATCCAATATTTTGGTTATAATTCCTGTACGTCAGAATGTCTTATTTTACCAAATTTAAAGAGTAATTAAAATTTGAAATAATCATGTTGAATCATTTTTGAAAGATCGTTATAAAATTTAGTTTGTATATATCAGGCAAACATTGTACGTTTAGAATAATAACATAAGGAATATAATAATAAATTTTAATATAATATGATAAAATTAGAAAAACCCCATCAACAGTTTTTGAGTTATTTGATTGAACAATATTGATATAAATTGCCGTTTTTGTCAAACATTTTTTTGCTCTATTGTTTGGCATAAATTCTAATTTTTCTCATATATTACCAGTTTATATTAACTATTATGTATTTTGTTTATATTTCAATACTATTTTTAAGAATGTTCTTCAGCACCTCTTTCCTTATTTTCGTAATTTGTTTACTTTTATGAACTTTAATATCATGTTGTTAAATATATTTTAAAATGAATATTTCCATAAACTAAATGGGAAAATTAGGTTTATAATTATTGTTATTAAATAATAAAATTCTGTAATCATAATAGAATATAATTTTTGATAAAGGGATTGGTATTTTTAATATTATTGTGATATTTATTGACCATTACAATCTTTTTCATTATGTTTTTTGTGAAAGTAATAATATGTATTTACAGTTTAGCGTTTTTTTAATATTTTATTAACATTTACACATACAAACAAAATATACAGTCCGCGCCCCATACCTTGGCGAGAAGCCGCGCAGCCCGAATAGTCCCGAGTGCACTGTTTATAGCCGACCGACAAATGTAAAATGTACTGCGTTACGCCACTGACCGCCGGCGTAACGCAGATTCTTTAGCCCTTTTGTTGTATGAAAATCACTTATAATCAAAGTAATAAAAATTACATGTATCTTAATAATGTACGTTTTAATAAACAAAATTGAATAAAATAACATAGGCATTTAATTTAAAATTTATAATGAAATACAAGATTTAAAAAAAACAAATTAAAAATCGTAAATTAAATTAAATCACAATACTCGCTTAAATGGTCCTAATCGTCATTACAATCGTCGTCGTTATAGTCGCCATCGTCGTCGTCGCTCGAATCTTCATTTAATGTAATAACAAGCTCCTCGGTGCGGACATCAATAATGATTTCATTAGCCAGGTAATCATTTTCAATTTTGATGACATGGTCACACCTCTTTTTCCACACCTCTGCGGTAATTGCTTTTTTTGAATTGCTGTTCGGTGCATGGTTAATTTGCACATTGTGATAAGGAGCATTATTCACAACTATAACTGACTGTGGCTCCAAATTCGGTATTAATTTTTCGCGAAGCCACCTTTCGTAATTTGTTGAATTCATCTCTGAGTGATAATCCTCCGAGGACGTACCGGATTTAAAAATCTGTAAGCAGTTTGGAATAAATCCTTTGTCACCACCAGCATTAATAATGATTAGATGTGAGCCCTTTGAAATTGGGCTAAATATTCCGTTATTGGTGTCGTCATTCCAACTTTTTGAAAGGATGTGGCCACTGTGGATGTAAGTTTCATCAAGAAAAACTATTGGGCGTTGTTGTTCTCGAAAATATTGCATATTATTTAAATATTTAATACGACGCGCCCGAATATCATTTTTTTCAATCAACAATTGTCGATTATTCTTTGTTTTGGGAAATCTAAAACCAAGATCCTTGACAATTCTTCTTAATATTGTTAACTTCCCCTGCCACCCAAAATCTTCTCGTAATTTTGCTCGTAATGCTCTGAGATGAACTCTGCAGCCTTCAGTTTTATGGAAATTATAAATAACATTCCGAAAGTCCACTTTTTTGAAGTGTTCCAACTCCCTCACTGAGCACTTGCGGACGCGTTTTCTATCCGGGCTCTTAAATATTAAACCATTTTCGGGTGCATTGTTTCCCTCACTCACTATTCGTTCAACACTTCTCACTGAAACACCCGTCGCCGTGGACACAATGTCTTTTATTTCCTTTAAGGTACAATCCACTTTAATAGTTTGTAAATAATTATACACATTAAAAATTACATCGCGTGCCTGACTGTGAATCACCTTATTACTTAATGTACTTGTCATTTTGATATAAAAATTGTAACGTTCACTATGGTGGTTTACTCTCAATTGACACATTTCGGAAAAGCGGCCGTAATGTAAGTGTTGAATGTAATTAGTAGGGGATTATCTCCCTTTTGGTATTTATTTACCTACCTGACGGGCAGATGATTTGTCCTAAATAACCTTACTAGATTACAATTACGTAAATTGTATTAAAAATACATGCCCAATACCACTGCTTTTCGTCGCTACTTCTATCGCATGTTATTCGCCGCCGCGGCGCCGCTGGAATTTTTAAAATGTCGCGGGGAGTAATATACCACTGCGCATCCGAGCCACTCACCAAGGTATGGGGCGCGGACTGTATTAATGTATTGAAATTTGGCCGTGTCAGTAACGTTTTCTTATAAAATTCTAAGAAATGTTAGTTAAAATTGTTTTTTTTTTGTTTTTCAAAAATAGATGTCCACTCCCAGATTAAGCATGAATTAAAATTTCGAGTTTAGAAAAGCCTGAAAATTTGGATTTGCTTGGGCGCGCGAGCGAAGCGAGTCGCGCCCCGGCAAGTCCAAATTTTCAGGCTTTTCTAAACTCGAAATATTAAGTCATGCGCCACGCGTGTAAAACGCTGATTTAAAGTGAAGTTCAAAATTCAGAATACTATATAATTTATAATTTTTGATTTAAATTTATGAAATTTCTAGTATCTGGTTTTGATAGTGCCCTATCAAAAGCCAGACATCAGAAACTTAAATTAAATTTAATTTAAAAATTTTAAATTATATAGTTAATCTTTTTTAAGCCCCCCTCGAGGGAGAGGGGAGCGTAAAATAGAATATTTATATAATTTAAAATTTCTAAATTAAATTTATGCAGTCCTGTTATGAGATATTATGTCCGAAGTTACGATGACAAAGATAAAACTGTGCAAAAAGGAAAGGGGCATAATTTCAAGTTTAGTTACGTAGGAATTTCTGAAGTATTTGCACTCTCCTAAAAAGGTCTTGAAATAAATAAATACGGTCATAAAACGGGGCTTAAAATCGGTTCACTTTAACCCATTTATCGTTAATGACGCAAACGCTGCTTTATCAGCTGTACCGTAAAGACTCTCGCTTGACGCAGTATCTGCTTCATTGGCAGTGAATAACTTACGCTACTATAATTTTGATGTAACAAAATTAATAAACATGCACAAAATGTATTTACAATTGAATCGGTAATTTTGAAAGAGGGACATCTCTGTAATTGCAAAACAAAACTGTTTGCAAAATACCCTCCCTTAGTATCTCTACTGGACTATTTCATATGAAAACGGGCCAAAACTACTATGTTTATGATCTTTATAAACGTAAAAAAATCTACATTGACATAACGAATAATTAATAGAACTTAGACAGTTTTTGAATTGACATAAACATTTTTAAATTGCGGTATTACCACTTCTTTTAAATGGCCGATTAAATTGAATATGCAAGTATAAACATTGTATTTTCAGTGTTTGATAAAATTCCCAAATTATGATGACTACCCATTTTACAACACCATTCAACCATGCATTGCCTGCACGCTAAAAGGGTTATTGAATTCCGGTCGGCCGGAGGCTGAAAACGCTTATTAACATATATCCAGAGTGGCTGTTTAATGTATCAGGCGAAAACCGGCGGTCTGCTTAAAGGGAGTTGATTGTACTTGATGGTTACTCCACTCTACTTTGCAAACTTGGAAGGTTAATTGTTGATATATTTACTAGAGGAAGAATGGCTCCACTTGGGGAGAGCTCGGCTTAATATGGGCGACATCAAATTACTCCCCGAGCAAACTATAAAGTAAAATCAACGCTTGCACGGTTCTAATCAAAGTTTAATCATGGGATTAACACTTGAGAAGGACGCGTTATTGCTTAAAGTATTTTAATAGACCATTTATATTATTTATACTATTTGTATGCTTCCACTGAGAAAAAAAAAATATGTTTAATTAATTTCTCACTTAACCCGTGGCAAAACATTTTTGAATCTAATTCTGGATATTGAATTAAAACACTTGATTTAAATTAGAGAAATAAAGCAAGTGTTTTAATGAGGTATCCAGAATTAAAAAAATAATAAGCAGAGAATCCTGACAACTAGATTAAAAGCTAATTTATTTTGCGTGTTAATAAATCTAACGAGTGTCTATAAACTGTTGGCATCTCGGTTGCTTTGAAAAACATAGTACATATCTTAGATTATGCTATACGAAACAGTAAATTTCGGAAACGTCAAATAAATTTAATTATATGTCATTGGGTAGTATCACACTGCTGAATTTAATTATGACGTATGTTTCTGAAGTCAAAACCTACTGGGATGCCGACAGTTTATAGACACTCGGTATTCATATGACTTTTATATCTAATCATTCAAATATTTTAACTTAACAAAAAATGGGAAAGTATAAAATATTGTTCTATGTGAGTGTTCTAAAAGCACTCTAGTCTTCGAACTGACTAATCCATTGCTTCAAAAGAGAATCCTCGTATACAATGTTTCTTACCTAATTCTAAAGAGAAGAAAACTATACAGAGAGTTTTATGAAACACCGAACATGTTCATAACGAGAATTTTTATTTTAAGTATACATTAACATACGTTGTACATTTGCCGACGCTCGGTTTATTGAAAGAATTATTTTGAAGCTTTAAACGAGTGTTTTCCACTCCCAGGCTAAGCATGAAGTAAAATTTCGAGTTTAGAAAAGCCTGGAAATTTGGTTTGGTCGCGTAGCGCGAAGCGCGGAGCGGCCAAACCAAATTTTCAGGCTTTTCTAAACTCGAAATTTTACTTCATGCGCCACCGGTACAAAACACTGATGCAATGTAAAGTTTAGCGGTGTGTTTTAAACTTTGTAATATGTCAGTGTTTTGTACCGGTGGCGCATCAAGTAAAATTTCGAGTTTAGAAAAGCCTGAAAATTTGGTTTGGCCGCTCCACGCTTCGCGCTACGCGACCAAACCAAATTTTCAGGCTTTTCTAAACTCGAAATTTTACTTCATGCTTAGTCTGGGAGTGGAACACACTCATTTCAAGTTTCAAATTGAACTCATTTAAAAAAAACAGCGGTTATCTAATGATTTATGGCATATACGCTGTAATTTGGACATGTATACTTGAAAGAAAAACTCCCTGTATGTACAAGTTGAGGCATTAATTGCGATTGATTGGCTACAATTTGTAATGGTCATATTGGCAAACCAATTTACACATAACTTAAAAATTAAAGGTGTCTAATTGTATTTATTTATTTATTTAACGGTTTCACCTTTTACAATAGTGTATACATATATATAGAACTTTAACGCAACAATAATGTTCCACAAAAATATAACAAGTGGGGTGTGAATATACATAATATAAATCAAACACAAGTTTAAAGTAACTAATTAAAGTAAAAATAAAAGAAATAAACAATAGTAGCACTATAGCAAATGAATAATATAGAAATAAATTGTATCTCAACTAAGAATTGAAAAATCAATAGATCTTAATTGAGATTTGAAGGCTGTAAATGAAGTCCCAAAGAGAGTGATGGTTCTGAGTCGATCAATTATATTATAATGTCTCATCATTCTGCTCAATGGACTATTGGATGACAATGTTCGGTGTTACATTGAACTCTGTATACATTTTCAACAATCAGCAAAAAAAAAACGATTTAATATTTCCTGCGTCAGCGTGATTTTTCCTTGATTGTTTGCAATTAATTCAGCCTCTTCCCTCGCAAAGCAGCAAGTCCACCACCAAAAACCAGACATTATCAAACATCAAGATCGTAAAGCGGAGTTAGTCCCGGAAACGGGACGTTTACGCGCTGTCCGGGATCAGGGTGTGTGTACGTGCCCTGGGACGGGACTTATTTTTTACGGCCAGAATCGAATCGTAATAGTTTTCGTTTACGGTCTCTCACTGTGGGAGAGTGTAATTAAATTCCCGGGACGAATACGACTTACTGCCTCTCGCATACAGTTTGTTTAGTTGTGCAATTAGAATGGAATTCTGTGTCAATAACATTCTCTCTTCGGTTGCAAATATTGGTGTAGTGTTGCTACTACTCCGCACGAAGGAATTAGATGGTTTTTTTTTTCGCTTGCGTTGTTTGATGTTTGTAGTGAGGAGTGAGTAAATTCCCGGAATAAGTGAGTATTAAACACAAATTCTCGTAGGCAGATGCTGAATGAATCATGCTCTTATAATACTA
The DNA here is from genome assembly GCA_932526585.2 of Philonthus cognatus. Classification (NCBI taxonomy): domain Eukaryota; kingdom Metazoa; phylum Arthropoda; class Insecta; order Coleoptera; family Staphylinidae; genus Philonthus; species Philonthus cognatus. Next base: position 11,618,690 of record OW052244.1, read on the forward strand.
TTAAATGTATATCAAGACAGCTAGCTAAAAATTAATCTCTTGAGATTGATACTTTTAAACACTTTTTCTTTATTTTACAGAAATAAATATTTTTGTTTGCTTATGTTGAGAAAGTCGATTTTAATTCGTTTTGTCATTATATATATATATATATATATATATATATATATATATATATATATATATATATATGTATCACTGTTTCTTCGGGTTTGGTCCCGCGTATTTTCTTGGCTCTGGTCCATTTTATTTTTAATTCGACGTTTCGATGACGTCGCAGTCATCATCGTCAGGAATAACTATCAAAATTCCATTGCTCTAGCAACCACTTGTTTGACTTTTACGTACTACTTGATGCGTGAATTTCTTGTTTGGCTTCGTGTTACTCTTCTGTTTTGTTCTTCTAATGATGTGGTAGTGACAATTTCAATATTATTTTCGGATGGGGTTGGGTTTTGAATTTCTTGGTTGTTGTTCGGAGATAATATATTTTGACCAGAATTTATACAAGTTTTCCAAATTGGTGGTAGTCTTTTAGCATCATCTCTTTGATTTAGACTGTTCGGCCTCTTTTCAATTTCTATCGCTTCTCTAATAATCCTCGCGTGGAAGTAGTCTGTCTTTTTTAAAATTCTCGTTTTTTCGAAATTTATTGTATGTTTAGAAATGTTTACGTGTTGAAATAAAGAAGATTGTGGATCAGACTTTCTTACTGCTAAAATGTGTTCATCTCGACGAGTACTAATTTTCCGGTTTGTTTGTCCTACATCTTCTCACACATACCACATGGAATTTCATATACGCCTTGAGCTTCAAGTGGGATAATTTCTTTTGGAGTTCGGAGTAAATTTTGAATTTTTGTGTGTATATTGAAACAAGTTCTAATATTGTATTTGGAGAGGACTTTTCCGATTTTATCAGTTGTTCCTTTAATGTAGGGAAGGGTGACGTTACTACACGGACTTTAATTTCTTGTTTTTGGACTTTTGTTTCTGTTTAATTTATTGATTGTTTTTTTGGAAAACCCATTTTGCATTAATGCCTTTTTGACATTGGATATTTCAATATTTAAGTGGTGTTCGTCCGATAGCGTACGTGCTCTTAGTAGAAGCGATTTTGCCACAGACGCTATTTGAGCTGGATGGTGATGTGACTTCGCATTCAAGTACCTGTTTGTGTGTAGGTTTTCGGTATACGGTGTAATTTAAGTTTCCATTAGGATTTCGGATAATAAGAGTGTCCAGAAAGGGTAAACGTTTGTTTTCTTCAACTTCCATTGTGAATTGAATTTTGTTGTGGATATTGTTTAGATGCGATAAAAAATGGTTGAGGTTCTCAATACCATGTTGCCAAATAACGAAAGTATCATCCACGTATCGTAGCCAAAGTTTAGGTTTTAGAGGGGAAGAATTTAGTGCTTTAGTTTCGAAATCTACCATAAATAAATTTGCAACTATTGGTGATAGAGGAGAACCCATTGGTGCACCTTCCAATTGTTTGAATTTTTGTCCTTTATATGTAAAGAATGTGTTTTTTAGGCAGTGTGACGCAAGATCTAAAATTTCGTTTGACTGATGATATTTGCATTTTATTATTGCTATCGTCTCGTCAATTGGGATTTGTGTAAAGAGAGATTTAACATCGAAACTTACTAATATATCATTTGCATCTAAAATTTGATCTTTAATTTTGTTTACAAAATCTGCGGAGTTGATTATGTATGAATCAGCGTCTTCAGTTAGTGGCTGCCATTTTTTAGCAATATATGCTGCTAATTTAACTGTTGGGGAACCAATTCCGGAGACGATTGGTCGTAAAGGAACACCTTCCTTGTGAATTTTTGGTACACCATAAATTTTGGGGCAAATAGAAGATTTTTCCCTAGGAATTAGTTTCAACGCTGTATTTTTATCAATTTTGGAATTTTTAATTTTTGATTTCGTTGTTTTTTCTAAATAGGTGATCGGATCTGTCTCGATTTTTTTGTAGGTTGAATCATCTAAGAGGGAACACATTTTTTTGTCATACTCGTCTGTTTGCATAATGACGGTGGAATTACCCTTATCCGCAGGAAGAATTATAATAGATCTATCTTCTTTTAGTGATTTAAGAGCCGACATTTCTCTTATTGTTAAATTATTTCGTGGTGGTATGGTTTTTTTTAAAATAGTAGCTATTTCTTGGCGAATGTTCTCAGCAATGGTATTATCTAATCCTTTTATACCCATTTCAATATTGCAAATAATGTCCTCCTTTGGAATGAATTTAGGTGTCACCGCAAAGTTGAAACCTTTTGAAAGAACTTTTTTCTCTGTTTCGTTTAGAATTTTGTTTGAAAGGTTACACACTGTTTTTAATTTACAATCCGGGAGTTTTTCTTTATTACGTGATTGGAGTTTATCAAATTTTTGTTTTTGGTTTTTTGATTTTAAATCTTTGATTATTGTATATATATATATATCTATATATATATATATATATATATATATATATATATATATATATATATATATATATATATATATATATATATATTTATATACAGAGAGTTTTAAGTAACACCGAACATGCCAGAAAATATTCACTGCAAATTTTCCTGTGTTCGATTTGTTCTGGGACGCATCAAAGCATTGAGTGCGATGTGATTTGCTACGATTTCCAATAGTAATATAGTCAATCCAATTTACATTCTTCTGGGTGCGATTTCATTGGTTACGATTTTTAGTAGTTCTAATGCAAATTAGGACTAATGTAAATAGGGTACATGTAACGTCAAAATAAAATATGTCAGTTATTAAATCTTGTGCGTTTATGGTAGTGGTGTGGGAATATGGAACATACTTTTTTGTCCAAAGCAAGACATCAGCATTTCAAGACAATCAAGATTAATAGTGTCCTGAAATATACAGGGACTTTTTCTTTTAGGTATAAGTATTTCAAATTCAGGCTATTTTCTGTAAATCCTTAGATATTCCTTGTTTGTTTTAACTCGATTTAAAGCTTTAAACGAGTGTTTACCACTCCCAGACTAAGCATGAAGTAAAATTTCGAGTTTAGAAAAGCCCCGTAAAAATTTGTCGAAGGTCGCGCAGCGACCCGAGACAAATTTTCTGGGCTTTTCTAAACTCGAAATTTTACTTCATGCGCCACGCGTATAAAACACTAAAATATTGTGAAATTTATGTATATTCGAATTTCACTTGAAATCTGTGTTATATACGCGTGGCGCATGAAGTAAAATTTCGAGTTTAGAAAAGCCCAGAAAATTTGTCTCGGGTCGCTGCGCGACCCGAGACAAATTTTCACGGGGCTTTTCTAAACTCGAAATTTTACTTCATGCTTAGTCTGGGAGCGGAAAACACTCGTGTAAAGATTCAAATTGAACTCGGATAATTTACAGCTTATGCACGTTTACCTAAAAAGAAATCACTGTACCTTTAATTCATTGTAAGTTACGCAGTCAATAAAGTAATAAATACACCTACATTATCTTCATTGAGTATTATGTTAGCAAATAAATGTAAATTGCAATGTTTGCCAAATAAGGCAGCACACCTAACACCCCAGTGTTGTGCTGGCAGCAGACCTAGGTGCGGTACTTGCAAACCTACCTCGCCACGCTCTTCAAATTTGGAATATTTATATTTAAAGCTGACGAAAGGCCGTTTTGTTAGCACAATGGACCTAATGAGGCCTAAGTGCAGTACAAAAATGCGCACTCCCTAAAGAACCAGGCAGTTTTTGGACGGCATTTTTGCTGGTACACCCAAAGCAACGTACTTGGGGTGGTCCTGATCAAATGGTTTACACAATACGCTGAATCGAAGTTCTTAATAATCTCTAGTGAAATTGAAGCAATGTATAAACTTATCTTGATATATTAGCAAACGGAAGTAACAGGAATCTGTTTTTTCTATTATTTTTGCATTTAAGCTAAATCTGTTCGCCTCTTTCTCATTTTTCTTTTCTGTTTAATATCAATATTCCATTAGTGATGTAGGCGATTATTGAATAACACATTTCATTTTGACGTTAAATGTAAGTTGCGTTAGAACTACTAAAAACTAAAATTGCGTTAGAACTACTAAAATCAGCCAATGAAATCGCACTTAACGCTTTGATGCATCCCAGAACACATCGAACATCGGAAAATTAACATTGAATATTTTCTGGCATGTTCGGTGTTATATAAAACGCTCTGTATATATATATGTAAAACTAATTAAAATTTTATGATAGTTGCTGAAACCTATGCCTGTAAAGAGGAGTCAAACCTACGCCAATAGAACAAATATAACATACAGTAAAACAGAATTTGCCAATTATTTTTGCCAAATTTATTATAAATAATCTGAAATTTGAAGCTTTAAGCGAGTGTTTTTTACTCCCAGATTAAGCAAGAAGTAAAATGTCGAGTTTAGAAAAGCCTCTAAACTCGAAATTTTACTTCACGTGCACGCGTATAAGACACTGATTTCGGATAAAGTTTACTTGTTCGCGATATTTATTTTAATAATAATATTCTTTATTTCCATAAATGCCGCTACATGATATATATACAGACACAAACATACAGCAACGAAAAAGAAATGCGCCCAATAGAAACAAAAGTAATACATTAATTTCAGTGTCTTCAGTGTTCACCATTTTCTTGTGAAAAAAAATATTTCACTGATACTTTACGTTACTCCAACAAATCTATCTTAAAATGTAAGAATTACTAAATACACTATATTTTATTAAACTTAATTCAAATTATAGTTCATAACACGATCAACGATATTTTTAATATCTGAATATTTCTCCGTAAATTCTAGTTGAAACAGAGTAGAAATTTTCCATTCACAAACTAAAATCGATGAAACAAACAAACAAAAAAAAAATAACGTCGGCTTTGATTTATTTCTGTGAAATTAATTATTCATGCCTCGCGTTTTTTTTTTGTTCGCCTGGAAAAATTAATACGCGTTCATCAATTTCCAACTTGCCGCAGGATTTCAATGCACGCGAAAAGCCCCATCTCCGCTCCGATTTATATTTATCATTCCGTTGGCAAGATAATTTCATTTAAATTCCTATTCCGCCCAAAATATAAAAAAAATCCTAAAGGTAATCAATTATTAAGATGTATAATATGTTGGGTGATTGGTAAATAAATAAATTAGTTTTAAAAATTCAATAAAAAACAAAAGTGATGTAAAACTAAGTTAAGTGTTTCTTATAAATGTATTGTTATTTAAGTCACCTATTTCCAAAAACCCCTAAATCCCTTGTTTTCAAATGGATTTAGGAGTTTTTGGAAATAGGCGACTCATTTAATAACCTCTCCTGAAAAATGAGGTTTAATGGAAAGAGCTAGGTTTGCATTTAGACCCCTCGTATATTTTTTTGTATGATTTAGAAAAGAAATCAGTTGGTTAAATTTCACTAATATGTTGGTTTTTTATTCCAACTAGTTTCGACTTTGAGTCATTCTCAAGGAGTACAAGAAATTACATTTTTACAAATATTATATACAAGAGAGATGTTAATTTAAATTTTAAATTAGACAATAAGCGCTGTCATGATGGGTGAGCTCCACAGATCTTCGATGTCATTAACTATGGGTTTTCCCTGTTGTATTGCTTTCTGGATTTCCAGCTCTTCGGGATAGTTGAAATGACGTCCTTTATTGCCTGTGTATAAAATCTTTAGCGTTTGGTTATTAAATAAGTCATTATTGTCGATACAGTGTTTAGCTAACCCAGTACAATATTCTTTATTCAGGATTGAAGCCTTGTGTTCTTTCAATCGTTTTTTGAAAATTCTCCCGGTTTGGCCAATGTATATTGAGTCACAATCGTCGTACTGGATTTCATACACTCCGATTTTTTTTAATTTATCAGTTTTAGGTTTGCTATTCACTAGGAGTTTGCCTAAATTTATTGGGCTAGTCATGATTATATTTTTAATATCTGAATATTTCTCCGTAAATTCTAGTTGAAACAGAGTAGAAATTTTCCATTCACAAACTAAAATCGATGAAACAAACAAACAAAAAAAAAATAACGTCGGCTTTGATTTATTTCTGTGAAATTAATTATTCATGCCTCGCGTTTTTTTTTTGTTCGCCTGGAAAAATTAATACGCGTTCATCAATTTCCAACTTGCCGCAGGATTTCAATGCACGCGAAAAGCCCCATCTCCGCTCCGATTTATATTTATCATTCCGTTGGCAAGATAATTTCATTTAAATTCCTATTCCGCCCAAAATATAAAAAAAATCCTAAAGGTAATCAATTATTAAGATGTATAATATGTTGGGTGATTGGTAAATAAATAAATTAGTTTTAAAAATTCAATAAAAAACAAAAGTGATGTAAAACTAAGTTAAGTGTTTCTTATAAATGTATTGTTATTTAAGTCACCTATTTCCAAAAACCCCTAAATCCCTTGTTTTCAAATGGATTTAGGAGTTTTTGGAAATAGGCGACTCATTTAATAACCTCTCCTGAAAAATGAGGTTTAATGGAAAGAGCTAGGTTTGCATTTAGACCCCTCGTATATTTTTTTGTATGATTTAGAAAAGAAATCAGTTGGTTAAATTTCACTAATATGTTGGTTTTTTATTCCAACTAGTTTCGACTTTGAGTCATTCTCAAGGAGTACAAGAAATTACATTTTTACAAATATTATATACAAGAGAGATGTTAATTTAAATTTTAAATTAGACAATAAGCGCTGTCATGATGGGTGAGCTCCACAGATCTTCGATGTCATTAACTATGGGTTTTCCCTGTTGTATTGCTTTCTGGATTTCCAGCTCTTCGGGATAGTTGAAATGACGTCCTTTATTGCCTGTGTATAAAATCTTTAGCGTTTGGTTATTAAATAAGTCATTATTGTCGATACAGTGTTTAGCTAACCCAGTACAATATTCTTTATTCAGGATTGAAGCCTTGTGTTCTTTCAATCGTTTTTTGAAAATTCTCCCGGTTTGGCCAATGTATATTGAGTCACAATCGTCGTACTGGATTTCATACACTCCGATTTTTTTTAATTTATCAGTTTTAGGTTTGCTATTCACTAGGAGTTTGCCTAAATTTATTGGGCTAGTCATGATTATGTTAAATTCTTGCCCTTTAATACATTTTTTTTTTTTGGAGAAAAGTCGCTAACAATATCTAACTTACACCAACTTGTGTTTTCTTTCTTGTCCCGGATATAAACATATTTTTAAAACTGTTTTGATTTTTTATTTGCTATCATATTATTAATTAATTGCTCACAATCTAGTCCATCTGTACTGCTATTGCTTTTATGATTTTTGTTTCTTCTAAAAAGTTTTTTTCGTTTTGAGGTATATTTATTAGTCTACGAATTAATGAATGAAATGTGCTATATTTTGTGGTATGTGTTTGACATTTCTGGGATAATAATGGCGTAAGAAAATGTATCTTTTCCAAAAGAAATTAAATTCTAATTTATTATGTGTTCTTATATTTGTTATGTCTTAAAAGTATTAGCTATTGTTAATCTCTATTTCTTCGGTAAATTGTTTTTGTTTAATAAAATTATTTAGCTCGCTTTCCACTCCTAAATATTTCTAATTGTCTGTTGGTGCCCGCCCAAATACAAAACACATTCACCACGTGCAGGATGAGAAACTTTTTCAAAATATTTTTTTGTAGTTCATAATTCATTCAACTTTCTAATATCTCAGCACTCATTCAACCAAACCATAAAACAGTTGTTTCAATTAGACCTTTCGCAATTAAAAAAGAAAGTACAAAAAGAACCTACACGTTTATGAGAAGTAACGCCTTCTCTCCTTATTCCTCTTTCAATTTTAGGGGCTGGTCGCGGGTTAAACATAAACACTTGAGGATTTATCGCGTTTTTAGCCCGGGGCCTTAATTACCCCTAGGGGGTTTCGGCCGGCGTGAATCTTTAAAGTAAATTGTTGCGGAGTGAACGTTTCTGCCTGCAAGATGTATGAAGGGGGCTGCGGTCTGCTACATATCCACCACCGCGTGTGGGAATGGGGGGAAAAGAACCTGCAAAATTTATCGTAATGGGGTAGAAACGACTGTGATAAGGTTGCATTTTTTAAATGGGTAATCTGGGGCGAGTTGGGATTTTTTTATTCAAAATCTAGAGAAATTGGAGGAAATGTGGGTGTTGAATGAATGATTAATAAGATTCGTTTTTTTGTATCGTGCTCGCCTTTGGGATTTCGTAAACTATAAGAGATTCAAAAACGGTCAAAATAGACACAGTTTCCACGATGGGAACTACTGGTCTTCTGTCTATCCAGGGGTAGCACAATATACGATTTAGCCATTCTAGCGGGACAAAATTCATGGACATGATTCTATGGCTTATTTTGGATTAAATTTCATATTAAACTAAATAGTTTTACAAGTAATGATGTAAATGTGTCAATAATTAAATTAAGTGAGCGATTTGAGATGTATTATTAGCAATTTTTTTTTTCTTATAGTTAGATTTGCATAAATTTAACATTATCAATGTCACTTAACTCATGTTATTGGGTTTTCCTCATCCATAATATGACAAGCTATTGACATTTATAAAACTTTTCTTGTTTACAAAAGTCATAGAAAGTAAAAAAAATATTTTTTGATTTCTTCACAATACTATCGGATAATTTAATATGAACAAACGTACATACTTCGAACCTTTAAAAACAGCACTTCTTTGTAATTATTAGATCTACAGAAAAGTATAATATAAATATTTTGTGTATTTTTATGACATCTACAACTTTTATTAAAAGATTTTTTTAATATTTACTGTATTTTAAGAAATATTGACAATAAATAAGTGGTTTGCACCTAATTTTTCATCTAGTAAAAATGTTAAATATCTTAGAAATCACAATAAATCGCACGATTTAACAGGGTTTTTCGACAATAAAACATCTTAGGGGGCATTCAAAAACAGGTAGTAAATTATGACGACACAAAACATACAAAGAGTTTAATGTAACACCGAACATATTCATAACGAGAATTTTTCCTTTAAGTATACACATGCATACGTTGTACATTTTCCGATGCTCGGTTTATTAAAAGAATTCAATTTGAAGCTTTAAACCAGTGTTTTCCACTCCTTTTTTCTAAACTCGAAATTTTACTTCATGCGCCACCGGTACAAAACACTGATTTAATGTAAAGTTAAGCGGTGTGTTTTAAACTTCTTAATATGTCAATGTTTTGTACTAGTGGCGCATGAAGTAAAATTTCGAGTTTAGAAAAGTCTGAAAATTTGGTTTGGCCGCTCCGCGCTTCGCGCTACGCGACTAAACCAAATTTTCAGACTTTTCTAAACTCGAAATTTTACTTCATGCTTAGTCTGGGAGTGGAACGCACTCATTTTAAGTTTCAAATTAAACTCTTTTAAAAAACAACGAATATCAAAAGATTTACGGCATATACGCCGTAATTGGGACATGTATACTTGAAAGTAAAACTTCCTGTATGTACAAGTTGAGGTATTAATTGCGATTGATTGGCTACAATTTGTAATGGTCATATCGGCAACCCAATTTACACGTAACTTAAAAATTAAAGGTGTCAAATTGTATTATATGAAAATGTTCGGTGTTACATAAAACTCTCTGTATAAATGTTTATATCACATGTTTGCTTTTATTTTTTTATAACTTTTATAACCTATCATATTTTTGTTATAAAATATTATATTTACACAAATTTTATAAGATATTGTAGCTACACTTATACAGAAAATAACACTAAAGAGAAAATAATTTCTAGCTTTGATCAACCAATACAATTTTGAAATAATTGACAACAAAATTTACCAACAGAAAATGCAATGAGTTTTATTACAATTTTGCTAGTAGAAATCGTAGAGAATTGGTAGTAAACTGAAATTATTTCGTACCAAGAATCATTCTCTGATGCATATGAACAATTAATTTTCATAATTCAATAATTTGAATTTTGTCCCGCTAGATCGGTCAAATTGTTTACGCGGCAAATTTGTATACAAAATAGGGGGTCATAAACACATCACAGTTTAAATTGATTGAAGCATGACGTACATTATTTACATTTAGGTTTTGCTCAATCAGTTTATTTACCCAGATGCAAGGAGTGTAAGTGATTAATATATATATATATATATATATATATATATATATATATATATATATATATTTAAGTTAAAGGTATATTAAAGCCAGCAAACAAAATAGCAGAGTAGTTATGTGGATTTACAGAAAATATACTGTGTAGCAATACCTATCAATGAAAGCTCTATACCTCTTTGCAAATTAACTAAAAACTACTTCTCTTGCATGTATTCCAATTTTTTTAAATTAGTGCCTTTACCCCTTTACTTGTAAGAGCCTCAATTTAATTATTGACGTTTCTTTTTCTTAAGTATCATGATAGCCTGAATTTGGTTATTAAATTATGAAACTAGCAGATTTAGCCGTAAGGCACTGCATCAAAAAAAGCTCCCAATTCATCTTTTTCAATACCCCATGCAACATTTCGTTTTAATACGCTGGTCGCCCGGCGCATTCACCAGAAACGCGCGCGCTTTTGAAATTTCCTGCGGAAATAAAACTGCGAGCGCGAACGCGAAAATGAACGGTCGAGTTCAAATAAATCAGTGCACGTGGAACGTGTGTATGTGTTTCCTTTTTTGTATTTTGTCTTGAGGGCCCACTAAATTCGCAACTCGTTTATAGTGCAGGCGGCGGAATGAATCTTGATTAAAAAGAATTCAGGGCGCCATTCCGGCTGTCAGAAATCAAGATTAGTTGCCGAGAAAAGTACGTGTGAGTGTGAATAAGCGGAAAAAATGAGCGGAAGGAAAATTTATGTTGTTAATGTTGTTGTTTGCTCTGCGATATGTTTTTTGTTTTTAGCTAACACGTTTGTAATTTTGTCTTACAAATTTTATCTCAAACAAGTTGATTGAGTTTAAATTTAAACTATCCTTAAAATACCAATTGGATATTAGCAGTTCTCTGTTCCTAATACAGAGTTTTTCTTTGCATTTCACTTTATATCGAATAAATATATATATATATATATATATATATATACATATATATATAAATATATATATATATATATATATATATATATATATATATATATTCCTTTATCCCAAATATATTTCCCAATTATCAAATACATTTCACTACATAACACTACATTTTCCTATATATCAAAATCTTATCACATTTTGTCAATTACATTTTACTTGTCAGCAAAATGGCTACAGTTTGTCAAAAATGCATGTTAGCAATAAACTAACCACTCGTTATCTGGCGATTAGATGCTGGAGTAAGTAGTGTTACATATGTATAAATAAAAATAAAATACTCACAGAAGAAAGTTATTATTACTGCAAAAATGTTTAAGACAAATATTAAAGGGAAAGGTGTTTGGTATTAAGTGAAACTCATTTCGTAAATCGGAAAATCTTTTGGTATATATTTGACAAGGTGAAAGATATTTAGGATAAAGTGAATCTAATGTAATCAGTAATCAGTAGTGAAATGCAATAGAAACACCTTGTAAGTTACTTGAAAACTGTTATTTTAAATAAGATATCAATAGCCTTCTAAAAAAAATATTGTTCTTTGAAAAACAGTTGGATATTAGCTTTGATTTTAAATATTAGCAATAAGAACCAATCTATCGTTCTTAATAAGTTAATTGTAAACAGTCTACATTTAGTTTGGTTATTTCCTAAAAATCAAAAACATCTACCCTTGCTAACATTATAAAATCAAGATATTTTTATAAATTTCACATAAAATAGTTGACAAATACTTTATCAAAGAAAACCATTTTTGTTATCAGAAAAATGAATCGCTTCGCGAGGAGAAAAAATACCAAACATTTACAAACAATATAATTAATCTTTATTTAATTCTATATAAAAATGGCAGTTTCAACATAAATATAACTGCCATTTTTTATAGAAATAAATAAATATAACCATTAAATTATGTTTTGTGAATATTCGATTATTTTTATTTTCGCAAAGTTGGAAATTTCCCGTATAATACTTACTTCTTGTAAAATGACAATATTTAAGTATTTGTCTATTATTTAGTGTGAAATTTTTAAAAATATCTTAGTTTTTGCAATATTTGTAACAGTTGCTAGAAGTTTTTGATTTTCAGGAAATAATTAAACTTGATGTAACAACTTTTATAACAATTTATAACAAATTTATCATATGTGAAAGATTTATTTGTATGTTGTTTCATTCATAAAAAAAATTAAGCAGAAAATCCTAAATAATAGTCTATACGTTTTACTGTTATTTTATTTCATACTATACAGACAGTTTTTCTTTCAAGTATACATCAAAATCAACGAATATGTGAAAATTTACATCGAATACAGTGTATTGGGGCTGTATACGATGTAAATTTTCACATATTGGTTGTTTTTGAAAAGAGTTCAAATTGAAGCGTTAAACAAGAGTTTCCACTCCCAGATTAAGCATGTAGTAAAATTTCGAGTTTAGAAAAGCCTGAAAATTTGGTTTGGTTGCGTAGCGCGTAGCGCTACGCGACCAAACCAAATTTTCAGGCTTTTCTAAACTCGAAATTTTACTTCATGCGCCACGCGTATAAAACACTGAAATATTGCGAAATTTAAAATATACTGGTAAATCACTAGTTAACATATAATGCTAAATCCGGGTTAAATATATACTGCTGAACAAAAATACATTTAAATTTCACAATATGTCAGTGTTTTATACGCGTGGAGGGAGCATGAAGTAAAATTTTGAGTTTAGAATTTTACTTCATGCGCCACGCGTATAAAACTCTGACACATTGTGAAATTTAATTTAATTTTTGTTTACCAGTATATTTTAATCCCGCTTGAGCATTATATTTTTACTACTGATTTACCAGTATACTTAAAATTTCACAATATTTCTGTGTTTCATACGCGTGGCGCATGAAGTAAAATTTCGAGTTTAGAAAAGCCTGTAAATTTGGTTTGGTCGCGTAGCGCGTAGCGCGGAGCGCATTTTTTTCAGCTGTGTTACAATAAAAACGTAGTGTTTGTATATTTTCTTGTAATAATTATTTTATGATAGTAATAAATAATAATTATTTTATTTTATAACAAAAGATACATTATACAGTATAAATTATACATTTCATTGATTGCTGAGGCATTTAAGTGTTTAAAATGTATATTACCTTACTTATTTTAAAGAAAATCTCGTTGATTTTCAAAAATTGGTATGTTTATTCACTACAATTGTTTCGCAAATGTATTGCTTCTTCATGTGAAAAGAGTTACTCTCTTCTTTCTTCGCCTTAAGATGCAATAATTTTTCGAAATAATTGTAGTGAATAAACATTCCAATATTAGAAAATCAACGATTTTTTTTAATATGTAAAAAAAATGTACATAATTCTAAAATTCTGCTAAAGAAACAACAAGACGTAATTCATATATGTACGAAATACACACTATGATCTTCCATTAATTATTGTTATTTTTATTTTCTATATAACACAATGAATTCTAATCGAATGTGAATAATTTTGTTTGGATGTAATCGAGAATCGAAAGCAGAGACAAAACACGCACTGCGCGGTGCCATTTCCGCCGGTCCTGATCAAAATTCAAGAGGAAAATTTGAATTTTAAATCATCCCGGCCACAGTTTCAGCTCGCTTGTAATTCCATAATTAGTAAACGGTGCGGTCTCACCGGAAATTTTGTTTTCCCGTCCCTCCCCCTAACTCATGATGAATATTTGTTTGTAAACGAAATCACTTAAAAACATTAATCCCCGAAAAATGAAATAAATTAAAAGTAATATGAGTGTTTAAAGGGTGTTTTTCAGTTCTTGTTTCAGCATGAAATAAATATTTCAGGCTTTTATAAACTCAAAATATTTATTTCATGCACCAGGCTTGCAAAACACTGATTTACTGTAAAGTTAAAAAATCATTCGAGCAGAACATTAAATACAATTAAATTGAAAGGTTATAAAGTTTTATTTTTTATTAATACATAAAGCTAGTAAGATTTAGTAAATTTTCAGACATTCATTGTTTTAATAAAAACTTTCAATTTGATACCTTTAACGAGTGTTTCCAATGCCAGATTAAGCATGAAATAAAATTTCGAGTTTAGAAAATCTTGAAAAATTACCTAACCTAACCTAACCTATATAATATAAAACGCTGATTTAAAGTTAAGTTCAAAATATACTGCTTAGGTTTATTTATATGTTCGTTTACTCTACAAATGTTTATATCGTATGTTCAATTAAAAAAAACCTCTAGAGTGCCATGATTTTATCTTTTTTAAAATTTAAGTTGGCTACACGCTTTAGGAATTGACATATAAAACGTCAAATATAATAATTATAATGTATAATTTCATAGTTGCCAACCTACAATATTTTCCATGGCACTCTAGGGATTTTATTTTATTGAACATACTATTTTCTTTTCAGTATACTTTCACATACTCTATTGTGAAAGTATACTGAAAAGAAAAAAATCTTGTGTGTCTCATTTTTCTTTAACTGAAATTTAGAATTATGTATAAATTATAATAATAATAACTTCTATTAAATATTTGGTGGTGGAGGCGGTTACTTTGTGAAACATTTTAACTAATTAATTAAATAACACTTTTAACTTTTTTGTCTTCACTTTTTATTTCTACGGTGACTAGTTTTGACTCGACAGTGAGCCAAATCTTGGTTTGAGAATGGCTTACTGACGAGTCGAAACTAGTTACCGAAAAAATAAAAAAGTGAATACAAAAAAGTTAGAAGTGTTATTTAATTAAATAATAACTCCATTTATCTTCCAATAGATAACATTTAATTGCACGAAAACATTGCATTATTAATTATATTAATCAGATTACAAATATAATAGAAATCGTTAAAAAAACTACAAAAAAAAGATAAAATACAAAGAGAATATGCAAGGACTAAATTTTATAATGTATCTTCTGTTAAAAATATAAAGTGTATTATTACTATTATTATTGTCATCATTATTATTATTATAAGTTCTGAATCTCGTCAAAATAAAATGTAAAAGTAAATCGGTTATTAGTTTAAGATTAAATGAATTATTTAATATCAGCAAAGTACTTTAATTATTGTTATTATTTTTATTATTATAAGTTCTGAATCTCGTCAAAATAAAATGTAAACGTAAATAGGTCAATAATTTAAAATTAAATTAATTATTTGATATCAGCAAAGTAATTTTATTATTTGAATTATTGTTATTATTATTATTGTTATAAGTTCTAAATCCTGTCAAAATAAAATGTAAAAGTAAATCAGTTAATAATTTATAATTACATGAATTATTCGATATCAGCAAACTGTTTTATTATTTTAACAAATTTTCCTTAAAATGATGTTAATTTTAATAAATCACAAGTTTCGCAATAATCTTTACTTTTAATTGCCAAAAACTTTCACGCGCGTTTAGGTGTTTATTTTATATATAAATAAGATAAGATCTGTAAGTAATTATTGTTAACCTTCACCCTGTTTCTGCAAATAACCTTAACAAACAAGGATATTCTTTACGGCGCCACAATTAAACCCAAAGGGTTAATAACGACGTGTTAAGTAAAAACGTGACCGGAATATCAGACTAATATCGGGATATTTTCCCTTATATTTAGGTCAGAAAGCCACGCTCCAACCTCCAACATCCCCATGATAAATGGAGGCATCCGGCGGAAGTTTATTCCACTGTTTTCACTACAAAAAAAGAATCTATTCGTAATGAAAAATCCTCAAATATTACGAATTGCTTGCATTAAAAATGTCTTGCCGAAAAAAATCTCAAAATATTTCGAACTGTTGTGGTTAATTTCTTCAATTAATTTCTCATTTGGCGTTTGGTAAAAAATATGATACGATGTAAAGTTATTGAGGGAAACAACACTTGGTATTGTTATACAAATTCAAAACTTTATTCCGACTAGTTTCACTTTGTTAGACCATTTTAAAAGAAAAAAGATTTTAATTTCTGAAACAATACCAAGTAAAGTAAAGTAAAATTAACCGCAAGAGTTTTTTTCGACAAGACATTTTTAGTGAAAATATTTTTCTTTCTTGGGAAAATTAGCCGCAGTAGTTCGTAATTTTTAAGGGTTCGATATTTAGACAAAAACTCTTTGGGAAAATTAATCGCAGCATGTAAAGTTATTGAGTTTTTCCTTTTAATAACTTTACATTTGTTGCTTTTACAAATATTACAAATTGAACTTCCAAACGAGTGTTTTCCACTCCCAGATGAAGCATGAAGTAAATTTTCAGGCTTTTCTAAACTCAAAATTTTACTTCATGCGCCACGCGTACTAAACACTGATGTGATGTGATGTTAACAATACACGTTATTAGCATACTATTTTAGTATAATATTTTTAACTTGACCTAAAACTAGTGTTTTATCCGCGTGGCGCATTTCGTTTGGTCGCGTAGCGCTACGCGACCAACCCAATCGTTTAAGACTTCAAATTAAACTATTTTAAAAACCAAACGATTATCGGAAAAGTTATAGCTCGTGCATATATTTAAAAGAAAAATTCCCGGTATGTTTAAAAATCTTTAGTGGAGGCAAATGCCACCGTCAGGGCCGAAAGGGTTAACACGTCCATAAAACTTGAAATATTTCCCTGACTAAACTGATTCGCTCTTTTTTCCCACTAAACATTTGTTGGTTTATTGATAGAAGTTCGGAAATATTTTTTCTACAACCGTCCGAAAAAGGTGATATTGACACGCCGTTTTTAATTTGCAGAGTGTGCTATTTATTCACCGGGAAAAAATGTTATAATTTGGCTTGAAAAAATATCTTTTTTTCACGCTAAATTCCAATATGGCAGCAATTAATGCAAAATATAAATTAACAATTTTTATATAATGCGATACCCAGTAATTAATTGTCCATGGGTGCTCATAATGTAGGTGGTTTTCAATTTGTAGATATCTCTTCTCAATAGGCCAAAAGTACGTACTTTCAAATGTTTACTATCTTTTTCTTTGTACACCAATCACGAAATTGGCTACTTGTTTTTTCGTATTGCGTTTTTGATTTCTTCGGCAATTGCTGCACTATCATTGGAATCGTCGTAATTTATTAATATTTGTGTGAACACTGTTGCGATGTGGTGTTTGTTTAAAGTTTAATGAATGATCACTGGAAGATATCACCTCTCTAAGGCAGATTTTTGAGTTTTTTGTATAAAGAAAAACACTTCGAAGCACATTTATCTTGGTATATTCACAATTCAAAATATTTACAAGTATTTACAGCGAAATGTTTGACAGTTGATGTTTAAATGTTTAAGATTTGTTGTTTAAGGTTTGATGTTTATAGTTTGAAGTTCAAAACTAGAATGTTTATATTAAAATTATAAAATATAAATTGAGAAAACTATGTTTAGGAATGTCGCTGTTATTGGTCACTCGTATTTCGGGGGATGATCCCAACAAGAAGTGGTGGTAAGAAATTCCTTGGAATTGAAAATCTGGATTTTCTCTTTAATATATTGTTAATGAGTTTCTGAAAATACGAATGACCAAAACAACTCCCCTGCTGTGCGAAAAGGCCCGACCGTTACGAATGGCTCCACCCTAACAAACTCACAAACCTATTCAAAATAGATCTCTTTTGTTCAGATAAACTTCCAAAACGTGATAATTCACAAACGAAAGAATTACAAGGTTTATTTCGTATATCGGGAAGACGACTAATTTTGAGGAATGTTAATAGGGTAGAGCAATTATAATAAAATAAAAATATACAAGAACGATTCGTAACAAACACAAACTGTAGAAATTTTGACAAATTCGTTCACTGATTAATGTTTATGTTAACGAACTTGTGTCCATGGTTATATTAACTTAGGCAATTAAGTATAATAATATTTAAAGCCGCGAATGCCTTAGAATATGTTCCTATTACTCCACTAGAGCCTTACAACTGTCTACTAATGTTACAGATCCCTTTTAAGGCTCTACTAGAGTTTATAAATTTTCAACTAAAGTCTATTAATATGGTAATTTGTTTTTAGAATTTAAAAATATAACTGAAATATTTCTCTAGATCGAACACGGTGCGGTTAATTTAGCTGAAATTAATTAAAATCCGTGTCCAGGAAGTGCCCCACTAATTGTTTTACTTTACGCGTCCGGTTTTAATTAAAGTCGAATCGGGTTCGAGTTATTTTTCAGGAGAGGACGACCCGAGCATCTGCGGTTTTAACGAATTTGTCAAATAAATCGAGGCTAATGAGGGCCATGGACGTGTTCCAGATTGAAAATAATGGCCAAAAGGTGAAGATGTAATTTTTAATTGAAAATTCCTGTGTTGCCAATCAAGTATTAAAAGAAAATTGGAAAATAAAATACAATATTTTTGTGATAACTTAATAATTTGAATTTAACATGAATAATTGTCCACGAGAATATACAGGGTGAATCATTTATGTTGATGCACTCAAATATCTCAACAATTAATGATTTTATGAGAAAAAGTTTCAAATAAACCCCCCTTATTTAAGAGGAGCAAATTGATCTGTAGTGGAAAGAACATCCTACAAGACCCCTATGGGGGCTCACGGGGGTCAACTTCATAACTTTTAATGGGAACCCCTATTTTTTATTTTAGATTCGTATAGTTAACTCAAAAATAAGTTACTTTTATTTAAACATTATTTTTTTTCTAATTTCTATAGATGGCGCTGTAATGAGGAACAATTATTGTACTAATATTTTTCTATTTATTTATTATTTTTTAGATAAGTATGAAAAGACACTGACATAAAGCTAAGAATTGTTAAACAAAAATAAAGTATTTTCTTTCTTGGTTAACTCATTTTCTAAGTGCGTCAAATAAAAAAACGTAAAATAAATATTTCTCGTTACAGCGCCATCTATACAGATTAGAAAAAATAAAAATAAATAATAGTTACTTCTTTTAACCTATTAAGCGCCATTGGTGCTTATACGCAATTTTTTTTTTATTAAATTACTAAATAAGTTACTTTAATATATTTTTTATTGGATCTGACTTGAAAATGTATGAAGATAAATGTAAATATTTTGTTGTTTAAATATTTCGATCATTACTCATTAAAAATAAACAATGTCAGTGTATTTCTCGCTTCCCTATATTTCAGTGTTTTATACGCGTGGCGCATGAAGTAAAATTTCGAGTTTAGAAAAGCCTGAAAATTTGGTTTGGCCGCTCCGCTTCGCAGAGCGACCAAACCAAATTTTCTGGCCATTCTAAACTCGAAATTTTACTTCATGCTTAGTCTGGGAGTGTAAACACTCGTTCTAAACTTCATATTGCACGTTTTTATATACAATCGACGATTGCCTAAAAATGTACAGTATAAACATTATGTTTATTTAAAAGAAAAACCACAGTATGTAATACAATAAGTCATTCATAGAAATCATAAAATTAAGTGCAGAATTTTACCTAAAATCAACTATTATAGTTAACTCTATAATTGTTCGACCGTTAATTGGTTAAAGTTAACTATACAAATCAAAAATAAAACATTGGGGCTCCCATTTAAAATTATAAAGTTGATCCCGTGAGCCCCCATGGGGGCCCCGTATAAACTTTTTTCTACTACAGATCAATTGAGCATAGTGATGCAAGAACCTACCAACCCACAATATACTTAAACTGAGTAAATCACTGTTGAAGTTTTTTATTTAAAAACAAATATAGCTCCGCTTTTGGGAGATTTTTTTAATATATTTTAATAATGTCATCAATATGAATATGAATTTTGTAGGTTGGTAGGATTCCGCATTTTGAACTACCAAACATAGAATATTTGAAGTAATACTGCTGAGATACTTATAAAATCATTTATTTATTTAGAGATGCCAACAGATACAAAATACAAATACAAAAAGTGTTTATTATTCTTGAGACTCATCAACATTAAAGTCAAGATGGGCTACGTTGAAACCGTCCGTATGTATCTTCAAGGATGTTATTGTCTCCTTTTAGTCCTTCATAAAATTCTGCAGTGTGCTGGAATTAGGTGCATAATTTCGTGAAAATGATCAAGTTTCGGTTTAGCTATCGGTTTGCCATTTGGCTATAGAGAAGTTAAATCATTGTAAATATTCTTGGTTGACTTTTTGTCTCGTGTTTTTTTTATATTAATAACTTAGTTAGGGGTTGTGCAGCTTGAAAATTATATTAGGGCTTGGTAGCTTTATGTAAAATCAAGATTGGCCTATAGCAGGTATAGGCAACCTTTGACATGTTGAGGGCCAAACTTTAGCGTGCAAATACGTTCGCGGGCCGCGTTTAAAAGTACTTAGTGCATTTTAAAGTAGTGATAATATTTTTTGCGATAGATATTAGACATGAAATAATACGACAATGTTATTATAGTACAATTTATTAAAATATCAAAATGAAATTTAAAATAATGGTACATTATAATTAAATCGTTAAATTTGCAATTGTTACAAACTACGAAAGTAAAATACACCGAAATCAATGAGACACTTGAGCTTGAATTTGGGAAACTAATCCATCGATACTTGGATTAATTCCACTATGTTGATTTATTAACTTTCATTCTTGAAAAGAACTGTTTGCATTTATAAGTACTGCAAAACGCACAAAACAATCTTCTTGCGAATTTTCTAAGCTGCGGAAAATTGTCTTCTTCTAGGTAGTTTTTGTAGAAATCGCACAACTCTACGTCTTTAAATTTGGATTTTAGGAGTGAGTTTTCTTGAATCTCGATCAACTCCATTTGTAAGTGTATTGGAGCATTTTGTACAATATATGTTGTAGGAGTAGCAAATAAACTGAAACAGTCTTCCATGTTTTTGAAGTCACAAAATCTGTTCGAAAATTGTTCCGACAGTAACTTGAGTTCTTCAGCATATTGAGCATAAGCAATATTTTCATACGCAGAGAGCGTGTTGAAATGGTAACTGTTACCAGACAGCATCTGTGACTCCCACAAGCGTAGTTTGATCTGAAACGCTTTTAAATGGCTGTACAAATCATTTACTAACTGTCCTTGTTTTTGAAGTTTCAAGTTTAAATCATTTAAATAGCCTGTAAGATCGACCAGAAATGCTAAGTCACATATCCATTTTGGGTCACTTAATTCAGATAGTGGTTTATCTTTTATTTTCATAAAGTCTGCTATCTCATTTCTAAGCTCGTAAAACCGTTTCAACATTTTTCCTTTGCTCAGCCATTTGACTTCACAATAATATGTTACGTCGTTATATTCAGCTGATATTTCATCCAAAAACGCCTTGAACTGACGATGGTTAAGCCCTCGGGATCGAATAAAGTTGATGGTTTTTACTGCCACATTCATAACATTCTGGAGTCGAATGGACTTAGAACACAAGTTCTGTTGGTGGATAATGCAATGAAGGACTATCAAATCATCTTTTTGCACATTTAATTCTGTTGCTTTTTCATTCAAAATTCCGATGAAACCTTTACGTAAGCCGAAGAAGGTGCACCATCAGTGCATACTCCAATTAATTTTGACCATGGCAAGCCAAAACTTGTGAATACCTTTTGAACTTCAATAAATATATCCTCTCCTGTAGTGGTTCCTTTTAGCGGCTGTAAAGCAAGCAATTCCTCAGTAACAGTGAACTCCTTATCAACACCTCGAATAAATATAACCAGTTGAGCTGTGTCAGACAAATCGGTGCCGGTGGTCTCGTCTAATGCTATGGAAAATGATTCAAAACCAGCCATACGGTCAGTCAATGTTGTTTTTATATCATTAGCCATCATTTCTATACGTCGAACAACAGTTCGTCTTGACAAACTAATTTTTTCAAATTCTTTTTTCTTTTCAGGACACATAATACCGCAAACTTCTAACATACACTCCTTGATAAATTCTCCTTCGGCAAATGGTTTTAATGCCTTTGCCAATTTTGAGCTAACTATAAAACTAGCTTTCACAACATTATTAAGTTAGAACTGAACTAACGTTCGGGCCATCCACCCGCTTATATAGGCAAAATGAACGAATAATCTGGAATAAACTAGTTTAGAATAATTGAAAAGCAATAAATCTTTTGATGTGTCGCCCGTGAGGCGGCAAACCTCAAAGAATTTGATCGAGCAAGTCGAGTGGCGGCGATTATCAAAGAGTGAGGCGGCAAACATCAAAGAATTTGATGTTTGCTGCCTCACTTTCACTCTCGTGAGTATAAGTACCTAATGTAATATTTTTTTAATTGGGTTTTTTCAAAATGTCTCGCGGGCCGGATCATATCTTACAGCGGGCCGGATCCAGCCCGTGGGCCGGGGATTGCCCATATGTGGCCTATAGCGTGTCCGTACATGAAGGAGACACATTTTTTAACATTTGAGGGTTGGTAGCTTTCTGCATAACTATGCTCAATTTTTCCCTCTAAAATATTCGGGGTTTATTTGAAACTTTTTCTAATAAAATCAATAATTGTTGAGAGATTTGAGTATATCAAGATAAATGCCTCATCCTGTATAATGAAATACAAATACATAAATTAAGGACCATTAATAAGCACTTGTGAAAATTCCAGACCTTCTCAATTCTCTTAAAGAGTACTAATTATGATAAATTAATTTCTCACTTAACCCGTGGTGAAATATTTATTTAATAGTAGAACTTTGATTTAAACACTTGGTTTGTTTCACTAATTTTTATTTTTACTCCAACTAGTTTCAAACTTAGGTCATCATCAAGAAGATATGTAACATAACATAACTCGGTGACAATGACCTAAGGTTAAAACTAGTTGGAGTAAAAATAAAAATTAGTGAAACAAACCAAGTGTTTTAATCAATTATGATTTTTAATTTGAAAAATATGTTCCTCACATTTAGTAAGAAACGTTCAAATTAATAGACGTTAAAAGATTGTTTTCCAATTAGGCATAAATATTCAGGGCTATTTCGTACATAAAATATTTAATTTAACGTACGTACAGTCTAAGCGCGTTTATTTCTTTATTTATAATTAATAGAGTATACTTTAAATTCAACATTTCACGTACGAAATCGGGGGGATTATAGTTTTGTTAGATTCAAACTTGATGAAACTGACGTTTTTATTGTATTATTTACTAAGATTTAATCATCAAACGAGTTAAAGTTATTACTAGGTGATAAATAAACCACGAAAGTATTGTATTCACCGCCTAGTAATAACTTCAACTCTTCTGATGATTAAATCTTAATAAACAACACAATAAAAACTTCCTATCTTAAATCCCTTCGCAATTCTTTTCACATCATACTTGCGGAAACCCGTAAAATTCCACTTTTCCCCTCATCCATTTTCTCTTCCTCTTCTATTCATTTGTCGTAATCGATAAGCGCGTACAAATTTCGCAGAACCCTCCCGAAACTTCTCAACTATTTATTTATAATTCGGCCCGAAGTTTGGGGCCAGAAACTTTCTTTAATGTACACCGTTTTCGCCACTTTCGCCCAGCGCCGACTTATGAATTTTATATTCGGCCAAATGGACGATGACTTTTATTGTGACTAATTCAATGGAGTTTACGAGACGCGATACCAGCACGATTTTTTTTCTTCTCGAGCGTTACTTCTACTTTCTTACTCAACGAAAAGTAGTGGTATAAACATAGAGATCTATAGGAATAAAGAGAATGGTTTTTGTAATAAATTAAAAACTTTTACAGTTAAAATATTAAATTTTTTAACATATAATCTGTATTTTTTTAATATGACCAAGCAAATTTGATATTTCAAGAATTTAGTGGTGTGATGCAGATTGTGTGTTTTAGGTTAGGACAAGATTAATCACATGTTATGTTGTAAATCAACTTTTAATTTGTAGGTTATGTGAAAGGAAATCTGACATTAATATGACAATTCAATTAACTCACAAAGATTGCGGTTACAAATGTATTTACTATAACCGCCTCAAATTATTTGTATATACTACCAATTTAACAAAGTGTCTCTGAGGATCAGGTAGGATAGGAGGATCAGGTAATATTCCTTGCTCAGGAATATCTGTCTTCCTTATTATCTGCCCATTTATACGTTCAAATTTTAAAAAAGTTCTAAATACAATTAATTTTTCTTTTAGGTATACGTGTTACGATTTTTCAATGAACATTTTTAGACATTCGTGATCTTATTAAAAACTTTCAATTCAATAACTCTAACGAGTGTTTTCCACTCCCAGACTAAGCATGAAGTAAAATTTCGAGTTTAGAAAAGCCTGAAAATTTGGCTTGGTCGCGTAGCGCAGCGGAGCGACCAAGCCAAATCAGGCTTTTCTAAACTCGAAATTTTACTTCATGCGCCACGCGTGTAAAACTCTAAAATATTGTGACATTAAAAATACACTGCAAAATCAATATTAAAATTGAACTGCTAAAACAGGATACATTTAATACTGATTTTGCAGTGTATTTTTAACATTACAATATTTCAGTGCTTTATGCGCATAGCACATGAAGTAAAATTTCGAGTTTAGAAAAGCCTGAAAATTTACTTCATGCTTAATCTGGGAGTGGAAACACTGCTTAGAAGCTCCAAATTACACTCATTAAAAAAAAAAACAATGGCAGTTTGAAATTTTACCGTGCATGCATGCATCGGTAGATGTTTACTTACAAGAACAATTTTCTGTATAAATTAAGTAAAATGTACATTAAATGGAAATCACCACATGTTTTAAAATTGTAGTAGTAAACGTCCTTAAATCGCCGTTTTTGTCATTTGTAATGTTTTAAAAATAATATTATATTATATTTATTAACTGTATATTTTCGTGTGTTGTAAGGGAGAATTGTATAAATAAATAACGTTGGTGAACTTAATCAAAATCTCGATTTTCAATTCACTCTGTTTATTTCGAGAGCCCTACAGAATTACCTGCGAACCGAACAACAACAGGCGGCTAGCTTTGGCTTTGAAACCTGAAAAGGTCACTTTAAACAGCACTAGCACCGGAGTCCTTTCATCGTTTGAAACGTCAATCGGACGCAGAAACGTGAATTTCCCTGTGAATTTTTGTTTTCTGCATTTATTTTGCTTCGACGTGCGTGGCCGCGCCCTTTGTTTCACAAACACGAATTCCGGAAAATGTATCGGGAAAAACGCCAAGCGCACGCATCTAGTGTTGAATTTAGATTTTACTAGTTCGATTTTCACCCGGAAATAACAATGATGCTTTAGGTTGACACTCTAGAAACGTTGCTGTTTATTAAACAAGCAGAAGAATACTCACTATTTTTCTATAAACTGTTTCTACTATAATAGAAATAATAATATTTTATTGATATCTACATCCTAGTATAAATTGAATCTTTTATTTTAGAAAAATCCACTTTGCATCATTGGAAGTGATTCTTTATAGATTAATCAAGTATTTAGATAATTAACACCGATAACTTTTTTGTATTCACTTTTTTGTTTTAAATTGTGACCAGTTTTGAATTTGAGAATGACTCGCTGATTCTGTGACGAGTCAAAACTGGTCACAATTTAAAATAAAAAAGTGAATACAAGAAAGTAATCGGTGTTAATTATTTAAACACTTGATTCATCTATAATGAATCACTTCCAATGATGAATAGCAGATTGACTTTGACTTTAGTTTGAGAATGACGCGGTGACGAGTCAAAACTGGTCACAGTTTAAAATAAAATTTAATCCAAAAAAAGTAATCAATGGTAATAATTTAAATATTTACAATGTATCACAAAGTAACCGCCTCCGCCACAAGATGATTAATCAAGTGTATTTTAATACTATTTGAATTGCAAGTGATGCCGATGATGGTTTTTTGTTGTTATAAACAAGAATTTGCAATCCTTGATTAACCATGAAGTAAAATTTCGTGTTTAGAAAAGCCTGCAAATTTGGATTTGCCGGCGCGCGAGATAAATATTTAAAAAAAATATAATTCGCATGACATAAAACGAAATTAATGTTAATTAATTTCTTTCGTATTAAAAAAATATAATTCGCTTTGTTGAATATACTTCTTTTATTACTATTTCTTGTAAAAAAAATATAAAAGACAGTAATTAAAAATTGATGTAATCGGGACATAAAGTCTTCACTAAAGCCTAAATATTCCTGAATGAATTATAATATAATTTTAATAAACACGAATACCTTAAAATTAATTAAGCACTCCTAAGCAATCATAATTAAAGCACAACACAATCGATTCCAATGCCTCTTCATTAAACGCCGAACCGGGGTATTATTCGCTGATTAAAAACAAATTAAGTCCTCCAGTGCAATTTAGAAGACGTCGACCCCTCACAGGAGGAAAGAAGAGATTCCCATTCCGGTCCCTCATTCAGGGCATTCACAGGTTTGACAAAGTTTCCTGGGTTAAAGGGAGGTACAATATATATACGAGATTCCCGTCGACATTTCTCATAAAATCGATAAGGAATGGGGAGGCGGAGTAGGAGGAACGGGTTTCGGACTTAAAAGGAGTCGAAATATATATTCAACACGTCGAAGTGTGAATTATTGCATTTACACACATACACTGGCTGACAATAAACTTCCCCGTACACAATCCGCTAGGATGAACTTTATTTATTTTTGTTTGTTTATTTATGTGTAGACAGAGGAGGGGAAAAACAAGCGATGTGCGATATATCACATCCACATACACACACACACCCATGCATAAGGCCGTTTCTCCAAGTTCTTAATTTGACTCCCGGAGAAATGTCGAGGAGTGAATTGGATGAGAATATGAAATATTTTTAGAGGGCGAAAAACCCGGCTTACACGAGGGCTAATGTCGGGTTTAGGCAAATTGGTTGATATTTCGTTATTTGGTGGCACACATTTGCAGCGTTGAAAACCAGATTTTGTAGATAAAATATTTTTTTGGTGAATTAATTCCAGATTTACAAAAAAAAATTATCCAAAGAGATCAACTTAACTGAAATAAGCCTGCAGTTTAATTCAGTAATTTTTCATATCTTTTCAGTTAGTTTTATAGAATCTACAGGGATTTCTTTTTTAAGTATGCACCTCCCGATTATATCATGAAATTTTTCAGGCATTCATTGCTTTTTTTAAGAGTGTTCAGTTTGAATTTCGAGTGAGTGTTTCCACTCCCGGATTAAGCATGAAGTAACATTTCGAGTTTAAAATAGCCTAAAAATTTGGAATGAAATTTTCAAGATGGATGAAATTTTCAGGCTTTTCTAAACTCAAAATTTTAATTTAGGCGCCACGCGTATAAAACACTCAAATAATTTCTGAACAGAATTCAGACACTTTGATTCCAATGCAATTTATATAAAACTGCCAGAAAAGGAAATGAATCAAACCCCTTGTATTAAAAATCGCATACTTTACGTGCGAGGAATGTAAATTTTTGTAACTCCTGCGTTTAGCCAGTGCTGTGGATACGGAAGGCTTTCTCGCCCTCGTGGGAAAAGCCAACCCTCCACACATCGGGGCTAATGTAATTATCTTATAGAATAATCCATAAGCCGACCGTGTAGGTAAAAATTACATTGGCTTTTTTCCGAAAAAAAAAAAAATGCAGCATACCCTCGTGTATTTTAATTCGCCCTTTATTCTCTCTGCGCCGGCAGCACAAAGCTAACGAAATTTGTAATTATGATGTATTACTAATGTTAACGTCGTTATGCGTGATATAGTCGAGCTCTTTGGGTTTGATCTTTAGAGACGTGCAGTTTTTTTTTTTGCAATTTATGTAATTTTTTGAAATCACAAAAGTTCTTTGTACACTTTTTAATTATAAAATTAACTTGATTTTAAATAATTGGGCAATATGCAAATCTTGCAATAAACATGTATTTGCATAACATAATTTTTGTGCAGACTCAGGCTCATTTGCAACCCGACTAATTAACTTTAATCATCCACTAATCATTGACTAAATCTCTGATCAAGTAAAAATTCTAAATTTGCAAGATATCCTAAATATTATTGATAGGTTTGTGTGTCGGGATATAGTAAAATATGGGTATTTTTCCATATGTGCAGGATAATATGCCACTACGATCTTAGTTTCAACATGACAGCGATACCAAATACACGACCAAGTTAGTGAAGCAGGTGAATCCTATTTTAAAATGAGCTCAAACTGCCAATGTGTAGATAACATTGTTATTTTAAAGAAGTACCAACTACTGAGACTTGGGTACAAACAGGCATTAGTCTTTTAATTAATTGTTCTCTGTATCATTTTAGTTTAGAAATCTGAAAATGCGCGCAAAAACTTCAAATTACGCACCCTCTGTATCGCCCCGGTTAAGAAATATCTGTAAATCCCCCTTAAAATCCCTCCTCATTAATAACTCCTCGTCTACCCTCAAAAGTATCCCCAGGAATCCCACCCTTATCCTAACCTAACCTAGTCAACCAGCCCCAGTGACATATTGCACTATTCAGGACTTTGTAATCCAGCGTCGATCAAGCTGAAAAAACCCGCGAAACTTTTACGCTTTTTATCCAAATTCGCGTTTTTTTTTTTTACAAAACGGGGATGAAGATGAATGGGCCAAGTTTTAATTGTCGCATCGCGTTGTTTGTTCGCCGCGTTTAAATAATAAAACTCGCCATAAATTGTGCTTAAGTTTCTTTTTATCTCGAGGAGAGGTAACGATTTCTGCGTGGAGATTAAAGGGTGGATGATTTGTTGTACTTGGGGAAATTAGAAATGGTGGGATATGTGTTGTTCTTGTTTCGTGTACTCTAGGGATGATCATGATAAACAATTACTTTCTTGTGATTTATTACTGATGTTGAATGAAGCGGAGTCATCAATGTGTAGTCATTTTTCTTAATTTTATTTCGATTGATTACTTTTGAAACTATAAAAAGGTAATTATTGGGGACCCCGGTGGGATAGTGGGTAGAGGCTCTACCTCCTAACCCTGGGGTCGCGAATTTGAGTTCCGCCGGGTGGGGTCATTTTAAAGTACAAAATGATTCCACCTGGGTCCATGGATATGTGTAAATGTGTTTGTGGCGTCTAAATATAGAAAATTACAAAATACAAAGGTGAAATGGTGGAATGGTTTAAAACCAATATCCAATAAATGTATATAAAAAAGGTATTTTTTAGCCCAGAACATACCACACCTTTTTTATTTTTGAAATGCATCCAATTTGTTTACGATATTTCGATTAATTACTTTTATAACTTAAAGAAATAGCAATGCGGATTAATGAACAAACTTAAAGAGGAAACACTTGAAGTTCAGCTCGAGGGAGAAAAAAGGGTCCAACTTCGAGCCGAACAACTTAACAGTACAAAATGTAATTACACGATGTTTACACGCCAGTTCTGCAAAATTAGACAAATCCAGGGGGAAAACCGCTTGTTTTCCATTCTCTTTTCTATTACTTTACGTGCCTACATGCAAGGCGCTAAAAACTTCAGAACAACAAACACTAGGTTAGGTGTTACATTTTTTGTTATAGAAAAGTGTATTCGATTAAATGATAATAATAATAATAATATTTATTGATGCCCACTAGTACATACTTCAATAATAATTACAGAAATTAATAAATATGTATATTGACCTAAATCTAAGAAGGTATTCATGTAGTGAATAGAACGCATTGATGAGAAACATAGTTTTTATTTCATTCTTAAAATTAGCAGAATTAGTTTTTTTTATATCGAGAAGGGAGGGCATTGTATAATTGAACTGAAGAACCTAGTACTATTTAGAGACTTGTCTCAATAAGACACAAATTTTGCAGAAAGTCGATATTATTTTTAATTCGTTTTTATATTTTGTAAATATTCTGTAAACTATTGATATACTCAATTTTTCTTTATGTTAAATTTTCTTTATAGGTACGTTTCAATCTATTATATGGAGTACGGATTTAATTTGCATTTCTTGTCTTGATGTAATTTGAGTTACCATTGGTATTATAATGTTTGATATTTTCGTGGGTATGCACAAGGCATTCCCTTATATATACAGGGTGTCTACGTTAAACCGTTCGTTAAAAGTTTATGGGTTGCCGTTGCACTAAAAATTTGAAAAAGGTACTTGTCATATGGTTGAATCAGTTCTCCTCATGTGAAATATTTTCAACTTTATATCACTTCCGGATTCACCGGAAGTAGCATCAAATTTGTTATTTTAAATGGAATACCCTATATATTAGTATGTTTTTGGACTCCTCGTTTAAATTGCAACATATTTTATTCGAATATGTGTACACTTATCTCTTACAGTTTTCAAGAAAAAAAAATATTTCTAAAATGTTGACCTCTAAAAGGCATCTTGAAATCTGTCTCTAACTTCTCTTAAGAATAAGATAAAAATATGATTTATATCTCTACTTGTACCTAGAGGATGCCTCTATGAGTAAATTAATTGAAAACTGTTAATATTGACAATAAGTATTCTTAAAATGTCAATATCTAAGTGCCCTCTTCAATATCTAGTAATTCATTTTTTTAAATAAAATGACCCAATTTTTATCACATGGTACGAGTGGAGGGAAAATTTCCTACAAAAATGTATTATACAACTATACTCCTAAAGCAAGTAGTTTTTAAATTATTTCGAAAATTCGTTTTTCGTCGCATTTGTGCAGAGTATAATGCGCGCATAAATCGCAATTGAATTTTAGTAGAACCGGAAGTGATATAAAGTTGAAAATATTTCACATCAAGAGAACTAATTTAACTATATGACACGGATTTTTTTCAAATTTTTAGTGCAACGGCAACTCCATAAACTTTTAACGAACGGTTTAGCGTAGACACCCTGGATAGATGGAAGCGTGTGCAATTTTTTTTTTTTAATATTCTCTACAATCTTCTGCATAACCAAGGTTACACAGAACTCTTATTGCTTTTCGCTGTGCTGAAAATGCAGTGTTTGCACCTGGTGAGTGACCCCATACAATGATTCCATAACGTATGTACGATTCAATTACAGACAGATAACATGCTCTCAATGCCTCATAATTCACAACTAAGGAAAGCCGGCGTAGTAAAAAAATACATTTATTAATTGTTAATACAATGTTTGACGTGTGGTTCTTCCACGATAATTTACTGTCTAGGTAGAACCCCAGGAATTTGACTTCCTTAACAAGGAGATTAGGTATGAGTCTTAGGGTTAATTGAAGAGTTACAGTTTTGTGTTATTTAGTGACAGTTAATTAGCTGAGATCCATTCTGTTGCCATTTTCGTAGTTACGTCTAGTTGCGACCTTCCTTGATTTACCAAGGTGGTATCCTCTGCAAATACTATCATTTTATCTTTACCAATATGTTCGCAGATATCGTTTATGTATATCAAGAATACCACAGGGCCCAATTTTGAACCCCGGGGGTACCGCAGGGTATTGCAGGTATATTCAGTCGATAGTATGTCATGAGCCTTTACTGTCTGAACTCTGCTAGAGAAATATCTTGTGATTAAGCTACAGCTGGAGCTGTGAAAATTATACATATATAGCTTTTTTAAAAGGGTTACATGATGCATACTATCGAATGCCTTTTGTAAATCGAGGAAGGTTGCCTGGATAAACTCTTTGTTATTAAAAGCGCTAAGGCATTTTTTAACAAATTGCAAGGTAGCAGTTGTAGTGGAGCGACCGTACCTAAAACCAAATTGACTCTCGGATAACAAGTCAGATTTGTTGATAACCGTGACCAACTGGTGATTTAATAAATCTTTAAAAACTTTGGAGATAATTGGCAGAATGAATATTGGCCTATAGTTATTATCATTCGTTGTAGGACCTTTTTTGTATATAGGTATAACAATTGCTTTCTTAAGGCATGTAGGGTAGAATCCTTCAAGAATCGCCATAGTAATTAAGCGGGTTAATGATGAAATTATAAACTCTTTAGCAGATTTAATTATCTCAACTCTACATCCATAGATACACACACTTTTACTATAGGATTTGATACATCACCGCTATAATAACATTTTCCAGTTTGCAGAATGTTTACAAAATATAGAAACGAATCAATATGGACTTTCTGCAAGAATTTTGTCTATTTAAGATTTTTCCGAATATTTGAAACAGTTTTAAATAGACTACATTTTTGCAGAGCGTCGATAATAATTCGGTATTAAATTAAAAAATTGATCGTATCGTTTCTAAAATTTAACTCAAATAATATACCGAGTGTTAGATAAAAAAACGCCTAACGCCATAACTCTTGTATTTATTGACTAATTTTATTGAACTAAAAACCAAAGTCAATGGCCGTTTAGATACTCAAAAATGACATAAATATTAATTTTTTTATATAATAACTTCATTCCCAAATAATAGCCAACTTAAGATTTTTAAATAACTGCCTATAATTTTTTAATTTTATTACATTAGACATTATTTTTCTACATCCAATTTTTGGTCGATTTTTTTAAATCTATTTAAAATTATATTTTTTAAAAATTATAATTAGTGTGCCTTGTAAAAAAAGTTACAAATGTAATTTATTGTGAGGTTATGCCATTAATAATAACGAAAGAACAAATAAGTACCTACGCCCCAGTGACATATTGCACTATTTAGGACTTTGTAATCCGGCGTCGATCAAGTTGGAAAAACTCGCGAAACTTTTACGCTTTTTATCTAACTTAATGTAGAATAAAAGTAAACGGAAAATGTAAATATTTTGTTATTTCAATATTTCGATTATTATTAATTTTTTTGAGCTTATTTATAACTTCTCAACATTTCAGTGTTTTATACGCGTGGCGCATGAAGTAAAATTTCGAGTTTAGAAAAGCCCCGTAAAAATTTGTCTCGGGTCGCTGCGCGACCCTCGACAAATTTTCTACGCGGGGCTTTTCTAAACTCGAAATTTTACTTCATGCTTAGTCTGGGAGGGGAAACACTCGTTCAAACTTTAAATTTAACTCTTTTATAACATCGATGTATGTAATATAATAAATCATTCATTGAAATCTTAGAAAAAGATGCAAAATTTTACCTAAAATCAACTTTTAGAGTTAACTTTATAATTTTCTTGGCTCTTAATGAGTTAATATTCTATTCCTTAGAAAAACAGTATTTATTAAATATTAACGTTGCATTTAATTGTGAATAAATCGACAAAAATCTAGAAATATCAAAAATCTTAACATGTTGAAAAACTTGAGTGTCCACTCCCAGACTAAGCATGAAGTAAAATTTCGAGTTTAGAAAAGCCCCGCGTAGAAAATTTGTCGAGGGTCGCGCAGCGACCCGAGACAAATTTTCACGGGGCTTTTCTAAACTCGAAATTTTACTTCATGCGCCACGCGTATAAAACATTTATATATTTTAAAGTTTAAAAAATACTAGCCTTTAGTTTCTTTGGTTGGTTGAGAAATTGTGTTGAATCTTCTAAGCTGATTATACATACTTATTCTATTTATAAATTTTGATCAAGATTTAAAGTCCAATTTTGTTTCAAGGCACACTACATTTATTGCCAAAAAATCATGTGAACAATATTTATTATACATTTTTGCTAGCACAACTATCAAATTAAAATTAACATATCTAGCATAATTGGATTCAGAAAAACAATGTCCAATATAATGAATTAAGAAAAGTATATGCAGCCATTTAAAAATTTTAAGTTGACTTCATTTTGGGAATGATGTTAATTTTGAAAAAATATATAGAGAGTGCCAATTTATGATATTGAAACTGCGATTGATTATGTTTTTTAGGTCATTCAAATCAATCAATAAATAACAAAATTATGGCGTTGGGCATTTTTTATCGAACACCCTGTATCTAGGGAATTTTTCTTTTAGGTATACATATTCCAGTGCATACGTTTTAAATTTTTAGACATTCGTTGTTTTGTGAGAAAGTTCTATTAAAAGATTCTTCTTCTTATGCATATTGAATGGCCTTGGTAACTAGACCCTGTTGAACAGTCATTAATTTTAAATAATTTTATAAATAGAGAACTTAAAGATTGTAGTAGATACACTCGTTTTTCTACTTCTTGATTAAGCATGAAGTAAAATTTCGAGTTTAGAAAAGCCTGAATAGAAGGAATTGGAACGAATTCCATTTCCTTCTACCAAAGAAGCAACGCCTTCTTGATCGGGTTTCTAACTGAACACGTAGTATTTATTTTGCATTAAATATTTTTTTAGTCATTTATATACTTACATGCTTACATTGCATTGAATATTTTTTTAGTCATTTATATACTTATTATGTGATTGACGTGTGCAAATCTTGGTGGTAGCACAAATAAAATAAAACAAAAACGAATTTTATTTAACTGAAATAAAATAAATCTTTTATATTTTTTGCATTATTTTAAAGTGGCCATTTCTTAATAAGCGTGCATTTTCATTTTGTATTTCGTTCATTTGGGGCCTCGGCGGGTAGAGACCCTGCCCACAGACCCAGAGGTCGAAAGTTCGAGTCCCGTCTGGTCGAATTATTTATGAATAATAAATGATTCCATCCTGGTTCATGGATGTAGTGTGAATGCGTTGTGGCGTAATTTCCATACGAAATTGGTTAAAAAACATTTAATAAAGATTATTTAATGGCCATAGTCATCAAGGCCAATAAAAAAAAAAAATTCTGTTATTATTTTTTTAATGGAAAATTAAAGTAAAAAATCTATATGGCAAAGTTGCATAAAAAAACCGTGAACTTAATTACAAGCTAAATTTGAGTACAAGCTCAATAGGCCCTATGGTCATAGTTATCAAGGCCAATAAAAAAAAATTAATAAATTCGTTCATTATTTTTTTTTTATAGAAAATTTAAGCAAAAAATCTAAATGGCCCAGTTGCATCAACAAACTGTGAACTTAATTTCAAACTGAACTTGAGTACAAGATGACAGCTCAATTAGCCCTATGGTCATAGTTATCAAGGCCAATAAAAAGAAATAATAAATTCGTTAATTATTTTTTTTTTATAGAAAATTTAAGCAAAAAATCTAAATGACCCAGTTGCATCAAAAAACCGTGAACTTAATTTCAAACTGAACTTGAGTACAAGATGACAGCTCAATTGGCCCTATGGTCATAGTTATCAAGGCCCAATAAAAAAAATTAATAAATTCGTTCATTATTTTTTTTTTATAGAAAATGTAAGCAAAAAATCTAAATGGCCCAGTTGCATCAAAAAACCGTGAACTTAATTTCAAACTGAACTTGAGTACAAGATGACAGCTCAATCGGCCCTATGGTCATAGTTATCAAGGCCATAAAAAAATCGTACATTATTATTTATTTATTATAGAAAATTAAAGCAAAAAATCCCAGTTGCATCATAAAAGCGTGAACTTAATTTTAACCTGAACTTGAGCACAAGATGACAGCTTAATTGGCCCTATGGTCATAGTTATTAAAGCAAATAAAAAGAAAATCGTTCATTATTATTTTTTTTGTAGAAAATTAAAGCACAAAATCTATATGGCCCAGTTGCATCATAAAACCGTGAACTTAATTTTAAGCTGAACTTGAGAACAAGCTGACAGCTTAATTGGACCTATGGTCATTGTTATCAAGGCAAAAAAAAAATTAAAAAGTTCGTTCGTTATTTTTTTTATAGAAAATTAAAGCAAAAAATCTATATGTCCCAGTTACATCACAAAACCGTGAACTTAATTTCAAGCTGAACTTAAGTACAAGATGACAGCTCAATTGGCCCTATGGTCATAATTATCAAGGCTAATAATAAAAAAATAAAAAAATTCGTTCATTATTATGATTTTTTTTTTATAGAAAATTAATGCAAAAAATCTATATGGCCCAGTTGCATTGTGAACTTAATTTCAAGCTGAACTAGAGTACAAGATGACAGCTCAATTGGCCCTATGGTCATAGTTATCAAGGCTAATAAAACAAAATAAAAAAAAGTCGTTCATCATTTTTTTTTTTTTTTATAGAAAATTAAAGCAAAAAATCTATATGGCCCAGTTGCATCAAAAAACCGTGAACCTAATTTCAAGCTGAACTCTAGTACAAAATGACAGTTCAATTTGCCCTTTGCTATTTTCCTTTGGTTATTATTAATTAACTCTGTATATAACTAAGATTTAATTAGAAATTATTTAAACACGTATGTAATCACGAGGCGGAAATGAATCAGCTGCTGTTTTCCGCAAATCCCCGCGGTCTCCATATAACTGTCACCCCACTCATCATCCTCCCGAAAACGCATTTATTAATACCAACCCCACTTTCTAAACCGAAACGCGCACATACATTACGGTTTAAATGATAATTTCGGCGCAAAAATTGCAACATTGCGCGCGCGGTGGCAATTAATTAAAAACACCGCAAGCCGACGGGTGATTTGCCTGTTAATTATTTGGCTTGGTAATTATGTATTTAATTAGTACACCAGCGACGGGAGGGTCGAGGGGGTGATTTATCAACATCCCCCCCATTCCCAGGGTTATTTTTTTGCAAGCGGTTGGCGGAGCGCGTACTATCCCTCATTGCACATTCTGCATGCTTTCATGATAAAGATGATTGATCTGCCGATAAAGTAGTCGTGATTTAGGTGCTCTGCATATTAAGGCATTGAAGGGAGTTTTTTTCTGTGTGCATTTCACGTGTTTTGGCGTGGAAACGTCCGTCGTTTCGCAACACTAAAGAAAAATATGCGCCTGCAAGAAAAATGATCGTAAACGTACACCTACATCTTATTTAGCTTGGCGATTTTAAAAATTCGAATAAAAAGTCTATCATTGCACTTTTTTTCTCATGAAAACAACGATTAAAAAAATAAACTTTAGAATTTAGTGAATGTCACCCAAGCACAAAATAAGAATTGTCTTTGTGAACATAAGTGTAGCCAGGATTTTAACCAGGGAGGCGCACGACACAAAACAATATTCTTTGAAATAAAACAACGCAGTTGGGAGGGTTTTACTTTTATTGTTGAACACTGCAACAATTAAATATTTAAAAGAAGCCAGTGATGGTGAACAGGCGAAATGGTTTTTCAAATTACAACTGAAGTATAGTGTAGTTAATTTAAATATCCGGTTCTTACATAAATGTATGCAGTTTGGTGTTATTCCCAGATATATTAGTGTTAGAACTGGGAATAACAGCAAATCAGCCCGTTTAGCAGTTAAATCAGCAGAAAAGGTATGGTTGAAGGCAGATTTCAAAAAGTGCCTTTCCCAACGCGATGTCATCTCCGTGTACCTTAAGGTAATCCGCTCAGAACTTACTTTTAGACGACATAACGTTGAGTTCGATGTTTTATCAGATACCATTTTTTCAAAAATTAAACCCATTATTCACAAAAAGTTTCTTTCCCAATCCACAAAATTCCAAAAACTAGTCAATTTATAATCCAAACCCTCATCGACATCCCCCGAAAACAGTGTAGTTTTTTATGATAGATTTATTAACCTTTCTCCGACTCAATTTAACGATCAAGAAATTGAATTATTACAAAAAGGTTTCAAACATAACATCAAAACACTCCCAAGCCCTTCAGACTTGGAAATATTAGGAGTGGAAACAGAACTTGCTCTTACTAATTCAAAAAATAATTCAATCGAAAATAAATGTGTTTTAAAGAATGAGATTTTGAAACACAAACAAGTTTCAAAACTGATTTCTAAAAATTCAGAACTCCTAACAGCGAAATCCCTTAAGGATAAATCAATTAAAAACAATATCGTTTTCACTAAAGCAGATAAAGGTAATTCAGTTATTGCAATCCCCAAACCAATCTACATTGAGAAAGTCCTACATTTTCTCAATTCAAATAACTTCGTTCAACTAAAATCAAATCCCACCATTAAATTTACAAAAGAGATTAAGTCTATCACCAAAAACTGCAATGCCATCCTTTCCGAGTTTCAGTCAAAACTCCTTATCCCTATGAATCCCAAACCACCTAAACTTTATGGATTGTTAAAAATCCATAAAGAAGATTCCCCTATTAGGCCAGTAGTATCATATGTTTCGGCTCCTTGTCGTAATATATCAAAATATTTAATTAGTCAGATTTGCGAACACACAAAATTAAAATCCACATTTGCTATTAAAAACTCATTAGACCTAATCACTAGAATTAAAGACCTCAAAGTTCCGATGAAAAGCCGGTTGGTGGCCTTTGATGTCAGTAATCTCTTCCCTAGTGTGCCGCCTCAAGAGGTGGTAAACCTGGTTGAGGGATTGCTGACCGCCCGGGGTACTAATCCGATTGTTAAGTCGGAGATTCATCAATAACAACTTCTTCATCCAAAACAAAGGATTAGCGATGGGTAATCCCCTCAGTCCGTTACTTGCCGAAATTTTCATGAATTCATTAGAGGAAATAATTAGTAAACACCCATTGTTTAATAAATGCCTAGACTGGTTCAGATATGTTGATGACATTCTCACCTGTTTCACAGGAACGGAGAGACAGTTAGATCAACTTTTAAATTTCATTAATTCAATTCACAAGGATATTTCATTCACTAGGGAGATCGAATCTAATAAATCTATTAATTTTTTAGACTTAACAATTTCACATCCAGGTCAAAAACATGAATTCAATATTTTTCACAAGCCGACCCATACAGATACTACGATCCATAGCACATCATTCCATCCTATGCAACATAAGCTAGCAGCTTACCATTCCATGTTGCATAGGCCAACCACTATCCCCCTATCAATTAATAATTTTAATAATGAGCTTAACAGAATTCTCATAATAGCTAATAACAACGGCTTTCGTCAAAAGCTTATCTTAGACATCCTTTATAAAAAACAAAAACAACAAGCCCTGAAATTAGTATATCCCACCAATTTTCAAAATCAGAATAATAAATATTGCTCATTAACATTTAACGGTCCCCCTTCGATTGCCATCAGCAAAAAACTCAAATCCTTAAACCTAACTCCTTCTTTTAGAACGGTCAACTCACTTAATAAATTCATTAATAATTCTAAAGACAAATCTGATAAAACTACGAACTCTGGCGTGTATTTGCTAGAATGTGGAGATTGCCCTAAGGTATACGTTGGACAAACTGGACGTAGCTTCCCAGATCGCATTTCAGAACATCAAAAATGCTTTCAATTTAAGAAAACCTCCTCAACCTACGCCAATCATTTAATCGAATACCAACATAACTTTAACCCTAAATTCAAAATTTTGCACGAATGTAACAAAAATCGTAAATTAAACTTATTAGAAGAATTAGAAATTAATAAATATAACAAAAAAGGTATTCTATTAAATGACCAAATAGAAGTAAACAATTCACCCCTAATCAATATTT
The DNA here is from genome assembly GCA_932526585.2 of Philonthus cognatus. Taxonomy (NCBI): domain Eukaryota; kingdom Metazoa; phylum Arthropoda; class Insecta; order Coleoptera; family Staphylinidae; genus Philonthus; species Philonthus cognatus. The sequence goes on from OW052244.1 coordinate 11,657,981, forward strand.
AGTCGCTCAAAATTATTTGTATTAGTTTCAGCCTAATTACCTTATTACCCCCCCCCCTTCTATTAACTTACTTGCATTAGTATATAAGCTTTTACCTGTACTTCTTTAAAATCATTATTTCATCTGCCTGATGAAGCCACTGTGTGGTGAAACATGTTGCAGTGTTCAACAATAAAAGTGAAACCCTCCCAACTGCGTTGTTTTATTTCAAAGAGTATTATGGAGTTTCATCATGTATCCGCCTCATCAATTAAATACAAAACAATATGCCAAAATTACTTAAACATACAGTGGGTGTCCAAATTATTAGTTACATGTAAAAAAAATACGCTATGATCAGTTTAAAGCCGGTTAAAATAGTGGGAAGTTAATACTTTTTTGTCTCTTGAGATAACACGCAATACAATATTTTTAGAAAAATCTCCAAATATTTAGTAGAACATCCCTTGGCGTCAATTACAGCTTTTACCTTGGCATGCTCTGAATAGGGTCGTTAAGTTTAAAACACTTTGTTGTAAAACAGTGTTTTAAACATGTTTAAAAACAGCCATCGTGTTTTAAACGATTTTGTTTAAAACATGTTTTAAATCTTAAATTTGTTTAACACATGTTTTAAAGGTTAAATTTGTTTAACCCTTTACTGCACGAAGTAACATATATGATACACTTCATCAAAAACGTCATAGTAAATACAATTTTATATTTTAGTTTGCGGGATGTGTTGCATATTAACTACGCAAGTATCAGAGCCGTATGTACATATTTTTTAACGTACAAAATTGTTTGGCATCCGTGTTATGGCCGTTTATTCAAGCAGATTCGAGTCTAGCGTTCAGATTGGGTTACGTTCTCCGACACACTGCTTTCAGAAAAGAACTTATACTCCATATAAATGACATGTTTTTATACGTTATTATTTAAAAAGGTATGTTCGTTGATTTTATCCATCTGGTGTGTTAAAATTATCTTATATATTTAATCAGAAACCGTTTAAAATATATGTAGCATACATGCAGATTTTTGCAGATTTTTACTAATAATAAATAAAAGCAATAATATATATTTTTTTCATTATTTTTTCCGTATTCGCTGACAGTTTTAACATAAAAAAACATTTGTTTTGTCAAAATTTAAAAAATCGTGCAGTAAAAAATTAAAAGGTTTTTTTTTATTATTCACTTCATTATGAGTTTTTGTTTTTTGTTGCTTTTAAATTTTATCTAAATTGTTGAAGATATTATAAATTATATTATGAAACATAAAATGTTATTACAATTAAATATTACAACTGTGTGTGCATAAATTTGATTTTTAAATACAGTGATTTTTTTTTCAGGTATACATACAGAGAGTTTTATCTAACACCAAATATTTTCATAACGTGAATTTTTCTTTTAAGTATACATAAGCATACGTTATACATTTGCTGACGCTCGGTTTATTGAAATAATTTAATTTGTAGCTTTAAACGAGCGTTTTCCACTCCCAGACTAAGCATGAAGTAAAATTTTAAGTTTAGACAAGCCTGAAAATTTGTGTTTGCGGAGCGAAGCGAGCCCGGCAAATACAAATTTTCAGGCTTTTCTAAACTCGAAATTTTACTTCATGCGCCACTGGTACAAAACACTGATGCAATGTAAAGTTTAGCGGTGCGTTTTAAACTTCGTAATATGTCAGTGTTTTGCACCAGTGGCGCATGAAGTAAAATTTCGAGTTTAGAAAAGCCTGAAAATTTGGGTTGGCCGCTCCGCGCTTTGCGCTCGCGACCAAACCAAATTTTCAGGCTTTTCTAAACTCGAAATTTTACTTCATGCTTAGTCTGGAAGTGGAATACACTCATTTTAAGTTTCAAATTGAACTCTTTTGAATAAACAACGGGTATCTAAAAATTTTCGGCATATACGCTGTAATTGGGACATGTATACTTAAATGAAAAACTCCTTGTATGTACAAGTTGAGGCAATAATTGCCATTGGCTACAATTTTTAATAGTCATACAAGCAACCCAAATTGGACAAAATTTAAAAATTAAAGGTGTCAAAGTGTGTTGAATGAAAATGTTCGGTGTTACATAAAACTCTCTGTATGCATACACTGTAAATTTTACGAAATTCGTTATTTTTTTAAAAGATTTTAATTTGAATCTTTAAACGAGGGTTTTCCACTCCCAGACTAAGCATGAAGTAAAATTTATAGTTTAGAAAAGCCTAAGAATTGGGATTGGCCGCGTTGCAAAGCGTAGCGGCCAATCCAAATTAGGCTTTTCTAAACTCGAAATTTTACTTCATGCGCCACACGTATAAAACACTAAAATATCGTTAAGTTTAAAATATACGGCTTTAGCAATCTAATATGTAGATGCGAATAAAACGTGAGTCAAATTCTGCGCTAAACAAATTGTTTAAAACAGTGATTATAGGCAACCCAATAACTGTAACGTATACTCGTATTAGGTTGCCTATAATCGTTGTTGCATGTGTGTATTTTTAAAACTTGATTGTAAATAAGTGTTTTTAAGCATGGCGCATGAAGTAAAATTTCGAGTTTAGAAAAGCCTAATTTGGATTGACCGCTCCGCTTCGCTACGCGGCCAATCCAAATTCTTAGGCTTTTCTAAACTCGAAATTTTACTTCATGCTTAGTCTAGGAGTGGAAAACATTCGTTAAAAGTCTTAAATAACCGCTTTGAAACAACAAATTCCCGCAAATTAAAAAAAACGCTGCAATTATCGGGATATTTATACTCAAAAGAAAAATGCCCTGTATAATCTGTTTTAAACATGTTTTCAATTGGTAATGTTTTAAACGCTGTTTCAATTAAAAAAACATGTTATTGTCAAAAAAACTGTTTGTCTTAATTATAATAAAAAAATAACGTTTTTTGTAACAACCCTGGCACTGAATGCATTTTTTAACATTTTCTTTTAATTCTGTTGTCGGATAAAAATATCAAAACAAGTAGCCCAAGACAAAAAAGAATGATATGTGCAATAAATAATGAATCTTAAATAATAATAAAAATTATAGTGTAACTAATTATGGCCACCCACCGTATTTATTCTAAATTATTTTTACATGAAATATCACCAATTTGGTTAAACACAAACTTAATTCTGTCGATTTAATTTTGGCCTAATCTTATCACTTGAGAGTTTTAGGCGAGAGCCCGTTTTAAATGTGAAATGAAATGAAACCGACTTTTGTTGAATAAATGCAAGCTTTTCTAAACTATAAATGTTACTTCATGCTTGATCAAGGAGTGAAAACAGTCGTTAATTAAATTGTCTATGTATTAAATTACTATTACCGTTAAAACAACGATACTGTATTTTACAATATCGGTAAACGAGTTTTGATTCATACATTTACGAAATTACTGATAATTGCAAAAAGTAATTTACAATCCATTTACCCAAATACTTATAATATTTAATATTTATTTAGTATTGAGCGTTACTATGTGGTAATCCATATTAATTAAACAATATTGATTGTTTTAATGTTGTATACCTAATATTTCTACGACTCGAGTTTCGACATATTTAGTGTCATTTTCAAGTTTGACAAATTGACATTGTTTCTATGACTAAAAAGTATTAAATGGTGGTGAATACAAGACATCCGTTTTTTGGTTGATAAGTTGATAATCCCTGTGTAAAACTTATCAACGAACAAACGGATGTCTTGTATTCACTACTATTTAATACTTTTTAGTCATAGAAATATTGTGTTGAACTTAAAAAAGACACTAAATGTCGAAACTCGAGTCGTAAAAATATTAAAGTTAAGTGTTATAAAACATTGAAACACTTCCAAATATTAATTAACTTATAATATTAATACATTTTTTTCATACGCAGCGAAAAAATAGAATATATATTCACAAACGCATCGCAGAAATTTCCTTTTGAATTATAGCTCGCGCGTTCGCTTTAATTCTTTACAATATATATTTTTTTTCCTTGCGAAAAATGCCTCCCTCGAGATCCTCCCGCCTCTCAATTCGCGAATTTTCCTTTCTAGTGGGGTGCTGGATGTAAAATATTAAAACCATTTGCGAAATATTGAGTCTGCAAGGGAAAGAAGGGGACGTAGTAAAATTATGGAATCGATGAGACGGAAACATTTAAAGAGTATCGGGTTTCGTGAAATTCCCTGAATCGATCAACGAAAAATGAGATTTTGAAATTTCAATTTAGACCGGATAAAATTTGCTTTATAAAAACATATATTTTTTCCAAGTTTTCTTTTATCTTGAGTTACCCGAAGGCTTGGTTTTACCATGAAAACCTTTAGTTGGCATACTTCTAAACCAGGGGTGTCCAACATTCTTCGTAAGATAGTTCGAATATGTGAATTGTTTTTTTTTTGCTATTTATTCACAAAAAATCACATACATAAGCAATATAAGAAATAATACAAGGGTTTAACTTTACCTAATGTGAAAATCTGGTACCATAAAAAAGTTTCAAAACAAGTATTGAATCTGGGCTATTTATTTTACCTACAGAAATGTTGCCACAACTTTTTCCAGTTTTATAAACATTACAAATACTGATCGATTTGTTATTAAGGTGTCTCAGTATCCTCATGAGTGCCTTCTACTCCCTGATTAGGCATGAAGTAAAATTTCGAGTTTAGAAAAGCATGAAAATGTGAATTTGCAGGGGCGCGCCAGCGAAGCGAGTCGCGCCTAGGCAAATCCAAATTTTCAGGCTTTTCTGATATCGAAATTTTACTTCATGCGCCACGCGTATAAAACACTGAGTCCTTGTGAAGTTCACAATATACACTACCTTATTATATTAGATGGCAAATATTAGTTGACAAATTATGAAATCTTGAAAATGTATATCGATATTTATTAGATTTAAGCTAGTTTTACACCTAAACTATTATAATTATTGTTTATATTTTTATGTTTTTGTAAATGGCTTCCGTTGATTTGACAAATTAATAAATAAATAATCACAATCTTGTCATTTCAAAATCGTATAATTAATTGATATGGTAAAATTATCTTACTTTCTTATCGTATCTCTAACATATTCCATCTTTCCATTATTTGCTTTTCGTTTTTGGGAAATTATTCTTTTTTCCGTTTTTATTTCTTCTGTTTTTTTTAATAGTTTTAATAGCGGCCTCGGTGGCCAAGTGGGTAAATACACTACCCACAAACCCAGAGGTCGCGGGTTCTATAGTCTGTTTAAAAACTAGAAGGAGTAAGTGCCAAAGCCCAATTTACACTATAAAAAGTTACCAGAAATATCACTAGATAAATTTGGCGGCAATTTTAAATCATTTCATAATTACTCTTTAAATAAAATCAAATATGCATTTTGTACTTCTTAACTGTGGTTAAGTATTTTCTTTTCCATCGTTCGATATCGTCAGTCCAATTCAAATGCTTAGACGGCATTTCGCCATTTATCTGTGAAATAAAACATATTGACGTTATGTTCATAATATAATATGGAATTTATATAATAATGTGTCTCTATCAGAGCTGGGACAAATTCTCGTAAAAAGAATTCGAATCACGAATCCGAATCACCTAATATGATTCGAATCACGAATACTCGAATAAAGGATTCGTAAGAGATAAATATGATTCGAATCGAAGATTCGAATCCTGTTTTTTCGAATCACGAATACAAACCCTTTAAGAATAAATTTGATTTTAATATTTTTTTTGCAACCATTAATATATAAATATCGTTACCAGTTGTTTTAACAAACATATTCAAAACCTAATTATTTATTATTACCACTGAACATTGTTGATAACAGACTAAATATCTGACACTGTTACTCTAGTTAAATATGTATTTGTGTGTTTTTAAACTCCACTTCAAATCAGTGTTTTGACGCGTGGCGCATGAAGTAAAATTTCGAGTTTAGAAAAGCCCGAAAATTTGTCTCGGGTCGCTGCGCGACCCTCGACAAATTTTCACGGGGCTTTTCTAAACTCGAAATTTTACTTCATACTTAGCCTGGGAGTGGAAACACTCGTTCAAAACTTCAAATTGAACTCTATTATAAAATCGACTAATGCCTGAAATTTTGTAAATAAAAAATTCACTGAATATCATTAAAACGGAGAAAGCCAGAGAAAAGTCATGGAATTTTATTCAAATTGATCAAAACGCTAACGAAAAACCTATATGATATTATTAAATTTGTCGAAACCAGCAGGCAAATTATAAAACACGTAAAAATTTATAAAATTAACTTAAATATTGGCAAAAACAATGAAAACTAATAAACAGAATGGAGGTTTCCTGTAGAAGAAAGTTATATTAAAAGGCCAGGGAAAAAATCTTTAGTCAGGAAAATTTTGGAAAAATTTAACATTTCAGATTGTGGCTACCATGTCAGTTTTCAATCAAACAATATTAAACAACATTTTGAAAACTAGATTATTATCTTTAAAAACATTTGCAATCATTTAACGTTCTTATCAAAGCATTTACTTTGAAGTTTCGAACGAGCGTTTCCACTCCCTGACTAAGCATGAAGTAAAATTTCGAGTTTAGAAAAGCGCCGTGAAATTTTGTCGAGGGTCGCGCAGCGACCCGAGACAAATTTTCGGGCTTTTCTAAACTCGAAATTTTACTTCATGCGCCACGCGTACAAAACACTGATTTGAAGTGGAGTTCAGAAACACACAAATCCATCTTTAACGTAACAGGGAAGTCACATATTTAGTCTGTTATCAACGACCCGAGACAAATTTTCTGAGTTTTTCTAAACTCGAAATTTTACGTCATGCGCCACGCGCATAGACAGTGATTTAACGAGAAATTTAAAAACACACAGAAAAAAAAGTTTTCATCACAATTAATTCGAATTATTTCTGACGATTCAAATCCTTTTATAAGTATTCGAATAGTTTTATAAATATTCGAATCCTTTTATAAATATTCAAATCCTTTTATAAATATTCGAATCTTTTTACAGTTTAACTAAAGTATTCGAATGCTTCTTTTGAATCCTCAAAAAGAATTCGAATCCTGAATGATTCGAATCCTGCCCAGCTCTGGTCTCTATCCTGCTTAATATTGATTTGTTTCATAAAACTATACAAGGTATAACGACTCATTTTCGGCATGCCTGCATGATCGTTTACTTCTTTTGAAACTTTATTCAAAGTTGGCAGTTTATTTTCATAGAAGAAACTATGCACGGATCTCTTCACTACGTCATCAAAACTTGTAATTATGTCCTCCAAGCTGCGTAGGGCTACAAATCTCTCCGGATTTCTTATATTCGCTAATGATACGATAGACAGTGGAATTTACAACTCCTAAAAATTAAACATTTTATTATTTGATGCATATTCTTATGCTATTTGATATCTCACCTACTGCGCCAACAATTTCTGATACAACAGCAGTCATTTTCATATGTGGATCATCTGTTATCATTTGCCTATACATATTTATTATGCACTGTTTTTCAGACAGATATAAATGACCCAAATCCAACTTCTTACGCTTTTTTGGAGGTAAAGGTGATATTATGACCGAGCTTGTACTGGGTCCATGATCCATCACAACAATATAAACAAAACTAAGTTTTAACACCGCACAAAAGGTTATTACGAAACAGACAAAGTTGCAACTCGGTAACGCTTCGAATTAGGGTTATGTCAGCTGTTGCGTCTAATTATGACGTATTTAGCATAGTGTAAAATGGGCGCGCTCTCGGACAATCAGAGTTGTAGGTCTTAGCGCGTGAAATTTAAAACGCTCCTCCTAGTTATTAAACAGATTATAGTCCCATCCGGTCGAAATATTTATGAATAATGAAATTATTCCAATCTGGGTCTGGGTGTGGCATCCTAGATGTACTTTCGATATAGAAATATAAAGGTTAAAAAACATTCAATATGGATTGAGTTTTCTGATTTCTTCACTAATTCAAGTTTTCGTCCAAAGTGCGTCTTATACCATATTTTTAACATTTATTTTTTCCTGTTTATATATGTTAGGTAGTATATATTTTTTCTGTTTTGTGTGCTAAATATTCTTGCAATTTTCTTAGATTACCGTCAAACGGGATGATATTGGACACTTTTCAGACATCTCGATGAATAGCACAGTACCAATTAAATATATTATATTAATAACATTGTCTTAAGTGAAAATGATGTCTTAGCTACATTTATATAGAAATATTTTCTTTTTTCTTTTAGCTTCATGTATATGATTTTTTATTTTTTAATGTCCAAACTCACTCTGCACTTCGGGGCGAGTTTGGACACACACCTAAACCGTTTTTAATCTTGAAGGGGGTCTTCGTTATGGGTGACATTGGAAACAAAATGTTTTTTAGAAATAATTGCAGTATGCTTGAAGAAAACAAACAGAGGTTATTTCAATAACAAACACCTGTACAACAAATACTTATAGAAATTATTTTTTTATTATTCTCCATTGTAGTTTCATATAATAATCTTCAAACAATTTCTCATAGAAATTATATATTTATTAAATAATAAGAATGAATTTCTGTAAGAAATTGTTTTAAGATTATGATATTAAACTACAAAACCTAAACTGTTGGTTTAGTTCTTATATTACGGAGTTACAAAATATGATTTCTTATAGAAATTCAAAATTTATGAAATAAAACTGAATTTCTGTAAGAAATTGTTTTAAGATTATGCTATAAAACTACAAAACTAAACAGATTATTCTTATATTATGAGTGTTATGCAATAGCTGCGTCAGCAGGCATGCTTCTGTTACGTTTGTTACATTAATTTTGTTGGACTTCATATGCAGAAGTGTCCCTATAAATCAACATAAAATGATTGCGTATGCAGCCGTCGTTCGCGAAAGTGTCAAACATGTTATTTTTTTCTTGTGATTCCTTAATTATTAAAAACTTGAAAGATTCCACTGTGTTAAAATATCAATTCATCATACTCGATTTTTTTTGTGATTGCTTAATTATGAAACCGGTTCAATTCTCTGCATAACGCTCGACCCACCCCCAGAGTTATGAAACGTTCGTGAAATTTATTCATCGCCCTCCGCCAAGTGACAGACATCCCGGAAATGCCTGCGATAAACCCGAAAAGAGGGTTTTGCCTATCCTTCCTCTGTCCCGAGTCCCGAACTCTTACTCCCATTCCGGACGCAATCCCATCGATTTTGCCTCATGAATTCACGCGGTAATGTGCAATATTTTCAATTAAGACAAGATGCATGTAAGGTATAGTGTAGATTAGAAGAAATGTTTTATTACGTGATCAATGAAAAACAAGCAAATTATACACATTTTTAATTATGTTTAGGAAGGTTAGCTCATTAAAACATACTTACAAATTTGTAACATTTGCTTTTTGTATTTAACCCTTTCGGCACTGACGGTGGCGTTTGCCACCACTAAAATTTGCTAAACATATAAGGAATTTTTCTTTTAAATATGCATACAAGTATGCATGAGCTTTAACTTGCCCGATAATCCTTTATTTTTTTAAATAGTTTAATTTGAAGTTTTAAACGAGTATTTTCCATTCCTAGACTAAGCATGAAGTAAAATTTCGAGTTTAGAAAAGCCTGAAAATTTGGTTAGGTCGCGTAGCTCTACGCGACCAAACCAAATTTTCAGGCTTTTCTAAACTCAAAATTTTACTTCATCCGCTACGCGTATAAGACACTGATTTTAGGTAAAGTTCAAAATATTCTACTAGAGCAGTATGCTAAAAACGTGTATTCTGAACATCACTTCACATCAGTGTTTAGTACGCGTGGTGCATGAAGTAAAATTTCGAGCTCAGAAAAGCCTGAAAATTTGGTTTGGTCGCTTCGCATCGCTACGCGACCAAACCAAATTTGCAGGCTTTTCTAAACACGAAATTTTACTTCATGCTTAATCTGGGAGTAGAAAACACTTGTTTAAAAGTTCAATTTGAAATATTTGTAAAAACAACGAACATCTGAAGATTTACAGCGTATACAGTAAATTGAGATAAGTATACTTAAAAAGAAACACTTTGTATATCAAAGATAGTTAAAAATAATATGCAGTGTACAAAACATTTTTTTGGCACCAGAAAAATTCTAGAGCTGAAAGGGTTAAATTAACATGAACATTTCGTTAAATACAATTAAAAAAGTGAATTAATTTTTGTGAATATCCTGTGTTTTAAAACAAAAATGAAAGCTACAACATTAATCTATTATTCAACACGGCCGTTGGTTTCGTATTACACGTACTATTAATAGAGAAATTTTAGTTAACAATTCGCGCGCTCGGCTTCAACAAAATTATTCGTTTCAAGGGAAAACGCAATTTATGTATAATTAATTAGATTTTAGGACACAACAATCATTAATTAACAAATAATAATATATGTGTAGTGTCATGTAGAGCGCCAGAGACGGGATGAAATAGAATAGTTTTAGCCGCGCAATTGAATTTGTTGATGCATTATTATTAAACCTACTGAGTTTTAATTGTAAACGATGCGGTTATTGGATTATTAGTGAGCTTGATCCAACTTGTGATAATAGTTAGTGAATGCGAAAATTGCAATATTACGGAATTGATTCATCTGTTTACCATTAAAACATTTTTAATATTAGGAGGATATTGATTGAACAAATATTTACATTCTAATAATATATTTTATACAGACCGAAATTCGAAATTTTAATTAAAAAAAAAACACTCGTACTACACAAACACTCTGAGCAAAAAGTAACTAAAAACAAAAAATAATTAAAACAAATTACGCCCACCCTCACCCTGGGCATCAACTCAATTCAATTTATTCAAATCCAATACATCCCGCTAATTGTAATTAATTCCCCCGCCGGCTTTGTTCCCGATATTTTCTTTTGTGGTAAAAAGCGGAATCAACATAAGGACGGTGGAAAACGAATACGCCACAAAGCAGCGGCATTTAATTAATCCGTAATATCGCAAATGGAATGAAAGCGCCTTGCGTCTTTTTTTTGTTCGCTTTCCTTTTAATTTCTGTTTATTTTGGGGGATTCACCAGAATTTTCGATAACGTGATAGCTCTGCGCAGTGTAATCAATAATTAGAAAAATTATTAATTAATGCCAACGGTTTTTAATGTGAATGTTGAAAACGCGCTCGGTGTTTTATGCTTTTTATTCAAATGCTCTTTGGGATTAATTTAAAATATCGTTTTTTTTGTATATAAAGGGGTGAAATTGGTTTTGTAGTGCGGGTTTTTTTAATAATGACTGAATAATTGGTTGGTTTTAAACATTCATAGAAAGCGCCTTTGGGTTGTGTTGAATTTCCCCAGTGAATGAAATGTGCTATTAAAATAAAAAATTGTACCGACCACTATATTTTTTGTTATAGTCATAAGGATGTGCTACTAAAAAAATCAACCTACTATTATTTTTTTGTTAAAGTCATAAGGGTGTGCTACTTAAGAGAAAAACAACCTACTATTATTTTTTTGTTATATTCATAAAAAGTAATCGTCGAAATAAATAAATTCCTATGTAATGTTGGGATACTATTTTATGCTGGACAAAAAAAATGAATCAGTTTGTCATTTAGCAAAATAAATCAAAGATACTTTCTGTATTTTGCTAAATTACAAACTGATTCTTGTTTTTGTGCAGCATAAAATATTATCCCCGCGCGTGTTGCTTGATAAATAGCGAAAAGGCGTCTTTTTAATTAATCCTGCCAGAGCCATTAGGCCCTATTAATACATTATATTTAGCTTTTTACACGGGCTTAAATCCCTTTCCCGTAGAAGGGACGAGAGAGAAATTCCCGGGTCTCGGGATGTACAGTTTTAGTTGACACGTTGAACGAACGTCTTAATCTTGCAGGACGGATTGATGTTGGGTTAAATTCTGCGCGCTCCTGAAGGTCAGCCAGACAAATTTGCCAAAACTTGCGAGAACCAGAGGATTTTGTGTTGGTTTAGTGGGGGTAATTAATCAAGATAGTTTTGTGTGTTGAGTACAGGAATAGTAAATATGTTGGAACTTTTTCAATCTTAATAAATGTATCTTTACCCAGTTTCTTATTGATAGATAATTTGATAAAACTGTAGATTGAAAATACCAATATAATCAAGAATAATTCCAATTCAAAAAATGATATTTATTGTTTTCAATGTCTTATTAATTAAAACACATTGTGTGCATTTTACACGAAAAACATTTTCGTAATTGTATATATTTTTACCAATATAATGTATTCTTTATAAGTATATAGGTAATTTTTGTTTTGAGTATAGGCGGCCGAAATCGGTCCGTGTCGACGGCGCTGGTGCGGCTCTGGAGCGCGCTCCGGAGCCAGTATCACTCCGGACTCCGGATCAACACTCCGGCCGCCCGCGCGCCGCCTGTTCCAGCAAAGTTTCCACACGAAACGCGCAAACATCAGCGTGCTGAAAAAAATGTGCATCTTATTTTTCACGCAAAAAATAATTTGTAAAAATCGATGCGACCAACCCCCTCAAATAACAACAACAAAAAAAAAACACCAGAAATAAATCAGGATAAGAAAGCGCTTTTCACCCCATAAAAAATCACCAATTTGGATTATCCTCTTATGTGTATGTGCTAGTGTGTGAATAGTGATATTAATATCAAATTTACCACGCTTATAAACGACAAGAGTTTATCATCATACCACAGGAAATAATTCCCTCAAGTGATTTTCTATTAAAAATAGTGTGTGATTAACCCATTAAGCTTCATTTATGCAATAACGCAACAATATTAATTTTTTGTTAATTAAATCACTAAATAAGTTAATATATTCACACATTCTTAAGCCATGTCAAATAATACAATTGATCATTATATTATTTGACCTGACTTGAAAAAGTATGAAGCAAAATGTTTACATTTTGTTATTAAAAAAATGTCGATTATTCCTTATTTTTTAAAAAATAATGTTGTCAATGTACTTCTAACTTCACAATACTGCAGCGTTATATACGCGTGGCGCATGAAGTAAAATTTCGAGTTTAGAAAAGCCTGAAAATTTGGTTTGGCCGCTCCGCGCTTCGCGCTACGCGACCAAACCAAATTTTCAGGCTTTTCTAAACTCGAAATTTTACTTCATGCTTAGTCAGGGAGTGGAAACACTCATTCGAAAATTCAAATTGAACGCTTTTATAAAATCGACGAATGCCTGAATATTTACAGAGCATACCTTATGTATATTAAACAAAAAACTTCCTAGTATGTAACACAATAAGTCATTCATTGAAATCATAACAATAAGGGCAGATTTTACTTAAAATCAACTTTTACAGTTAATTCAATAATTGCTCGGTCATTTATACGTTAAGGAACGCGTTTTATATTGATTAATTCCTATCATATTTACACATTAAAGTTGTTACGGCAAACACTGGTTGATTTTTATAAGTAATATTGTTAAAAAAGGCAATCGTTTGAAATTTGTTAAAAATAATTATAGTATATTTGTATTTAATTAAAAGACTCGGTTTGTTTCTTTTGTAAAATGCAAACAATTTGTCTTGAATCAAATACAATAAGATTTTAAATATTTCATTGTATAATTCAATATCCCGAGGTGTATTTGCACCCGAAGTAGTGGCTTCAATGGATATTTATTGTCTTAAATTGTCTTATTAATTAAGACACATTGCTTGCATTTTACACGAATAACATTTTCCTAATTTTATATATATCAAATATTTCAATCAAATATACATATTGAAATTAATGCCGAAAACGTTTCACCACGGGTTAAATGAAAAATGAATTAAATATACACAAATAAGACACCTAAGCTTTGTTTGTATAATTGAGGTTTACAGTTTAAATTACATATATTTGTAATAAATAATTGAGGCACTTAATAGCAAAGGAGTGTATGTGCCAATAATTAAAAAAATCGAGTATATGAAAACGGAACAGTTTTATTTAATAAGCAAAGAGATATGGAGCTTCCATTGCTAAGTGTAGTACTACACAAGATATTTTCTATAAATCCACATAACCACTCTGCTATTTTGTTTGTTGCTTCTAACATAACTTGAACCTGAAAACTGGATTTATAATTTTTTTTATTAATCACTGACACCTCTTTGCTTCTAAGTCATTCAATTGATTTCTTATATATTCACTAATTATTATTTTATATCATTAACACCTCACTTTGTGTTCAGTTTTCGTTTGGGAAATTCACATAAACAGAGTTATTGTGTCGACGACTGGCTGTTTCTATTCTATCGAGCGAAGTGTAAATAATAAGTTTTCTTAAAAGGGAACGATTGTCTGCCTTTTGCCGAGAATCGTCGTTTGTTTATTTCGTTTATTTGCAAGGAGCACGACTCGAGTTCTGCAATTATATTTTAAAAGCTATTTTATCAAGTATAAATAAACAGTAGTTCAATTAAGATTTACATTTATTATGATAAATATTTTTATTAAAATTGTAGATACATCAAATTCCTCCTTCAAGATGACCAATGGTCGAAACTAGTCGGAGAAAATATAAATCAGTGAAGCAAACCAAGTGTTTTAATTAAATATCCAGAATTACATGTAATTTAAATTAGATTTACTATATTTAATGATGTTTAACTTTAATGCCAGGTTACACCAATGTCAGTTAAATCGACCAATAGTTATTTATCGTAATTGATCTATGAGGCTGAACATTATTGAACGTTTCTAATCAATTATATTAAATATCACTATTTTGTCTTTCAATGTCTATTGTAATCTCGGTACAATTGTTTCGTCAATGAAATTTCTTTTGTTTATTTCCATAGAGAAGGAAAAAGCCGGATATTAAACATCATTGAGAATATAGAAATAAACAAAAGAAAATTCTCAGGATATCTTAACGACCAACTGGATCTCACGAATTCATCACTACCTAATTTAAAATTTTCAAAAAACCCCCTCATAAACTCATAAACCTTGTATATATGTATACCCGAAAAGACTAATGTTGTGTATCATTTCTTCGCCTGAAGAAAAGCCACAGTGTGGCGAAACAATTGTAGCGAGATAACAATAGACATTAAAAGACAAAATTGTAATATTTAATATAATTTACTTATCGATTAAAATGTACAGCGCTCCAAGAAATTAACCTACAATTTTTCGAACATTTTAAAAATATGTACTATTTTTGTGTATTTCACGTTAATGTCTTTGAAATAACGAAGCATGCTTTAAGTCTCGTGTTTATTTTAACAGGTTGCAAAAAAATGAAATAAAATAAACACAAACACAAGTTTAGTGTAAAACGTTCACGTAACGTTTGTTAAGAAAAAATTAGGCATAATTAATGAATTTAATAATAACTTATTAGAGGTCCCCAATTTTCGGTTTCAGCAACTTTGATTAAATCTTATTCGTAGATAACATTTATTTTTCGATTGGAATAGAAATTTTTAATCTAGAAAATATCAGTCATGTAAATTAATTGATATTTTGTTATGTATGTAACTATTACTACACTACTCTAATTTTTTAATTTCTTAGACTACACTAGTAATACACTAGTAATAGTTACATACATGACAAAATATCAATCAATTCACACGACATTGATATTTTTTTAGATAGAAAATGTCTGTTCCAATCGACAAATAAATGTAATCTATGAATAAGATTTAATTAAAGCGGGCGAAACCGAAAATTGGGGACCTCTAATAAGTTAATATTAAATTCATTAATTATGGTTAATCAGCTCTTAGCAACCGTGAATATTTCACACTAAACTAGTATTTTATACGCCTGGCGCATGCAGTAAATATTTCGAGTTTAGAAAAGCTTGAATATTTGGTCTTTTAGGCTATTCTAAACTAGAAATATTTACTTCATGCTTAACCAGGGAGTTGAAAACAGTGTGTGTTGTTTTTAAGAAAATATAAATTGGCGTACTATCAAAGTTCATAATATTTTCACTGTCCTTTTTTACAGCTCAACCTAGTAATTACGAAATACAGGCATTTGCATGAGTCGAATAAAATATTCTCGCTTTAATCCTACCTGTTTCAGTTATTATTAACGGTATGGAGGAAGTTTGCAGTATTCATCACCATTATCCTCTTTAATGGATCATAATGCTTCTAGACTAATTTTAAGTACAATAGCACTTTTAACAAAACAATGCTCGCGCGAAATTATGCAAACGAAACGGCTAATAATTAAGCGTAATCCTAATCATGGATTACGTTTAATTATTAGTGAAATTTTATGTAAATTCGAAAATTATCACTTGAACACTACTTGTCCTTAAAATCAAAGTAATAGCTTTAGATTATTATAATCAGCCAAAAACAATTTCTTCTTAAAATGAACGCTATTAACTTGATTATTATAATAACCTAAAATATTTTTTTCTTTAAAATTAAATCCTAATCATGGATTACGCTTAATTATTAGTGAGCTTTTATGTAAATTCGAAAATTATCACTCGAACGCCACAAAATATAAAATTAATAGCTTTTAATTGGATTATTAAAAATACCTTTATTGGCACAAAGTTTACATCTTTACTAGCTACAACTAATTGCCAATTTGATTATTATTATGACTAGAAATAAATTGTTTCCTTAAAGTTAAAGCTAATAATTGCATTATTATTATGACCCAAAAATAGGTTTTCCTTGAAATTAAAGCTGTAGTTTTTCTGATTTAGGATACGTGTATTTCTAATAAGTATATCACAAAAAACGAATGTACAAGTTATAAAAACAACTGTTTGTTTTGCAGAAAAAAATGAATTAAAGAATGAAAAATGTTCTCATAATTATATATATTATTATTTGAGGCCTAAGTCTATTTCTCAATTTTTTTTTGACTGAAATAATTTAAGGTTTTCAGTCATACACGACAATTTATGATTAAGTATATTTCTCAATTTTTTGTTTGTGACTGTAATAATCTTTATAATTTTTTTTTTAATATATATTTTGAATATACTTAATCACAAACTGTTGTTTATGACTGAAAACCTCAAATTATAAACAGTCAACAACAAAAAAATTACAAATGGATTAAGGCCACTTTTAAGATAAACGGCTCATTTCATCATTATTAATTTTTTGTATACATCTAATATGCGTTGCGTAAAAATTGAGTTCTGCTTACTTAATGTTAGAATCAGTATTTATGTAACTTTGACTTAATTGATGTTGAAATCAATATTTACATAATTTAGATTTATTAGATGTTAAATTCAATATTTATTTAACTAATGTTTAAAATATTAATCAGTACATTTTTTTGAAATTCTAAAGATAATCAATTACAATATCGCGATGGATTTGCTCGTCCACAGGCCTGAATATTTGGTGGATGCTCCGGGTCCGAGTTTTAAAATCTCCGTGAGCGTAACAAGATTCTGCCGCTTCTTGTTTTCAGTTTGAAATCCATTCATAATTTATTCTGAACTTTTACTGAAAATTAATTATCTTATATTTCTATACTTTCCTCGTATATTATAAAAAGATTATGGATAATAATGTAGCGTATTTCTAGAAAATACTTTAAATTAAAATCATATTTAATTCAAAATTGTATATTTGATGTATAATTCTATAGAAGACCATTTACAGATAAATAAATATAATAATAAATAAATATGAAATATTTTGAAGAAATTCTAGCCTATACAGGGAATTTTTGTTTTAAGTATACATATCCTAATACAGAGAGTTTTCCTCATAAATATACATATCCTAATTATGTGCTGTAATTTTTCAGATAATTGTTCTTGTTTTAAACAGTTAAATTTAAAGCTTGAAACGAGTGTTTTCCACTCCCAGGTTAAGCATGAAGTAAAATTTCGAGTTTAGAAAAGCCTGAAAATTTGGTTTGGCCGCGGCCAAACCAAATTTTCAGGCTTTTCTAAACTCGAAATTTTACTTCATGCACCACGCGCACAAGACACTGATTTCAAGTGAAGTTCTCTTATTCACAATATTTCAGTATTTTCACTGTTATTACGCGTGGCGCATGAAGTAAAATTTCGAGTTTAGAAAAGCCAGAAAATTTGGTTTAGTCGCTCCGCTTCGCTACGCGAATTTTCAGGCTTTTATAAACTCTAAACTTTAATCTGGGAGTGAAAAACACTCGCTTAGAGCTTTGAATTGAACTGTTTATATATCGTGTATGCATATGTATATTTAAAAGAAAAATTCCCTGTATGTACTATATACTTAAAAAAAAAATGCTTTGGATGTTTACTTAAAATAAAAATTCCCTGTATAAAAGAAAAATTCCCTGTATAAATGAAATATTTTATGTATGAAAGAGAAATGCCCTGTATGTAAGAAAAATGCTCTGATTATGTCTACACTGTACATTTTTAGGCATACGTTGTTTTTGAAATGCGTTAAATTTTAAGTTTGTATCGAGTGTTTTTCAAAAACAAAAAATGCCGTAAAATTATAAAATTGACAGCGTATGCATAGTTAAAAATAATCCCTGTATTTATCATTTCATTTGGTACTGCATTCATTATTAGCAGTGCTGCCAAAATAACAGATGAACATAGGCCAGATTTCGTCAAATTAATATATTTATTTTTAGTATATCTGCTCTTCTGATGCATAATTTTATGCCTCAGAAAAACAGAAATAATAATTCTTGAATCTTGGAGGCGGTCACTTTGTAGTACATTTTCAATTTGATATAAAGAAATCACTTAATTTTTTTATACCACTTTTATTTTATAAATAATAATTAAAAATAAAAATAAAATAATAAATAATAATAAAAGCGGTATAAAAAAGTGAAGAAATAATAAAAATTCTTTTCATGGAAAGTGTTTTACAAAATTCTTGCTTGTATTTGTTTTTTTTTTTTTTATTTGGCAGTATTGTATTTATTATTAGCAATGATGCCAAATTAACATATGTCAGAATTTCGTGAAATAATTAATTTTGTTTAAATATCCTACTCTAAATCATAATTATAAGAACTCCTGAAGCAAAAATTTAATTACCAAATAGTTATGAATAAAACAGGGCATTATCGATCATCTTTAAAAACACAGGAACGGTACAAAAAAATAAATCTCCTTTCTCGAATAAATACAAGCCTTTATAATAAATTCGAATAAACCCTTGCAATTATCATTTTATTTAGTAATACTGCATTCTTTATTGGCAGTGATGTCAAATTACCAGATAAACATATACCAGAATTTCGTCAAAACATTATATTTTTCAAAACTGTTTCTCAAATTCATAATTTTTAGAACTCTAGGAACAAAAATTCAATTATCAAATAGTTGTTAATAAAACAGGATATCATAGATATATAACAAATCTTTATCAGAGGACAATACAAAATAATTAATTACATTATTGTTTATAATCAATAAATATAAATAAAATAAACTTCCTCTTGATAACTGGCTATCGACCAGAGGTCTTTCCGCCGAGAATTGATGATGGTACTATTTTCTTTGACAGTTAGTGTGGGTGGTGAGATGAAATGAAGTCGAAAATGGTAGATGTGGGATTTTTGTGTTTTCGGGTAACATGAGGGTTTAGACGTTTACAGAATTGGGAAAGGAATTGGAAGTTTGATGGGTTTGTTGCGAATTTGTCTGCGAGGTATTGTAGCCTATTTTCGATTGGGGAGATATCATCGATTTTCATTGAAAATAAAGGAATGTCAATAAAAAATACTAATAATCCTTTCTCATATAAATAAAAGCTCTTAAAATCAATTCGAATTATTGCCCATTAAGCAGTCGTAAATAACCGAATTGGAAATGGATCTGAGCTAATAAATTGCATAATAAATCCATTATATTACGGTTTTTATATTGCCAATAAAAATTATTTCAAAAAGTTTATCGTTAAGTTTAATAACGAAGCAACTCGTTAATAACAATAATGTTTATTTACGGCTTGCATGAGCACCAGAAAAATTGTCACAAGTGTTGTAACGATTCTGATAGTTTGAAATATTTATAAAGTTAATATGTAATAATAGACAAGTCGCATTTTATATAACTAATTAATATTTTCTAAATATGTGTATTTTGATTATTTGGGTCGATTATTTTAAAAATAACCTAAGTCTATTTGTCAATTTTTTGTTGTTGCTTGTACTGACTCTTTTAATTTAAAGTTTGCTTAACAACAAATTTGAGTAGGGTATATTAACCCTAACGATTAATGGGCTAGTATACTACTTAACTAAAAATTGTTGTTTATGACAGCATATCTTAAATTATGCCTGAGGCAACAACAAAAAATTATAAATGGGCTTAGGCCTCTTTCAAAATTATCGGCTCATTTCATCATTATTAGTTTTTTTTATAAATCTAATATGCGTAAAACTTAAGTTCTTCCTAATTGATGTTAGAATCAGTATTTATGTAACTTTGACTAAATTGATATTGAAATCAGTGTTTACGTATTCTTGATTTATTAGATGTTAAATTAAATATTAATGCAACTTTGACTTACTTGATGTTCAAATTAGTCTTTATGTAACTCTGAATTAATTAAAATAACAAAAAGTGTTCATACAGCTTTGACCTAATTTATGTTATAATGAGTTGTTGAATATCTCTCCTTTAATTAATAATAAAATCAGCTTGTATGTATCTCGAACATAATTGGCAAAATCCTAAATGGATGCTAAAATCAGTATTTATGTAATGTGGACATAATTATTGTTAAATTAGTCTATACGTAACTTTGAATTAATTAAGGCAAAAATCGATGAAGCTACATGCAAACAAAAATAATTCAAATTAAAAACTATTTTAATTCGAGAAAATATGCTTACGCTTCTAATACTTTGCACACTTTAATCATAACATATATACAGAGAGTTTGATGTAACACCGAACATTTTCATAACGAGAATTTTTTTTTGAAGTATCCATATGCATACGTTGCACATTTTCCGGTGATCGGTTTATTAAATGAATCCAATTTGAAGCTTAAAGCGAGTGTTTTCCACTCCCAGGCTAAGCATGAAGTAAAATTTCGAGTTTAGAAAAGCCTGAAAATTTGGTTTGGTCGCGTAGCGCGAAGCGCGGAGCGGCCAAACCAAATTTTCAGGCTTTTCTAAACTCGAAATTTTACTTCATGCGCCACCGGTACAAAACACTAATTCAATGTAAAGTTTAGCGGTGTGTTTTAAACTTCGTAATATGTCAGTGTTTTGTACCGGTGGCGCATGAAGTAAAATTTCGAGTTTAGAAAAGCCTGAAAATTTGGTTTGGCCGCTCCGCGCTTCGCGCTACGCGACCAAACCAAATTTTCAGGCTTTTCTAAACTCGAAATTTTACTTCATGCTTAGCCTGGGAGTGGAAAACACTCGCTTAAATCTTCGAATTGAAATCTTTTAATAAACTGAGCATCGAAAAATGTGCAACGTATGCATATGGATACAAACAATAAGTCTTAGTTAATAAGACAACGTCAATAATAAATATCTATTGAAACAACTACTTCCCGTGCAAATACACTTTCGGATATTGAATTATACAATGAAATATTGAAAATCTTATTTTATTTGATTTGTTACAACGCTCTATCAAAGTATACGTGAATACATTTAGGTGAAATTCTGTTCAAACCAACTAACAAATAAAAACGAAAAATGAAAGGAGAAATTACAATAAATTAGAAATAAAAGGACTTGGATTAAAACTAATGGCTTAGGCTATCTATAGACGCGTTTGAGATGTATCTTTCGTCAGTAGAGCTAGCAAAGCTCTACTGAAGAGAGATACATCTCTTAAAAAAACATATTTAAGAATAAAATTGAAATAAACTTACTTGACAAAAAGTGTCGTGTGTGGTGTGAACAGGTACACATAAATGGATTGAGTGAAAATATGGTCGGTATTTATAGGCAAAAAGGGATTATTTCATTAGCAGGTATGAACAATATAAGACCTGATTATTTATCTCACGGTACAGTTTAAGCAAGAATAATTTAAATTCAAAACTATTTGAATTTGCTTTGACTTAATTGATGTTAAAATGAGTTATTGAGTATTTCTCTTTAAAGTGATATTAAAATTAGTTTTTATGTATCTCGGACTTAATTGATATGAAAATTAGTCTTTGATTAATATCAAACAACTCCTAATAACTCACAATTGGTCATATTAAAAATTCCTTGTCCTTTGTGCAGTTTTAATAATAGCCCGTTCCCGGTTGTTCTCTAAAACGAAACCAAATTAGCGCTCGCGCTCAATTATTCATTATTCATACACGCGCCAAAGTAACAGGGCCGGCCCTCTTCATTCAGGCCCGCGTATTGATACAGGAATACCGAGAGTTCAAAGTAGGTTAATCGAAATCGTACTTCGCGCAATGGCAGAATGAGATACGTCAACCCGAGCCCTTTCGACATTTATCCTCAATTTAGTTTCCATTTATCACCCCGGCTCTGCAAAACATCGACTAATGCTAAGACGGAGAACGACACTATCGAAATAAGGCAATCTTGTGCTCGAAGATTTACAATGATTTACAAGTACTTTTATTCGTAAAGCTTTGGAATAACAACCCGCATTTTTAAATACTTTCACTCGTGAAATAATAATCCACAATTTCAGTAATGTAATAAGTGGAAAGAAACCTACTTAAAAGATAAATATACCACGTCAACATGTTAAAGAAAATAAAATAACTATAAAAACCATTGCGCAGTTAATTAGTCCTTATCGAATCCCAGACTTAGTAGCATACTTATCTACTCTTTTTCTCATACTTACATTAATATCTAAGTTAAACTACCTAATTAGTATAGTATAATGCTGTACCATAATTTCTTTGAGTTCGAAATGCAGGGAGTTTTTCTTTTAAGTATACGTATTCCAAATTCAGCTTATTTTTTTAAAATCTTTAGATATTCGTTATTTTATCCAAAGAGTTCAATTTGAAGCTTTAAACGAGTGTTTTCCACTCCCAGACTAAGCATGAAGTAAAATTTTGAGTTTAGAAAAGCCCTGTGAAAATTTGTCGAGGGTCGCGCAGCGACCCGAGACAAATTTTCTGGGCATTTCTAAACTCGAAATTTTACTTCATGCGCCACGCGTATTAAACACAAAAATATTGTGAAACTTATGTATATTTGAACCTCTCTTGGAATCAGTGTTTTTTACGCGTGGCGCATGAAGTAAAATTTCGAGTTTAGAAAAGCCCAGTAAATTTGTCTCGGGTCGCAGCGCGACCCACGATAAATTTTCACGGGGCTTTTCTAAACTCGAAATTTTACTTTATGCTTAGTCTAGGAATCGAAAACATTCGTTTAAAGCTTCAAATTGAGCTTTATTAAAAAAATAACCAATATCTAAAGATTTAAGGAAAATAAGCTGAATTTGGAAAACGTATACTCCCTGTATAGAATGTATAGAATTCAAAGCTATCTTGAATTAAAAAATAATTGTTTACACTGTTAGTTTGCAAACAAATTAAATATGAAATAATTCGTCGTCATTTTTGTAAAATTAAATATTTTCTTTGTAAAAAAATTCAGAATACATCTAAGTTATTGAATAAATATTTATCATCAATGTGAGCTGTCAACTGGAAATGTTCTTACTAGGAGTGCCAACCCCGACGTATTTTCCAATCCCGGGATTTTCGGAACAATGGTCATGTAATCCCGAGAAAAAAATACAAATATTTAATTTTAGAAGATTTATTTAAATTATTAAAATAAATTATTATTTATTAATTTGAAATTAATAAACTAAACATATAAATATTAAAACAAAACATATAATGTAATAACAAAACATGTAGATTGGACATATATACAGGGTGATCCAGAATCAACGTCCTTAATTGAAAGGGCAAAATCCAGGTGAAATATTCTAAGAAATTGTTTCTTGCTGATGTGGAATTCCCGCTCTAATTAGATATATTCAAGCGCGAACAACGTTTTTAATAAACGTATTACAAGATCCCGGGATTAGGATTTTTTAATTTCAGTTTTTTTGGGATCGTTTTTTAACGTGATTCCGGGATTCCGGGATTTAGGACACCCGGGATTGACAACCCTAGTTCTTACCCTATACCGGTATAGGGTAGAAAAACCCAAATTAACAATATATATTTATTGTAATTATATTATATTATCAATAAAGATATATTGTTAAAATTTAGATTGAAATAAAGAAGATGCTGCAGACAATTGTGTTAGAGAACAAAATATTTAACCCAGCATGAATAATTATTGCATCCGTAATTCTTCAGCTATGAAAGACTTCCATCGCGTGAATTATCTCCATGCACCAGCTAGACACTAACAAATATATCATTTAATTTAACATGAACACCCTTTCAGTTATTACAACTTGTACAAAGTGCGGATGCGCGCCCCATTGTTAATCAACCGAATGATAGATGGTATTAATAAAAGTACAGCAGATTAGAAGTTCTCTCACATACACACACACATATGCACGTACATTCGTGAACCGATTAGAAGTTCTCTCACACACATATGGACGTACATTCATCCGAACGCACATCAATCTCTATTTGGACGAAAAGCGCACGTCACCGCCAAATGACGCGCACAAAGCGTTCCGAGGTGCGCGCCATGAAAAGGGAATTAAAAACAAATATCGGTAAATGCTCGTGCTGCCGCTGACGCTCTCCAATTCGAGTTATCAACTAGAATTCCTGCTAGTTCGATGGGTTAGGAATGCAATATAAGGGTCTCTCTCGAAAAGGGTGCTGAAATATTATGTATTATTCAGTGGGATTCGCTCAGTGAAAGGGTAGTTTCTTTAAGAGATTATTAATATGAATTCTTTATTTACGCCTAAATAGTGTTTTCACCAGTGCCGGCTCGTCCATAAGACCTGGGGGGCTGCAGACCCACCAGTATAAATTGAAAGACCAGGGGTGGGGAAATAAGTAAAACTTTAATTTGTTTCTCACTGATCTCATTCATAAGTAAATACTTTTAAAGAATCTAAAAACGAATTAAAAGTAATATCGACTTTCGGCAAAAATATATTCTCGTTGAGACTTCTCCAAATATTTATTGAAACAACTATTTCTCGAGCTAATCTCCGATAGATATTGAATTATACAATGAATATTTGAGTTAAACGACAGATTTACTGTTCTATGCATAATTTATATGCAAAATGCAACATCAGGTCTAAAACTAAATAAACAAACCGGAAATTGAAAAATATGTATATATAAATAAAGTCTTAAGCCATCTATAGACGCATTTGGAGATTTATCCCTCATCAGTATAGCTATACTTTAGATTTTTAATACAGGAAATCAAATTAAATTGAAAAATTTAGAAAGAATGAATATTAATTGAAAGAATCTTAGGCGATCTTAAAGAAAAAGTCTTAAGCCATCTATAGACGCGTTTCGAGATTTATCCCTCATCAGTATAACTATACTTTAGACTTTCAATACAATTATTTATTTATTATTATTAAAATAAACAGAAACCTCATAGGGTTGTTGAAGTTCGTCGTTGAAACAGGTACACAAAACTGGGGCTAGTAAAAATAAGGGGACGTTATACTTATATTATTAGAATTTATTTTTTTTCAGCATGAAGTAGATAAATATTTCGACGTGACAAGCTTGATTTATTTAAGCCGCACTGTTCTCTTCTAAAGTAAGTAAATAAAAAATGGTGTGTATTTATAATTAAATCCGCTGTAATTTTAATATATTCCATATGAAATAGGAGTGAATTCAGCCGCAACGTGTAATTTTATCCTTCGCTAGCTCCGTAAAATAAACCCGATTCTCAAGAGGGGCACGTTTTATTCATGTGTGTACATTCACTTTTTCTACCTTGAAATTTATATCACTAGATAATGTTTCACACTGTTTATTAAGTCCGTATATTTTAGTAAATATTGATAATATTTCAATAACTATTCGTGTGCAGTTCTATACAATAAAAAATGCACACACTTACTCCTGTTTTACATGTAAATATAGATTAAAATTGAAGTGGTTGCTATGGCAAAAGGTAAAAATTTGATAACCTCCAGTAAATTATTTTCAAATTTATTTTCAGTTAAAAAAAACAGAATATCATTAGCAAAATACTATCGGAATCGGGTTTAATTGTTGTACGCCTACACTTTTTTTATTAAATAGAACTGTACGTATCTTTATATCTATCGTTACATTTATTTTATTATTTGGTAATGAAAATTTCACGTGAATAGATCCACGGAGAGTCGAAAATCCCGGACGGAAGTCCCTTCCGGTTTCCGGTAGGGCGAGCACGCGGGCCGGAATCGGCTCCTCTGGGGACGCCATAAAAATGTTATTTTTCAATATCCCTAACGCGGGTCTTGCAAACTTTAACGATTCCAATAAAAGGGAACGTATAAATACTTATAACAAGTTCCTCTGAATGATCCTATATGTAAACCCACATGTAAGAAATATATTTAATCATGCAAAATATAAGTATTTAAAACATGTTATTTATTACTGTAGAGCTTGTTTAAGGTGTGAAACTACAGTATTATGCGAATTAATGTGAACACAAGGATTGTTTTCGTAAATATTGTTTATTTAAAATAAAACTATTGTTAGACATATATATGAAATATGTCCTCACTTTGCTGTAATCACGGCTTGAACTTGCCTCGGCATGGAGTCAACTAGATTTTTACAATTATTCTTGATTATCACTTTATTAAAACACTTAATTTGTTTATGTTCCAAAATTATATTTAATGTACTACAACAATTGTTTCACCACACTGCGGCTTCATCAGGAAGATGAATGGTGTGTGGTAAAACAATTGTTGTAGTACAATAAATATGATTTTGAATCCTAAGCAAATTAAGTGTTTTATTAAAGTGATATTATGGAGTTTCAACAACTAACAGCCTCAACTATACAGTATTCTTGATTACCTCCTCTCGATACCACACCTGAATTACTGCGTCCACCATCTTGGTTTTCGTCGTACAGTCCATCTTTTGTAATTTGGCATTGCAGATCGCCCATAAATTCTCAATAGGATTGAAATCCGCTAAATTTCCAGGACAGTCCAAAATGCGAATCTTCTTGTCCGTGAAATATTTTGCCATAGTCTTCGAAGTATAGCATAGAGCTAAGTCTTGTTGAAAAACTGCATTGCTGTTGGTTTTAACTATCTCTAGTTCCTCAGCCAAACATTGATCTAGCATTGCTTTATATTTTTCACTATTTATCATTCTTTTTACTGGAATAAGTTTGCCAGGTCCCTAGTACGAAAAATAGCCGCAGAACATCTTTTTAACGGGATGCTTGGCTGATTGAACAATATGGGCTGCAGTAAGTTTTTCATCCACCCTCTAACGAACGAATTTTGATCGCTGGCCCTGCCTTAGAAAGTGTGTTTCGTTTGAGAACATCACCTTCCTCCAGTCATTTTTGGTTTAATTGGCTTATTTTTTGGCCCAATTCAGTCTCTTTTTCATCATAGAGGTAGTCAAAAGTTGTTTTTTTTCTGTGGCCTCGTGGCTTTTCTTCTACCTTCCAAGAGTCTTCTGCGTACTGTAGAGTCATGGATTTTCACCCCAACCCGTTGTAAATCTTGCTGAAGGTCGTGGCTTGCTTTTCTTGGATGCAATTTGCTGTTTCGCAGAAGGCTGGCTTTATCTCGAGAAGTGGTCTTCCTTTTTTTCCACATTTTCCTATTCGCTGCACTTCAAGAGATCCAGTCTCTTTCTTCTGCTTTAATAGTTTATACTTTACTGTGTCATTAAGGTATGCTCACTAAGCGTGATGATCTTTTTTCTGATTCTTGGAATAACAATCATAATGCCAAAGAAATCTTAAAAAAACTTGCAAATGATCGAATATTATTGCAAAATATCAAAAACTCTCAAACATAACCTAAAAATAATGGCGATCAAGGTTAAATGATTTACTATCAACTGTCAGAATGGGGATAACAAAATAGTATTTTTTTGGTCGTGTTCATATTAATTCGCACAATACTGTAGTTATATCAATTTGTTTTTTTGAATTACATGAAGATTTGAACTAAACTTGGAATAAAACCACTAACACTTTCTACGCAATAATTTTCATTTTGCTAGCTAGATGTACATTTCAAGTACTGCGTACTCATTATCAATAGCTTACTAAAACTAGTTGCTTTTTAATAAAACACGTGTGAGTTCATCATTGTCTTTTTTTCCTTGCAGAAACACAAAAACACAGTAAATTTTTCTTCTCAACTTCATGAAATTTTAATATCTCTGTGTACAGTAGAGTAATTTATGCGGAGATTAGGGAAAATATTCCGAAAAGGGGATTACTTACTTAAGGGCCGATATTAATTAGCGCTAGGTTAATTCAATGTGCTTATAATATCCCTTCCATATTCCTGGTGTAATCCGGCGGCATTACCGTTTTATAATTACGTACAACTAATTGAATTAACATAGTCACGTAACACAATTAACATTTAACGCAGTCATCGCTAATGCACCCATCGCGGATTTTGACGTTTTAAATAGTAAAACGTGAATTATAATCGTGTTAAAGCCCCGCAGCGAATGTAATATTATTAATTAAACGTTTTACGTAACGAAATTATTAATATTGTTTTTTTTTAATTAAATTCTTTTATTATTTTTGAATTCATGAAAAATAGAAAACATAATTGCGCAAATTATTGGATACAGAATGTAAAAACAAATTTTCTAATTAAAGGGTAGGGGGATAAAACCTAATAAGTCCAAAAAGTACCGAAAATAGTTTGTGTAGCTCAGAACTAATAATTTACTGAAAGTTACTGTGTTACTTGGGAAAAATAAAAGTTAAGGATTTTCACGTAGGAAACCTCAACACTTTCAGCCCTGGAATGTTTCTGGTGCCCAAAATAATGTTTTGTACACGGCATATTATTTATTCTTCAGATATTTGTTTTTTTGCAAATATTGTAAATTGAAGTTTCATACGAGTGTTTTCCACTCCTAGATTAAGCATGAAGTAAAATTTCGAGTTTAGAAAAGCCTGAAAATTTGGTTTGGTCGCATAGCGCGAAGCGCAGAGCGACCAAACCAAATTTTCAGGCTTTTTTAAACTCGAAATTTTACTTCATGCTTAATCTGGGAGTGGAAAACACTCGTTTAAGACTTCTAATTAAACAATTTTAGAAATGCAAACGATTGTCAGAAAAGTAGCTCATGCATACATGTATGTACAGGGAATTCTTTTTTTAAGTATACATATCCTGATAATTATAGCGTTTTTTTTAAATTTGCGGAAACTTGTTGTTTCAAAGCGGTTAATTTGAGGATTTTAACGAGTGTTTTCCACTCCTAGACTAAGCATGAAGTAAAATTTCGAGTTTAGAAAAGCCTAAGAATTTGGATTGGCCGCGTAGCGAAGCGGAGCGGCCAATCCAAATTAGGCTTTTCTAAACTCGAAATTTTACTTCATGTGCCACGCTTATGCACACTGATTTACAGTGAAGTTCAAAAAACACACATACAACAACGATTATAGCTAACCTAATATACGTTACAATTATTAGGTTGCCTACAATCACTGTTTTAAACAATTTGTTCAGCGCAGAATTTGACTTACGTTACGCGGCCAATCCAAATTTTCAGGGTTTTATAAACTCGAAATTTTACTTCATTACTAGTCTGGGAGTGGAAAACTCTCGTTTAAAGATTCAAATAGAAATCTTCTAAAAAGACAATAAATTGTAAAATTTACAGTGCATGCATACCTGAAAGAAAAAATCCCTGTACATTTAAAAAACAAATTCCTAGAATGTTTACTAAACTTTAGTAATGGCAAATGCAACCGTCAGGGCCGAAAGGGTAACGGGAAACAAACAAAGGGTTTACCAGTTATTCACGAAATAAGAAATATCACAACCTGTGAAACATACAGAGTTCTGAATTTTTATTTTATTCTCTTGCATAATTTAAAAATTGTGACTATTTTTTTTCCCTTAAACTGTATAATAATTTGCAGATTATTTAAAAAATATATAAGCGAATTTATCGTCAACCTGCAATCATTTTCTCTCTATCTGATTTTTTAAACTCTTCATTGAAACAACTACAGAATAATTCAATAAATTATAAACCGATAATTACTATCAATAATTAAAGAGAAAAGGCGAAGAATTAAGGTTTAATCAAGTCCGAAGTGATCCAGGAAACTTCAATTAAGGTGACAAATCGATAATAAGATTGAATGATTGAAACGAGTTGTCATGTTATCTCTTATCAGATATGTCAGATAAGTTTGATTTACATGTATTCAATATTTAACCTGTCGTATGAATTAAGGGCGGTGTTCACGACGTGTTTTTTTTGCGACGATCAACGTGTTAAATGATAAATTATATTAATAAGTTGAGTATTTATACAATTCATTGTTAAAACGTCAAGTTTTTTCTCTGACTACAAAACATTTCTAAGATAGAATATAGTATACAATATAAAACATATTAAAATTGAACTATTAAAACTTTATGACCTGGCGCATTTACCATTTCAACACCATCCATTGATTATTGAGTTGTTCCATTTTGAATGATTAACTCTTTGGAACATAACATGCAATCAACATATGTTTAAACATGGCAAAGTGTTATGAATTTATTAATGCATTGATGCGGATGTGAGTGTACGCTGTAACGACAGTTTTGGTTTTCGAGGAGAGTGAAGTTAAGACAGAGTCCTCATTAAAACTGATTGCTCCAATTACTCCGGACTTCAGGGAACACGAACTTTGTTACACTATTCATTTCGACTAGTAAACCTACTAATTATCTAACTTGATACCGGCACTGGTGTAAGCTACTTTAATATTCTGATAATTTGCGATGAATTTGCAAACCAGGCCCCAATTAATCGTGCATCAACGATCTAAATATTTACTCACAAATTATTATTACCCTGTGATTTGTTGATCGTTTTATTTATTTTAATTTTAATTTTTATTTAAATGTTATTTTGAAAACATTTTATTACATACAAAGAGAATAGTTTTTTTTTGTTATTTAGCAATTAATTTTTACTATTAGATGCTGCTTACCCAGCATTTTTCTGCAAATCCACATAACAATTCTTCTATTTTATTTGCTGGATTTAATATAAATTATACTTTAAAACTGGATTCCTCTTTTTTATTAATCACTTATGCCCTTTTGTTTCCAAGTGATTCATTTGTTTTTCTTTGGCAAATTATATTTTTTCTTTTGAATATATTTTAGAAACATATAAAGGGTGATCCAGGTTGAACTTTGGGATTAGTTCTTTGAATAAAACACAAGATATTTGATAAATCCGAATTTTATTGTTAATAGTGTCAAGTATAAACTTGACAATTATGTATGAAATATGATGATTTAAAAACGAAAACACTTGGTTAAATTTCACTAACATTTTATTTATAAATATTAGTGAAATTTTACCAAGTGTTTTCTTTTTTAAATTATAGTTAAAAAATGTGAAGAAAGGTTATTAGTGCTTTATTTATCAATAGTTAAATATGTTTCACCACGTGAAAGATGAGAAACTTGTTCAAGATGAAATATGATGTCGTCCAAATGCCCTCCACAACTCTGCTAATATGTTACCATTCTTTTAGCGAAGTTTTCCGTAACAAGTTCCAATAAATGCGGTTCGATTTTAGCAATTGCACGTCTGATATTCTTCGTTAGTTCTGGAATCGTAGCAGGTTTTTTGACATAGACCCTTCAAATGGCTCCTGAGGCAAACGTCTAGTGAGGTTAGATCGTAAGACCTCGCTGGCAATTGATGTCGCCCTTCTGAGAGATAACATGACCAGGAAATTTGGTTTAAAGTAAAGTGGCTGTTTCACGTGCTTTGTGACATATGGCTCCATCTTGTTGAAACCACATGTCGTTTAAGTTCAAATCATTTGTTTTGTGGGAGAAAAAGTTGTTTAGCATCTCCCGATAGCATACACCGTTAACTATAATAGCCCTACCGGCCTCGTCCTAAAAAAAGTACGGACTAATGATTCTTGCAGCCTACAGTGCACGCCAACCAGTGCATTTTTCTGGATGCATTGGTTTTTATTGACTAGCATGTGCATTTTCACTACCCCAGATGCGACAAGTTTGGCGATTCACATACCCATTCAAATGAAACTGGGTCTCATCGCTTTATATGATTTTCATGTAAAAATCAGCATTCAATTCTTTGTTTTATGAAACCCACTTCACAATTGTACGGCATTTCTGGTGGTCCGCTGGTTTAAGTTCTTAGGTCAGTTGAATTGTATACGCCATTAATTGCAGGACTTTTTTAAATTCGTTGAGTAGTGCCATATGAAAGATTCATTTGCTGTGAACGGTGATGGATTGACGTGCTTGGTTCTTCTTGCACACTATCACGTATTCGAGCAATGTTGCATCTAAGCGACCTTTGCGTTAATGGTATATTAATAACCATACTACTTGTTTCAATTTTTTGCAGTAGACCACAAATTGCACGCTCACTTCAAACATTATTGCGTCCAAACAGTGGTCGAAGTTTCCTTCGCGTAATCGTAACTGATAGCCTGTTTTCATAATAAACTTGCACAATATTTACGCGTTGCTGCACTGTATACGGCGCCATGATGAATCTGCCATGTTTTAGATATCAACTGTTAAAGTGCACACTTCCAACATTCGTAGAACAAAAATGGTGCACAATTCAAATCACCCTTTATAATAAAATAATAAAATCAACAACACAATAATGTCAGCAGTAGAGTCTAACATTATAGTGTTATTTGTTGATTTTATTGTATATGTTTCTAAAACATATTTAAACGAAAAAAATATGATTTGTCGAAGAAAAACAAATGTCAAAACACGGGCAGTAATAAAAAATAAACATTCCATCCTTTCACCACATCCAAATTCAACCGTCTAGTTTCATATCCCCACATTCCTCCAATCTATTATTAAAACAGCCAAAACGACCGGAGCCGCTTTCTGTCCGTCCATCCGAATAACCGAATATGAAATTGTTGAAATGAAGATAAAGTCCGTTTTCCCGTAGCGCATATGAAAAAAATAAAAGGTTTCGATTCGCGTTATTGAATTTTCGAGAGGAGTCGGGGCCGTTAAATTTCACAGCCATAACCGACACACCATGCTACAATTCCATTACGCTCTAACGCCAATTCCGGACTTGGGAGATTTCTTAATTAACCTCCGGTTTAATAACTGGGATCGCTAGAATAGAAATTCTCTTGCAGAGGATATTATAAATATCTATAATTGGATTTGTTTTTCCACATATAAAAAAAACCCAACTGATTACAAACTTTTTTCGCATACATGAAGAAAATATCCAATTTATATACATGTGTATGTAAAGTAACTTAATTCTTGATTGCAAAAACAGCACTGCATAAAAATAGTTAATTTTGGATAAACTGTTGATTACCACAAACTTGTTTCGCATACATAAAGAGAATATCCAATTGATATACATTTTATTTGAGTATGCCCATAGGGATTTACATGGTTAATATTGTACCGTATGTAAACTTTTGTTGTCGTTTAAATTTGAAACAATTTTTTGTTTTCATTAATAAATCAAACACTTTTTTACGAAACCTTTATTGTTAAGAGGACATAAAAATGTTAGAATTCTTTATTTTAGCTTTCAAGATTAGCAAAAGAAATACTTACATTATCACATTTTCGCCAAGTTAATTTTTTAGCCTAATTATTTGTATTATTTATTTTAACTTTAAAAGCAAAAATAAAGAAATCTAACATATTTATGCCTTTCTAGCATTTTAATTTCGTAGAATTTTTTTTTATTTATCAATAAAATCAAAACATTGTTTCAAATTTGCATGACAACAAAAGGTAACATGGGATACATTTTTTACTATGTAAATCCTTTTGGCTATACTTAAATAAAACGTAGTGGATAGTAAAGCAACCTAATTCTTTAGACATGATGTGTAAAAATTACGAAAATGTTCGTGTAAACTGCAAACGTTTAGTAAAATAACAGCACAGTGTAAAAATAGTTAATTTTGCATAAATCGTGAGTATTTACCAAATGCTTGAAAACATAAGATCAACCGTATGATAAAGGAACCTCAAGCGAGTGTTTCCACTCCTTGTTTAAGCATGAAGTAAATATTTAGAGTTTAGAAAAGCCTAAAAGTTTGGATTGGTTATTTATATATTTACATGCGCCACGCGTATTCAACACCAATCTATTCTGAAGTTCGAAATTTAAAAGAATTGAAGTAGATTAGATTTGGTTAATGCCCGAGGAAAAGAATAGAACGTATTGTTGTGATGTGAACAATACTTTCTTGTGTCATCCCAGCGCACCCACCAAATAAATTTGATTGAAATGACTATAGAAAATAATAAGCAATATTTTCTCAATTTTTTGTATTAAATATTCTAAGAAATAAAACATCACAGTAAATTATTCTAAGAAATGAAATTTCTAGAATAATTTATTTTTAAGCATTGTATTTTTTACTTAAATTATGGTGATCAGCTATTTGTTCTTTCTTCGAATATTTAATACATAATTCTTAGTTAGGTTTTGAGGAAAGTGGAAGTTCTAAAATAATTATGCGTGTACATATTTAATAAACTATTTTACTCTCAATTTAAAAGTAAATAATCCCAGTAGTAGAGAAAACCCAACTCGCTTTTCTATTATCATTCTTTAACCCTTTCGGCCCTGACGGTAGCTTTTGCTACCACTGAGAATTTTTCTTTTATACATACATTTATGCATGAGCTGTAACGTTTCCGACAGTATTTTGTTTTTTAAAATAGTTTAATTTTAAACGAATATTTTCCATTCCCAGATTAAACATGAAGTAAAATTTTGAGTTTAGAAAAGCCTGAAAATTTGGTTTGGTTGCGTAGCGCTACGCGCTACGCGACTAAACCAAATTTTCAGGCTTTTTTAAACTTGAAATTTTACTTCATGCGCCACGCGTATAAAACATTGATGTTTGGTGAAGTTCAAAATATTCTACTAAAGCAGTATGCTAAAAACGTTTATTCTGAACATCACATCACATCAGTGTTTAGTACGAGTGGCGCATGAAGTAAAATTTCGAGTTTAGAAAAGCCTAAAAATTTGGTTTGGCCGCTCCGCGCTTAGCGCTACGCGACCAAATCAAATGTACAGGCTTTTCTAAACTCTACATTTTACTTCATGCTTAATCTGGGAGTAAAAAACACTCGTTTGAAAGTTCAATTTGAAATATCTCTAAAAGCAACAAATATCTGAAGATTATATAGGTATTTGATTGTAATTCACTTGGTTTGTTTTACTAATAATTAATTAATTCAATTATTTATTAGTAGTTTATTAGTAATTTATTAGTAATTTGTTAGTAAGACAAACCAAGTGAATTTCAGTCAAATACCTATATATTAATAGAAATGTTTTACCAAGTGATCAATGAGAAACAAGTTACCGATCTGAAGATTTACTGCGTATACAGTATATTGAGTTATGTATACTGAAAAGAAAAACTATCTGTATATCTGAGATAGTAATAAATAATATGCAGTGTACAAAACATTTTTTTGGGTACCAGAAAAAATCCAGAGCTGAAAGGGTTAAGATTTGTTTATTCAGTTGTTAACTGTATTACTTTTGAGAGTTGCATAATTAGCTTTTGTGCAGTAATCTGCAATTTTAGGTAAACTCTTTTAACTTTTAATTTAAAAATAAATAATCTTAGTAGAGAAGACCCAACTCTCTTCAATAAAATTCTTGATATTCAGTTATTTATTGTGATTCTTTAACAAATACACAAATCTATGTGAAAATCTAGAGTAGCGGGTTTTTCTCTTTTCGCGAGAGAAATTGAAAGCTCGAGTAAGATGTTATCAGCATCTATGCGGCCTGTCGCACGGAATCTCTCCCCCATAATGTTCCCCATAAAATATTCAATTTCTCGCGGATAACTCGGCGCTGCTGCTGCGGCCCTTTCTTTCTTCTTTAACGTCGAGCCTCCGTGAAAGCGAGCTTCACCTCATCAAATCGTTAGACCTTTCCTTATGTGTAGCCACACACACAGGGATGTGATACATTTTTCATGCCTTTTAACAACACAACAAAGCCTAGAAATTATGTCTTGCATACACAATTGCACATACGAAATTTTAACAACTAAACTATAATAAGTTGATAGTAAGAATATATAAGGTGTAAAGTGTGGAAATGATAATAATAATTTGAATTACGCACTATCTAGTAACCGCATTATACCACATTGTCATCTTGACGCGTATAATTGACATTACCTACACATGCACGTAATAGCTTTGACAAGTATATTACATGCTGACAGCTAAACAGTTGATTGATTAGTATCGTACGTTTCTCGAGTGGTTTGGCAATTGCATACTAGCAGAATACAACATATCCGCTCATATGTAATATGCTGCATACCACTCTCGTGACGTAATATATTATTATATGCTTAACAGATAATTAATTACAGAACAAAATTAAATACAAAATATATTTGAGGACCCTAGAAGTCAAGTGATACAAGTGCATACAACTTTATTTTTAGAAAATGTATTTCAAGCTTGATAAAACTAGTATTACCTATTATTAATCAATATCAGTAATATCGCAATGCAATCAAATGCGGTAATGTATCTAACACCAATATTAATACTTGTGAATCCAATTTTATAAATTTTGCACTTATATATATGTTAAGCGTTATCGGGCTTAATCGTAACTCAGTGTGGGGTCCAAGGAAAAGTCCAGCGATGTTCAACAAACTCACATTTATTTACACGTTATATACAAAACAACTTACTGGTACCGTGGCACCAATCGATCTCTGTTTAGGGTGTTAGCACCCTTGAAGAAATCTCCGATAAGCGGAGACAGGGGGGGGCGCGCGCAAGCGCTAACAATATATATGGGGCATTCCACGCCAAATCGGATACCATACGGCTTTTGCATCTCCGATTTGTTTCATAATTTTTTATGTTATAGTACCAAATGAGAGAGTATTCCGTGATTTTTTCCAATTTTATTTGTGTAGCTGCTTTCGAGATATCGATTTTTAAAAAACAAACGTTCCTTTTTTTAAAATGCTAATAACATTCATTCATTCATCTACCTGATGAAGCCATGGTGTGGTGAAACATTTGTTGTAGTACAATAAATCTAATTTTTAAACCTAAACAAATTTAGTGTTTTATGAATTGAGTACTTCAAGAAATTCTACACCAAACTCAGATTAGCGAAGGCTTATCTTTACAGCTTAAATTCTACTACACAGTTAGGCAGTACATTTCTATTCAATTTTATGTAAATATAAAAAGTAAGAGCTGTTATTGAAATGATAAATAATTTATAAACACAGGAGCGTATTATCTTTCGGTGGTTTTGATCAGAAGGATTAAATTCGGTAGGTTTGGGGAGAAAGAATCGCAAAGAATCCGAGTAATTCCAATTCCGCCCTCGCAGGAATGCTCGCCGGGCAAAAGAAAATAATTTAGTAATCCGGGTGTGCGGAGAAAAGGAAAACAAGCCAATCTCATTGAAATTAATTTCACAATAAAGATAGCCAACTCAAGTTGGGATATTCTCAAAATTTTACAATATTTTAGTCATAATATTGTTGTTATTTAACAACAAAGTTAGTATACTGTCTTTTTCTATTGATTTTTTACTTTTATTAATTGTATTTCACTATTCCTCAGAACTATTTCCTGCCTCTATTAAACAGACTTCTGTGTTTGTCAAACAATAGTATTGAAAAATAGTGAAATACAATTGACAAAACAGAGGAACTAATAAAAAAAAGTAGAATACTATAATAATATAATTAAAATGAAATGAAATGCACAACATTTAAAAGATATTTAAATTGCGCTACTTTTTACGATCTATAACAAATTTATCTTACAAAGATGAGTTTAAATATCCACTTTAAGCCGTCGGAGTATTAGCCAGGAAGGTAGTTCCATATCAAGCGGGACGAAATTAATTAAAAATATCACTAACTGTTTCTAATTTTCCTGTAATATTTGCTATATTCTACGACAAAAATTAAAGAACGAAACAATAAAAAAAAATTATCGTCAACATTTTAAACGTTACATTTAAAAAAAAATACGTAAAATTGCGAAATATCGGAAAATGCTCTCATATAAATATTCATACCGTCAGTTGCATTTGTCCTACAAACCCTATAACATACTCATTGTGAAGCTTATGGAACAGATTTGGTATGCAATAAATTGAATTTAGAAATATCTAATATTATAATTGTTATAAACAATTATATTATTTAAACTAACTTTTCATCATGAAGACCGCAATTTGAAATTTTGAAAAAAATACGATAATGTTCCATGATAAATTCGCTATAAATGTGTAAAGTTTCAAGGTGGTGCTTTGATGGCTTCTATTTTTTAAAACCAATATATAGATAAGTGACGCCACGCCGCACTGTGTATACTAATGCGAATAAATAAAATTCGCAACGGGTTTGTTAGCTCTGTAGAATCTGTAAAAATATAATCAGAGAAATTGAAAAACATGATGTTTGAAAGGTGTCCCGCTTGACATGGAATGAGTCATTTGTAAGACAAATTTCTTATAGATTGCGAAAGAATTGCACTATTAATATTTGTTGTTTCAATGGGTGTTTGTAAGACAAATTTGTTGTAGATTGTGAAAACTATCGCACTTCTAATATTTTTGTTGATATAATTGGTATATTGATACCGTGGATTATTATCTAATTAATCACAGAACACTTTGTAAAATATAAGAACTTTCTCTGTATGTAATAATCTATAACAAAATATATGCCATTACTTACTGTAATAAGTCAAATAAATTCGTATTTTTATTTGGTTTTTTCTAGGTTCATAATGCATTGAGCGAGCGTAGTTTATAAACGACGCATTATTTTAATGAATGAAGCAATAAAGTCCAGGCCGGCATAAATTACAAAATGAGCGCGCGGTTTGTTATTGGCTTCATTTCAATTTTCTTCTCGTGTGCAATTGAGGAAGTCTGCTATTGACAAGTGGGTTGCAGTAAATACCGCGAACGAATAATGCCAGTTTTTTTCAACTTTGCAATTTAAGCTTCAGTTCACGTTTAATACAACAGAAAATTAGATTTTTATTGAGCACTTATACGAATTTATTCTAATTTTCGAAGAATATGAAATTAATTTTAATTTTTCAGTGCTCAACAAGAACAAAAACGCACAGGGAATTTTAATTAATAACACTAATTACTTTTTTGTATTCACTTTTTTATTTTTAAGGTAACTAGTTTCGACTCGTCTGCGAGTCGTTAGTACCTAAAATTAACATTAAGATTCTTATATATACTTAAAAAT
The DNA here is from genome assembly GCA_932526585.2 of Philonthus cognatus. Taxonomy (NCBI): domain Eukaryota; kingdom Metazoa; phylum Arthropoda; class Insecta; order Coleoptera; family Staphylinidae; genus Philonthus; species Philonthus cognatus. The sequence goes on from OW052244.1 coordinate 11,697,310, forward strand.
TAGGAATCATGTAGAAACGCGTCAAAAAGAGGGGTGTACATGAGTTTAGTCTGGTCGTTTATTAAAACCAAACTCAACATGTTCAAGTTTTGTAACTGATGAATTAACATTGTATTTTTTGAACATTGTATTTAAATGATGGTTCATTTTTGACTCATGCATTGTTTTAATAAATTTCTTATTTTCTGGTTCTAAAACTGGTTTTAAATTGGTTATGGATTGCATCTTATGCTGTCTATTGATTAATTTCTAAATGGTTGTCTTATTTTAGCTTAAAGATTCAGGTATTATAAATATGAATTCAAATTCTTTGTTTTTATATTTTCTTTTGAAATTGAGAGAATTACAGCCCTGTAACTCATACTGTTAAAAAACAGCCCTCTTTGCATTAAAAATTGAAACATACATTTTTAAAAAATCTAAGAAATTTACGAAAAGACTCAACATTTTAAAAATCGGCGAAACCCCTAAATCAACGTCAAGATTTTGAAAATCAACTGAAATCTTGGATATTCACAAAAAAAAATAAACGCAAATCGTCAGGAAGTAACCTAAACCGTCATATATTTAAAAGATAACGGTTTTTAACATACGAAACTTACAAAAAAACATCAATATTTTATTAATTAAGGGATGTTTTGGAGATTTACGAAAAACCGTCAGGACTTTTGAAATTAGCGAAAATCATGAAATATTCATGAAAGGCGGAAAAATATTGAAAATCAACGACAATCTTAGAAATTCATAAAAAGCGTCAATATTTTTATAATTAATGAAAATCTTGCAAATCAAAATCGCGATGGGCGTTTCAATATTCAACATTTTTCGTTAATTATAAAAATATTGACGCGTTTCATGAATTTCTAATAATGTCATTAGTTTTCAATATTTAAACGCCCATCGCGATGTTGTTTTGTAAGATTTTCGTTAATTATAAAAATATTGACGCGTTTCATGAATTTCTAATAATGTCATTAATTTTCAATATTTAAACGCCCATCGCAATGTTGTTTTGTAAGATTTTCGTTAATTATAAAAATATTGACGCTTTTCATGAATTTCCAATAATGCCATTATTATTGGAAATTCATGAAAAGCGTCAATATTTTTATAATTAACGAAAATCTTACAAAACAACATCGCGATGGGCGTTTAAATATTGAAAATTAATGACATTAGAAATTCATGAAACGCGTCAATATTTTTTTATTAACGAAAACCTTGAAAAAAAAAATCGCGATAGGCATTTAAATATTAAAAATTGACGACAGTCTTAGAAAGTCATAAAAAGCGTCAATATTTTTATATTTATAAATAATAAAAAAAATCGTGATAGGTATCAAATTTTTGACATTTAAATTACACGAAAACTGTCAAGATTTCTAAAATCAACGAAAATTCAGAAAAATTGTTATAATTTTAGAAACTAATGGAAAATTACGATATATTTATACAATTTTAGTTAAATTTCTAAATATCGACGATGTTTCGTAAATTACTTAAAATTTTCAAAATTATAACTCTTTTCCTGAATTTCTTAGATGTTTGCTTCTTTTAGAAATCTTGACAGTTTTTGCATAATTTAATTTTCAAAAACTAGACACCTTTAGCGATTATTGTTCAAGATATTCATTAATTGTAAAAATATTGACGCTTTTCATAAATTTCCAAGATTTTCGTTAGTTTTTAATATTTTACAGCCATTCATAATTTTTACTTTCCCCCGTATGTAATACAAAGGGAAAGTATTGTTTTCGTGAAAATTTTCGAATCAAAAATTTCAGCGGAAATATCCGTTTTGAGGTCCCCTGAGTCGAATAAGACCATTTTTGAAAAATGTCTGTCTGTCTGTCTGTCTGTCTGTGTGTCTGTGTGTGTGTCTGTGTGTGTGTCTGTGTGCGCTGTTCCGCAAAAACCGCTAAAGATATCGAGATGAAACTTGAAACTTAAGCTTTTTGTTACAATCGGAAGAACTGAAAAGCTTTTGGTGAAAATCGGAAAACCGGAAGTGGTACTTTACTCTTAGCGTTTTTCAGTTTTTTCAGATTTTTTCAATAAATGTTCATCAAACAAAAAATTCTTTCAAATAAAAGTTGTAGATAATAACAAAATGAAGATGTATTGTTCATTTACTTTTTGTCATAGCACTCTTAGTTTTTGAGATATTTCAAAAGTTGTGTGTTTTATCTAGTTATTGAGGACCACTTCGTAATATGTTATAAAAAGAAGAACGTTTTTCGGGAACTTTCAAACACAATTTTCTACAGGGTGATTCATTAGCCTCTTTACAAACTTTAAAAAGTGATTTAATACGCAATTTACGGGGAAAGTACTATGATGGACACATCACCATTTTTTTTATCAAATTAACGAAAATGACTAAGATTTAAAAAATGTACGAAATTCATGAAGTGTCAAATTTTTAAAATCTAGGAAATTCACGAATATCGTTAGGTTTTAAGAATTGAAAATTTTTTTTTAAATTCATAAAAAGTATCAAAACGTTCAAATTTAACGAACATTTAATTTAAGAAATTCAGAAAAACCGGCAGCATTTTCAAAATTCAGAGAAATTTCATGAATAACCAACATTTTTTAAGTTAATAAATACTTAGAAAATTCATTAAAATTGACAAAAATCTGAAAACTGAAGGAAATTCTAATAATTCATGAAAATCATCTAAAGTTTTAAAATTAACAATCATTTATAAAACGCAGTTAAACTGTTAGAATTTTCAACTTTGAAGTGTTGGAATTTCATTAAAAACTTCTTCAACATTTATTTTTAAGTTAACAAATATTTAAGAAATTCAGGAAAATTGCTAAGTATTTGTAAATTAAAGACAATTATGAAAAGTAACCAATAAGTAAAAATTTAGGATATTCAAGAAAACTGTTAAAATTTTGAAAATTAATGGAACTTTTGGAATTTCATGCAAAATTTCCAACATTTTTTAAGTTAATGAAACTTTAGGAAATTCATATAAATCGCTAAGAATTTGAATATTAAAGAATATCCTGAGAATTCATGAAAAGTTTTTCAAATTAACAAAAACCTAAGAAATTCAGGAAATCAGTCAGAGTTTTGCATATTAAAGGAAATCTTTGAAATTTACGACCAGCTCTAAAAATTAAACAAAAGAATGGAAATTCACCAAAAATCGTCAAAACTTTAGTACTTAACTAAAATCTTGAAAATTCAATAAAATTCTTATAAAACTAAACGAGTGTCTTCCACTCCCAGACTAAGCATAAAGTAAAATTTCGAGTTGAGAAAAGCCAGAAGAATTTGGATTTGGACGCTACGCGTCCAAATCCAAATTCTGGCTTTTCTCAACTCGAAATTTTACTTTATGCGCCACGCGTACAAAACACTGATTTAAAGTAAAGATATTGAAGTTTCAAGAATTTACCAAAAATTTAGGAAATTTACGAAAACTACCAAGATTTGAAAAATCAAAGAAAATTCATGAAAAGTTAACGTATATTTAAGAAATTCAGCTAAAATTTCTTGGAAAACTTCAAAAATCTTTAAGTTAATAAATATTTAAGAAATTCATTAAAATTGCTAAGAATTTAAAAATTGAAGTAGATTTAAGAAATTCATTAAAATTGCTAAGAATTTGAAAATTGAAGTAGATTTAAGAAATTCAGTTAAACCCTCAGAATTTAAAAAATTAATGAAAATATTGATATTTTTTGGAAAACGTCAACATTCTTTAAGTTAATAAATATTTAGGAAATTGATTAAAATTGCCAAGAATTTGAGAATTGAAGAAAATTTTCGAAAGTCATGAAAAGTGAAGTAAAGTAAATTTACGTAAATTTTAAAAATGTAGGTAAACTGTCAGTATTTTGAAAATAAACGAAAATCTTGGAATTTTATGAATAACTTTAAAGTTTTTCAAGTTAGCAAATATTTAGGAAAATGAAAATTGCCAAGAATTTAAAAACTGAGAGAAATTTTAAAAATTTATGGAAAGTATCTACTTTTAAAAATGAACTAACATTTAGGAATATTAGAAAAACATTCAGAATTAGCTATAATCTTGGAAATCATCATAAATCGCCAAAAGTAAAATCGTGAAAATTCATCAGTATTTTCATAAAACTAAACGAGTGTCTTCCACTCCCAGATTATGCATGAATTAAAATTTTAAGTTGAGAGCAGCCAGAAGAATTTAGATTTAGACGCGTAGCGTCCAAATCCAAATTCTGGTTTTTCCTAACTCGAAATTTTACTTCATGCGCCACGCATGCAACACTGATTTAAAGTAAAGATGATGGCATTTCATATTAAACAATATCACAAATGCCAATTGTCATAATCATCTAAAAATCATCTAAAGTTTTAAAATTAACAAACACTTAGGAAACGCAGTTAAGCCGTTAGAATTATGAACTTTGAAGTGTTGGAAGTGTTTCATTAAAAACTTCTTCAACATTTATTTTTAAGTTAACAATTATTTAGGAAATTCGTGAAAATTGCCAAGTATTTGTAAATTAAAGAAAATTATGAAAAGTATCCAATAAATGAAAATTTAGGATATTCAAGAAAACTGTTAAAATTTTGAAATATAACGGAACTTTTAGAATTTCATGTAAAATTTCCAACATTTTTTAAGTTAATGAAACTTTAGGAAATTCATATAAATTGCTAAGAATTTGAAAATTAAAGAATATCATGAGAATTCATGATAAGTTATTCAAATTAACAAAAACTTAAGAAATTTAGAAATCCGTCAGAGTTTTGCATATTAAAGGAAACTTAAAAATTTACGACCAGCCTTAAAAATTAAATAAAATAATGGAATTTCACCAAAATTCGTGAAAACTTTAGTACTTAACTAAAATCTTAAAAATTCAATAAAATTCTTATAAAACTAAACAAGTGTCTTCCACTCCCAGACTAAGCATGAAGTAAAATTTCGAGTTGAGAAAAGCCAGAAGAATTTGGATTTGGACGCGTAGCGTCCAAATCCAAATTCTGGCTTTTCTCAACTCGAAATTTTACTTCATGCGCCACGCGTACAAAACACTGATTTAAAGTGAAAATATTGAAGTTTCACAAATTTAACGAAAATTTAGGAAATGTACGAAAACTACTAAGATTTGAAAAATCAACGAAAGCTCATGAAAAGTTACCGTAAATTTAAGAAATTCAGCTAAAATTTCTTGGAAAACTTCAACATTCTTTAAGTTAATAAATATTTAAGAAATTCATTAAAATTGCTAAGAATTTGAAAATTCAAGTAGATTTAAGAAATTCATTATAATTTCCAAGAATTTGAAAATTGAAGTAGATTTAAGAAATTCAGTTAAACCCTCAGAACTTAAAAAATTAATGGAAATATTGATACTTTTTTGGAAAACGTCAACATTCTTTAAGTTAATAATAATAATAATAATAATAATAATCGTTTATTTCTCAGCAGAATAAATTCTATTTACAGAGAAAAATACAGTTTTTTTAAAATATACTAACTAAAAATAAACATTAATACTAAAAATATACATTAATACAAAATGGTAGAAATAAAGTAGAGTAGTGGATAAATTATCTGGCATATTTGATAACAAGAAACAAAAGAAAAGACTTATATTAACGGTGACAATGAGGTTCTGATATCAAGGGAGGTTATATTAAATATATCCATGTCTGGAACATTGTTACAGTGTCGTACCATGCAGTTTAAGGAAGAATAATGGAGAACATTAGTTCTCGACACGGTGTATGCAAATGTACATCTGCTTCGGGAATTCAATCTTGGTACATAGAAATTAAGTTTTGACATTAAGTGGATATAAATATTTACGAAATTGATTAAAATTGCCAAGAATTTGAGAATTGAAGGAAATTTTCGAAATTCATGAAAAGTGAAGTAAAGTAAATTTACGTAAATTTTAAAAATGTAGGTAAACTGTCAGTATTTTGAAAATAAACGAAAATCTTGGAATTTTATGAATAACTTTAAAGTTTTTCAAGTTAGCAAATATTTAGGAAATTTCTGAATATTGCCAAGAATTTAAAAATTGAGAGAAATTTTAAAAATTCATGGAAAGTATCTACTTTTTAAAATAAACGAACATTTGGGAACATCAGGAAAACTTTGAGAATTAGCTAAAATCTTGTAAATCATCATAAATCACCAAAACTAAAATCGTGGAAATTCATCATTATTTTCATAAAACTAAATGAGTGTCTTCCACTCCCAGATTATGCAAGAAGTAAAATTTCGAGTTGAGAAAAGCCAGAAGAAGTTGGATTTAGACGCGTAGCGTCCAAATCAAAATTCTGGCTTTTCTTAACTCGAAATATTACTTCATGCGCCACGCATGCAACACACTGATTTAAAGTAAAGATAATGGCATTTCATATTGAACAATATCACAAATGCCAATTGTCATAATAATGTAATTGTCATGCGAACTTATGAACTAAATCTGACATAAATATATAAATCTGTTGAGATCTAAACATATGTTCTTATGTTTGCATCTTATGTTTTTAGTTACTATTCATTTTAAATTTTGATCGTGTTGGTGTTGTAATTTTTAATAATTTTTTATATTTATAGTTTTAATAATCTATGCTTTATGCCCAGAATTATAATTTATTAGTCATTAGATAACTATTTGTGGAGTAAATTTATTTACCTAGTAAACTAATGGGCAAATAAAATTGCGTATTATAAAGCAAGCCTACCAAATAAATAGCAGTTCTAGAAATAAATAATTTAATTAGTAGATTACAGACCGAAATTATACATTTTCATTGTGGCCATAGCTGGAACCACCAACATTTTATATTGAATTGCCAATATTTCAAACTCAATTGTCAATCAAATTATAAATTTAGTATAATTCCTTATAATTATGGAGAATAACCGTGGAATAGGACAGAATTACACAGAACAAGAAAAAGAAATCTTATAAGAAATTATAAAAGACTTAAACGAGTGTTTTCCACTCCCAGGCTAAGCATGAAGTAAAATTTCGAGTTTATAGAAGCCTGAAAATTTGGTTTGGTCGCGTAGCGCGAAGCGCGGAGCGGCCAAACCAAATTTACAGGCTTTTCTAAACTCGAAATTTTACTTCATGCGCCACGCGTACAAGAGACTGATTTCAAGTGAAGTTCACTTGTTCACAATATTTCAGTGTTTAATACGCGTGGCGCATGAAGTAAAATTTCGAGTTTAGAAAAGCCTGAAAATTTGGTTTGGTCGCTCCGCGCTTCGCGCTACGCGACCAAACCAAATTTTCAGGCTTTTCTAAACTCGAAATTTTACTTCATGCTTAGTCTGGGAGTGGAAAACACTCGTTTAAAACGGTAAATGGAACTAATTTAAAAATGCGGTTATGTCTGACTTGAAAAACTCTAGGTCTTCGACTTCTCAGAATGTCTTGTGGTTCGAATTAATCACTGTCACTACTATGAGTGAACTTAAATCTGACACGGATGATAAATAAATAAATATTTAGAATCTAAAGTAATTATAATAATATAATACACTTTTGACTTTTTACTGTCAAATCATTTAGAGAATAAAATTTACTTGGTAGAAAAACAAGCAAATAATTTACTGAGGAGATTTATTAGCCAAATAAAGTTATTTTGTGTTCATAATACCTAAATCTTTGAAATAAATTAATTTATTCCTAAAGTAAATTTTATTTAAGGAATAAAACATTTTATAATACCGGGCATTAATGTGTTATTTTATATTTTTAGTTGTACTATATTATATATTTTTTAAATGCACTTCGTTGACTAAATAAATAAAATAAATAAATAAACTAAATGTGACATAAACTAAATATCAATTGTTATGGGCGTATTCAACAGTACTTGCTTCGGCGGTACATATACTAAAATTGGAACAGGGGATTCAATTTTAAATATATCGTAACGGATCGAAACATGTGTCAGGCAACTGAAAATAAAAACATGGAACAATACAAGTGTTTAAGTTTACACAATGTAAAAATCTGGTTTCATCAAGAAAGTAGCAGAACAAGTCTCGAATATATAATAATTGTCAAAAAAAGTCAAAATATATGATAATTATTACAAAAAATCAAAAATAACAGTCAACATATATGGATGGATACGCCACTGTAGGATATAAATTGTTGAGATTATTAACATTTGTGGTATCTGTATTTGGTTCAATAATAGCAAAAATATTGTCTACATAATGTTAGCAAAATAAAATTAATTGTGAAGAAAGTGCAAGTGTTTTCACTCCAAGTTTACATAATGATATTAATCGTTTCAATTTTAAATTTAAATATTATATTAACTTAACTTCTATTCGTTGACATTTTAAATTTAGTATATACGCTGAAATATAAAATAACATGTGTAAACAATTTGTATTAACACGAAGATTAGATAAATAAATAAATAACATTAATAGAAATTCTACGAATAGTAATAAGGCTGAATGTCTCTAAGACCTGGCCCTGTGAAAATATTAAGATAATTATGAATTGGCATTCTAAAAATATAAACAGTCTTAAATATGGATTTTTGAACATATCACTAAAAGTTAGTAAGGTTCGCTCGCAAGATTTTTTTGTTTTGTAAGAATTATACAACATAATCTTAAAGACTTCATATCTTCACTAATATTTTAAGAGGGCCAGATGATAGGTCCTCTGAAAATATTAGTAAAGATATGAAGTCTTTAAGACCATGTTAAATATTTCTTACAAAAGAAAAAATCTTACGAGTCTTAAAGTTATTACTAACTCAAAATCGAGTATAATATTATGATTTATGGGGTGATCGCGGAGTGCAGTCACGCAGTCACTGGGGCCCCCGACTGGAGCCCTAGGTCGCCTCAGTATGAGTTATTATGGGCAGACGATACGTGTTCTCTGTGTTCTGTTGTTCGTGATAACGGGAAACATCAACCCTAAAATAAATGAGCTGTCCTGCGCGTCGAAAATTTAATGCGAAAGTGAAATGCACGAGGGGGCGCGTCGCATCGACGTCTCTTTCCATCCCCTCGAGTCTCGACGGATTCGGGACTTTGAATCGGGATTGGGTTTGGGATTAGAACACGTCTCTTAATCCCCCGATTGTTTCCATATCTGCCCCCCGCTCACACGCACGTTTTCGATAGTTTTCAAGGTGCCGTTGTTATTGTTATGGAACTGTAAATAATTATTAAAATCTTGTTAGTTTAAATAATATTAAGACTATCTAACAAATTAAAAGGGAATGTTAAAACTTATGAAACATTTTAAAACAATCTAATCAATATCAAGAGAATTTTTAAATTTATGGAAAATGTTAAAACGATCTAACAAAGAATAATTTGAAATATATTAGTCAACTTAGTGAAATTTAACCAAGTGTTTTCTTTTGCAAATCATAGTTGAATATGTTTCACCACGTGAAAAATGAGAAACTTGTTCAAGATAGAAGAAAATAATGTTTAAACCTAATGGAAAACGTATTCAATCTATTGCAAAAGCATCAATAGAAGTGACGATAATAACAAAATAATCTCACTGCGTGTATAACACATTAAAAGCGCAATAACTGTTATTAATAAAAAAAATACATCAATACAAGTTGGGATAATAATAAAATATTGTTCTAAAAGTGCAGTAAATGTTAATTTTAAAAAATACATCAATAAAAGTGCAGTAAATGTGATAATCGAAATTATTACAACGTTTGGAACATTAAAACATCTTTACGACCAAAATTAACTCAAAGTTATAATAATTATTGACTCGACGTTTAAAACTTTCAAACAATTTTACGATTCCACCCTAAAATAAAATCAAATTTATTATAATCGTCTGCGTGAAATGCAACAAAAATTAAAAAGACACATTTTAATGACCAAATATTAAATAACAATTCCTGCAACTCATTAAAAACATAAACCTTTATAGCTCTTAAAAAACGCGAAAATACAAAAGTAAAACCTAAATAATTCATTGAAAAATGCGATAATATACAGGATAATCGAAACAAACAAAAGATAAACTTTAGCTAAAACCTAATTCATTTAAACAAAATCGGAAGTGGAAATCACATCAAACCAAACTTACTTCTTTAGAGGAATATTTATTTTAATTAAAATAATGTGTAATTACCCACAAAACAAAAAGCTCCAGTGTATTCCTCGCTCAACATAAACTCTTGTAAAATCACCTATTACAATTGTTTTTTATTTGTTATTAAAACAATGTGTGGTGCGTGTTTTGGTCGCTATGCCAGGTGAGAAGACCGGTGAGATTAAAAACGGAATGGGAAGCCAACAGGAACCATGAGGACAGCATCCATGGGCTTGCCGGAAATACACATCCTAGCCTCGCTCTTGCGGCTCTTAGTCGGTGAGTTTACGACTTGTGTGTCCGAAAACAAAAGCAAGCTGGCTTTGTGTTAAATAATATGTAATATCTAGTGTGCTCCACACGAGCAAATTTGAATTGCCAGAGCTTTCGGGATCAACGAACTGTAACAATCGTGCTAGAGTTTGAATTAGGTGATATTTAGATTATTATATTATTGTGTGTTTAGGAGAAATTATCCATGGGATGTTTGATTACGTTGTTAATATATTTTGTATTGTGAAGGATTCTACTTCGTTATACATGTTAATTTAACAACAAAATACACTTTTGTAACAATAATGTTAGAGATTAATTAAGCTGATATTTAGATTATTAAATTATTGTATGTTTATGAGAAATAATCTAGGGGATGTTTCATTACATTGTTGCTATATTTTGTATTGTAAAGGCTTCTACATGTTAATTTAACAATGAAAAACACTTTTGTAACAATCATGCTAGAGTTTAATTCAGCTGATGTTTAGGTCATTAAATTATTGTGTTTATCAGAAATTATCTACGAGATGTTTAATTACATTGTTATTATATTTTGTATTGTGGAAGCTTTTATTTCGTTATATACAGGGTGTCCACATTTCAATAGAATGTATGGGGATCTCGTTTATTTGAAGAGATAGAGAGTCGGTTAAATAAAGACATTTGCGTAATTTAGAGCCCAATATTAATCTAAAAACAAATTTGAAATATCTTCTTTCGTTTTTGAGATATTGTCAAATAACGGATTTTTTTAAATTTCGTTTTTTATTTTTTATTTAAAAACTATTGAATCGAGACATTTACTACTTTGACATTATACAGGCACTTTTTAACTATAAACCTGGTAACCTATTTTATTTTAAGATAACTATAATATTTACCCAGGGACCATAGCCAACTTTTGTTTTTCTTATGGGCGCCATTTTGAATTTTCATATTTGTTGGAAGAATATTTTTTTCTGAATTTAATGATGTATTACACTTACAGTTTATTGTACATTTTATATGGAAAATGTTTATCTTTTGTTTTTTGTAAAGAGTGCCTTGGAAATAGTTGAGTAACTCACTTATTTGACAACTCCTAGGACCAATAATTTGCTTACATATCACCCCTGAAGAAGGGCATCCGACGATATATATTTAACAGTTGTGATGTATTTTAAAGTAACACTTCCAGACTAGCATGAAGTAATAATAAACTCGAAATTTTACTTCATGCGCCACGCGTATAAACCACTGATTTACAGTAAAGTGAAAATATACAATGCTTAGATGTGATGCTGATCAATATTAACTGAGATGTAGTGAACAAATGCAAGAATTACTTTTTTGTAAATAGTTTTGAAATAATAATAATAAAAGTAGAATAAGTTTAGTTTGTGCAACTTTTATGTGATAATCGATGCTTATTATTATTATTACAAAAGATTGACAGTTATTAATTATTTTGACTGCTAACAATGATTGACTGTTGTCAAAATTTTATTGATTAATAGATATGACGTCATTGTTGATAAATAGATATGACGTCAAGGCACTCTTCGCAAAAATGAAAATATTATAGTTTAAAATATCAAAATTGAGTGCTAACAATGATTGAATGCTGTCAATATTTTATTGATTAACAGATATGAAGTCATTGTTTCCAAGGCACTCTTTGCAAAAAAGAAAATATCATAATTTTAAATTTTAAATCTAAAATAAATTATGAGTGTGGTACATCACTAAGTTCAGAAAACAATGTTCTTTCGAAAAATATGAAAATCCAAAATGGCGCTCATAAGAAAAACAAACGTTGGCTATGGTCCCTGGGTAAATGATATAGTTATCTTGAAAAAAATATCCTACTAGATTCCTCATTAAAAAGTGGCTGTATATTGCCAAAGTTCTAAATGTCTATATTCGGTAGTTTTTGAATAAATAAATAAAAACAATTTTTCAAAAAATCAGTATTTTGTTGATATCTCGAAAACAAAAAAAATTATTTCAAAATTGTTTTCAGATTATTGTTAGGCCTTAAAATACGCAACTTTGCCTCAATTTAACCGACTCTTTATCTCTTTAAATAACTGAGATCCCTGTATATTCTGTCGAAATACGGACATCCTGTATTTTGTATTGTAGATGTTTTTATTTCATTATATATGTTAATTTACTAATAAAAAACACTTTTAACTTTGTTTATATAACACTGTTTATTTCATGTTTTCACTATATATTGAATGTTTGATAATAACAGTGGTGCAGCCAAAAGGGAGGGCCAGAGCCTGTATTTAATTAAAGTAGTAATTAATCAGGGCTTAATTTTTTTTATAAGTTTATTATATAAATTATATATCTTTTTATACTTTTATACTTATAAAGTTTATTTATTATTACACAAATATTAGACAATGTGAATAAATGAAGCTCATGATTTTCATATTAATAAATTCAAGCGCCTGGACCAATTTGCTATGGAATACAAACAAAAATCCATGTATATTCTCAGCTTTATACGAAATCCGTGATAAACTTTCAATATACCGAACAACATTTAATTAGAGTTCAACATGCAATTAACAAAAGTAAATTCAACATCCAGGAATGCAATTATAATCACTGAAACCGAGAATTTAAGAAAAATAATGGTACATTTTTATTTAGTTTACGTTTAAAAATGAAAAAGAGAAAATTAATTTAAGCATCAATGATTTTAAAATCCGGGAATACGTAAAATAATCAAATACAAGTGCAATCAAAATAAATGATTAAATTCAATAAACAGGAGTGGATGTAAATTGGAAATATAATAATAATAATACTTTATTTCGTGCTATTACATTTTAGTGTACACAGGTCATGGTTCATGTTAAAAATTACACAATTAAGGATAATCACTTACAATGCGATAATACCAATTAAAATAAAAATAAACAAAATAAATTATTAAATTTAAAAACATAAGTGCAAGTAATAGAGATAAACATACAATCAACAAAAAGTAAATTCAGCATGCAGAAGTGCAATTACGATATAATAACTTAAATGGAGAACTTAAGAAAAATGATAGTATGATTTTAACGTTTTTTTTTTAATTTAATATTTTTGATAATAATTGTTACTAGATGTTAATGAAATTTTGAGAATATATTGGAAAAATATTGCTCTTTCAGAATATATAAAAATCCGTAAATATCCCATGGATAGTTTTCGCGTTGTTTTCAATTGAATTTAAAAAGGTGTGTATTTTTATTAAAAAAAAATTACAGACATCAATATTTTAAGAATGCATAATTTTCAAAATTTTAGCGAGATTTATATAACATTTTTTGAAGATATTGAGAAAACATTTTTCTTTCAGAATATGCCAAAATCTGAAAATACCCTATCGCTAGTTTTGGCATTATTGTCAGTGAACTAAAAAGTGAGTTTTTACGGACATTTCGGATTTCAATACTTAAGAAGCCATATTTTTATTAATTCGTTTGCTAGATGTTAACAAACATTTGTAAGAAAGGTAAAAAACATTGTTCTTTTAGAAAATATGAACATTTGAAATTACCCTATCGCTGGTTATTAAATTATTTCTAATTATACGTCGAAAATTGTGTTTTCTTTACACAAATATACGGATTTCAAGATTTCAAACAATCATAGCTTTATCATTTGTTTCTAGATGTTGGTGAAATTATTAGACTATGTTGAGAAAATGTCGCTCTTTTAGAATACCTAGAAATTCAAAGTTGCCCCATCAATAGTTTTCGCGTTGTTTCCAATTGAACTTGAAAAGGTGTTTTATTTTAACAAACAATTACGGATATCACGATTTAAAAAATGCATAACTTTCAAAATTTTAACGAGATCTTTATGATGGGTGATGGATGGAAATCGGGTTGAGGGATGAGATGAATATTAAGGAATTGACTTAGGCGGTTAGCCATTCAGTCACGACCAGTTTTATTATTTGAATTTTTCATATTAATGTGGACAACAATTAACACGCATGGCATCCAGGACGAATGTTTTTCGTTAGAAAAATTATTCGCCCCAGGCGAGACTCGAACTCGCATTTCTGCAATGGACGATTGGTCCAGTCTAGCGACTCAACTGCTCTGCCACCGCAAGCCCTTTTTAGCGAGTTGATGTTTGAACATTTCTTTAAAAAGAATCAATTTAAGGTCGGAAATTCACATGTTATTTGGCCATAAGAACGAAATTTTCTGGGCCACGCGTATAGAACACTGATTTCAAGTGAGGTTCAAAAATACATAAATTTCACAGAATTTTAGTGTTTTATACGCGTGGCGCATGAAGTAAAACTCGAAATTTTACTTCATGCTTAGTTTGGGAATGGAAAACACTCACTTAACATTTTAAATTGAACTCTATTAAAAAACAACGAATATCTAAATATTTAAAGAAAATAATCTGAATTTAAACTGCGTATACTTTAAAGAAGGCGGTGTGGGTGGCGTGCGTGAATGGGAGAGAGGGTAAATGGAGGAGCGAGAGAAGGAGAATGTATGAGAGGGTGGGTGTGTCGGAGACGTAGGTGATGGAGTGGCTGGGGAATGGGGTGAAGGTGGATGCGTAGGTGAATAAGAAGTAGGAGGTGGAAGCACAGGAAAGACAGTGGTGTATAGAGAGGAGTGAATACAACGATAGGTACGGGAGGTGGCAGGTGCATAGGAGAATGCCGAGGTATTTGGTGGAGGGGGGATAGAGTAGGGAGGAAAGGGTACTGCTGGCGGGGGCGAGGTGTGGGTTGTGTGGGGGAAGAGTATGGGAGGTGTGTAATGTGTGAGCGGGAGGGATACGTGGAGTCATTTGGCGGAGTGCGAGGGGGTGAAGGAGGAATAGGTGGGAATAAGAGGGAATAGAAGAGTGCCGGAATGGATGAGAGAGGATGGGGCCGGGGTAAGGACGCTGGAGAAATTGGGGGAAAAGAGGGAAAGCAGGAAGAAAAGAGGGGGCAGCGATTACTGTGTAGATGTAGATGTGTAGATGTAATGTAGTATTATGCCAATAAAGGTCTTTTTTTTTACTTTAAAGAAAAACTCCCTGTATATACTCATATAGAATATCAAACTAAAAAGGAATCTGTTTCGTTAAACACTTGTATGTATGTCGATAGAAATTAAAATCGTGAATATTTATCCAGTTTACTTCTGTCTTCTGTAATTCAATACCCATTCATTCATTCGCACGGCGCTATGTAAACAAACAAATAATGCGCTCCACACTCATCATTCTTATTATTCGTTCTGATAAATTTCGGCAGTCACTATAAACCAATACATAGTCGAAACTACTTACTGCAATATATAAAATTACGAAAAAACTATTCGTGAAAATGCAAACATTGTCTTAATTAATAAGACAATTTAAGACGATAAATATCCATTGAAACAACTACTTCCCGTGCAAATACACCTCCGGATATTGAATTATACAATGAAATATTTAAAATCTTATATAATTTGATTTGTTACAACGCTCTATTAAAGTATATGTAACGTTTAGGTCAAATTCCCTTCAAACCAACTAAAAATACAATTTTAAATAAAAAGAGAGATAGCAACAAATTAGAAGTAAATGGACTTGGATTAAAACTAATGTCTTAGGCCATCTATAGACGCGTTTCGAGATTTATCTCTCTTCAGTATAGCTTTGCCTATGACGTTTAAAAAATTAGAAATTAAATTAAAACAAACTTACTTGGAAAAAGTGTTGTGTGTGGAATGAACAGGTACACAGAAATGGAATGAGTGAAAATGATGGTCGGTATTTATAGGTAAAAAAGGGGATTATGTCATTAGCAGGTATGAAGAATGTGAGACCTTATTATTTACCTTACGGTACAGTTCAAACAAGATAAATTCAAATTCAAAACTATTTGAATTCGAGAAATTGAGCTTACGCTTCTTATAGTTTGCACACTTTGAACATAATATATAAAATTACGAAAAAACTATTCGTGAAAATGCAAACAGTGTCTTAATTAATAAGAAAATTAAATTGTCTTATTAATTAAGACACTAATAGATGATTGAGTTACGTGAAGATTATAATAATAAAAAGAAGTATCAATAACCTTTCTTCACACACTTTATTTTAATACCAGATGTACATTTCTGTCACCAAGTGACCATTATCAATGGATTTTTAATACTAAAAATACTTTTTAATATTAAAAATCCATTGATAATGGTCACTTGGTGACAGAAATGTACATCTGGTATTAAAATAAAGTGTGTGAAGAAAGGTTATTGATACTTCTTTTTATAATTAAGACACTGTTTGCATTTTCACGAATAGTTTTTTCGTAATTTTATATATTATGTTTAAAGTGTGCAAACTATAGGAAGCGTAATCTTATTTTCTCGAATTCAAATAGTTTTGAATTTGAATTTATCTTACTTACTGCAATTTTGCTATTTCTGCGCCATCTTGTATCCCAGTAACACACAACCAGCAAAAATTGGACCTCTTATGCATCAACGCTTTCAAAATCTCTGAATACGTAAAAAAAATAATTACAGTTTATTATGCAACCAAATGAAATGATATTTAATATACAGGAGTGGAAGTACAGTCAGTCAAAATGATAATAATAATTAATTACCGAATAAATATTTGATGAATTAATTTCACACCCACTGAGTGTTTTTATCTTATATTCTAATTTTAATAACCCTTGAATTATTATTCACAATGAATGTAATGTTCCCATTTTTTGAATTATTACACACGTAAATTGAATTCCATTCACAATCAATAATTAAATGAATTATATACGCGCACCAAATTATTTATATTGACAAACAATCAAATCGACATGATTTAATTATGAACACGATTTGTTAATTAAATATTGCAGTTCTATATTTTGAATATAAGCGATATATTAATTTACTTTATTCGGCAATTAATCTAATGCGTTACATTAATATTTACCAATATTCGCATACAGTATACTCATTATTAATAATAATTTTCAAATATAGACATACATGCATTTTTTTTAATTAATCATATCATGATATATATTTGTTCAGACATTTATTGTTATTCAAAATCGATAGACTTGAAGCTTCTAACGAGTGTTTCCACTCCCAAGCGGAAGCGAAGCGGAGCGACCAAACCAAATTTTCAGGCTTATCTAAATTCGAAATTTTACTTCATGCGCCACGCGTATACAACAGTAATTAATGTGAAGTTCGGAATATACTTCTAAATCAGTTTAATAAAGCAGTATATACTTAACTTTAAATTAGTGTTTCATACGCCTGGTGCATGAAGTAAAATTTCGAGTTTAGAAAAGCCTGAAAATCAAATCATATCATAAATCAGATTAAAGTGAACTTCAAAATATACTTCTAAATCAGTTTGATAAAGCAGTAAATTGTTAACTTCACTTTAAATCAGTGTTTTATACGCCTGGCGCATAAAGTAAAATTTCGAGTTTAGTCTGGGAGCGGAAAACACTCCTTTAATTAAAGCTTCAAACTCAACTCATTTAGAAAACAACGAATATCGGAAAATGTACAACATAAACATATATATACTTTAAAGAAAAATGCATATCGTCAGATTAAAAAATACTGCTCAAGACAAATTTCGAAAAATGAATAAAACAATCTACAGGTTTTTTTATAGCAGATTTGTGTAATTGATGAGTTACATTAATTAATCTAATGTAATGCTATTAAAGCAGGATTTTTTCTCTCCCTAAAATCAGATCATGGGATTTTAATTAAAATTTGCTCGGGTTGGCAGAATGGAAAAAAAAAGTGCAATCGCGCGCCGATTAGCGTCAAGCAATTATCGAGCGAAAAATCGATCGTGCAATTAACGCTGGAAAACTATGAATTTCACATTGCCTCCTGTTTTTCCGCTGGCAATTTCCTCCCCTTGGGGGTGGACACGAACGCGCTTCGAAATTCGAACTGCGCGCTTAAGCCGAGATTAATTTTTCCCCGAGAAGTCGAATGACGGGAAAATTGTTTTTTGTTATGCTTAATGAGATCTTTAAAAGATTTTCTTTCTTTTAAGAATTAAGGAGAAGCTGGACTTGAATTTAGCCGGGATTTTTTCTGACCTCTGGACAATAAAAATTCGAATAAAATAAAATACAGACAGTGGATTTTATTTATTACTATTTGTAAGCTTTTTTGAAAAGTAAAATATTAAATTAATTGAGTACAATTATTGAAATAAGAAGCAATAAATTTCCCAGACAATTGAATTGCCTAGAAGTAAAGGGTGTAAATGACTAATAAAAAATTGAGAAATCCAGTTTAAAAGATTAAGTTATATTAGAACTAACATGCAAAATAGTGATAACATGGACTTACTAACAACTCTACAACACATTAATAAACTCAATTTTACATTATTACAATTCAATTCAGAAATTGGCTGAATTAAATTGTAGAATTGTAGTTTTTTTTTATAATTTTCTTAATTTACCGGTAATACTGTAAAAGCGATTTACCGGTATTAGAATCGCCACTCTCTTTAGTAGTATAACCTGCTTACGGCAGCTGTGAGTCTGAAGGCAGGTCGTGGATCAAAAAAACAAAAAAATAAAAAAATTAAAAAAACAAAAGAATGTTGAGCGCCACTTGATTTGAAATTTGTAACTTACAGATCTTGTTCCTCCCACCTAAATCAAGAAAAATGGGAAGTTAAATAAAGTTGGATTGTTTACAAAAATCTACTAATTGCTTTATTAAATAAAGACGTATTCAATAACATTTAATAAAAGGATATGCCATTGGCAAAATGAATATTTAAGAATGAACAACAAAAAGAAAAAACACTTATAGTTAAATTCAAAATTCGTGTTCTTCGCACATGTTTAAATAACTTTACCTAATACATAATGTGTATCCCCAGAAAAAAATGACGTCACCTTAATCTTTACACTTTGGCACACAATAAGAGTTTTATTCTCTTTATACATCATAATTGGTCTAAGTGCGAATTTTGAAAATTTCATACTATTTAAAATTAATCAAAACGTTCACTTAGTAAACAAAATAAAATCGCACAAACCAAATTACAGTGTTCAACTCAAAAAGAATTAAATTTAAATAATAAATTTATTAGAATTATCTAATCACAATTACTTTAATGACTAAATAATAAAATGTAACTATAACTTAAGTTTTAATTAATTAATTAATTACGATAGTAAAAAAACGCAAAATGTCTCTAAACGATTCAACTCAAAAAGAATTAAATTTAAATAATAAATTTATTAGAATTATTTAATCACAATTACTTTAATGACTAAATAATAAAATGTAACTATAACTTAAGTTTTTAATTAATTAATTAGTTACGATAAAAAAAAAACGCAAAATGTCTTTAAATGATTTCAATACTAAACTCTACACTCCTCAACATAATGATAAACATGTTTTCACATAAGTTAATTTACTTGCAGTTACTTTAGAAAGTAAATTAACTGAAATCACACGATAATCCTCACATAGAAAAATTATGTATGAAACGTATTCTTATTTTAAATCATGACGTGGATTAACTTCTTATAACAAATAAATTTAACTTGATCGGTTTCACTTATCACGGCATTAAAAAAATATATATAAATTTATGAATGACTTATCCTGCTACGGTTCCATCCTAATCTCGATTCACACAGAATCTGCAATTCTGAAGACAGCACACAGCAAATCTCCAAATTCAGCACACAGCATCTCTTCATTCCATCCTCGTCCCGATTCACACAGAACCTGCAATTCCGAAGACAGCACACAGCAAATCTCCAAATTCACAAAATGGACGCCCAGAAGAAATCCGCAAAAACCACTCGCCATCCAATTTCTCCACTTCTACCGCATCACAGGATCAACCCCTCAGAATGAATGAATGAATCAGGAAAACATCCCAGCAGAAATTGATAAGACGGAAACCAATACTACAAAATAAGTAAGGCCTGCACCGCGAATAAATTAGTAAATTGGATTTCAAAGAAAATATGAGTAATTACCTATAGATCTTGGGCGGCCTTAATGATAAGCGCTTGGCTTAAATACGCATCGATCGGCGATAACGCTGATGCACTCGGATTTTTCGAAAATTCATCTTTTCACTTTTTATTCCGTCATACAGACAACGAACGGCTTGTTCACGCGCACCTGTCGCTCAGCGAATAATGAATTAATCCCTCTTTAATCCGTTCCAGCGCTAATCCGACCAATAGAATTACGGCGGCAATTTTTAACCAAATAATTTCCACAAGTGTAAATTAACGAAATTAGAAATCAACGAACAGCATAATTAATACGCTAAATTAAATATACAAAACAAGATGTAATTTAGATGAAAAGATAATAAGATAAGCGGACCAACAATTTAAATTAATTAAATGAATAAAAATCGTTTAATTAATGAACAGGCCAGCAATTTAGGTTGTCTATATTAAAACATTAAATTTGAATTTAATTTTTATTTCAATCTTTGAACAGCGGCAAATACGAACGTTATACTACCCCGTTTCTCCCCTAAAAAAATAGTGAATTCCTGCAACTATTTTTTTTCGCCTCTACCATAATCTTAAGTCGTGTGGCCACCACAACATAAGTCAGTACCGTGAAAATCGATAACTAACCTAAATCTTACTAAACTATCTTATATCTAACCCTAAAACTAAACGATTTTCACTTAGGAAAGTTCTCTGGAAATGAAACTAACAAAGATTGAAATAACCAAAACTGCCTATTCCGTATCTTCAACCTGTTCACCAAAGTATGGCTTAAGATCTTTGATATGCCAACGTCCAATATCTTTATTATTCATATCTTTCAAATGATACACTAATGCCGAATACGCTTTAGTAATTTCACACAGTACATATTTGGGAGCCAACTTCGCTGCAAACTTATCAGACGCTTTAGAAAGTACGTAGTTCCTTTTCCAAACTAGATCCCCGACATTGAATTTAATCTGTCTCTTGCGAAGATTATAAGTTTGAGCATTTTTGTTGTACGCTTTTTCAAGTCTTCCACGAATATCAGCATAAATTGCTGGAAGCTTTTCTAGTTCAACTGAAAATGACTTTGGATTAACTTCTTCTACCTTCATATCCTTAACCGTGTCGTAAAAATCACCTCTTACAGGAATATATCTTCCGAAGTTGAGGAAATTTGAAGTAAATCCCGTTATCTCGTGCACCGATGATCTAATCGCATAACCAATCTCATATATGTGAGCATCCCACTCATTATGACTATTATCAGATAAATATGATCTTATAGCGGTCCCTATCACACGATTATATCTTTCGGTAAAATTTACCTGTGGATGATATTTCGCATTGTACCAAGTGTGTTTTACATGGTACTTTTCAGTCAAAGCCCGGAATTTCGATGAAATAAACTGTTTACCATTGTCCATCATTATTATTTGCGGAACACCAAATACCAAGAAAACTTGATTTTCTATGAATTCGCATACTTCGTTACTCGTTGCTTTCCTTAAAGGTCGAAGCAGAACGAACTTTGAAAACCAATCAGTCACTACTAATAAGTAACTGTTGCCTTTCTTAGATCTAGGTAACGGACCAATCAAATCAGTTGATATGATTTGGAACGGAAACTGAACCTTTTTTGGTTTACCCATTAATCCAGCTCTAGCCACGTTAGGACATTTTTGTTCGCTACATACCTTGCAACCACGAACATATCGTGCGATATACTGACGCATTTTTGGCCAGTAGAAAAAGTCACAGACCCTACTTAAAGTTTTGTAACTACCAAAGTGACCTGCCGTTGGTTCATCATGTGCCCACTTTAACACCTTTGATCTCTGAGAACTCGGGACAACAAGTTTCCATTCTGATAAATTAGACATCACTGTTGTTCGGTTAGGCATGTGCTTATAAAAACAATTTTCTTCATTCCTCCAGGAAGGATATTTTTCTGGATGCGATGAGATTGAAACTAACATTTTGCTGTACCATGAATCCACGTTTGAAAAATCAATTAAGTTCCTCGGAAACGATTCACTTGTCTCACATAACATAACCTCAGGAGCATTTGTATGTTCTTCAGATGTTGATGGAATCCGCGACAAGGCATCTGGAACTACATTTAACTTTCCCTTACGATGACGTAATTCCATATCGTATTGTGAAAGTTTGAGAGCCCACCGTGCTAATCTTCCAGACGGGTCCTTAAGTCTTTGCAGCCATAATAACGAATAATGGTCTGTCACTGCGATGAATCGAGTTCCCTCAATGTACGGACGAAATTTTTCAACTGCAAAAATTAAAGCTAAGCATTCCCTTTCCGTCGCACTGTAGTTCCTCTCAGCCCTAGACAGCGATCTACTTGCAAAAGAAATTACGTGTTCTTCTTCATCTCCCAGCTTCTGTGTGAGCACAGCCCCTAGACCAACATCTGATGCATCACACTGTACACTGAACAGTCGATCAAAATCAGGACTAGCGAGAACTGGTGCAGTAGTTAGAGCAGCTTTAATTTTATTAAAAGCTTCGTTGGCTTCGTCGTTCCATTGTACGGATTGCCTTTTCTTCCTGCCTGTTATGAGTGAATTGATGGGAGCCACTAACGTTGAGAATTGTGGTATAAACCGCCTGTACCAGGAACAAAGTCCCATGAAACGCTTTATTTCTGTCACATTTTTTGGCACGGGATAGCTGACCATAGCTATAACCTTATCTGGGTCGGTCCTCAAACCTCCTCGATCGATGATAAATCCTAAGTATCTGAGATATGCCCTAGCGAATTTACATTTCTCGAAATTTATCGTTAATTTCGCCTTCTCTAAACGACAATAGACTTCCTTGAGAAGATCCAAATGTTCATCGATAGTCCTACTGCAGACTATAATATCGTCTAAATAAACAAAAACGTTCGGCTCTAACTCTGGCCCAAATATTTTGTCCATCAATCTCTGCTGTGACTGCGCTGAGTTATTTAAGCCAAAGGGCATGACCTTAAATTCGAAGAGCCCTCTACCTGGAACTGCAAACGCGGTCTTTTCTCGAGACGCTTCATCTAAAGGAACCTGCCAAAACGCATTTTTAAGGTCAATAGTAGAGATTATCCGAGCATCGCGCAATTTATTTAAAATATTGTCTACTTTGGGGAGGGGGTACGCATCTCTTTTCGTCACGGAATTCAGCTTACGTCCATCAAAACAAAAGCGAAACTCCCCATTGCTTTTCTTAGTCAGAACCACTGGTGACGACCACGGACTGCTAGATGGTTGGATAACTTGAAGTTTCAGCATCTCCTCCAGTTTCTCGTTCATGATTTTTTGCATATACGGCGACAGGTTATAATGCCTTTGTTTCACCGGCTCGGCATCTCCTGTATCGATAATGTGAGTAATTTGATCCGTGCGCCCTAATTCTGTCTTTGCTAAACCTTTGTACATTTCAATGGCGTTTTCCAAACGATTTCTTTCAGTGTCACTGAAGCTTGCCCAATCAAGAATGCCCACGTCATCAGAAGCTGCGGCCTCTTCGGTTAACCCTGTATCCAATTCTAGGACTTCTACACAACTACGTCCGAGACTGAAACGCAGACCAAAAATTTTCATGGCATCTGCCCCCAAGATTAAAGTAGATTTAATGTCAGGAACAACTAAGACATTTACTTGATGGAAAATATCCGCTACACCAACTGGTAACTCTACTTCCCCTAAAACCTGAATATTTTCTCCGCTAGCTGTAGACACAAACTTTATTTGAGAGGAATCGATTCGCCTATGAGACTTACAAATCTCAACGCCATCCCCACCAAGAATTGAACGATTTGCTCCGGAATCAACTAAAGCTGTGACGACAACTCCAAACAATGACACCTTTAAATACAACCGGTTGTCTTTAGGCAACCTAACAAAAATAGAATTAACAGCTGGATTTGCGCAAAACGACTTCACAATACTAAGCCACTGCTTCCATTCATTGGTGTGGGTCTGAATTCTAACTGGACTGAGGCGACCCTTATGCAGCCCACGACTTAGTTTTTTGGAGCAGCTTCACCCTTTGACACCTCTCTGCAAAACCTCGCAATATGTCCTCTCTTTCGGCATTTGTAACAAATTACATCGGGAGATACCTCTCGAATCGATGACACGTTCGCCTGTCCTGGATAATTCCTTGGACTGCCAATTCTACTGCTTAAGAAGGGATCGTCAGCTTCGAGTCTTCGACACAGATCTGCTAGTTGTTTGATGCTGGTTATATCTTGGAGACTTAACCTTGCCCTGTAAGATTGTAGTAAATTCTGACGAATTCTCCAAATTTGAGAAGCCTCATCTGGTGGTTTCGACAATAGTGAAAATTTGTGCTGCATCGCTGCGATGTAGATGGCCACCTTTTCGTTACGCCCCTGTCTCCTATTCATAATTTCTTCTAGCAGACTGTCGTCAATATTCTGAGGTAGAAAGTCAGCCTTCAACGCCTTCACTAGAGAATCCCAATCTGTAATAAGAAGTCATTTCGGACGGAACCATTGTAGTACATCTCCTGCAAATAAATCCACGGCCGAACGATACAGTTCTTCCTTGGACACGCCTCTAGCAACCCTCAGCTCCTCCACTCGTTCCAAGAATTCTAGAAGAGGTTGTTCTCCATTAAATGTGAGACCCCACTTGTAAACAGGAACATAACCGCTAAGCCTTCCACTAGGTCCCGCTCTAGATTTAGGACTAGATTCTGAAAAACTAACCACTGGTTCTTCTTCACCCTCGCTGAAGTCAAAATCCTCACCCTGTTGTTCGGAATTTCTACCCTCGATGAACGTAGATGCCATTGCTTTGGACATTTTAGATATTTTATCAACCAATTGAGCATCAAAAAGAATACATTTATTTAAAGACTCAATTTTAAAAGACTTTACCTTCTCATCTACCTCAAGTAATCTCTTAACTCTATTATTTAAATGCGCTAATCGGGATTTAACACGTCTTTCTGTTGATTTCGCGTCTTTCCCAGGATAAGATTCTATAATCTGCTGAATTGAGCCTAACGAATCTGAAATTTCTTTATCATCCTCCCCTGCTACAAATTCATTCCCTTCAGTAACAGGTATAACCTTTTCACCCAAAAACTTTCGCAATACTAAGCGGAGATCTTCCACCTTAGCACTTTTATCGTGAAAACCTCTAATACTCAATTCATACACCAACTCATGTTTTAACAACGAATTAGAATCCATCATTCTTAATAAAATTTTGTAAAAAAATAGAAAAATGTAAGAATCTGTCGTGAATATATATTCTGTCAAACGCAATTACACCGTAACTTATCGTTTAAAAAGCAATAGCTTAATGCCAAGGTATTATTCTAAAGTCAATCCACCTAATATCAACACTTAATCAGGTGTTATAACTACTCGTTATTTTATTTTGCTTCTATTGAGTGTATCTACTTAATTTTCTCTTGAACTTTCTCAAAAAAAATATTTAACTTTCACTTTCACAAAGCAGTCTGAGTTTTGTAAACAATCCTTCCTTAAAAATAATTTAGTGTTCACGTAAACTAATCTTTAAAGTAAAAAAATGACAAACTATTTTTTTTAAATCAAACCTCATCAGTTTCTTTAAAGTCGGGCCCCACGTTGGGCGCCAATTTTTTTTATAACCTGCTTACGGCAGCTGTGAGTCTGAAGGCAGGTCGTGGATCAAAAAAACAAAAAAATAAAAAAATTAAAAAAACAAAAGAATGTTGAGCGCCACTTGATTTGAAATTTGTAACTTACAGATCTTGTTCCTCCCACCTAAATCAAGAAAAATGGGAAGTTAAATAAAGTTGGATTGTTTACAAAAATCTACTAATTGCTTTATTAAATAAAGACGTATTCAATAACATTTAATAAAAGGATATGCCATTGGCAAAATGAATATTTAAGAATGAACAACAAAAAGAAAAAACACTTATAGTTAAATTCAAAATTCGTGTTCTTCGCACATGTTTAAATAACTTTACCTAATACATAATGTGTATCCCCAGAAAAAAATGACGTCACCTTAATCTTTACACTTTGGCACACAATAAGAGTTTTATTCTCTTTATACACCATAATTGGTCTAAGTGCGAATTTTGAAAATTTCATACTATTTAAAATTAATCAAAACGTTCACTTAGTAAACAAAATAAAATCGCACAAACCAAATTACAGTGTTCAACTCAAAAAGAATTAAATTTAAATAATAAATTTATTAGAATTATCTAATCACAATTACTTTAATGACTAAATAATAAAATGTAACTATAACTTAAGTTTTAATTAATTAATTAATTACGATAGTAAAAAAACGCAAAATGTCTCTAAACGATTCAACTCAAAAAGAATTAAATTTAAATAATAAATTTATTAGAATTATTTAATCACAATTACTTTAATGACTAAATAATAAAATGTAACTATAACTTAAGTTTTTAATTAATTAATTAGTTACGATAAAAAAAAACGCAAAATGTCTTTAAATGATTTCAATACTAAACTCTACACTCCTCAACATAATGATAAACATGTTTTCACATAAGTTAATTTACTTGCAGTTACTTTAGAAAGTAAATTAACTGAAATCACACGATAATCCTCACATAGAAAAATTATGTATGAAACGTATTCTTATTTTAAATCATGACGTGGATTAACTTCTTATAACAAATAAATTTAACTTGATCGGTTTCACTTATCACGGCATTAAAAAAATATATATAAATTTATGAATGACTTATCCTGCTACGGTTCCATCCTAATCTCGATTCACACAGAATCTGCAATTCTGAAGACAGCACACAGCAAATCTCCAAATTCAGCACACAGCATCTCTTCATTCCATCCTCGTCCCGATTCACACAGAACCTGCAATTCCGAAGACAGCACACAGCAAATCTCCAAATTCACAAAATGGACGCCCAGAAGAAATCCGCAAAAACCACTCGCCATCCAATTTCTCCACTTCTACCGCATCACAGGATCAACCCCTCAGAATGAATGAATGAATCAGGAAAACATCCCAGCAGAAATTGATAAGACGGAAACCAATACTACAAAATAAGTAAGGCCTGCACCGCGAATAAATTAGTAAATTGGATTTCAAAGAAAATATGAGTAATTACCTATAGATCTTGGGCGGCCTTAATGATAAGCGCTTGGCTTAAATACGCATCGATCGGCGATAACGCTGATGCACTCGGATTTTTCGAAAATTCATCTTTTCACTTTTTATTCCGTCATACAGACAACGAACGGCTTGTTCACGCGCACCTGTCGCTCGGCGAATAATGAATTAATCCCTCTTTAATCCGTTCCAGCGCTAATCCGACCAATAGAATTACGGCGGCAATTTTTAACCAAATAATTTCCACAAGTGTAAATTAACGAAATTAGAAATCAACGAACAGCATAATTAATACGCTAAATTAAATATACAAAACAAGATGTAATTTAGATGAAAAGATAATAAGATAAGCGGACCAACAATTTAAATTAATTAAATGAATAAAAATCGTTTAATTAATGAACAGGCCAGCAATTTAGGTTGTCTATATTAAAACATTAAATTTGAATTTAATTTTTATTTCAATCTTTGAACAGCGGCAAATACGAACGTTATAGTAGTAATCACAATAATTTTGTGAAACACTTGTAATTTATAAACTCTTTTTTGTCCAGAAGACATAATTAATGTGTGAAACAATTATTTTTAATATAGTCACATATTTTAAAATAATTTTATTTATAATTAATAAAATAATATTGTGAAACAATGGCAATTTTTAAACTCTTTTTTGTTCAAAAGACACAATTTAATAATGTGTGAAACAATTATTTTTAATATACACACAAATTTTGAAATAATTTTATTTAAAATTAATAAAATATTATTAATAATATTATAAATGAAATGTTAATAGATGTGGATTATTTAAATTATTCTAATTTTTAAATTGTATTTATAATGTTATTGGTTATAGCGGCGTTAGATTTTTTCAAATAACTAATATGTAGAGTTTTTTGTGTAAATTAGTATGTAATAATTGTATAAAAAATCTGTTTCAAAATACATGCCACAATTTGGACAATTACTGTTGGCTTCTTCAGGGCTTATTCTAAAATTCAACAGAGAACAAAAATATTGATTGGCAAAATATTGGTACCTATTTAAAAACTTTTTTTTAAACCTAACGCCGCTGTAACCAATAATATTATTAATATTGACAACTTGATGGCAAAAAAGGATGTTGTAATTTTTAAAGTATATAATTAATTCAAATGAATCAATACCTTAGTATAAATGAATCTTGTATTTACATTGTAGCATTATTTATATTTTAAAATTGTTAATCAATGCGCATACAATATTGTCACAATATGGTTTGCAGTTAGTGATTCTATAATAACATTCATTATAGATACAATGTTGTATAGGTCCAGTATAAAAATTATTCAGTTTCTAATACTGTATTAACAATAAAAATTCAATAATAGAAATTCAATTTCTATACAATATTGTGTCAATTAAAAATATAATTGATTACTTAGTAATAGATATACAATTTCTCTGCAATATTGTATCAATAATAAATACGAATGATCCTTTAATATAATTAAAATTATTCAATAAATGCACAATAATATACTATTGGTATCGTTCAATATACTATAGATACTTACAAAAGTTACAAAGTTACAAAATAATAATTATAATATGGTTTTGTGGGCACCCCAGTAGAAATGAATGTTGTATCTATGTTGTAGTAATTTATATATTGAAATTGGTAATCAATATGAATTCAATATTAACACAATATAGTTTACAGTTACTGCTACTATATAACAATGAAAATTCAATGATAAATATTTAATTTCTTACAATATTGCGTCAATAATGAATATAATTGATCACTCAATAAAGAATATTCAATTTCTGTACAATATTGTATGAATTATAAATATGATTTATCCATCAATGTAGGTATACAATACATGTACAATATTGTATCATTGCTATCATTCAGTATACCACAAATATTCAATTCATGTCAATTTTGTCTCTATTTTACATTTTTTAAGCTCCAAAATAATAATAATTATATTGTTTTGTATGTATTTAGCCTTGTAGAAGTTAAAAATGATTTAAATTACAATTTTACAATATTGAAACAATAATTAAATGTTAACACAAGATCATATTGTAAGAATATACAATTAAAATATAAAAAACATTATTGAGAATATATTTATATAATATTAATGTATTATAGTTATATTTTTATTTGTACCAGGCTCATTTTTTTGTTTTAGTCCTGTCATTGGGAAATGTCTCCTGTTAGACAATAAATAGATTCATATTGTAATAATTATTAATAGTGTATCAACATGTATCATCTTGATTCAATAATTATTGAAAATATAACACAAATATATTCGCAATAATGATTTTTATATATTAATTCTATATTGTTACAATATGATCTCGTACTAGTATTTAATTATTGTTACAAGATTGTAAAATTGTTTTTCAATATTTATACAAAATTTGAATTATACCCTAGTATAAGTTAAATCTTGTATAAATATTGAAAAACAATTTTACAATCTTCTAACAATAATTTAATGTGTGTATCAGAAACAAATTGTCTTAAACATTCTAAGTTCTGTTCAAGTATTACAAAATACTACTAACAATTTCGCACGATTACCGCAACGAGAGAGAGAGAAAGAGAGAGAAAAAAGGGGAGAAACGAAACAATACAATCCAATAACCACACAACGGGCGTTTATTCATTTCTTTATTGCATCGTCCGTTTTTCACAATAAACACGCCACATTTCTGCAACCATTATTGTTTCCATTTTCTTTTCCCCCTCTGTTTCCCACTTTACTTTACAACCGTTTATTATAGGAATTCAATTTTTCACCAAACAAAAAAAAGACAAAGAGAATTGGAACGCACTAAGTTTACATATTGATATTGTTTTAATTAATAATATTTAAATAATTAACACTGATTACTTTTTTGTATTCACTTTTTATTTTGTACTGTGACTAGTTTCGACTCAACAGCGAGTCATTCTCAAAATAGAGAATGACTCGCTGTTGAGTCGAAACTAGTCACAGTACAAAATAAAAAGTGAATACAAAAAAGTAATCAGTGTTAATTATTTAAATATTTACAATGTATCACAAAGTAACCGCCTCCACCACAAGATAATTAATAATATTATTGTGCGGAACGGATATGCGAAATGCATTAAATTTATTTGTAAATAAATAACAAATAATAATGAACATAACTTGATGTAGATTGCGCAAAGAATTGCACTTTCGATGTTTGAAATAATAATGTGTTTAAAATGTATGTTTATAAAAATGTGTTTAAATGAAGTTTATATAACGCCATTTAACGAATTATAAACGGAGAGTCAAAAGCCAAAGGTAGTTTGGTAATTACAATATTAATTGGGTTTTTGGTTTTAGCGGCGAAATTAATTAAAAAAAATAAAGTGAAGACGGAGACTATATTGTAGAAATTTGTGTGTAAATTCTTTTTTCATTTAAAACAAAAAAAACTATATGTCCCTATATTCTGCCAACATTTGTTGGCTTCTTTAGAGCAAAATTCTAAAATTCAAAAACAGAAATAAGCAAAATTAAATAAAAAGATTATATCAAAAACCGAAAATTACTTGAAATATAGGGTCGGGCAATATAAAAAAGTTGTCAAGTTCTAGAAATGATGATGTAAATATTCAAATTGTTTAGTTACAAAAATGGTTAGAGAAACAAAGGGAGACATTAATTTTATGATAACAAATAATACACTAGTAGATAAAAATTTAAATTATGATTTATTTAATTTTAGTAAGTAATAATTAATTGAATATAAGCCATTTGTATCTGTTCATGGTAGAATTTTGTTTATTAATGTAGAAATTTCTAAAAATTATCTTGTTGTATAGTTTTTTTCAAGATCAAGTATTTTTGAGTTATCATAATCAATTAATAATGTAATTCTTTGGTAATTACATCCAACCAGTAACAAATACAAATTTATTGGTTACATCTAATTTTGTCAGTACTGTGAGGAATGGTGACCGAAATGTCACCACAACAATGTTCTACATCAAAAATTATCTAAAAATATCACCTACGAATTATGAGAACTTAAACTTTTTCATAATTCGTTTCTGTTTAATCTCGATTAAAAATATACAAATAAAATAAAATATAAAAACGAATTGATATAGAACTTCTGCAAAAATTGAATCTATTTAAAACTTTTCCAAATATACAAATAAAGTAAACAGATTTCATAAACTATTAATTGACTTTATTTAACTTTCCGTCTAGTTTCGACTATAGGTTAGGTCATCATCGAGAAAAACGAATATTTACAATTTTCTCGATAATGACTTATAGTTAAAACTATTTGGAAATTTAAATGAAATCAGGGAAACAATGCCAAGTGTTTTATTTAATGGTTTATAGTTTATAATGTTTCAACACGGGTTGGTTCAATGAGAAATTAATTAAAGATATATACAGATTTTGATAAACCATTGGCTCTTTGAGGTAATTACTCCTCAAAGAGCCAATGGTTTATCAAAATCTGTATATATCTTTAATTAATATTATATTTTAAAATTTATTGATATTTTGTATATAAACAGATAATTTTAACAAGTATAACAATAAGTCATAAAATTTTAATATCAACGCGAGGAATGCCCTGTCAGCACTTAAATTCTCGGATAAAATCGTATTAATATCCTGGTGGATGCAGCGGGATGCAGAAATCGTAAATCACAAAGCGGTTTTATTAACTTTTTTTTCCTCTTTCGCGAATCTCGTTGAAAATTTAAACAGGAAATACTCATATTTTACTATATTTTACTACAATGTTGCGACTATAAAAAATCATCTATTTTAAGTGCAATTATTAATTCATAAATTATAATAAAAATATCTGTTCACCTTATGTTCAAATATTAATTCATAATGCTTGAATTTTGGAGGCGTTTACTTTGTGGTACATTTTCAATTTTGATATAAAGATATCACTTAACTTTTTTTATACCACTTTTATTTTTTTTATAACAATAAAAGTGGTATGGAAATGTTAAGTGTTTTCTTTATATCAATCAACAATTATTTATAAATTATATGTAGATAACATCTTTATTCATTCACGTTTATAATATTATTTTAATAGAAAAAGTGCTTAAATGCTTTTTGATTTATATTATTAAATTATGTGTGTCTATATTTAAAAATTGATTAATATTAATGAGTATTCTAGGTATTTTTCTTTTGAGTATACACAGCCCTATATAGTATACGCTGTATTTGTTTAGGCATTCGTTGTTTTTTAAATTCTGTCAATTTAAAGTTTTTAACGAGTGTTCTCCACTCCCAGGTTAAGCATGAAGTAGAATTTCGAGTTTAGAAACAAATTTTCAGGCTTTCCTAAACTCGAAATTTTACTTTATGTGCCAGGCGTATAAAACACTGATTTAAACAAAAAGTTTAAAATGTAGTTCTACATTAGTTTGATAAAGCAATATATTTTGAACTTCACTTTAAACCAGTGTTGTATTCGCGTGGCGCATAAAGTAAACATTATATTTCATGCCTGGGAGTGGAATACACTCGTTTAAAGCTTCAAACTGAACGGTTTTGAAAAACAACGAATTCCCAAACAGATACAGCGTATACGATATCAGGCTGTGTATACAAAAAAAAAATCCAAGTATACTCATTACTATTATTCCATTTTTAAATATAGACATACACATTTTAATAATATAAATCAGACAGCATTTTAGAAGCACTTTGTCTATTGAAATAATTTTAATATAAACGTAAATGAATAAAGATGTTAGTTATCTTTACATAATGTATGAATAATTGTTGAATGGTACCAAATTTTCAGGATTTTTTAAACTCTAAATTTTACTTCATGCTTAGTCTGGGAGTGGAAAACACTCATTTTAAGCTTCAAATTGAAACCTTAAAGAAAAAATTCCTGCATAAGTTGATGTATTTAATGTTTCTTTTTATTACGACAACATCTAAAGATGTATAAGCATTCGAGAATAAACAGATTTTTTATATATTATACACTGGCGAAAGAAATTAACGCATCATTTGTGATTTTTTTGATATCTTGGAATCGAGTTTTCTTTGAACACAAACATATTTTTACAATAAGAAATCTTATCAAGCATGCTGTTTTACATGTTGTGTTTTGTCTTTTGTTCTCATGGTTTTCTGTCAATATATAAAATGAAGCACTTTTCATTATTCTGACTGTAAGAAAGGTTCATCTAAAATTTTTTTTTTGAGTTTGTTTTCAAGTAATTGTTAAAATTAAGTGCTAAATAGTGAAGAATGAATATGGATAGACGTCCGAATCTTAATTTAAGCAGTGAAGAAGCTGTAATTGTGGTTACACTTGCAGAAGAAGGTAGGAGTCAGCGTTACATCAGTCAGCGTCTTGGTGTTAATCAATCGACCGTATCCCGTGTCTTAAAGAGACATCGGGAAACTCAGGCATACTCAAGAAGGCCAGGACAAGGAAGAAAAAGGGCCACAACTGCTATTCAAGACCGTTTTTTAATGATGCAGACGTTACGCGAACGGTTTATTACGGCTCCTAGGCTACAAAATATGCTCGCAGAGATCCACAATGTTCATGTAAGTTCCGTTACCATCAGAAAAAGGTTACGTGGTTTTAATTTAACTCCGAAAACAGCGGCAAAAGGACCACAATTAACCGCAGACCATCGCAGATCCAGGTTAACATTTGCGCAAAAACATGTAAACTGGTTACAGGCCGATTGGGCTAATGTTATGTTTAGCGACGAGTCAAGATTTTGTCTTTACGGCAGTGGCAGACGAATGCATGTGTACAGACGGCCAGGTGAACGTTATGCGCAGTGTAACATTGTTCCGACTGTTATGTTTGGTGGAGGCTCTGTTATGGTGTGGGGTGGTATCACTTTAGAGGCTCGTACGGAGTTGGTCATACCAAGAGGAAGCATCACGGCAGCGTCTTATATTGCAAACATTTTAGAACCATCGGTAATGCCTTTTGCTCCCTTTGGAGGAAACGATTTCCTGTTTATGCATGACAATGCAAAACCACACAGTGCCCGAATTGTACAACAGTATCTTGACTTAGTGGGTATCAACACAATGCAATGGCCAGCCAGGAGTCCCGATCTTAATCCGATCGAACACCTATGGGACGCGATGGGCAGACGCCTTAGAGCACTTCCTCGGCGTCCAAGCAATCAACAAGAGCTTGGACAAAGATTGCAGGAAGTTTGGGAAGATATTAACCAGGATGAAATTGGATAATTAATTAACAGTATGAGCCGTCGCTGTCAGGCAGTTATTCGAGCAAGAGGAGGAAACACTAGATATTAAGTCTTATAATCACATGTTAACTTTTTTCCTCTTTTTATTTATGACATTATTTTAGTCATTAATGAAAGAAAATGTGTTGAAAATCATTATTATAGTTCAGTTGGTTTTGTTGTTATTTTTTTTTGTTTTTAAACATCAAAACTTTATTTTTAAATTAAAAAAATTAATGTGATGCGTTAATTTCTTTCGCCAGTGTAATTAACGAATGTAATTATTAGATAAAAGCTACATTATAATGTTTACCTTTAAACAGTCATAATAAAGTTATCACTAACTTCTGAACAATATTTGTGAAACAAGACTTGATTTAATATTCATAGACACACAAATGGTGCATGCGCCGGGTTAAAACCTTCGCTCGCGCTAAAACAAAACTTTCACGTTGTTTACAATATCAAAAACTTGGTGTGTATTTCACTATTTCAGCGAATCCAGTTCACTGACCGATAATCCGACTTAGACGAATTTAGACCCCGCTTATTGCGTAATTCTAGGGGGGGGAGGCACTGAAAACTTTTCGTCGGAAACGATCGAAGCGCTCTGCGCTTTCAATTAGTATATTAATGAGTGCTGTCGGTGAGGATTATTGTTGAGAACGCGCCGCGGTCTCTTGAATATTAATTATATGCAGAACGGCGTGGGGGGGAGGAGATAATTTCAAACATATACGGTTTGTTGTTTTCTGAAAGGGTTGGCTGATGAGAGAAGGGTTCTTCTCTGTGTTTGTATAAATGCTGTACGTTTGTATATTAAATGAGGCGTGTGAATATGTTTAAAAACGGAGAGTTTTGTGTGTGTGTTTTTTGTGAATACTCGGAAGTTAATTGTTATCTTCTCTCGTGTTATGCAAAAGTCTGTTAATAGTATTACATTTAAATAATGCTAACACACTTTTGTATTGTAGAAAATTCAAGGGAATTCATTCAGCTCTTACTCTTCAGCACGTTTTCAGATGTACGTTTTTGTTGACTACGAATCGTTTTAATATATTATAGTGAAACATAGAAATAAGATTGCACCGAAGTCGATTAACTTAATCAGTGATCAGTACTTTAAAAACAAATGTATCCAAAAATTGTTTATACAATCGTATTTTGATGTAGAATTAGATTATACTGACAGATTTACTTAACAGTTTCGTCTTGTTTCTTCTCTTTGTGGTATTTTTTTCATGTATGTTTCTGCTTTACATCATTCTATTAGGTTGCATTTAATAAATTGTAATACAACTTATTGAAATGATGTGAAGCAGAGAGAAACACAAAAAAAGACTACAAAGAGAAGAAACAATTCATATTTAAACTATTAATAGATTCGTTAGCTAACGCCATCTAATGCTCCATAGTGGCATCGTCAATGACAGGAATGCACAAAGTCTATATACAGGTCACTATTTTGTTTACGTTTACGAACGAGCTATACTTTGTTTGTGAAACCAGAAAATAAATATCAAAATTGAATTTGAGTTCAGAATTCCGGCACCAAATACCCACAGACGCGTTTCGGACTTCAAGGTCCTCGTCAGTGTGGTACCGACCCAGTGCTGAGGAATGCTGAACATGTCTGACTATATCAAGCCAATATGTGAA
Organism: Philonthus cognatus; assembly: GCA_932526585.2. Taxonomy (NCBI): domain Eukaryota; kingdom Metazoa; phylum Arthropoda; class Insecta; order Coleoptera; family Staphylinidae; genus Philonthus; species Philonthus cognatus. Next base: position 11,733,689 of record OW052244.1, read on the forward strand.
AACTATTAATGAATTCGGTAGCTAGCGCCATCTAATGCTCCATAGTGGCATCGTCAATGAGACGAATGCACAAAGCATCGAGACAATTTTCTATCATAAAATATAATTGAATTAAAATAAAAAGACGTTTGTGTGCTTCTTATATTTTTTGCATCTTCTTTTCGCTTCGCTCGCTAAATACATGACATTTTAATAATTAATTACTAATTGATGACATAATCAAATTTCTGTGGGCGCGGCGCTCCAAAAATCCAATTTTGTTTGATTAGGTAATTACAATTATGGTCCACGGTCCGCTACATTCACGCGCTTATTTATTGTGTGTTTCGCGATTTAATATGTGTAATTAATTACATGTTTTTTAATGGATCGCCTCTCTGTATACGAGTGCGCATTTTCAGAGGATATCATTATGTATTTTGATTTGCGAGGAGTTTATTTAAATTTATATTTAATTTAGTCGTGCGTGCGCGCGTGTATAATTAGGTCTTTTTGTGAGAATTGTTGTAAATTTTAAACACAAACATGCAATTTGAATAAATACATTTAATTTGCAAATTAATTGAATGATGTGGCTTTATAATTAAGTGAAAAGTAATTTATTAATTAATCAAGTAATTAAGCATTTCTTACCAAAATAGAGCTTATTAAAGTCAGTGATAAATAGATAATTACAGGATTGCTGAGACCTTTACTATAAATAAATATATAAACTCTGTTTTTTCTTTTAATATGACCAAACTTAGGGTGTATTTACTGCGAACAGTTGCAGTCCTGCTTTAACATTAGGGTATTTTAAACATCAAATTTTGAGATGTTGGTAAATAATTATCAATTTGACAATTAAATCTAAATTTGTCAAATAAATTGTCACGGTGATTTTTAAAAAAGAGAACTCTTCAACTTTACAACACATAAAGGGATTTTTTCTTTTAAGTATACTTTCACATATTCCATATAAAGATTTGTAAAGGTTATGAACATGTGATCAGAAGTAAGCAGTATATTTTGAACTTCACAATACTTCAGTGTTTTATACGCGTGGCGCATGAAGTAAAATTTCGAGTTTAGAAAAGCCTGATTTGGCTTGGTCGCTCCGCTGCGCTACGCGACCAAGCCAAATTTTCAGGCTTTTCTAAACTCAAAATTTTACTTAATGCTTAGTCTAGGATTGAAAAACACTCGTTAGAGTTTTTGAATCTAAAGTTTTTAACAAGATCACGTATGTCTGAAAACTTACATTGAAAAATCATAACATATACACCTAAAAGAATTGTATTTAGAACATTTTTATAATTTGAACATATAAATGGGCAAATAATTAAGAAAACAGATATTCCTGAGCAAGGAATATTACCTGATCCTCCTATCCTACCTGATTCTCAGAGACATTTTATCAAATTGGTAGTAGATACAAATAATTTAGGGCGGTGACAGGTAAATACATCTGTAGTTGTAATCTTTGTGAGTTAATTGAATTTTCATATTAATGTCAGATTTCCCTTCACATAACCTACAAATTAAAAGTTGATTTTCAACATAACATGTGATTACTCTTATCCTAACCTAAAACACACACCTTCTTGAAATGTCAAATTTGATTGGACATATTAAAAAAAAAATTATATATAAATAGTGAAAAAATATAAATTGTGAAGAAAATGTAAATAAAGCACATTTATCATAAATAGTCTACGTACTTATCTTTTAGAAATCTATGATCAATTAAATAAAACATTTAATGATGATCAACTATTTACATGTACATGTAGTTTTTATAATACATTATATTTCTTCCATCACAATTTATATATTTTTTGCATTTCCCAAGAACGTGCAGAACAATTGGGCAACGCATCATTTGAAAGTATGCGCTTTTTATTAGGCAAAATATTTTCTAAAGATTAAAGTGCGACTCGTTTTGTGAAGTATTCTACAACCAAGTATTGGCAATTTCATTTACACTTATGTTTAAAATATTTTTATTGTATCTAATTATAGTATATTTAATTAAAAACTTTTATAAACTTTTTGGGGAAAAGCAGCAGAATTCAAAAACTATAGTTGTATTTTTCTAGCCAGAACTTTATTTTTATCAATCCAATTACATTTTATTTATTTATTACACTTAGTTTGTTTTACTAATTTAATATTTGCTTCGCCTAGTTTCGACCTTTGGTCATCTTCAAGGAGATATACTATAATTTGATTGAAAACTGTTTCATCATGGGTTAAGTGAAAAAAGAATTAGCTATATTTTTATTGTGTTTTGTTGTTTATCCATAACTAATGTATGTTTCTTTTTATTCTAGGTGAGTTAAAATTTACCATTTACCTGATAGCATCGATAACAATGACACTGGTGAGTTAGTATACATTTTAGACACTCAATTTAATGTTATTTCTTTTATACAATTATAACAAGTACATTATAATTAATAAATTATTAAAGTTAGCAGGAAAAATGATACGTTGAGAATTAGGATGCCATAAATTGAATAAAGAATGGAAATAAATAGCATGTGAATTTCTATTAAATTTATGACATAACAATTCTCGACTTCTTTTTTTCCTGATACCTTTAACATTTGTAATTATTAAAATCTATTACGTTTTATTACTAACAATTAAAATATAATTGGCTTTAAACTTAATTCTGTGTTTTATTGGTAGTTCTTTATATTTTATTCATAATAATTCTGATTTTATTATAATATAAGTTTTGTAACAGAATCTGTAATTAAAGCAGGTTTTAAATATATAAAATTATTTAAATTTAAAAACACTTGGTATTGTTTCCCAAATTAAAACTTTATTCCGACTAGTTTCGTTTTGTTAGACCATTTTCAAAGGAACTTTACATATTCTAATATGTTTCACCAAGTGCCAGATGAGAAATTAATTCAGGTTTTAAAGTTTAAAGAATAATCGAAAGTTTTCACAGATTTCACACATTTTCAAATTAAATATTAAGTCGAGTTCATTTCTATCCGTCCATTCCCACGTACAAATTTCGCAAAATTCAGTGGAATAAATGGGGGTTTAGTGTCAGTCTCGGTTGTCAACGTATAAAACGAAGAGTACTAACATGCACGATTGCCAACCTTACTTTTTATTGACTGGACGAGTAAAAATAAACTCAACCTTAGAAATTATTAATGTTCCTATTGTTGTGAGATCGTTTGATTGCAGTTTTGTTTGACGTTTTAAAGATTCTGTTGTTACTAAATAGTGAATTTTTCTTTTATTTTCATGGGGCGTTTCTAAACTCGAAATTTTATTTGAACTTAAATTATAACAAGCAATATATAAAGGTTTACAGAAAATAGGCTAAATTTGGAATACGTATACTTATAACAAAAACTTCCTGTATGTTAAAATCCGTGCTGAGTATCAATGTAGCTAACACAATTCACTGTAAATCACGATGTTGCTAAACTTTATTCGTTGAATAGATTAATTAACTAACGAATCGCTAAAATTGGAGAAATCATAAGACGTTCATTAAAATATTTAAAGTTATTGTTTATTTTAATCAATTATGTAATTAACGACAACTTTTAACGAATGAGTTAATGGCAATTAAAATTTCACGGTCGATTGTTGCAAAATTTAAGACTTAATAACTTGCGACTAATTTTATATTAATTAATCTAGAATTTTTACTTTTTTATATTAGCAATACAACTTATAAAATTATTAAAAGTATATGATCTAAAAAAATTAAGTGTTTACTTTATCTCATTTTTAAAAACAAATTGCAAATTTAATTAGAGTGAAGTTGAAACTTATAAAAATGTTATCTTTTTTTATCAATAGTTACAAACTAACTAATAGTATGTAGATTGTGTTCTATTAATACGAAATGTTGGTATCTTGTTTATATTGGAATAGTAAAATGAAATGGCATTAAACTAAAATAAAACTAAGGGCCATTCTTTTGCTAAATCGCCAGCTATTTCTGTATTTACCGATGTGAAGATAGCCACGGATTTTCCTCTACCATGGTTCAGGTATTTGAATTATTATAAGTAGTATTGAATTGATACAAAGATATATTTAAGTAACTTTTACCTTATTCAAATTATATTAAGAAATTTCTTACAATATTTCAATTTTATCAATCAGAATTGAAACCAGATAGGCGTCGATTTAAAATCTAAAAAAGGCGCTATTGCACGCGTTAGAATATTTTTTGGCATGGATTCATTGTTAGTAGCCTACTAAATCAATGGCAATTAACAGTTTTTGGCGAAATCGTCGATTCAATGTTTTATGATTTTTTTGCTCAGTCGATTGTGCACCTTCCAAGGCATAATTTTAGTGTTGAATAGAACGATATTCACCACGGTAAAAATATTTTTTCTGGTGGATTTATTGCTAGTAGTCCACTAAACTATTCGCAATTAACAATTTTGAGAAAACTCGTTGATTTAACATTTTATGATTTTTTTGTTCAGCCACGGGTTGTGAGCCATACAAGCCTAATTTTCTTTTATCTGATTTTTAAAGGGTTGCACCAAAAGTGCAATTCACTAAGTAAAGAATTATATTCTAATTATATCCATATGACAGAGAATAATATTCGTTATAATAGCAATTACTCTTAGAAATTTGTCTATGAACACAAACATACAAAGGGTACGCTTTCAAATATGTATTTAAATAATGATAAAAGTGTGAATTTACAAAAATTTGTGTGTAATATCTACAGTATTTGTATTATATTGTATTTCTATGTTAATATATCTTTAATCAAACAATTACATTCTTCATGAGATATGCAGAGGTGGTTGCATTTGTATTATCTAATTTTCGGTTGTGTATTTTGCATAGTGCATGCAATTTGGTTTTTTTTACGGGGTGAGTTCAGGTTAAGTATACAAAGAGTGGATGGAAACTGCTGGTGGTTTGAAAAATATTACATGCATTCAGTCGGTGGATTAATATGTTGGTAAAATGTTGAAACTGTTATTGCTTTTATAGCCTCGTGCACTTTCAGCGTAATTGCCTCGAAGATAAGATGTGTACTTTTATTTATCAGTCGTTTTCTCTATATCGATATTCAAATGTTTCTATTGGTGCACACAAGCACTATTAGAGTAATTATATGCCGATTTTAAGGCGGTGAATATTTTTACTGATCTCTTAATTCATTGCTTCCTCGCATCTTCTATTTAATGTAATAACCACAAATAAGACATTAAGTGTCAGAAACAGCATTTGATAAAGAAATTGATGTAATTAAAAGTATAGCGAAATGGCTATACTTTACCATTAATAGATTCATTAATTAATAAATATAGAATTAAAAAAGTAACTTAGTATATATATATATCCAGGCAAGGACACATCTGAAAAAGAACAAATAGATCCCTTACCCTTTTTAGTGATATCTCATTACAGATTTAAAACATTCCATGTAAACATAACATTTTAATAGCCTCAAAACCTTTCACAAAAATTATATACAGTATTTTTAATCCGAAAACAAAAATACCCAGTGCTCACAGATCAGGGTGTTATAAACTAACTTGCAGCGATTGTAAAGGAGTGTATATTGGTCAATCTGGTCGTAATTTTAACATCAGACTCGAGGAGCATCTTCGCTTTTTTTGGTTTAATATGATTAAAAAGTCGTAATTTGCTAGACATATGATTGAAAACAATGACAAGGATGTACTGTCAGTAATACATTTAGCCAAAAAGTATCGTAAGATGGACCTCCTGGAGTCTCTATAAATCCACAGGGCACGCACTAATTTGGAAATTCCCTTAATTAACGACCAACTTGACCTAATATACAGGGTGGTCTAATTTCGATGTTGCTTATGGGCATCTAGGTAAATATAAGAGTTAGAAAAAAACTGATGGCGTAATCGATATCTCTTTTTTTAAGACTAGGATAATGCCGAAAACCAAAATGCAACATCTTGTTTTTTTCAGAAGTTATGGGGCAAAATTGGGTTTTCTTGGTTTTTAACTTTAACTAATATCTTGCGTAATTTGTAAGATAGACAAAAACTCTAAATACCTTCTTAAGACACTTTTTAAGTAGAATCAGGTAGCGTAGGCATTTTTTAATTTTATACACACATTTTAGAGTTATGGCCATTTTTTTTATGTTAATCATAGTTGGCTTTGACAGTTGACAAAAGTGTATATTTTCACAAAAGTGTATATTTTTGTGAATTTATCTTAAAAAACAATGTTACTATAGAATAGAAACTAGCTTTTAATCTGCTAAATAATACAATACTTAAGATAATAGCCATTTTTGATCATTTACATGCTCAATTTTATTTAATTATTCCATTGCAACAACAAAGAGTTTTGTTCTTCCAACAAGATTGGAAAATAAAAGTATGTTCTACCTAATAAAATATTTATTACTCAAGAAAGAATTATTATTTACCTTTAGTTTATCATGTTTATTATAATTAAAACTGAGCATGCAGATGATCAAAAATGACTACTGTCTTCCGTATTATATTATTTAACAGATCAAAAGCTAGTTTCTACTCTATTGTAACACTGTTTCTTAAGATAAAATCACAAAACTTTATATTTTTGAAATCAGTGAAAAACACTCGTATCAACAATATTAAAGCCAACTATGATTTACATTTAAAAAAAAATTGGCCATAACTCGAAAATGTGTACATAAAATTAAAAAAATGCCTACGCCACTGGATCCTTCTTAAAAAAGTGTCTTACGAAGGTAATTATAGTTTTTGTCTATCTTTCAAATTATGCAATATATTAATTTAAGTGAAAAATCAAGAAAACCCGATTTTGGCCTATAACTTCTAAAAAAAAAAATAAGATTGTGCATTTTTGTTTTCAGCATTATCCTAGTCTCAAAAAAGAGATTGCGACTGAGCCATCGGATTTTTTGTAACTCTTATATTTACCAAGATGCCCATAAGCAACATTGAAATTAGACCACCTGTACACCCCAATTTTTAAAGCAGTTTTGTAACCGTCATTTTTTTATATCTAAGAAATCGTTCGTTTAAATTACTTTTAGTTTGATAATGACAAGTTAACGTTGTCGAAACCATAGTCACAATAAAAACCTCAGTTATACAAACAAAGTTACTTGAACTTTGTTTATATAACTGAGGTATTTATTGTGACTATGCTTTCGAAAACTTTAACTTATCATTATAAAACTAAAAGTAATTTATGTCTTACTTGTGTAAATAATGATGTATAACGAAGTAGAAGCACCGTTATCAGTTTTAATATAATTCAAATTAAAACATATTTAGGCATAAATAAGTTAGCCAATTGGGGAGGAAATTGATGCAAATTTCTGGCGTGGGGGAGCGTAAAATGCGTATTTTTATGTATCAAACGTTTTCATTATATCTACATTTAAATGATTTTGTTGGTGCAAAGGAGCAATATTAGAGTACTTTTGTGCCGATTTTAAAGCGAAAATTTTCAATGAACTATTAATTTATTCCTTTCTTACATCTTCTATTGAAACTGATTCCAATTAAAGCACATTTGGGCATAAATAAATCAGCCAATTCCGGAGAAAATTGATGTAAATTTGTGGTATGGAGTGGAGGGTTTGGCATAAGACAGAAAAGGGAAAATCCTGCGGGCGTGCCTGTCGCAACCTAAAAGCACCGACGTCGTCATGAAACTTTCCACTCTGTTCCTGTTACATTCGTGTGTACTCCTCCTCCTCGATTCCTTTCCTCTAACGACCCAACAGCCAAAAATACAACACACACACAAACAGCGCACAGCATTTCGCAAACCGAAATTCCGCGATAGTTTCGAAGTGCAGATGAAGTGGTTTCGTGTTCCTGGAGATAACGCAACGCTCTTAAACGCGCATATATCACTCCGGTTTCTCTGCTCTTCAAAACCGACGACCTGCCAACCGCAAAACTTTTGCGTTTTGATAAACTGTGTGAATCACTTGTGTTGTTTCATTTATTTTCTTAAAATTTTACGTAGAAAAAAAACTAAATAAGGAGAAATGTGTCGTATTTGAAACATAAAATCTCATATGTAAACTTTTAGAACAATTGAAGGTCTTTAAATTAAAGATAAAAATGTGTTAATTTACGCAAAAAAGTAAATCGTTTATTAATCTTACACAGGGAATTTGTTTTTAAAGTGTACATATCCAGATGCATATTCTGTAAATGTTTAGGCTGTCGGCGTTTTTATAAAAGTGTTCAATTTGAAGCTATTAACGAGTGTTTTCCACTCCCAGATTAAGCATGAAGTAAAATTTCGAGTTTAGAAAATACTTGAAGTAACAATAGAATTCAATTACTTAACCTTAACGAGTTTCCACTCCTTGACTAAGCATGAAGTAAAATTTCGAGTTTAGAAAAGCCTGAAAATTTGGTTTGGCCGCGTAGCGTGTCATAAAACTAAATAATATCGAGTTGAACCAAATTTAAAATTGAAATTGAAACATTAGAAGCTTCAAAGTAGTGAAAACACTGTGGATTTTGCGAAACAATTCCTGTGAAATACAAAAATCAAGTGTTTATATTTACGTATTTAATGTTGATTTACGCTTCGCTGTGATGTGAAATGATCCGATAATTAAGCGCTTGACGAGTGGATTTAATTTTTTTTCGGGTGCGGTTTGCGGGTAATTTTCGGGCGATTTGGTCCTCTCGTTTTCCCCCGGGTTTTGCGGGGGATTAGCATATCTTTTGTGTGCAATGGGGTTTTTTGTTATCGTCCCTTGTTTCTCCCATGGGCATGTCCGCGTCGTTCCAGCAGATGTTATTTTTGTAAAATGGATTAATGAGAATATGTTTTAGTGGACGCAAAAAACGAGAGCGGGGGCTAATTTATAAGCGTGGCTTTTGTTCGAAGTTGAAAATGTAATTTAAAGGGATTTATCAAGTTGCGTGAAGGATGTTAAATGTATGTTATAGTAGAAGTATTGTTTTGTTGATGGTCGAGGCACTTATTTTTCTAAATTTATTATAATTACTCGGATTATTAGAAGTAATGTTTTTTTATTTTTCAAACATTGGTCAACAGGTAAATTTTAGGCGACACTACTAATTGATATCAAAACATTTAAAACTTACAGACATCAGTTATTAAATTTAGTCAAATTTTAGAATTTAGTGATTGTTAAAAGAATCACCAAATCCTAAAATTCGACTAAATTTATAATGAAACTAAATTCATTAAAAATGATCGAATTAATTATTTACAAAACAAAATACTAATAAATTTTCGTATTAAAAACGCAAATAGGCTCAGTCAACTTAGCCCCCCGAAGTTCGATTTTTTTGAATAAACTATTGCGCTAGACAAGCCTTAGGTAGCGCCAGCTAGCGCCACAAAAATTAGAGCTAGCGCCATTAAGACAAGAAAGTTATGGGGGTTCGAACGTTCGGGGGGCTAGGTTGATGCTAGCCCCCCGAGTTTAATTTTTTAAAGTTTTTTTACACTATTCGGAGCTAGCGCTACCAATTTAAAAGCTAGCGCCACCCCTACAACCCCAAAAAATTAAAAAACATTTTTAACACTAGCCCCCAAAAATGAGATTTTTTTAAACAAATTGGGTGGAAAATATAGCTTAGAGCTAGCGCTAGTAGAATATGGAAAAATATTCTTTCAAAAATATCAGGTAAACAAATATTTACATCCAAATTTTGATGCAAGAGCTCTCAGATCCTGTATGCGTATTACCATTTACTTACTGAATTTCAAGACAAAATCATGTTTGGCATATAATATACCGCTTCCAAAAATATTTCGGCGTTGTAATTACTTTATTTATGTTCATAGACACTGGCTATTTGAAACATGATGCCTAGAGTACAGTAGCGTAACTGACAACCGTATGATTTAAAAAATTCGTTTGGCATTGTAATTACTATACTAATGTTTTTAAACACTAGCAGAGATAGCTTGCGCTGGTGAGACAGTGGCGTAACTGACGATTGTTTGTTTACCCCTTGATAATTGAAATCGTTATAACTCAAAAATAAACCGTACGGTTTCAAAAATTCTTTCGGTATTCTAATAACTATACTGATGTCTATAAACACTGACAATGAGAAAGCTATCGCTAGCAAGACAGTAGCGTACCTGACGGTTGTTTTTATTACTACTTGATAACTTAAATCGTTATAACTCGGCAACTAACTGTGTGATTTCAAAATTTCTTTAGGCTTTGGAACACCTAAAGTGATGTTCATATACTGCTGACGATATAGCTAGCGCTAGCAAGACAGTGGCGTACCTGACGATTTTTTGTATTCCTTGATAATTTAAATCGGTATAACTCAGAAACTAACTGTACGATTTCAATTTTTTTTGACGTTAGAATACCTAAAGTAATGTCCATTACCAATGGCAACGAGATAGATAGCGCTAGCAAAACAGTGGCGTACCTGACAATAGTCTTCAAGCTTTTCTAAACTCGAAATTATACTTCATGCTTAATCTAGGAGTGGAAAACACTCGTTGGAAGTTTCAAACTGAACGCTTTTCAAAAACAACGAATTCCTGAAAATTTACCAAGTACATCGGGTTATGTATGTACCAACACTTGCATGTAAAACTCACTATATGTTATGCTACCATCCTAATCGTAACATGGGTATCTTTTCGATACTACAAAATTGTGATTTAGCTCCTTTAGTTGCTATTCAATTTACCTTATGTTCATTCCAACATAATCTATCTCAATATCTTAATTCTATAATATACAGGGAGTTTTTCTTTATAGTATACGTATTCCAGATTCAGCTTATTTTTTTTAAATATTTAGATATTCCTTGTGTTTATACAGGAATTCAATGTGAAGCTTTAAACAAGTGTTTTCCACTCCCAGACTAAGCATAAAGTAAAATTTCGAGTTTAGAAAAGCCCCGTGAAAATTTGTCGAGGGTCGCGTAGCGACCCGAGACAAATTTTCTGGGCTTTTCTAAACTCGAAATTTTACTTCATGCGCCACGCGTATAAAACACTAAAATTTTGTGAAACTTATGCATATTTGAACCTTACTTGAAATCAGCGTTTTATACGCGTGACGCATGATGTAAAATTTCGAGTTTAGAAAAGCCCAGAAAATTTGTCTTGGGTCGCTGCGCGACCCAAGACAAATTTTCACGGGGCTTTTATAAACTCGAAATTTTACTTCATGCTTAGTCTGGAAGTGGAAAACACTCGTTTAAAGCGTTAAATTGAACTCTTTTAAAAAAAACAACGAATATTATACAATATTAACAATACTATGTTATATTCAACTTAAAAATTATAAAGTAATTACTTATATTAAGTTTAAGATTCATTTCTTGCGACTGATGAAGGAGCAACTCTCTTAGGAAACCTAAATATCTAATCCAAGTTACATATCAAATATTTAGCTTATATGTTTTGATAGTTATTGTTACATTATACGGCTGTCAACTTAGCCCCCGAAGTTCGACTTTTTTGCAAAAAAAACTTGTCAGTTACGCTACTGTCTTCTAGGCATCATCGCCAAAATATTTCTTGGAGGCGGTATTTTATATTCCAAATATGATTTTGTATTGAAATTCAGCAAGTAAATGGTAATACGCATACAGGATCTGAGAGCTCTCGCATCAAAATATGGATGTGTATATTTTTTTACCTGATATATTGGAGATAATATTTTTCTCATATTCTGCTGGTGCCAGATCTAAGTTATCTTTTCTATGCAATTTGATTTAAAAAGTCCCATTTCGGGGGGCTACAGTTAAAAATGTTTTATAGTTTTTTTGGAGTTGTGGGGGTGGCGCTAGCTTTTAAATTGGTAGCGCTAGCTCTGAGAAATCCGAATAGTGTAAAAAAACTTGAAAATCCAAACTCGGGGAGTTAGCATCAACCTGGCCCACCGAAAGTTCAAACCCCCGTAACTTTCTTGTCTAAATGGCGCTAGCTCTAATTTTTGTGGCGCTACCTAAGACCTGTCTAGCGCAATCGTTTTTTTCAAAAAAGTCAAACTTCGGGGGGCTAAGTTGACTGAGCTACGCAAATAAGCTAAATTACATTTTTGAAAGTAGATGTATACAAAATAATGTTCATTTAATGAGGATAATTTAATATCTCTTGAAAAATTTATAAAAACTCACATACGTGTTTACATTTCGTCTTGAATTCAGACACCGAAAATTCATAATTTGTTCTTTGTATGCAATGCAGTTAATCTCCTCTTTTGATAAGTTTTTCATTTTCTGGAAATTACCTGTCGATAAGAGTTATTTTCGGTAACAAATAACGCGTAAATACAACGTGCACATTTGGTAGATGCGCCGGGTTAAATCAATTTTCCTATGACGTGCAGGAAATTGGAACGCGGGTAACAAAGCCCGTGAAGACATTTAATAACCATCCGAACGACCGAAATTATTTCACGCATTTCACCCCAGAAATAGACGTTCCGTGTGTTATAATCCCCTTTCCGCCGACACGACCTCACGTGCAACTATTCGTAACTATAAAAAAGAATAAGCGCGCTGCTCGGGAATGTAATATTCATGTGATGAAAAGGGTAAGCGAGGGGATTTTCTAATAAAGACCTAAAATTGTTGATGAGAAAAAGAGGCATGTGAAACTACACTAGACTACAGAACTACAGAATAACTAACATTTCAAGATTTAAAAAAAATGGTAGTCGTTTGAAAAATGCACTTTCTCAGTTTGTACAAACAACAACCAGAGAAGATAAATTTATCGAATTATGACTGCAGTTGTGTAACATAGAATTGATAAATAAATACTTTACCCAGCGAATTTTTCTCTTTGGTAGTATACATATCACGATTTTTCGTTTTAATTTTTCAGAAATTTATTGTTTTAATAAAAACGTTTAATTTGATACCTCTAAGGAGTGTTTCCAATCCTAGGTAAAATTTCGAGTTTAGAAAAGCCTAACAATTTGGTTTGGACGCGTAGCGCCACGCGGCCAAACCAAATTTTCAGGCTCTTCTAAACTCTAAATTACCACAATAAGTTTTTGATTTAAAATATATCGCTATTTACGGTCAAATTATGCTTATATCATATAATTGATTGTTTCGTTACATTGCGATCTAATGAGTCATTAAATCATTATAGTGAATAACAGATGGCGTTACTTGTCGTGAAATTATATTATGAATATTTTCGCTATTTATAAAGAAGCATTTGGTTGAGTAAATTGATCTTCATGATCTAATATTATTGTCAGACTATTAGGTAGCTGATATTCTTCTGAAACCCGGAGATCTGCATTTTTCATTCGAAAGTATTTCATCCGATCGGGACATATTGTAGTGGAATCAGTGCATCGTGCCTTATCGAATTTTAATGTAAATAGGGGAAAAAGAAGGCGCACTTCGGGACATCTTGAGAGGGGGAACGGGGCAACTGTTCCTATCCCACTTTGCGAGAGAGCACTGGAAACGTTCCTCGCCTCGCAATAAAACGGGGGCGCAAAATTAAATTGCCATAGAGACAAATCCTCCGGGAAGCACTGGATACGGGAAAAGGATACGTGAATCAATATAGGGATGTACATGAGGTCCATGTATCAATAAATTCACTATATTAAGTCTCCATTAAGGAATTTCATTTTATAAAACTGCAGTGTAATAATTCCATAAATTTACCTTTTCTGTTCGTACAAATAACAAACAGAGAAAGTGAATTTATGGAATTATAAATTTACTTTTTCTGTTTGTTTGTGCACGGAAGGAAAGGTGAATTTACGATAATTATGACCAATTTCTTAAAGTCTTAAAGTAAAGTCTTTAAAGGTCATTTTAATTTCATATTACAGTTTTTCGCGCAAATTATGTATATATAAACTATACAAGGATTGTTTCTTTTAAGTACACTTCCACATATTGCATATAAACTTTTGTAAAATTGATGAACATGTGATCAAACCTAAGTCAAAGTACAGTTTAAACTTCACTTTAAGTCAGTGTTTCATACGCGTGGCGCATGAAGGAAAATTTTGAGTTTAGAAAAGCCTGAAAATTTGGTTTGGTCGTGTTGCGCGTAGCGCTACGCGACCAAACCAAGTTTTCAGGCTTTTCTAAACTCGAAACTTTACTTCATGCGCCACGCGCACACGAGACTGCTTTCAAGTGAGATTCATCTGTTCACAATATTTCAGTTATTTCAGTGTTTTATACGCGCTACGCGACCAAACCAAATTTTCAGGCTTTTCTCATCTCGAAATTTTACTTCATCCTTAACCTGGGACTGGAAAACACTCGTTGAAAACCTTTAAATTAATTTCTTGAAAATAAATAGCGTCCTCAATGTATACTTAAAAGAAAAATTCCCTGTACTTAAATAAGATATTAGTACAATTTTTCTCTTCTGTTTTTTTTGTTTGTAAGATAATTGGAAATAAATTCACCGGTGTGTTTAATTCCCGGGCATCTGATCTGTTAACCCTTTCTGGAGGATAAGAAGCAATTAAGGGTCCCGCGAGGGCCTATAAACCAGTAATGATCCGGAATAACGTTCGAGTTTCGTGTTTGTACGATAAGGGCCCCGGATTTTAAGGGCGATTGGTCGTTTTAAATTCACCCGCACTCCGGGGCGTCCGGCTGAACGTAATCCACATCCTTCTTGGCGAGAATCAATCGGTTCGTGAAATCCCATCAAGCATTTAGAAATTCCCCGAAGGTGTTACCACTCAACACTTCTTTTCCTCGACGAATTTTATCCCTTATATTGCAAGCTTGATTGATTTATTGGAAAATAATTTAAAATTGAAACTAAGTTATCGTTTTGAAAAATTTAAAAGCTAATGTTTTTACCAGAATACACTTAGTTAAATTTCATTAATATTTTCTAAGTAGTAGCATTACGTTCTGACTTCAGAAACATACGTCGTAATTAGACATATAATTAAATTTATTTGACGTTTCCGAGATTCACTGAATCATATGACTTAGAGCCGCTTTTACGATCCATAGTTACACCTCTGTTAACTCAACCCAAGGATAAAACCTTTGGTGTCTATTTTACAATTGCGAGGCAAAGCATTGTTGTTTGTAAAGTTGAGTTACATCACTGTCCCGTGCTTCGAGCTTGGGTTAAACCTGTGGTGGCCCGTTTCTATGGAAATAGATTATTAGATTTGTTGTGACAAATTAATTTTTAATTGAAAGTATAGGTTAGCTTAGTATGGATAAATCCAGAAACAGACGCACGCGCCCAAATAAATAGTAATGTCAACTGAGTGAAAAATTTGTAGGTGACAACTGAAAAAATTGTAAAATGACAAGGCCGTTTACCAATGATTTAAACTAGGCATTACAGTACCAAAGGGTCTACATTACCAAAGGTGTAACTATTGATTGTAAACGCGGCCCTTATTCAAAGATATGTAAAGATAATTTATCATAAAGATAAATTGAGTTTGTCAATAGGTTGCAGAATATTTATAAAATCTAAAAACGAATTAAAATTAATATCGACTTTCTGCAAAAAGTTTGTCTCCAAATATTCATTGAAACAACTACTTCTCGAGCTAATACCCCGACAGATATTGAATTATACAATGAATATTTGCGTTACACGACAGCACTGCTGTTCTATGCATAATTTATATGCAAAATGCAACATCAGGTCAAACTATTCTCTAACCAAACTAAATGAAACAAAAGGAAATTGAAATAAATTGAAAAAAAAAATTGAAAAGAAAAAAAGAAATTGAAAACATTTTAGGGAATGAATTTTAATTGTCTTAAGCCATCTACAGACGCGTTTCGAGATTTATCCCTCATCAGTATAGCTTTGCTTTAGACTTTCAATACAAAAATATTAAAATAAAATAAACAGGAAACTTACAGGAATGTCGAAGTGTGTCGTCGAAACAGGTACACAAAACTGGGGCGAGTTAAGACAATTAAAATTCATTCCCTAAAATGTTTTCAATTTCTTTTTTTCTTTTCATTTTTTTTTTTTTTTTTTTCAATTTATTTCAATTTCCTTTTGTTTCATTTAGTTTGGTTAGAGAATAGTTTGACCTGATGTTGCATTTTGCATATAAATTATGCATAGAACAGCAGTGCTGTCGTGTAACGCAAATATTCATTGTATAATTCAATATCTGTCGGGGTATTAGCTCGAGAAGTAGTTGTTTCAATGAATATTTGGAGACAAACTTTTTGCAGAAAGTCGATATTAATTTTAATTCGTTTTTAGATTTCAAAGATATGTAATTTGTTTTTCAAAACAACTGAGATGTCGACCGTTTATAGAAACTGGTTAGAAACTAGATGCAATAAAAAACCAAAATGTTAGTGAAAAAAAGTTCATTCTGTCATCCATTTAGTTTAACTCAATTTCCTCTCCCGCAGTCTTTATTTTAACTGCATTCACGCGATTGAAATCACAACAAAAACCCCTCTTTCCTGAAAGAAATCTTCGCCGCAGCCAACCCCATTCACACTCACATCCGGGGGGCATTAATTAAAATTTTCGGAATTTAATTAAAGCCCGCATTTATCGCGATACAGGGGAAAAGGCTAAATGGGGGACGGGGTGGGGGAAAAACCTAGGGAATTTAATAAATTCCACCTGCCACCTACGCGTCCCGTCTGAAAGAAGGAATCCGTCGCGGGCATAATGCGAACGAGCTCAAAGTCTGAAATTCTGAAAGTCTTATTATGCGCGAAAAACGTAAGAAGAAAAAAATCCCATCCCGCGATGAAAGCCGGCGGCGTAACGTAACAATTTTGAGTTATGGTAAAGTCGCCGGGTGCGAGTCTTCTCGTGTTTCAACAAATCACATTAGATTTCGAGAATAAAGTTTCAAATATTTACATCTGAATATAACTAACACTTTATTTTTTTAATAAATAACAAACAATCATTTTCGGAGAATATTTAGGGAACATTATACAGGGTGGGGCATTTAACGTGTTTTTCGCAAATATTTCGAAAACAAAGTATTTTACGCGGAAATGACCTGAGTAAAAAATAATCGTACAGAAGGGGCCCATAATTATGTAATATTGGTTTTCTTACAGGTGGCGCTGTTGTCGCTAAAACAAGGTCAACTCATTTTTTTAATGGGAACCCCTATTTTTGATTGCAGTTCCGGGTTCCTAGTAAACAAATTAGAAAAGTGTATTTACCTTATTTTTTTGTCAGCCTGATAAATGGCGCTGTAATCGAGACAGGTGAAACATGAAAGATTCTCTGGTGTTTAGAATGAAACGCTTGTTTTTAGAGTGTAGCATTAACATTTTCACTATTAAAAATTGTATCATTTTACTTTATAAAAAATAACTGGAATTTTACCAATATTGCATATTTTGTGGATAATTTCTTAACTGAACAAAAATAAAAAATTAAAATTACTTTTGTAAAAAGTCTTCTGCTTGTTTTTAAACACTTTCTTCGTTTTTTCAGACATTATATTTCAAATTGAATCTACCCGCAAATCACACGAACATCCGAACGCATTATTATTTTTCGCGATTACAGCGCTATATATCAGGCTGACAAAAAAATTTGTTAAATAAATTATTATTTATTTTTTTTAGGAAGAATCTGAATCTGTAATCAAATATAGGGGTTCCCGTTAAAAAAATGAGTTGACATTGTTTTAGTGACAACAGCGCCACCTGTGAGAAAACCAATATTACATATTTATGGCCCCCTTCTATATAATTATTTTTTACTAAGGTCATTTCTGCGTAAAATGCTTTGTTTTTGAAATATTTGCGAAAAACACCTTAAATGCCCCACCTGTATTCTTGAAAAACAGTAATACTGTTGTCCATGAACTGCATTCTGCATTATAAATATAATTTAATAATAGTAATAGGGCAGAAAAACCATTGGTCGATATCCCAGACCAAGAAATTATAATTATATAAAAACTAAATTAAAATGTAAAAACTAAATCTTAAAATGTCCAGCCGCAAATCGCATTTATTATTACACAATCCAGTGAAATGAAAACAATGGCTTTTTGTAGTGATGGGCGTAATCGAATGATGTATTAAATTTATTGATAAGAATCGTTTTAAACGCATTAATTCAAATTTTTTGTAATATATTTAATCCTTCGAGCTTAATTGAATCTAACATTTTTACATAATACGTTGTTTTCCATGAACTGGATTCTGTATTATAAATGTAATTTAATAATGGTAATAGGCCAGAAAAACCTTTGATCGATAGCCCAGACCAACAAATTATAATTATATAAAAACTAAAATAAAATGTAAAAACAAAATGCTAAAATGGTCTGCCGCAAGTCGCATTTATTATTACACAATTCAGTCGAATGAAAACAATGTTTTTTTGTAGTGATGGGCGTAATCGCATGATAGATAAAATTTATTGATAAGAATCGTTTTAAACGCTTTAATTCAAATCCTTTGAAATATATTTAATCCTTCGAGCCGCAGAAAAAATCTCTCCATCCCCCGAAAACCTAATTAAATTAATTCAATCCAACATTTTTACATAATACAATCTCATGATCCGGGAAAATCGGATTCAGAAAACCAAGAGCGAGAGAAAAAAAACCCTTACCTTTTCCCCTCGTCCTCATTTTAAATCCATCTGATTAACCTCGACTCCCCGGCGAGTAATCCCGATAGATTACATTATCAGCACCCGAAGACGAAAAAATAAGGTGTGTGTGGGTGTGTTTGAAGACGCGCGAAGAATTCCAAAAATGCGAGATGTTTTTAGTTTGAAAGGTAATTGATTACATGAGACGGAGAGAAAATCCATAAAATGAGATATCGTGGATTTTATGGTTTTCGAGCAGATATCGGTTGATTAAATTTCTCGTTTGGCCCTTGGCGGAAGGCGTTAAAGTTGGAAAAGTTTTATAGTTGCGAGGAACTAAAATTAACACATCAAATATTTATGGGTGCGCTCCAAGGATAAAAAATTTCGAACTGACATTGAGTGACTTATTTATTTCAACGAATGCCATTGTGGTAAATTATTAAATACGAGTATATTAAATTTTGCGACAATTCAATTTAAAAAATTATTCACTGATGTTAATAGACTTTCTAAGACAAATTCGTTGTAGATTGCGCGAAGAAAAACTGAAGATTGCGTTTTATTTTATACAGAAAACTGATAAAACATGATTATAAAATTGTTTAAATAGTAATTGTTTATTAAATTGATTGGATGAGTTACGTGAAAATCAAATGTAATTAATAAATGAAGCACTAATAACCTTTCTTCACACTTTTATTTGAATTACCAAATGTACATTTCGGACACAAAGTGACCATTAATAATGGATTTATACTAAATACAAAAAACAAATATATATATTTTTTTACAATTACAACAACTAATTGAATAAATGCCAGATTGGTCTAGATTTGATAAAACAGAAGATCTAGACCATTGATTCAATTAGTTGTTGTAATTGTGATAACATTTATTTTGGTCAAACGCAACGTAATTTACGAATTAGATATAAAGATCATTTTATAAATTTGTATCTAGAAAAATCAGCCGTAGCTAACCATTTAATAAAAACCGGACATAGTCTCATAATTGAACATGTCAAATGATTGAAAAAAATGTGTAATTATCAAATAAACATGTTAGAGGCAATCGAAATGAAGAAATCCGTAAACAAATTAATGAATTTTGATCTGATTCCACTCCAAAATACTTTGTTAGATTTACCTTAACTGTTGCGGATATCTCGCGACAATTATTATTTGTGAAATTGTGTGTTTCTTGAAATGTGAATTTGTAAATACGTTTTTATTTCTAAATACTTTTCCACGTATAACTCTATTCTTAAACATGTTTCAACCTTATTTTTATACTATTGTGCTGAATTGCTTTCTATATATTAGTTCTGCTTGCTGTCACATTTTATTGCTCTATTAGTCTATTTAATATTTTAAGGAATGTAAGCTAACAAGGACGTGTCGAATTTCTTCTCGGTTAATGGGCTTTTGTAAATCTGCACGGACCCTTTTTATGACGAGGGGGTGTTGTTTTGGTCACGGCGTATTTCGGAGAAAGTCTGCGTTCAGATATGTACATGGCCATGTGGCCAATTCTCAGAAATGAATCCCTTAACGGAAAATTACAAGTTTAGGTAAACGAAAGCACCTCCCTTCTTTTATCTAATTGGTAACTTGAAAATATACGACACAACGCACCCCCACTCTTTGCATATTTCTCGAATTTAGAATTTCAAAATGTAAAGCACTTGCTTCAAAAACCTCAAACTATACACATCGCGCCTTGTTAACTTACACTACATTCAACTTATAAAAATACTTAAAACGCATTCAAATTTAGTTAACTTTATTCTGTATATATTGTGTATATATTATTTACGGTGAATATATAACGTTAAGTGCTACAAATTTAATTACTTCACTTATTCACCCGCATCGGAAACAGTGGCGATTTCCGAACCAGTCAAACAGAAATCACCACAGAGAATTATTATTTATTATTTCTCTAAAACATTAACCTTAACCCATTAAGCGCCATTGATGCATATACGCAACATTATTCATTTTATGTTAATTAAATTACTAAATAAATTAATTCTATATATTATATTATTTGATTTGACTTGAAAATGTATGAAGAAAAACGTAAATATTTAGTTATTTAAATATCTCAATTATTACTCATTAAAAAAATGTTTTCAGTGTATTTCTAACTTTACAATATTTCAGTGTTTTATACGCGTGGCGCATGAAGTAAAATTCCGAGTTTAGAAAAGCCCCGTGAAAATTTGTCTCGGGTCGCTGCGCGACCCGAGACAAATTTTCTACGCGGGGCTTTTCTAAACTCGAAATTTTACTTCATGCTTAGTCTGGGAGTGGAAATACTCGTTCTCAACTTTATATTGTATGTTTTTATACAAAATCGACGAATGCCTTGCATTTACAGCAGCGTATACATTATGTATATTTAAAAGAAAAATTCACAGTATGTAATACAATAAGTCATTCGTAAAAATCATCAAAAGAAGTGTAGAATTTTAGCTAAAATCAACTTTTAGTTAACTCTATAATTGCTCGGCCGGTAATGGGTTAATATGGTTTTCCACTAATACGCTTATTCCGTCCATACCGTTACCCTTATTTTCTTTGATACTTGTGGTAATTTATGTTCTTTTCCCATAATAACTTTACTTCTACTCCTACCGCCGTGTATTGCAATCCGTTGTGTTTATATTGTGTTGAATTTTAGCTTTGTATTTAGTATTAATCCATTTATAATGGCCACTTTGTGTCCGGACTGTACATTTTGTAATTCAAATAATAGTGTAAACAAAGGTTACTAGTGCTTTATGTACCAGTCATTTTTTATAACGTTATTCAGTTTTACTACTTTCACAGATTAACTAAAACATTCACTAATTTCTAAAATTCGACTTAATTTAATATTCTGAAGAACGCATTGTCCTTATTTTATTTGAAAAACTGATGAAAGTGATTATTATAAATTTTTTTAAATTGTAATTTTATTTTATGTTTAACACATAAATCAATTTCACTATTTTCAAAGTTTAACGAAATTTATGAAAATAAAAATAACAGTTTCATTAGTTTTCTATATAAAATAAAAATAACGCAGTCTTCAGATTTTGTGAAAACTTACAGACACCAAATATTAAATTAAGTCGAATTTTAGATGGTGGTGATTCACCATCTAAAATTCGGCTTAATTTAATATTTGGTGTCTGTAAGTTTTAACAAAATCTGAAGACTGCGTTATTTTTATTTTATATAGAAAACTAATGAAACTGTTATTTTTATTTTATATAAAAAAATTGATAATTCTGATGATTATTATTTCATTAAATGGTTATTTATTATATTTAAAACATTAATCAATTTCTCTATTTTCACCAGGGTTGGTAAAGAAACGTTTTTATTTTCATTTTAATTAAAACAAACGTTTTTTTTACAAAACGTGTTTTTTTTTCATTGAAACGGTGTTTAAAACATTAACAATAAAAAACATGTTTAAAACGTGTTTAAACATGTTTAAGATGAATTTAAAATATATTTAAAACATGTTTATAACACGTTTTAATTAAGTCAGTTATAAAATTGTATTTTTAATAATGTCATTTGAAATATTTTCAACAATTTAGCTAATATTATTATATTATTTACAAAACTACAGGTAAATTAATTATTATTGATACAATTTAACAATTTAGGCATAACTGACAAATCATAATAAACAAAAAAAATAACAAATTTAAACTTCACATTAAATCAGTGTTTTATAGGCCTGGTGCATGAAGTAATATTTTGAGTTTAGAAAAGCCTGAAAATTTGGATTAGGGCCTAGCTTCGCCTCGCGCCCAATTATAAATTTTCAGACTTTTGTAAGCTCGAAATTTTACTTCATGCTTAACAGTATTGCTTTAAATGTTTCTAAGTGCAGAATCATGTCATATACAAGATCCACTACCCCTACTATATACAACTATTGTTTGCATAACGATCAAATATTGCGCGTAAATTGTGTAAAAGATCTTGGAATACATTTCGACGATAAACTCACCTTTAACACCCATGTTCAAAACACTACGAGTGAATGTTATAAACTATTAGGATTCCTAAAACGCAATTGTAGTGATTTTAAGTCCACAAATACAGTTATGAATTTATATACGTCGCTTATTTTATCTAAAATTAATTATTGCGCTACTGTGTGGACTCCTGGATATTCAACACATATTAACATGCTTGAGAAAGTTAATAAACGCTTTCTCAAATTTCTATACTTCATAAAACACAAACAATATCCAGAACTCCCCACAAGTTATTCTACACTCATAGACGAATTTAAATTAGATACCATACACAAAAGACATCGACGCATATCTATTGTTGATCTATATAAATTAATTCATAATTTTACTGATAATTCTGAATTGTTATGCAACATCGATTTTAATGTACCCAGACTATTCTCTAGATATAAACAAACCTTTAACTATACGACGCACCGTACTAATCACTACATGTTTTCCCCATTATATAAAATGCTGCGAAATTATTACGAAATTCAATGCTTTGTCGATATTTTTTCACCCTGTATACAACAGGTTATGTGTGATGTTACCGAATGTGTTTTCTAAATTTGTTAATCAACTTATTAGTTTGTACTCTACTTACTTACACTGTAAACCTATATTTAGTTTATATATATTTCTCTGTAATTAGGCTATGCTTGTTCAGAAATAAATTATTATTATTATTATTATTATTAATCAAGGACTGGGAACCCTCGTTAATTACATAAAAATATAAAAGTATCACTTTTACGTCAAATAATATTAAACAAAACTTGATTATTCGGTAATGATTCACTTTTAATTATTAAAAGTACATTATTATTTAAATAAATTTGCAGACATTTTTTGTTTTTATCAAATAATTTTATACCTCTACCGAGTGTTTCCACTCCTTGATTAAGCATGAAGTACAATTTCGAGTTCAGAAAAGCCTAAAAATTTGGATTTGGACGCGAAGCGAAGCGTAGCGTCCAAATCCAAATTTTCAGGCTTTTCTGAACTCGAAATTTTACTTCATGCGCCACCGGTATAAAACATTGAATTAGTGTGAAGTTCAAAAGATACTTCTTAGGTTTAATCTCACGTTGATAAATATTACAAATTTTAATTTAGTGTTTTGTTTGAATTGTATATAATAATGATTCTTTATGTCACAAACTTTAAATCGGCAGTAGTTTTTAAAAAAATTAAAATCGGATCCAACGTTAAAAACAAGATGTGCATTTTTTACACTTGTTCTAAATCACTTCTTTTTACACTTGTTCTAAATCACTTTTTTTACACTTGTTCTGAATCACTCTTTATAATTAAACACACAGTTATAATAAAATTGTATATTTAATAATGAAATTTAATATATCTTTAACAATTTAGTTAACATTCAAAAACCTAAACAAAAAAATCTAAATAAAGTGGTATAGATAAAGTTTAGATAATTTAAGATTATAAAAAAACGTTTTAGACATGTTTTACACAAATTTAATGTTTACAACAAAACCGTTTAAAACACGACGCTTGTTTTTAAACATATTTAAAATACTGTTTTAAATCAAAGCGTTTTAAAGATAATAAATCAGGGTTTACAGCTTAACTAAAACAATCACCAAATTTTAAAATTTGACCTAATTTAATATCTGATATCTGTAAGTTTTAATATAATCTAAAGACTGAATTAGATTTATTAAATGGAGAAAACAAATGAATCTAATGATTATAAAAAAATGTAAAAGATCATTTTTTATATTTTATTCGTTAAATCATTTCACTATTGTCATACTTTAACTAAATTCTTTTAAATCGGCAGTAGTTTTTAAAAAAATTAAAATCGGATCCAATGTTAAAAACAAGATGTGCATTTTTTACACTTGTTCTAAATCACTTTTTTTACACTTGTTCTGAATCACTCTTTATAATTAAACACACAGTTGTGATGAAATTGTATATTTAATAATGAAATTTAATATATCTTTAACAATTTAGTTAACATTCAAAAATCTAAACAAAAAAATCTAAATAAAGTGGCATAGATAAAGTTTAGATAATTTAAGATTATAAAAAAAAAAAAACGTATTAGACATGTTTTACACAAATTTAACGTTTACAACAAAACCGTTTAAAACACGACGCTTGTTTTTAAACATATTTAAAACACTGTTTTAAAACAAAGCGTTTTAAAGATAATAAATCAGGGTTCACAGCTTAACTAAAACAATCACCAAATTTTAAAATTTGACCTAATTAAATATCTGATATCCGTAAGTTTTAATATAATCTGCATTAGATTTATTAAATGGAGAAATCAAATGAAACTAATGATTATAAAAAAATTTAAAAGATCATTTTTTATATTTTATTCGTTAAATCATTTCACTATTGTCATACTTTAACTAAATTCTATAAAAAAATCATTAAAGATCCCATAAATTCCCCAATTATTGGTGTTTATACGAAATTGTTAATTGGTTAATTTATTTGGTGATGGTAAATTTAAACATTCTTCAATTTATTAACGTTTTATAATAAAGTTTTGCTTTACCCATTAACGGCCGAGCAGTTATAGAGTTAACTCTAAAAGTGGATTTTATGTAAAATTCTACACTTCTTTTTATGAGTTCTACGAATGACTTATTGTATAACATTCTATGAATTTTTATTTTAAATATAAATAATGTATACGCTGTAAATGTAAGGCATTCGTCGATTTTGTATAAAAACGTGCAATATAAATTTTAAAACGTGTATTTCCACTCCCAGACTAAGCATGAAGTAAAATTTCGAGTTTAGAAAAGCCCCGCGTAGAAAATTTGTCGAGGGTCGCGCAGCGACCCGAGACAAATTTTCACGGGGCTTTTCTAAACTCGAAATTTTACTTCATGCGCCACGCGTATAAAACACTGAAATATTGTAAAGTTAGAAATACACTGAAAACATTTTATTTAAATGAGTAATAATCAAAATATTTAAATAACAAAATATTTACGTTTTTCTTCATACGTTGTCAAGTCAAGTCAAATAATATAATATATTAATTTAAGTTATTTAGTAATTTAATTAACATAAAATTAATAATGTTGCGTATATGCATCAATAGCACATAATGGGTTAATATGAAATAATAAGCAAAACTGTTATTTCATATTAACCCATTATGTGCCATTGATGCATATACGCAACATTATTAATTTTATGTTAATTAAGTTACTAAATAACTTAATTTAATATATTATATCATTTGACTTGATTTGAAAACGTATGAAGAAAAACGTAAATATTTATTCGAAAAAAAACCAATAAAACATTTGTTTTAGTCGATGTTGTTTATAAGAAAAAAAAAAATGATTTTTTATATTCAATTGTACCCAGGATTCGAACCATATTCTATCGTTTTTTGATTCGAGAATTCGTGAATCGAATGCGAGTATTCCGATTCGTGATTCCAATCCTTTTTTTTTTGGGTTTTGCCCAACATTGGGATAAGTCTGTATACTTAATAATTACAGGGTAAATTTTCTGATGTTCGCTGTTTTTTAAAGAAGCCAATTTGAAGTTTTAAACGAGTGTTTTCCACTCCCAGATTAAGCATGAAGTAAAATTTCGAGTTTAGAAAAGCATGAAAATTTGGTTTAGTTGCGTAGCGCATGGCGCTACGCGACCAAACCAAATGTTCAGGCTTTTCTAAACTCGAAATTTTACTTCATGCGCCACGCCACGCGTATAAAACACTGGAATATTGTATAATTAGAAATACACTAAAAATGCTTTAGTAATAATCGAAAAATTTTAATAACAAAATATTTACATCTCCCTTCATACAATGTATCAAACTAACTTATTTAAATGGTAATTTAATAAAAAAGTATTGCGTAATTGCATTAAAGGTTCAGCTACCTAATATCCTGACAATAATAATACCTAATTAAAATTTAAACAAATGCAGTAATTTATATTTGACCAGTATATTTATCTTTTTTTAACTTAAGAAAAATCTTATATTTACAATTCTCTTTCTGCTAGCAGCGTTTGTTTATTTTCCGGAAAAACACTTGCGAGATTTAAAAGCTCCTCATTGTTTCATCTCTTACCTTCGTACAGCCTTCATTTAGGAAAGTCTGTGGCTAAAGTCTGTCGGAATTGAAAGTTAGAGGAGAAACAGGGAGGTACAATAAAATAACGAACGCCGAGGAGCTTTTGGGACTTACTTGAGTTTCTTGGAAACGAAACGTAAATAAAGGTTTCGACAAGAAATAAATCTAAATAATGTCCATGTAAAGCTAGGTGTGCTGCTTTTCTTGCTTGGTTTACGTTTTTTCTTTTTAAAATTAAAATTACCTTCTAAATCAACAAAGTACTTTCATATCATATCATGTCATTTATTCTACGGATAAACCATTATACAGTAATAATACAAAATTTAATGCATACAGAAATAGAATATAAAATAAATATAACTAAAATAGACAATACATAGAGACATATTTACAGGCAAACTGATGCCACATTTAAAAACAAAAATCGAAATCAGGTAAGAAATTTATAAAATTTTGGTTATTTTCTTGTTTGAATTTTATTTACCCCCCGCGTAAAGCTAGATGTAAAACAAGTCAACGTTGGTTTTCTTACTTGATTTTCATTTTTCTTTTTCAAATTGAAATTACCTTGTTGATATACAGAGAATTTTATGTAACACCGAACATTTTCATAACGAGAATTTTTCTTTAAAGTATCTATATGCATACGTTGCACATTTTCCAATGCTCGGTTTATTAAAAGAATCCAATTTGATGCTTTAAGCGAGTGTTTTCCACTCCTAGGCTAAGCATGAAGTAAAATTTCGAGTTTAGAAAAGCCTGAAAATTTGGTTTGGTCGCGTAGCGCGAAGCGCGGAGCGACCAAACCAAATTTTCAGGCTTTTCTAAACTCGAAATTTTACTTCATGCGCCACCGGTACAAAACACTCATTCAATGTAAAGTTTAGCGGTGTATTTTAAACTTCGTAATGTGTCAGTGTTTTGTGCCAGTGGCGCATGAAGTAAAATTTCGAGTTTAGAAAAGTCTGAAAATTTGGTTTGGCCGCTCCACGCTTTGCGTTACGCTACCAAACCAAATTTTCAGGCTTTTCTAAACTCGAAATTTTACTTTATGCGCCACCGGTACAAAACACTGATTCAATATAAAGTTTAGCGGTGTATTTTAAACTTCGTAATATGTCAGTGTTTTGTGCCAGTGGCGCATGAAGTAAAATTTCGAGTTTAGAAATGCCTGAAAATTTGGTTTGGCCGCTCCGCGCTTCGCGCTACGCGACTAAACCAAATTTTCAGGCTTTTTTAAACTCGAAATTTTACTTCATGCTTAGTAATATATAATCTTTATTCATAAATAACATACATATAAACAAAAGATTGCACATTACAGAGAATAACGTCAGATAACTAGAATACTAAGCTACAACGTAACAGAATCGAAATTATAAAATTGTACATAGATGTTTATTTTATTATAATTCATTAATATTGTAGATTTCTTTGTCCACCAGATAAGTAAGTAATTCTTGCTTAAAACGTTTCAATGTTTTAATATTCTGTATATATTGTGGCATTTTGTTGTAAAATTTAAGTCCGTTATTTATGGGAGATTTTTCTGAGAGGGTTAGCCTGTGTACAAGATAAGCATACAAATTGTTATTCCTCGTGTTATAATTGTGGTTAGTTATATAGGCTTGAAATGTTGGCTTGTATTTAAAATTATATATTAAAATTTCGTAGATATATAGCCCTGGTATTGTTTATATACCCAATCTTTTAAATTGACTTTTACAGGTTTCATTGTATTTCAATCCCAATAATATTCGAACAGCACGTTTCTGCGTAATAAATAAATTATTGGCCATGGTACTATTTCCATAAAAAATAATACCATACCTCATAATTGACTCAATGTTGGATTTATAAACCATATAAAGTGCTTTAAAGTTAACTAATGGTTTAAGTACTCTCATAGCGGAACACAACGAGTTTAGTTTGGAATTTAATTCCACGCAATGACCTTTCCAATTTAGTTCACTGTCCATGATAATTCCGAGTACTCTACAGCTAGAATCTAGCGAAAGATCAAAAGTTCCAAGATTTAATCGACTTAGTTTTATATTCGTACGTTTTGTATGAAACTGTATTGCATTAGTTTTATTTTCATTCAGAATTAATTTATTTTGTAACATCCAGTTTTTAGTAATGCCGACAATTTTAGCTGCTTTGCTCTGAAGATCGTTAAAATTTTGGCTAATAACTTATAAATTAGTATCATCTGCATACATTTCAACAATTCCATCATTCTCCTGAACCAAATTGGGAAGGTCATTGGTGTAAATAACAAATAACAAAGGGCCCAAAATGCTTCCTTGGGGCACCGCAGTATTAGTTTTTTCGACCGACGAGTATGTTTTATTACAACCATTTTTTGGCGGCGATCTTTTAGGAATGAATTTATTAGATTTAGACATACTCCTCTTACTCCATACATCTCAAGTTTTGATAGCAATATTCCATGATTCATGGTGTCAAAAGCTTTGAAGAGGTCCAGGTATATTCCAATGGGAATTTCTGACCTCTCCAAAGCTTCGACAATATGCTGTAAGTAATTAAATAAAGCCGTTCTGGTTGATTTCAATTTCAGAAAACCGTGTTGAGATGAACTAAATAAATTATTATTATCAAATAAATCGACTAATCGATTAGCAATAACTTTTTCTGCAATTTTCGAAATAACGCTTAGTAACGATATTGGTCTATAGTTGCTCGGATCTGATGGATTACCTTTCTTGTAAATTGGGGTAATTAATGATAATTTAAGGCATTCTGGGAAAATGCCGGTTTCCAAGCAACCATTTACTAGGTACGTTAGAGGTTCAACCAATTCTATAGCCGCAGCTTTTAATAATTCAGAATTTATTTCATCATAACCACTACTTACTTTATTTTTCATATCATGAATGATGTTAAATATTTCAGTCGGCGTAGCTGGAGTAAGAAATAGAGTATTACTATTTTTTTTAATGTTCCATGTATTTGTTGTGTTTTGAATAATATGTTTAGTTTATAAAGTGATTGTTAAATTTATTCAAATCTTCTGTATTGATGCAATTTATTTTTTTTGATTTCCCCCGAATGTTGTTGATAATTGACCACGTTGATTTCATTTTGTTATCACTTGTCAGTATGGTACTTTCGATTCTGTTACGTTCCGCTTCTAATAAAAGTGAGCTATATTTTATATTTAAAGCATTACATTGAATTTTAGCATCTATATAAAAATGTTTGACTACATATAAATAATCGAGTAGTTTTTTACATTGGCGTATTTCAGCTATTGCTGGTTGTTTATGGTCTCTTTTTTTATTACAATTTTTTTTTATAGGACAACTTTTGTTAAGACTAACATTTATGATATAGAAGAATTTATTCCATTGGTCATCCGTGTTATCAAGCGTATAAAGTTCATTCCACAGTTCGTCACCTTTTAGATTGTTTACGAACTGTGTGATATTCTTGTTTAAGTAAATTCTCGAATAAGTTTTTGAATTTGTAGTAACATTTTTACAACGGAAGGAAAGTTTTTGAGCGTAATGATCAGATATACAGTTTGGAAAAACATCGGTCTCATATGCTCCATCAAAGTTAGTTATTATATTATCAATTACTGATTGCCTGTTATTTGATATTCGTGTAGGTATTGTTATGGTTGCTGTTGCATTAAATGATTTTAAAATATTTAGAAATTCTGACGATTCTACTGATGATTGGTTAATGTCTATGTTAAAATCGCCACTTATAATAAATATTACTTTTTCTTTTAATAGTATATCTAAAAGTACATCTAATTTAAGCAAAAATCTTACACAATCCGAGTTTGGTGACCGGTAAATAACTACAAAAACACACTTGAATGTTTCTTGAATCACCTCACTAGCAGTACATTCGAACACACCTTCTTCCCCTAACGCGCTTATGTCATTCCTTGGGATGACTTTGAGGCTCCTGTGGATATATAAAGCTGCTCCCCCGTATGCTGTTTCTCGATTAGTATGCGATATTCTGCAGAAATGGGCAGCCAGTTGAAAGTTTTTTAAGTTTAGATTTTGTATGTTCTTTTCGTTCTGCCAGTGTTCAGTAATGCAGAGTATCTTGCATGTATTGTCTGTTTCAATAAATCTTCTAGTTTTAGTATGTTATTATATAATGATCTTACATTTATATGTATAATTGCTGTTTCATCTTCGTCGATTTTCACTGTCGGGTAATGTGACAGTGTTACCCTGTTTGATGAATTTTCAGGTAACGGTGAAAAAACCTTGACGTTATTGCTCCAACTGGCCAGTTATCTTGATTGTTCAGCGCATCCAAGAATTCTATCGGAGCAGTTACTTTGAAACTAGAGTATTCATTAGACATTTTTCCTGGTATCTTTGTACAATCGACGTCATTAAAACCGGTTTTCATCAGAAAAGTAGTTAGGCCTTCACTAGTTGCGTCAGGCCTAAGTTAACAAACATGAAACATAGCTCTTCTTTTTAATTCTAGTCCGCTATCAGTTGCGGTTCCCCGTATTTGATGAGAATTTCTATTTTTATTTCTATTTACATTATCTCTTGCATTTTGTTTAGCATCTGTTTTTAGTTCATTGTCCTCCTTATTTGTATTTATATTTTTTATATTTTTTCTCCGATGGGAATCGACTCCGCTCTTATCAGGCACCGATTGTAGAATGTCATTTTTTCCGTGTTCTACATTTCGATTTCGATTTAAATTTGCAGGATTTGGATTGCTGGGACATATATCTGACATCTGGTGATTTTTCATTGAAATCAATGCCTCGCCAGGTGCATGTTTATCATTTTGGTTTGCAGATGTCTTGGTTGAAGTGTGAGACACCTGTGATTTGTTATTAACATTAGAAATTACTCGTTCGGTATTTTTAATTTCAGAAACCTGCAGTTTAGACGAATAGGTTAGGATTTGTTTATTTTCAAGTAAATCAATTGTCTCCTTGAGTAATTCAACGTGGTCAACGAGGATCTTATTTTTATGCTCAATTTCTCTAATTAGATGACGTAGAGTATCGTTTTCACGTTTAAGATAATATGCATTGTCGGACGATATTACAGGTAAAGTGCACTCACCGGCAATATCCCTTTCTGAGTTTTTCCTTGTGGGACATTTCCCTTTTAATGCAGCTTTCATGTGTTCCTTTAAACAGGATGGATGGAAACACAGGTCGCAGATATCACATTTAATAAAATCTACTACTTTAGATCTGCATTTACCACACAGAATTTCAGAAGCAGCTTCGTTGGCTGCTATCTTCATCTTAGCCTGGGAGTGGAAAACACTCGCTTAAGCTTCAAATGAAATTCTTTTAATAAACCAAGCATAGACAAATGTGCAACGTATGCATATGGATACTTCAAAGAAAAATTCTCATGATGAAAATGTTCGGTGTTACATAAAACTCTCTGTATATTTATAAGACTTAAGTAATTTTCTTGGTTGATTTGTATTATAATTATATTTTTTGGTATGAAATTATTCGGTTGAATTGTATTCATAAGATTTTCATCCCCCATGTAAAGCTAGATGTAACACGTCAAATTTTCTTTCTTGGTTTATTTTCATTTACGTTTCAAATTGAAATGATTTTGTTGGCTTAAATTCATGGTTTTATTGTAATTATTATTTTTATTTTTAAATGACTCTGTTGAATTGTATTCATAACATTTTCATTTTCCCATGTAAAGCTAGATGTAACACATGTCATAGTTGCTTTTCTTAGTTAATTTCCATTTACTTTTCAAATTGAAATTACCTTGGTTTAAATTCATGATTTTAGTAATGTTCTTACTTGCTTTTTATTGTATTTATTATTATTTACGAAATTACTCTGTTGAATTCTATTCACAAGATTTTCATCCCCTCAGGTAAAGCTAGATATATCACAAGTCAAAGTTGGTTTTCTTACTTGATTTCCATTTACTTTCCAAATTAAAATTACCCTGTTGACTTAAATTAATAAGTTTTAAGTAATGTTTTTACATGATTTTTATTGTAATTATATTTTTTTATTATAAAATTCCTCTGTTGAATTTTATTCATAAGATTTTCATACCCCACGTGATAATACCGTTCTGTAAACCGACCGTTAAACACGCTACGCAAAAAAATGCTCCCCTTCTCAAAAATTAATCACAATTTTTAATGAAACTCCGCCGGCGGTACAGCACCTAATCCCCCCATTTGTCTCTCTGGCGCAACATTTCAATTTTAAAAACCATCTCCCTTAGTTGTTCATTACGGAGCTCTCTCTGGGTACGATGGGCGCACGCGGCGCGTTAAAATTTTAAAATTGCTAATAAATATTCAAACAGCTTACATATTTAACTGAGGAGCGGGTGGGGGGCCGGCGTTGGGGCTCCCGAAAAGCGGACGTGGAATGACAAATTTCGGAATTTATGCATGAGAGTAAAAAGGGGGCGCGTCGCGACATCCTTAATTTTCCCATTCGGTGATTACGGTTCTAATTTATTGCCACGCATCACGCGGGGGGATGAAACTCGATTTATGTACGGGTACGGAAGGCGAGTGTGTGATTTACTGACGTTTTTAAAAATGGAATTGTAATTGTTTTACAAGTACTTTAGTTATCTCTTCATGTAGAAATTTAATTATAATTTTTCTACAGAGTGTAATTGATACACATAGTTTAGAAACAGACTTTCTTAAACAGTCATAAAAATCAAATAAAGTTCAATAATTATAAAATCAGATCACAATGGAGAAAATCCAATGCACGAAGAATACAGAATCCATCATTTATTTTGTGCCAGAAATGATAAAGGTTATCTTAGACAGACTTTCTTAAACAGTTTGATATTTATATAAGTATCATATTTTCGAACTATAGAAAAATTAAAAATAAGTTACATTAAATTGTACTACACGTAATGAATTCATATTCAACACACACATTTTTTCCTTTTTTTTTCTTCTTCTTTTTTTGTTGCCCTCTTTTTTACGATACACTTAAAAAAATAGCATATTTCCACTTTGGCAATGAAACGGCGGCAGGAGAATCTCTCGTTACGAGCAAACTTTTATGGGGACGTGAAACGATGGTCTCTTAAAAATAAATATCCATCTACAAGAGAGGGGGGTTGGGAAGTTTCACCCCTTCGCGTTAAAACGGCGGGCGCAACTTTCTTTCCGAGTTAAATCGGCCAAAGCAATTTCTCAATTCTCGAGTTCCTCTCCCCCCGAAATCCAAAGGTGATAATTAGACATTTTGGAAAAGTCATCCAGTTAGAAATTATGAATGATTAATAAGAGAAATTAACCAGGGAATTTTTTTAAGGTATTCATTTCCCCAATCGTAAATTTTCAGACATTCGATGATGAGCTCCAATCTCCAATCGAAATTTTCACGCTTTTCTAAACTCGAAATTTTACTTCATGCACCACACGTATAAAACACTGATTTAATTTGAAGTTCAAATTATACTGCATTAGTACAATCTTTTAGCGAGATGTTTTAACAAGTATATTTCGATTTCTACACTATTTTAAATTCGAATAATTAGCTTAATTATTTAGTTTGCAGAACTATAAATATAAAATATTAAACTTCACAATACTTCAGTGTTTTATACGCATGGCACATGAAGTAAAATTTCGAGTTTAGGAAAGCCTAAAAATTTGGTGAAAACACTGACATTGTAAACAAAGGAACTTCGGTTGAGATAAGTGTTTTATACGCGTGGCGCATGAAGTAAAATTTCGAGTTTAGAAAAGCCTGAAAATTTGGTTTGGTCGCTCCGCTTCGCGGAGCGACCAAACCAAATTTTAAGGCTTTTCTAAACTCGAAATTTTACTTCATGCTTAGTCTGGGAGTGGAAACACTCGTTAGTAGCTTCAAATTGAACGCTTTTCAAAAACAACGAATGTCTGAACATATACAGAATACAGATCGGAAGGAATATGTATACTTAAAAGAAAAAAACCCGCATAAGCTTCGATATAAAATATGTGCTGTTTGAGTTCGTTAAATGTGTAAGTATTATGAAATAATCTATCTTATTCAACATGATTTTTTCTAATCTTCTGAAATACTATTTAAAGTAATTTCACGATGCTACAATTAATTTATACTAGGATATTGTAGGGATTGTTTTTGACGTGATAAATTAAAACGTAATAACGTGCAAAATACATTAATCCCGATACTTGTGTGCACATGACGCGGCCCGAACAAAAGTTGGTAATAGTTGCCGCTAACAAATTTTCGAGCGGGGATTTTTCCCTGTAACTGGCCGAGTTTATTCCGCGTTTAACGCAGTGAGTTATTGCGATTTCACGCTTTCGCTGACAATCCGAAACTTTTCGCGCGCGCGCGTTTGTAAAACGATGATTTATATCAAGAGAGAAAATGACGAAATCCAACGCGTTTTAGATTTACGTTGAGGATAATGACGAAGTGTTTTATTCCTCATTCACAAGTTAATTTGGGTTTGAACTTATGTTAAGAAAAATATGACAAAATGCTTCATTCTTCAATCATCATTTAATTAACGCAGTGAAGATCATTTGAGATTTTTCGGCGAAAATAATGTTTTTCTTTTTTTTTACGTAACTATTTAGAATACCATGACCAACTAACAACTGTCTATAAACTGTCGGCATCCCAGTAGGTTCTGACTTCAGAAACATACATTGTAATTAAATTCAGCACTGTGACACTACCCAATGACATATAATTATATGTATTTGATGTTTGCAAGATTCACCGTTTCGTATGGCATAATCTAAACTATGTAATTCGTTTTTTAAACCATCCTAAATGCCGATAGACACTCGTTATACACCTAGTATACTCTACCTAGTATACTCTAAAATTATTATCTATTTAAAATGTATTCCAGGGAGGCCCTCGCGCATAAAAAAATCCCGATTAAAATATGCGAACACTGCCAGTAGCCTTTGCCCAAGAAATCTTTAGATTTTTTATTGAGTATACTATGAAAAAATTGATTCATTTTTCAATCAGCAGTTAATTCACGTTTAGACGTTAGTTGAAAAAAATATAACAAAATGTTTTATTCCTTATCCACCAGTTAATTCGGGTTTGTGATTTATGTTGAGCGCTTTTCGTGTATAAATATAAAAATGTGGAAGTTTCACGGGTACACCGGAATCCTTTCGGAAGGGCTCAAAGGGGTGAAAAGGGGGAAAGTTTCGGTTGGATAGTTCTTAGGGAGTTTATAAAGGGCTCGCAATCACGCGAGGTAGGCTACGTCTCGAGATCTCCAAAAAAAGCCCTTCGGACTAAGAAGTTTTTATTAACTCTTAAACGTAAACAAACATTACTCTCCCACAATATTTTTTTATTTAACACGTGAGAATATCTTTATTTTTATTTTTACTTAGTTCATCTAAACACAACAAACATTTTTTTAATTTAATCTTCATTGTAATAAATTGATGAAACATGGTTACAAAATTGTTAATTGAATTTATTTATTCATGTAATTTGGTTTGTTTTACTCCTGTTACTTAATTGTTGTTGAGTTGCGTGAAGATGGTTTTAAATTAATGAAACACTTGTATCTTTTCTTCACTTATTTATTTGGAGTACCAAATGCACATTTCGATCACGATGTGATCATTATCAATGGTTGACAAATACGTATTTGTCAACCATTGATAATGATCACATCGTGATCGAAATGTGCATTTGGTACTCCAAATAAATAAGTAAAGAAAAGATATAAGTGTTTCATTAATTTACTCCTGTTATTCTCTCAGATTATTTTATCGTCTTTTTTAAGAAGTAACTAAGTTTACTAAATTGCAAATTACAAAATTGTGAACTGAATAAATTCAATTAACAATTTTTTTTAATTGAATTGTTAATTAAATTTAATCACCTAACAATTTTATAATTTGCAATTTTGTAAACTTAGTTACTCCATAAGAATGATAATAAAATAATCGGAGAGAATAGAAAGAGTAAAACAAACCAAATTACAAGAATATGGTTTTTTGAGTTACGTGAAGATATAAATTAAACTTGAATGAAGACACTAACACTTTCTTTACAATAAGTTTTCATTTTGCTAGATGTACATTTCGAATACTAAGTAAGCTATTGGTAATGAGTACTTAGTATTCGAAATGTACATCTAGCAAAATAAAAATGTATTGTGAAGAAAGTGTTAGTGTTTTCATTCAAGTTTAAACCAAATTACATTTATTCACTTTGTATAAATGATACTACGAATAACATTATGATTTTTAAATAAGTGTGTTTATTTATTTCCACAAAAATTGTTTCGCAAATTTATTGGTTCTTTGGGGGAATGAAAGTTTACAATAAAATTAGAAATCTTAGAACTATACGCAGGGTATTTCATCGAGGATGGAATGCTTGAGAGTTCCCTTAATAATAAAAATACAAAAACATGTTTCAGATACAAGCTGCATTAAATTATTTTCTTCACAACATAAAATTATTTTCGGTTTACTCAAGAGGTAAAATACTTAGCTACAGAAAAAAAAAATCATACTTGCAGTACAGATCCAAAACAATAACATACGAAAAATATGGAATTTATAAAGGAACAGAAAGAAACCAATAATTAATGAATTCATTTAAAATAGAAAAATAAAAGCAGAAGTATGGAAGAAACATTTCAGGAAACTGAACGATGAAACTGCAGAAAATCTGAAAACCGCGGAATCCTCTCAAGAAGAAGAGGAAAATGAACATCTTGATTTTACCATATCTAAAGAAAAAATTAAACAAACTATCTCTAAAGTAAAAAAACCGAAAATCACCCGGCATTGACGTTATAACAAATAAAATGATCAAGTATGGTGGAGAGGCACTAATAGATGAAATTCAAACTCTTTACAATAAAATTATCAAAAGTAAAAGTTAACCATCACAATGGAGAAGTAGTGTACTAATACCAATCTGGATGCGGATGCGAAAAAGCTAATCTAAATAATTACCAGAGAATTAGCCTCTTCAGTTAAATTCTGAAACTCTTAGCTAAAATTGTGTCAGAGGAAATAACAGCAACTGGGATCCATGAAGAATGACAAGGTTTCAGGAGAATAGACCTATTTCTTATTATGGAATATCCGCTCCGCTTCGCTACGCGGCCAATCCAGATTTTTAGGCTTTTCTAAACTCAAAATTTTACTTCATGCTTAGTCTGGGAGTGGAAAACCCTCGTTTAAAGATTCAAATTAAAATCTTTAAAAAACAAACAACGAGCTGTTTTTTTTTTAACGTATGCCGTCCTTTTTTTCTTTGTATGGAGGCTATGGAATTTTTGGTTGGCATAGGTAGAGGTGTTCTTTTATTTTTTTATGCACTTTATTGTTTTGCAATCGTTTCTTCAAATGCTCGTCCTGTTTGTTCGGAGTAAATTTTGGGGCAGTCAATAATAATAATAATCTTTATTCCCAAGTTAATTTTTGTATACACAGTTACAGTATTCTAGTCATATAACATTACATTCTACCATGTATACTCCACAGCGATCGAGTTTGTTTATTTTATATTTGTAATCTGTAATTATGTTACCTACCCTATTGTTTGTTTTAAATGCTATAATAATGTGGAACAAGTTTCTCATCTTTCACGTGGTGAAACATATTTAACTATGATTTAAAATGGAAAACACTTGGTTAAATTTTACTAATATTTTAGTTTTTTATTCCAACTAGTTTCGACTTTGAGTCATTCTCCTTGAGAAGGACTCAAAGTCTAAACTAGTTGGAATAAAAAACTAAAATATTAGCGGAATTTAACCAAGTGTTTTCCTTTTTAAATTAATGCTATAATAATATTTAACTTTTACTTAATTAACATTGTAGTATTGATCGTTGTGATTTATTTATTATTAATACCACGATGATAATTGAATAAACGTTAAATATTTAAATAGTGAAGACTCTATCCGTCTCCACAAAATAGCGCTGTGCTCAATCCACTAATTTTCTGAACTGTAACAAGTGTATTACAATTTGTATTTCTGCGGGATTTATTTTCGAACTATAAATTTTAAAATTCTCGCGTTATCTGTATTCCTGCGTTTTAGTCTAAGAATAGTTAGACACCACCACTTATGGGATTACCTTGTCGTACAATTTCCGCAGTGCCACAAGCGATGGTATCGAGAGGAGTGGCGGTTCTGTGTTTCATCAAATATTCATATCGATTCACGATGTGTACTCCCTCCAACAAAAGCAATTAATCCCCCCGGTCGCATCCATCCCGCGCAACATTTATCGAGGGGGAAAATAAGTTTCTGAAAAGGACCCCAAGTTTAATTCCCGCAATTCGTAAAATACGGGGTATTAGGAGAGCGAAAAAGTAATAAATATATTCACGTATAATGTTTGTTATAAAAGGTAATATTATTAAACTGAATTTTCAATGTAATTTACTTGAAATCAAGTCTTGTTTATAAAGAAATTCTACCCTTAGAAAACACCTTGTGAAATTTTAATGATCAATATTTTTGTTTCTTTAAAACGTTGATCGCCGCGCGGCATTTAATTGTGCCGCATTTAAATTTGCGTTTAGGCCCCTGGGCATGCATCTTGTGTCGCACCCAGAAATAATTTAAAAAACTCATGGTATGCTGCCAATCCCGCGGAACTAGTATAGCTTGAACGTTTAAAAAAGTTTGTTTACGACAATCTTATAATATGTGCATTATTTAATTGTGTGGGCAGTATAAATAGGGTGCATTTAACACTCAAGTACATTTAACACGGGATTTGCGTGATAAATGTGTTCTTTTAACAGAAATATAAATAATTGCCTGGTTAGATTTTTTGCCGCTATGCAGTAACAGCGCTGTGCTAGTCAAATCAGCTTCTTTTGTCTTACATCTGACCATGGTGGTGATGACGTCGTCGACGCCATTTTGTTCAAATCGGTTAAACAATTGTGCTTCTATTTGTCACGAGTGTTTTTTTTTAAAGCGGAACAAACGTTAACACCGACAAAACTCCATCCAAAAGGAAGAGTTCATTTTTTGTGCAAAGACCGTGTTTCTATGTAACTTAGGCGAAACAGTAGACTGTGTGAGTATTATATATTGTTGAATGATTGTTCATATTTGTGTTAGAGTGGAATTAACCCTATTATACATTCAAATCATAGTACTGCAATCTATCATCATTTATCTGTCAAATTATTATAAAACAAAACCGACCATTAAGACTGACGCGTATTTGATAGATATATGTTACTTTTTATATAAGGTTGATAGAATAAAACACTTGGTTTTTGTTTCACAAATTCAATACTTTATTTCCACGACTAGTTTCGGTCAGACGACCATTATCAATGTGGTTTACAAGGATTACTATGATTTACAAAAGAGCGGACCGCGTTTTATACATTGGGGATTAAGGCTAATTGCTTAAGACTAAGTAGATAAGTGATAATGGTCGTCTGACCGAAACTAGTCGTGGAAATAAAATATTGAATTTGTGAAACAAAAACCAAGTGTTTTATTCTATCAACCTTATATAAAAAGTGTAAAGATGTTTCACCAAGTGTTAGATGAGTCAACAATCAAAAGTTGATATATGTTATATATATATATATATATATATATATATATATATATATATATGAACAAAGTATAGTGTAGAACTCGCATATAATGGCTATTAATCACTTGAACGACTTGCTCCACTCGCCTTCGGCTTGTTTCGCAAACCTTGTTCTCGTGATTAATAGCTATCATTATATGCTCGCTGTACAATATACTATTATTTCCCTTCAAATGTTAGCTTTATTATTCTGTTATAATTAATATTATTTGTATAGTTGGAACAAAAACTTATGCAGCGGCCTGAGGTAATATTTTTATTTTTATAAAGGTGGCGATCAACGTGTTAACCCGTTGATTCATTAAGCAATAAACAACACAATAATTCCTTTAGTATTTCTCACACAGAGAAATCAACTTTCTCATAACATTCCAATTAATTCCCCAAACAATTTCAGAAATTCCACTTCGTGGAAACGCTCTTCGCGATGCAATCAGGTTACCCACTCTAAAGTTACGGTTCATTAAGAGAGCGATACATGTACTGTACATGTAATGCAGAACCACAAATCAGACATTGCATCTCGAAGTGAAAATCGATAAGAAGTTTTACGAACACAAACGTCCAGACAGAGATTTAAACACCGCATTTATATACTTGATAATATCATCGTTCTTAAAGAGGCACTGTGGGTGCATGCTTAATCATGGCGCACTTTTCGAGAGATACTCGAGAACATATTTCAAGGGGGAATTGTTCTGGGGAATACGGGGAATTTTAAAAGTTTCAACTTTTAAAAGTGTTTTATATATCAAGGAAAATAAAGAAATAGGAGAAAATCCTGCTATAAAATATATTGACCAGAAAGAAAGTATTTCAGATTTCATGTATAAAATAGTTTATAGGTAATATTAGAGTCTTGTTTCTTTGAGTTTCGTCTTTTGTTAATTGTATTTTACTATTTCTTAAAACTCTTTCCAGAAGAAAAGTATTTCAAATTTCATGTATCAAATAGTTTATAGATAATATTATAGTATTTTTCTTTTGGTTTTCCTCTGTTGCCAATTGTATTTTACTTTTTCTCAAAACTATTTCCTGTTTCTATTAAACAGAGTGCTGTGTTTGTCAGACAATACTTTTGAGGAATATTAAAATACAATTCTCGAAAAAAAAAACAAAACCAAAATAATAAAATACTGTAATAGAGAGTGTTCCTTTCAATTCGTTTCATATTCGTTTTTTTTTTAAAGATCAATTTGAAACTTTAAACGGGTGTTCTCCATTCCCAGGTTAAGGATGAAGTAAAATTTCGAGTTTAGAAAATCCTGAACTAAACCCTGTACATAACACAATTAGTTCAACTTGAAGCATTAAACGATTGTTTTCAACTCCCAGGTGAAGCATGAAGTAAAATTTCGAGTTTAGAAAAGCCTGAAAATTTGGTTTGGTCGTGTAGCGCGTAGCGCTACGCGACCAAACCAAATTTTCAGGCTTTTCTAAACTCGAAATTTTACTTCATGCGCCACGCATATAAAACACTGGTTTCCATTGAAGTACAAAATATACTGCATTAGAATACTGCTTAAGCAGTATATTTTAAACTTCACTTGAAATCAGTGGTTTATACGCGTGGCGCATGAAGTAAAATTTCGAGTTTAGAAAAGCCTGAAAATTTGGTAGCGTTTGGTCGTGTAGCGCGTAGCGCTACGCGACCAAACCAAATTGTCAGGCTTTTCTAAACTCGAAATGTTACTTCATGCTTAATCTGGGAGTGAAAAACACTCGCTTAAAGCTTCAAATTAAACTCTTGAAGAACAACGAATGTCCGAAAATTTACAGCGTATGCATATACGTAGTATACGTAAAAAAAATTCTCTGTATGTATTGTTTTCTAAAAATGTTTTCCTATGTTGATTCCGCACACAATACCAGTTTGAAATTGTAATATTCATATATTAGGATTTCATTCATTTCACTTGTTTAAGCATGAAAGAAATGTTTGGAGATTAGAAAAGACTAAAAATTTGAATTAACCGGCTCAAAGCGAGATTTTAAAATTACAACCACAAAAATAACATTAA
Organism: Philonthus cognatus; assembly: GCA_932526585.2. Classification (NCBI taxonomy): domain Eukaryota; kingdom Metazoa; phylum Arthropoda; class Insecta; order Coleoptera; family Staphylinidae; genus Philonthus; species Philonthus cognatus. The sequence goes on from OW052244.1 coordinate 11,775,934, forward strand.
AAGCACGTTTTTTTTTTATAATAAGCTCTGTAAGCTTATGTCAAATAAATACAAAAATGTAATGAGCTTAACGATTAAGGCGTTTAAAACGATAAAATAATCGTTAAGCTCATTACATTTTTGTATTTATTTGACGTAAGCTTACAAAGCTTATTATAAAAAAAACGCGCTTTTAATGTTATTTCTGTGGTTGTATAAATGACCGAGTAAATTTGTGTGTACGTAGTATTCTTAATGTATTCCTGTTTATTTACATATTTCCAATTTGAGTGTAAATTCCGAGGGGGGATCCAATTAACTAGAATTAAATTTATACACAACCAGTTGGAATGGATGAGTCGCATGATGGGGCTGGCTTCATTGTGCGCTTAGAAACCGGCCTTACTTTTGTTGTGCATCACCCATAATCTCACATGAAGTGTGAGAGAATGCAAATTATTATGAATATAATGGTTTAATAAGGAAGAGATGAAAGCACGTTTTAATATTATTCAAAATGTTTAAAGTTTCGAGGGAATTCACACTGTAGATACAGCCATTTATTGCAGTGCTGTTCAAACGTTTTCAATGTGGGTCGTACATTGTGTAAACATTTATCGCGACCCCTGGATAGACAGTAGTCCAGGGGTTTTTAACAAGGAAGTTTAAAAGTGAGCAATTTAAAATTTATAGATTTGCTATAACCAAATGCATGAAAATCAACGAAAAATAATCATTTGTTTATTTATTAATGGATGACACCATTTTTAAAAATATATCAACATAATATAAATAAACATAAAGGAAATTTAGCATACAGAAAAATTTAGTTTTTTAATAGTATGCAGAATATTTACAAAAAATATTTAATTCGTTTTTATATAATATAAATTGATAAATTGGTTGATTATGTTACGTGAAAATCAAATTAAATTGACGAATAGTCACTTTGTATCTGAAAATGCACATTTAGTAATTCAAAAGGTTATAAGTACTTTATTTGTCAATTTAATATAAATTAAAAAACTAGGAATTAGGAAAAATGTGTAGGTATATACTACTTGTAATAACTCAAACTAAATAAACCTAAATGTATTGTAAATAATCAATTACAATTATTTAATGTACCGGCTGAATGGTTTTTGTCTTGATAATCTAGTAGGAATGTGAAAGTTGATTGATTGAGTTACGTGAAGATCAAATTATGTCACATTAATAATTAATTAAAGCACTAATAACCTTTTATCGAACGTGTGAAGAAATGTTATTAGTGCTTTATTCGTCAAAGGAATATAAAAGTTTAAAAGTTAAAGCAGATTGGCTCAAGTATAACCAAAAATGATGTTATGCAACAAAACAGACCCAACTTTGTTCTACGTGCTTCCAAATGTTCTATATTTAGATAACTACATACCAATTCATAATTCGTAAATGGTAAATTCGATTTGAATTAAATGTGCATACAAAATTTCTTTTGCACAGATTCGATCTGGCACGAGCATTTTTTAGAATAGGGTGACCACATTAAAGTACAATATTCTAAATTAGATCTGATCAAAACCAGAATAAATTGTTTTAAATGTTTCGTAATTAAAATGTTTACAATGTCTTAATAAAAATCGCAGCTATCTGATGGATTTATTACATATTTGGGAAATGTGGGTTCTAAATGACAGTTTTAAATCCATTAAGACACTCAAATCACGCACTACTAACACTTTTTCCGGTTTCTCATTATTAATGTTATATGTGAAATAAAGCTAAAGATCCAAATGATTTTGCCCACTATAAACATTTAAGAAATATTGTCAACTCTGCCGTGACTCATGAAAAAAAAGCTTATTTCGAACATATCAAAATCAACAGGAAAAATGTGTGGTCTTGTTTTAATAGTAATGACGTTATCGTTAATAACGAACTGCCATTCCAAATAATTTAAAGGACGTTAATGGATACAACACCCTTATTAGTTCTGTAAAAAGTCTACCAAACGACCCTCTTATTACTTATTATTCCCAAAATATCCACCGTAACGTTACAAGTCATGTTAATCTAAAACTAGTAAATAAGGAAATCATTGAAGATATTATCTCTCATATAAAAACCAAGGTTGCGGGTTCTGATGATATAAACATTAACATGTTTAGATTATGCTGTCCCTACATCATTTCATATATAAGACATGTAGTTAATTGTTGCCTCGAACAATCAGTCTTTCCGACCATATGGAAGCACGGTAAAATCTTGCCCATTCCTAAAACAACGTGTCCTAGTAATTATAAAGATCTCTGGCCAATTTGCATTCTACCGATACTATTAAAGATTTTAGAGCGCATAGTAAAAAAATCAAATTCTGGATTATCTTGAGGAACACCAACTCCGCCAACTCCACCAACTCTGCAATATAATCTGGGTTTAGACCGAACTAAAGTTGTACAACAGCCTTACTTAATGTCACAGATGATATCATTTCTGCAACGGATATTGGCTTACTAACATCTATCATACTGTTGGATTATAGTAAGGCGTTTGGCACTGTCAATCACGATATGCTTTTAGCAAAACTCAACCATCTAGGACTTACTAATCCATCTATAAATCTAATTAGTTGTGTTTTAAAAGGTTGCACGCAATTTGTACAAATTGACGACTCAATCTCAACTACCTGTAGTGTGGAGGTGGGGGTTCCCCAGGGATCCATCTTAGGGCCAGTTTTATTCGGTATTTATACTTCCTCTTTACCTTATGTTATAAATCACTGCTCCGTAAATGTATGCGCTGATGACACACAACTATGACACGCTTTCAATATTGATGATATATCCACCGCTAACCTCAACGTTACCTTAGATATCAGTAAGCTAGTCCATACATCGCTCAGTCACTCACTCACTATAAATCCATCTAAATCATCAGCTATGCTTTTCGGTTCAAAAAAATTAATAGAAACAGCAAAATCACAATTAAAAATAGGTAATGTAACACTCCCTTCTGTTGACTCTGTACGAAACCTAGGTTTATTAATCGACGATAAGCTACGGTTCAAATTACACGTTAATAAATGAATCTCTCGTGCCTATATTAATCTAATAATGATTTTTTCTAACCGAAATGTGTTAAGCATATAATCTAAACGACTGCTATGTGATACTCTGGTAGCCACTTTAATTTTACGGATGCTGTATACAATGCCTGCCTAGACTCTGTAACAATGAAACGCATACAAAAGTGTTAAGTTATTTTTAAAATGATGTCCCAAAAAAATTTAATTTGCATAAGATCCTAATACTGCAGGCATGTCATTAATTTTGAGTTACTGGTGACTACAGTAAAAGGACTGTATTATAAACTTAATTTTTTGAGGACAAGATAGTTACCGGTGACTGCAGTATTAAGATCTTATGCAAATTAATTTTTTCTAAGACATAATTTTGCAAATAACTTCAAAACGACTTTGTAGAAAGTATTCAGGATTGGTAGGTATTCTTATCTAATCTAGTAATTTAAAAAGTTTCAATACAAGTTTCTGCAAAAGTTAATATGGGAGCCAATAGTTGGCCCATTTAAAATTTACATTGGGTTTCCTATATGTCCTAAGCCGATGCGGTATACAGGGTGTTCGTATTTCGACAAAATGTACGGGGATCTCAGTTATTAGATGAGATAGAGAGTGGGTTAAATTCGGACAGAGTTGCGTATTTTGGGGCCTAACAATAATCTGAAAACAATTTTGAAATATCTTTTTTTGTTTTCGAGATATCAACAAAAAACTGTTTTTTTACAAATCGTTTTTATTTTTTTTTATTCAAAAACTACTGAATCTGGACATTTATAACTTTGACAGTATACAGGCGCTTTTTATTTAGGAATCAAGTAGCATATTTTTTCTAAGACAACTATAACATTTACCCGGGGACCATAGATAACTTTTGTTTCTCTTATGGGCGCCATTTTTTATTTTCATATTTTTTGAAAGAATTTGTTTTTCTAAACTCAGTGATGTATTACACTCATAATTTATTTTAGATTTCATAGTTAAAATTATAATATTCTCTTTTTTGCAAAGAGTGCCTTGGAAACAATGAAGTCATATCTATTAATCAATAAAATCTTGACAGCAGTCAAAATTATTTAATAACTGTCAATTATTAGTAATAATAATAATAAGTATCGATTATCTCACAAAACATAAATTGAAAAAATGGTGATGTGTCCATCATAGCACTTTTCCCGTTAAAGATATAATGATCTAAATATCAACAGTATGGAAAAGTTGCCCAAACTAAATTTATTCTACTTTTATTATTATTATTCCAAAACTATTCACTAAAAAAGTAATTCTTCCATTTTCACTACATCTCAATAAATATTGATCACCATCACATATAAGCATTATATATTGTTTACTTTACTGTAAATCAGTGGTTTATACGAGTGGCGGATGAAGTAAAATTTCGAGTTTAGAAAAGCCCCGTGATAATTTGTCGACCCGAGACAAATTTTCTACGTGGGGCTTTTCTAAACTTGGAATTTTACTTCATGCTTAGTCTGGGAGTGGAAGGCACTTAGTTTAAAATACATCACAACTGGTGATGTATTTTAACAACAATTATGGGTCCTAGTTGTCAAATGAGTGAGTTACTCAACTGTTTCCAAGGCACTCTTTACAAAAAATAAAAGAATAAAATTGTACATATAAAATGTACAATAAACTATAAGTATGATACATCATTGAATTCAGAAATAAATATTCCTTCAAAAAAATATGAAAATCCAAAATGGCGCCTATAAGAAAAACAAAAGTAGGCTATGGTCCTTGGGTAAATGTTATAGTTATCTTAAAATAAAATATGTTACTAGATTTATCGTTAAAAAGTACCTATATAATGTCAAAGTTGTAAATGTCTGGATTTAATGGTTTTTGAATACAAAAATAAAAACAAAATTTCAAAAAAATCCGTTTTTTGAGAATATCTCAAAAACGAAAGAGGATATTTTAAATTGGTTTTTAGATTATTATTGGGCATTGGGCCCTAAAATACACAACTTAGCCCAATTTAACCGACTCTCTATCTCTTTAAATAACCAAGATCCCCATACATTCCGTTAAAAAACGGGCACCCTGTATATTGACATCATCAGCAAATAGTAAATAATTTGAGTTTAAAAAACAGATTATTAATTAAAATGATTGAAAAAAACATAATTTTGGTGTACATTGACATAATTAGCATATAATAAATAATTTGAGTTCAAAAAACAGATTATTAATTAAAATGGTTGATAATCGAACATTACGATTCACGAAAAAAAAAAACATAATTTCATTCTGTCATTTGTATGTGCGTAAGGTTTTCGAAATCGAGTTTATGTTGATGATTCGGGTTTTGAGTTACGACGACGTGGTTACTGCCGTTTTGGATTTTACGTCCGTGTTTTAATAACCGTGCGCAATGGCCGATGTGACGTTTAGTGCCGCACATTTCACTCCTCAATAAAATTTGATTGATCCCTCGTCGGCCACGGACCGTCCCATTCTGGACGTGCCATTGTTCGTTTTAACACACCAAAATACACCCCCGACCCCCATTCCCCCACAATGCACTTGGAATAATTCAAAAACCGACGAATATAGAAAAAAAAAACTGCATGAAGGAGGCTTGGAATTTTCTGTTGTAATGAGGCTCACAAAGTCTTTTTCTATAGTAATGAGGCTCGCAGGATTTTTGTTCGCCAATTATAAGGTTTGCGGACATTTTTCTGCATTAATGGGGATTACAGACATTCTGCATTCTTCAATACACAATGCACTCCAAATAATTCAAAAACCGGCAAATATAGAAAAAAAACTGCATGAACGAGGCTTCTAATTTTCTATAGTAATGAGGCTCCCAAAATATTTTTGTGTAGTAATAAGGCGAGTGGGATTTTTTTGCAATCATAAGGTTTGCAGACATATTCTTTGCATTAATGAGGATTACCGACATTCTGTATTCTATTTAAAAAAAAAAATGCATGAATGAGGCCTGTAATATTCTGCAGTAATGAGGCTATAAGGTTTTTTCTATAATAATAATCAATTCCCGATCTGACTTTAGTAAAAGTCGACTTTAAGGTAACGAAAATAGGTTGTTAACCCCGTTTTATAGTTATTTTTATTATTTAATGTTGCATAAACGTCATTGTAAATATATATCTTTCGATTGTGTCATTCCAAATTTCTCAACTGGCAATGAGGAAAAATAATAGAGGAATTAATTTTAGAAAACAGGTGGAATTACTTTTAATTAACCCTGTTAAAAGTGGAAAGAATATAACTGAGTGCAATAATAAACAAATAAACTGTCAATATGGGAAAAGGAACACATATATCACCAGGTCATATCTCAATTAATGTGCAATTGAGTATTTGCTGAATTTTCTGAATATAATATAGTTAATAAATATGAATTAACTTGTTACATTCAAGCGATATCTTACCCTTGCTTTTGATAATCGGAATTTTGGCAAAAATCCGCGTCGTTGAATATATCAAAACAATTTGCTATATATTTGTTTTTTTTTAACCACAATATCTTCTTCATCGCTTGATGAACTATTAACCAAAATGCTTTTGATTCTTCTTCTTCTACTCAATTAATGGCCCTGGCTTTCGAGCTCGACCATGCGATTCATTCTTTCTAACATTTGAGAACATTTTTAGGTAAATTTTAAAGCCGACTTTATCTATTTAAACAATAGTATATTGTACGTTTAAACAAATCAACAAGCCGACATTAACTTTAAAGTCGACATTTACTTTAAATCTGCATTATTAAACGGAATTTACCGTTAAAGTTGACTTTAAATATTTAAAGCAGCTTTAACTTGGTTATGAAACCAGCCGTTAAAGGGGAGTACAGTAATGAAGCTTGCAGGATTTTTTTGCAGTTATAAGGGTTGCAGATATATTTTTCTGCCCTGATGAAGATTACAGACATTCTGTATCCTACCTCCATTGTAACTAATGGCCTTCGTTTTTACAGCTATGTCAACCAGTTTTTCTGTATTTACGAGGCTTGCAGATTTACCCCCTGCAAAACATGAACTTGCAGACATATTTTTTGTGTGTAATTATAAGGCTTGCAGGCATTATTTTTGCACTGATGGAGCTTCCAGAAACTTTTCTCTGCATTAATGAGTCTTGCAGAGTTTTTAGGCAGGCATTATTTCTACACTGATGGGGCTTCCAGAAACTTATTTTGCATTAATGAGGGTTGCAGAGTTTTCAGGCAGGCATTATTTTTGCACTTATAGGGCTTTTAGAAACTTTTTTCTGCATTGATGAGGCTTGCGGAGTTTTCAGGCAGGCATTATTTTGTACTGATGGGACTTCCAAAAACTGTTTTCTGCATTCATGAGGGTTGCAGAGTTTTCCTCTTGCAAGTCTAAACTTAGTCATAGTTTTTTTCTGCAATTATGAACCTTGACATATTCTTTTTTTCTGATTGTATGAGGCTTGCAAACAATAGGTCTATTCGTTACATTCAGAATTGCAGATGTCCAGTTCATGTAACGAACAGATTCAGCCCAAAAAGTGCTGCACTATTCACTTTTTTCACTTTTAATTAATCGAATCAGTGCAAAAAGTGTAAAAAGTGCCTAGTGCAGCTCGTTTTGTACTGAATCTGTTCTTTACATGAACTGGACATCTGCAATTGTAAATGTGAAGTTATACTAGCTAGAACTAGTGACGTCACTAAACTGAACTCAATTCAACTTAGAGCAGTGCAAACGAATGAACTTATTGTTTCTGCATGACAGTCTTTTAAATATTTTGTCCTGCAAGCCTAATCTCGTGTTTGCTTTAAACTAAAATATCTGCACAGTAAATAAATAATATTTTTGATGGAGGAAAATTTGAAAATTTGCTCTGACAAAGCGAAATCGAGCGGTTTATTAGGATGCACGTAGCAGGCCAAGGAGGGGGAGTAGGAGGAATATTGCATTTACATAAGCTTTTGTCGGATACGCGAAGGGGGGATTTATTTTATAGGCCACTTCCGGACGGAGAGTCCTTTGCAAGTATTTGCTCGGTGCCGCAAGAACAAGTAAACCGGTGCCGGTTCTCAAAGGGCGAAGGGCTGCCGGGATAGATAGGGCACGCCGGGCGGGCGCAATCATGCGTTTCTCGCCCCCCCTAACTCTCGTCGGTTTGAGGTCGGCATTGAATAAAACTATAGATCAAACACTTTGTTCTCATATCGATATCCTTTCGTCATCATTCTTAGATAATCATATTCAATATCGAAACAAAAACAAAACTGTGATTCAACAAAAGTATAGAAAATGGTTTCTTGGATTATAAAAAAAAGGATATGAGTTCGTTATTAAATATTATTTTATTCAATAGTACTTCAACCGTAACCGGGAAATTTCACACAATTTGACTCTGGAAAGTAAAGTATATAAATATTTGACTAATTTGTAAAGTCTAATTCAGAGCCTAAATTTATAATAAAGTATTAGGCACTGCCAACTCTAACTCCAACTTAATAATTTCAGGCGTGAAAATAATAGCAGTTTAATAAAATAAAACCATTTAAACTTTGTATAAGATACTATTTTTATAGTTTTGACTGTAGTTTTTATTATACAATACAACTATGCAGGGAATTTTTGTTTTAGGTAAAAAAGAGTTTAATTTGAAGCTTTAAACTTGCAGACTAAGCATGAATAACATTTTGAGTTTAGAAAAGCCCCGTGAAAATTTGTCGAGGGTCTAAATTTAGCCTATTTTCTGTAAATCTTTACATATTCCCTGATTTTATTTAAAATTCAATTTAAAGCTTTAAACAAGTGTTTTCCACTCCCAGACTAAGCATGAAGTAAAATTTCGAGTTTAGAAAAGCCCCGTGAAAATTTGTCGAGACAAATTTTTTGGGCTTTTCTAAACTCGAAATTTTACTTCATGCGCCACGCGTATAAAACACTGAAATATTGTATGTATGTATATTCGAAATTTACTTAAAATCCGTGTTTGATACGCGTGGCGCATGAAGTACAATTTCGAGTTTAGAAAAGCCCCGAAAATTTGTCTCGGGTCGCTGCGCGACCTTCGACAAATTTTCACGAGGCTTTTCTAAACTCGAAATTTTACTTCATACTTAGTCTGGGAGTGAAAAACACTTATTTAAAGCTTCAAATTGAACTTTTAAAAAAAACAGGCCCGAGACAAATTTTTACGGAGCTTTTCTAAACTCGAAATTTTACTTCATGCTTAGTCTAGGATGCGCCACGCGTATTCAACGCTGAAATGTCGAAAACTAAAAGGCGATTTTTGTGGTTTTTACGTCAAAATGTAAACAATACATTCTCTTGTAAAAAATAAGGTTTATTTTTTTCCAAATGAATCTGTAATACTTATGAATCTAGTCTAGTGTTATTGTAATGAAATTTAAAAAAAAACAATCTACTAAATTTTGCAATTTATTGAATATTTAATTTGATTTTGAATTTGTTTCTGTAATTTCAATTTCATTGTATTTCTAAAATTATATACAAAACCATTTTATTTGTTAACTTTGGAAGCTTTTAGTTCTATTTTATTTACTCGTAATATAAAATACAAAACCGTACATCTTCAAATACCACTATACTTTTTCATGACTTACGTGTATACATTAAAAAATAAACTAAGAATTGAAATTGAATAGTTTTTGTTCAATTATTGAATTCTCATCTATATTTATAACAACGCAAAGCGGAGCGACGAAACCAAATGTTCATGCTTTTCTAAACTCGAAATTTTACTTTATGCGCCACGTGTATTAATCACTGACATGTTTAAAAGTTATAAAGAACCTCTAATTAAATATTCATTTCATTTAAGTTAGACAATATTACAATTTATCTGAACCATATGAATATGATGTATCTCTCTTGCTTGTTGAAAATCTAATATTAGATATTATGCATAATACATAATATTCAAATGGTTCACATAAATTGTAATATTGTCTAACTTAAATTAAATGAATATTTAATTAGTATAAATCTACCCGAAAATTGAATAATACATTTACAATTACACCGAGACCCTAATCGAATACAAACAGGAGGACGTATTTCCCAAACGCCATAAATTTTATATCGGGGATTACGAGGGCGGTTTAATGAATGATTGCGTAATCAAATAATAACCTGTGTGATGGAAGGATTAAACAATTATAAGCAAATATCACTGTCGTCCGCGCCCTGCGCTAATTTATCAGTGAAAAGGGTCAACTGGATTTATAACCACAGACTTAATTGAAATCGCTCAACCGATACAACTGAAATTATTTGTGAATACAATTCCAGAATTATATTTTATGATCTGGTCTTGCAGAACGAAAGATTCTCATTCGATACAACTGAAATTAGCTGTAAATACAATGGTAATAATGGATCCAAAAATAATACAATTGTAAAGCCTGCTTCCTTAAAGCAATGAGTGGATTTTAATAACTTTTACCTAAACTAAATTTAAGAAATAATTTGTGTGATCTAGTGCTGTGGAATAACAGTTCTAGTCAAATTTAAAAAGTAAGTTAGGGATCTAAATATCTTTTAATATTAACCCATTCGTAAGTGCATTTTATTTTTAATTTTTTGTTTACCTTAGAACACTACCGTGTAATGAAAGAATTAATAAATCATGACTACCAAAGTACGATTTTTTACCAATCCCTGACAAATCCAAATTTTCAGACTTTTCTAAACTCGAAATTTTACTTCATGCGCCAAGCGTATAAAACACTGATTTATTCAAAAGTTCAAAATCGCACACACTTACATCAACTTGTATTACAATAACACAAGACCAGATTTATAAGTATTCAAAATGTACGTGGTAATAAATAAATAAATAATCAAATTAAATTGACGAATAAAACATTAATAATATTATCATAATTTATTTTAATTACGACAATAATGTCAATTTATGTCAACAAAAGTCAATTTATGTGAAAAACGATTGGCGTTTTATGTGCTTTTCACGTCTAAATGTCAAAAATGCATACTTTTTTGACATTTAGACGTGAAAAGCACATAAATGGCCAATCGTTTTTCACATAGATTGACTTTTGTTGACATAAATTGACATTATTGTCGTAATTAAAATAAATTATAATAATATTATTAATGTTTTATTCGTCAATTTAATTTGATCTTCACGTAACCCTCAATCAATCAATTTTTAATCATATGTTTAATAATTCTCGTAATAATAGTTGACCATTTTTTTTACAACGTGTATATACCTTAAATGAGTCTTTAGATACACAAAGAAATTATCAAATGTTATATAGTGTGTTTCATTTTCTAAGATATGACAATTAACATTTTAATTTGATGTATGATACATCGTTATTCAATGGTGTAAAAATTAAATATAGCTGATATAAACTTTCATTAAAAATGGGACACCCTGTAGACAATTTTTCACTTCTGTTGTGTTTTTTGGATGTAATTTGAAATACATACAGAGAGTTTTATGTAACACCGAACATTTCCAGTTTCCATTTTCGTATATTCTATTTATCAAATCAAAGCATCCAATACGATTTCACACCTTTCATTTTTAGGTTGTGTGTAAATTGAGTTGCCTCTATGACCATTACAAATTGTAGCCAATCAATCAACTTGTACATACAGGGAGTTTTTCTTGCAAGTATACATGTTCCAACTACAACGTACATGCCGTAAATATTTAGATAATCCTTGTTTTTTATTTAAGTTAAATTTGAAACTTAAAACGTGTGTGATCCACTCCCAGACTAAGCATGAAGTAAAATTTCGAGTTTAGAAAAGCCTGAAAATTTGGTTTAGTCGCGTAGCGCGAAGCGCGGAGCGGCCAAACCAAATTTTCAGGCTTTTCTAAACTCGAAATTTTACTTCATGCGCCACCGATACAAAACACTGACATATTACGAAGTTTCAAACACACCGCTAAACTTCATATTGAATCAGTGTTTTGCACCGGTGGCGCATAAAGTAAAATTTCGAGTTTAGAAAAGCCTGAAAATTTGGTTTGGCCGCTCCGCGCTTCGCGCTACGCGACCAAACCAAATTTTCAGGCTTTTCTAAACTCGAAATTTTACTTTATGCTTAGCCTGGGAGTGAAAAACACTCGCTTATAGCTTAAATTTAATTCATTTAATAAACCCAGCAACGGAAAATGTGCAACGTATGATACTTAAAAGAAAAATGTTCGTTATGAAAATGTTCGGTGTTATATAAAACTCTCTGTATAATATACCAGCTAAAATATTATATGTATTCCAAATGACATCTAAAAACCACAACAGAAGTTACAAATCGTTTTAATTAACAAAGTTATAGCAAAAAGATATTTTTTCGTCGATTTTTACTCTTTTGTCATATCCCAAAACCAAGTAATTGAATTAAAGTTTTATTTTATTCATCTCTTCACGTAAGTAAAACCAAATACATCAGAAACGAATGACGAAAAATAATCAAATTAAACTGCAATAGCAAATTTTAACTAGAATTTGTTATCGCAGTTCTATTTTGTATTAAAAATGGAAACTTTAGTCTAACTAAACTGTCTTTGTATCTCCAATAGTTTACGAAATCCCAATGGTGAGCACGATAAAATAAACGAGCTGTATATTTAATTAATTTTAAAAACCGAAGACGTTTTTTCATCTTAATTAACGAAGTAAAATAAAAAATATTCAATTTCCTTTAAGATCCAAACAAATCGTGGCGTTTTTGGCGTACCTAAGTCTTCCTTCGACGTTAATTAGCGTTCATTGAAATGACGTTGCGTCCGGGGATGTTGCTCGAAAATGAAAACGAACGAGGGAAGGTTTTGTTTCTCGCAAAATAAGGATTTAACGTGGAATTAATGAATATGCATAAATTCCTTAATTAAAATTCAAGTTTGTCCTTAGTTTCACGTCGCTTTTTGCGCGAAGTTAGAAGTCTGTTGGCACTTGCGAGAGAAAAAAAATCATCTCTGAATTAAGATTCTTGATTAGGTGTTTGTATAAAAAATCATGGTGGATTTGGTCATATTAAAGATGATAGCAAGTCGTTCGAGTGATTAATAGCTATTATATGCGACTTATATACTTTGTTCACGAAAACAACAATATATGACACAACATTTATTATATACAAAGAGTTTTATGTAACACCGAACATTTTCATAACGAGAATTTTTCTTTTTAGTATCCATATACATACGTTGTACATTTTCCGACGCTCGGTTTATTAAAAGAATTTAATTTGAAGCTTTAAGCGAGTGTTTTCCACTCCCAGGCTAAGCATGAAGTAAAATTTCGAGTTTAGAAAAGCCTGAAAATTTGGTTTGGTCGCGTAGCGCGAAGCGCGGAGCGGCCAAACCAAATTTTCAGGCTTTTCTAAACTCGAAATTTTACTTCATGCGCCACCGGTACAAAACACTGATTCAGTGTAAAGTTTAGCGGTGTGTTTTAAACTTCGTAATATGTCAGTGTTTTGTACCGGTGGCGCATAAAGTAAAATTTCGAGTTTAGAAAAGCCTGAAAACTTGGTTTGGTCGTTTCGCGCTTCGCGCTACGCAACCAAACCAAATTTTCAGGCTTTTCTAAACTCGAAATTTTACTTCATGCTTAGTCTGGGAGTGGAACACACTCATATATTGTTTTTTCCTGTGGGGGCCGTCTTCCTTTCGGATCCGGATGCACTGCAGCCTAGGTGGCTTATTGTACTGCACTCATATTAGATTTCGAACTGAACTCTTTTAAAAAAACAACGATTATCTAAAAATGTACGGCATATAATTGGGACATGTATACTTGAAAGAAAAACCCCCTGTATTTACAAGTCGATTGGCTACAATTTGTAATGGTTATTTAGGCAACTCAATTTGCATATAACCTTAAAAAGCAAAGGTGTCAAATCATGCTTTGGTTTAATAAATAGAATATACGGAAATGAACATTCATAATGTTCGGTGTTACATAAAACTCTCTGTATATTTATCAAGTACGCGTCAGTCGTAATGGTCGGTTTTGTTTTATAATAATTTGGCATAGGTTAAACTAGTGAGAACGGCGGAGATGTTGACGCGTTACTTCGTATTTTAACAAAATGGCATCGACGACGTCATCACCAACATGGTCAAATGCAAGACAAAGGAAGCTGATTTGACTAGCACAGCGCTGTTACTGCATTGCGGCAAAAAATCTAATTATGCAATTATTTATACTCGTAATAAAAAACCACACACAAATTCCGTCTTAAATGTGCTTGAGTGTTAAATGCACCCCATTTATGCTGCCTACACAATTAAATAATGCACATATTATAAGATTGTCGTGAAGAAAATATTCTTATGTTAGATTGGTAATATTATAGTGAATTCAATAAATGTGATTTTTTAAAAAACGATAAAATCCAAATTTAAATATTTCATTCTCCAAACACACAAAGCAGAGTGAAAGCAGGCTTGGACTTTTTTCATGTATTTATTTTATTGCATTTTTGTGTGGGATATCCTAAAAGAACCGTGTGTTAGCGTACGTAAATGCTTGTTTTCCACGTGTCGTTGGGCTGGCCAGAATTCCCTAAACGCATTCCCAGCGTGAGAAGGGTCCGCGTCCCGAGCAGATTTTAACGGCGACCGTCGTTATCGATATTGAATATAAAAAAGATTGTAACGAGCCGCTGAATTTATGTGAATGTTTGCACGTTGCGAGCGCGTTTTACAACGGGGCTAATAACGTTCCGAACTCTGTTTTATTGTCATTTTTTGTCGCATGTTGTAGCTTTGAATGTGAATACGAGCGGGGTTTTGTTGAGATTGGTTATTGGGTATGTAAAGTTAGGAATTTAAATATACATTTATATACTTTTATTAAATTATAACACTTTACTAACCATGTATTTGTAATATTTTAAAAGTATTAAACATTTATCGTATAGTAATCGCTTTTAGAATAAATTAAAAAAAAGAATAATTTATATTCATACGTGCTGATAAATATTAAATAATTTAAACACAAAATTTGACCACAAAAATATTAATTTATTTTATGAACCAACAGACTGTGCATGTCCAATAACAGGGTCATATCATTAGTACAATATAAATACAATATAAATACAATATAGCAACATATAGATAATATTAAAAATTAATACAGTATGAACGTAAAACTATATACTAAGGTAACGCAAATAATATTTTAATGCAATCACTCATATTAAGCTTAAATAATTGCTAGTTGGAGTGCCGTAAATAAAAGTCCTAATAAATCGTGAACAAACTCGAGGAACATTAAATTTAAAGCGACTGAATAAGTTTATGTCATCAATCAAATTATGCAACAATTTATAGAGAAAGCAAATATTTATAAATATAATTGTGTTATTCACAGAAATTAATTCAAATTCTGAAAGGCATCTCAAATATGAACTGGCGGTATTTTACAAAATAAAGATATTGAAGAATATTTTTTAGATATTTTCGAGCATGCCGATAAATTGCATGTAGATTGGTGTCCAAATCAACACACAATATGATATTTTACTCAATATAAATGTGATAATTAACCCATAAACGGCTGAACAATTTAAGAGATAACTCTAAAAATTAATTTTAGGTAAAATTCTTGACTTCCTTTTATGATATTGATGAATGACTTATTGTATTACATACTGTGCATTTTTCTTTTAATTATACATGGTGTATATGCTGTAAAATTTCAGGCATACGTCGATTTTATATAAAAACGTGCAGTATGAAGTTAACTAGTGATTCCACTCCCAGACTAAGCATGAAGTAAAATTTCGAGTTTAGAAAAGCCTGAAAATTTGGTTTGGCCGCTCCGCGAAGCGGAGCGGCCAAACCAAATTTTCAGGCTTTTCTAAACTCGAAATTTTACTTCATGCGCCCCGCTCACATAACACTGAAATATTGTGAAGTTAGAAATACACTCACATTATTTAATTTTTAAATGAGGAACAATCGAAATATTTAAACAACAAAATATTTAAATAACAAAATATTTAAATTTTTCTTCATACTTTTTCAAGTCAGGTCAAATAATATAATATATCAAATTAAATTATTTAGTAATTTAATTAACAAAAAATTAGTAAGGTTGCGTGTATGCATCAATGGTGCTTAATGAGTTAATACAAGTACTGAAAAATGTTTTGCAATTATGTTTTATAAAACCCATAATAAGGTACTTGGTGAATAATTTAACATGAGCATTAAATGTCAATTTGGTATCAAAAATTGCACCGAGATCCTTTATTTCTGTGAAGCGTTGTCATTGCATATTATTAATTTTATAAGGATATAATATTAAATTTAATTTCCTATAAATATGCCAAATTTATAAACTTTATTTGCAACAGTTCATGTAAAAGCGATTAAGTTTCACATAAAATGTAAGACGATGAAACTTACCAAAAATCAGAATGAAAATCAACATTAGATTTGGTTGTAAATATTGATTATTCTAATCAACTTTTCATAATACTGATGATTTTCGTTAGTTTTAGTTAATTTTCCAAATCATCATTTTGTGTTATGATGTATTTTAGATGATGCATTTTTTTAACTTCCTTTTAAATCAAGTTTAAATCACTGTTTTGTACGTTTGAAGCATGCAATATAATGTCGAGTTTGGAAAAGCCTGAAAAATGGGATTTTCTAAACACGAAATGTTACTTTATACTTAATAAATAATAACACTTTTGACAAACTCACTGAATACTTTAATAAAAACACTTAATTTTAATTTTAAAACAGGGAAAACAAACTTACATTATTCTCAGATTTTAACAACTTCACCTGGCAATGATATCTTTTTAACTGCTTTACTACTTTCGTAACATACTAATATTTCTATAAAAGTTTGTAGTATAATTGTTTTTGTGAAAGTTTTAAAATTAACATGAACAGAAGTTCATCTATACAAATATACAATCTGAAGTCTTAGATTTTAATTTTTTAGAGATATTCCAAATTAAATCCTACTCAATACCCATTAGTTATTTTAATTGTGATAAATATATCATGGCTGTAGCTAGAAAAAAAATTCGGGGGGGGGATATAAAAATGTATATGGGGGTTGAACCCCCATAAATCCCCCCCCTAGCTACGGCCTTGAATGTCATAATACTAATTTACCAATCTTGTAACTTTGCATTTAAAATAAAAATAAGTTTTAAGAATTTTAAGTTATTTTAATAATAAAATTTATTAATAAATAAATTCTAGTCAATAGGATTGATGTAATTGTAATTCATTTCATTGTTATTTTTAAATTGTATCACCAATGATTTGAAGAAATTTTTTACTTTCAAAACTCATAACTACAATTTCAGACAAGATATTTTAGTTTTGTGTACAATAATGTTGAATCTACTTATTTCGTAATTCATTCAATTTGAAATTTTAAACTAATGTTGACATTATATGATTTGTTTCATGACGTTCGAAACATAATTCTACCCCAAAATCTAAAGATTTTTATGGAATTCTTTACTTTGAACGGTAATAACTATATCTTTTGATAATATATTTGCTATTCTGTAGTACAGAAATATGAAAGATAAGTTTTTCCTAATAAATTTTGATAATTTGAACTAGTTTTAAGAAAATGTTTTTTTTAATTAAATTAATTTTGTTGAAATATCTATTTAATTTAATTTAATTTATTTACGGAATCTCCATTTTACAATCTATATTTTCATTTACAAAGAATAGTAATACTAATAGTAAAAATATAACATAATTGGTGCCCATTAACCCATTAACGGCCGAGCAGTGACAGAGTTAACTCTAAAAGTTGAATTTAGGTCCAATTCTGCACTTTTTTTAATGATATCTATGAATGACTTATTGTATTACATACTGTAAATTTTTCTTTTAAATATATGTAATGTATACGCTGTATACTTTCAGGCATTCGTCGATTTTATATAAAAACGTGCAATATGAAGTTTTCAACGAGTGTTTCCACTCCCAGACTAAGCATGAAGTAAAATTTCGAGTTTAGAAAAGCCCCGCGTAGAAAATTTGTCGAGGGTCGCGCAGCGACCCGAGACAAATTTTTACGGGGCTTTTCTAAACTCGAAATTTTACTTCATGCGCCACGCGCATAAAACACTCAAATATTGTGAAGTTAGAAATACACTGCCTTATTTTAATGAGTAATAAGCGAAATATTTAAATAAAAAAATATTAACTTTTTTTTATACATTTTCAAGTCAGGTCAAATAATATAACATATTAAATTAACTTATCTAGTAATTTATTTAACAAAAAAAAAAAATGTTGCGTGTATGCATCAATGGCGCTTAATGGGTTAAGCTAATTTTCCATGAAGTAAATGCCAAAATATTTCTCAATGTTGATTATATATAATTAAATAAAAGCTCACAAAAAAGGTACTCATCGTTTTTACTATTTCTACTTTTCAATATTGAAAATCAACTAAAACCGATAAAAATCATCAACGTTGAAGTATACACAAAAATTCAACGTTCAGAATTTTCATTCAATATGTATTTTAATGAAAATCTTTAAAGTTGAACTTTTGTATTTACATGAGTTTTAATGATTTTTGTCAGTTATAGTAATTTTTTTTAATATCGATGGTCAACATTTATAAAAGGCACACTAGTTATTTTCACAGTATTTATGATTATTATCTATTCTCTTCATTTTCGTCCAATATAATGGTCTAAAGTTAATTTTCAAAATGCCCTGTATACAGAGGTAGCAATAAATACATTTGACTATGACTAGTAATGACTGAAATTTAGTTACGTGTTTTTTTTTACACATTATTGTACTGTTACGGGCGTTTTATTGAAAACGTCGTAACTTGATTATTTTATTCACATTCGCGAAAACATCGGACTCCATTTGTTTTGCTCATTTTATTTTCATAATCATTTTAATTCCAAATGACTCAAGTTCGTAACCATTCATTCGATGTTCTTTTGTATATATTTTTTTCTTGTAAATATGTAAATTAGTCCAACATTGAATTCCCCAGAACGAGACCAACAATGACGACTTGCAATTTTAATTTTTTTTTTTTAAATTGCAAGTCGTCATTGTTGGTCACGTTCTGGGGAATTCAATGTTGGACTAATTTACATATTTACAAGAAAAAAATATATACAAAAGAACATCGAATGAATGGTTACGAACTTGAGTCATTTGGAATTAAAATGATTATGAAATGAAATGAGCAAAACAAATGGAGTCCGATGTTTTCGCGAATGTGAATAAAATAATCAAGTTACGACGTTTTCGATAAAACGCCCGTAACAGTACTCTGAAGTTTCATTTTTCTATAATAATGAGATTGAATTATTATTTAATCTCGTTTAATTCAGTTGACAAACTAAAATCTCATTATCGCGTAATTTCTTCGGTTAAACTAAAATTTCCACGATGAACTAAATTTCTACCTGAATCTACATAGTTATGCCACGCAGCGCCGACTTAAATAAATCAAGCCTTATTCCGTATGCATTCTGAAACATTTTCATTTCCTCAACATTTCCTGTAAACATCCCTACATTATGCACGCACGGGAGTTTAACACAAAATCCCGTACCGATAACACAATATATTTCAGTATAACAATACAACACAATAAACGAGAATACAAAAATACGTAAATTCCTAATTATAGCTGCTTCAAAGAAATATTCCATTCTAGAAATTGAAAACACACATTTTAAACTAACTGAAAGTCAATTAAATTTTAATTAATCTTTCTCTGTATACACTGATTTCAAATATTTAAATGAAACACTTGGTTATTATTTCTGCACTGTTTGTTTATTATGCTGTATAATAATAAAAATACAGTGAAACAATATCCAAGTGTTTTATTTAAATATGTGAAATCATTCTATATCAAGGTTGTTAAACTGAGGTTTTTTTTCTTTTTAATTAAAACAAACAGTATTTTTTAACAAATGTGTTTTGTCATTGAAACAGCGTTTAAAACATTAACAATTAAAAACATGTTTAAACCGTGTTTAAAACATGTTTAAAACACATTTAAAACGTGTTTTAAACAGAACATACAGGGCATGTTTCTTTTGAGTATACATATGCCGATAACTACAGCGTTTTTAAATTTTGCAGGAATTCGTTGTTTCAAAGCGGTTAATTTTAGGCTTTTAACGAGTGTTTTCCACTCCCAGACTAAGCATGAAGTAAAATTTCGAGTTTAGAAAAGCCTAAGAATTTGGATTGGCCGCGTAGCGAAGCGGAGCGGCCAATCCAAATTAGGCTTTTCTAAACTCGAAATTTTACTTCACGCGCCACGCTTAAAAAAACTGATTTACAGTGAAGTTAAAAGAACACACACACATACAACAACGATTATAGGCAACCTAATATGCGTTAGAGTTATTGGGTTGACTATAATCATTGTTTAAAACATTCTGTATTGTGGAGGCTTCGACTTCGTTATACATGTTAATTACACAATGAAACACTTTTAACTTTGTTTGTATAACACGTTTTATTTAATGTGACTGCAGTTTCGACAAATTTAGCTTGTCATTATCAAACATGGAGTGTTTGATAATGACAAGCTAAATTTGTCGAAACTGCAGTCACATTAAATAAAACGTGTTATACAAACAAAGTTAAAAGTGTTTCATTGTGTAATTGTTTAAAACAATTTGTACCGCGCAGAATTTGACTAATGTTTTATTCACATATATGTATTAAATTGCTAAAGGCGTATATTTTAAACTTTACGATATGTTAGTGTTTTATACGTGTGGCGCATGAAGTAAAATTTCGAGTTTAGAAAAGCCTAATTTGGATTGGCCGCTCCGCTTCGCTACGCGGCCAATCCAAATTTTTAGGCTTTTCTAAACTCGAAATTTTACTTCATGCTTAGTCTGGGAGTGGAAAACCCACGTTTAAAGACACAAATTAAAATCTTTTAAAAAACCAACGAATGTCGTTAAATTTATAGTGTATGCACCTAGAAAAAAAATTCCCTGTATTTAAAAATCACATTTATGCACACACAGTTGTGATATTTTATTGTAATAAAATGTGATGTTTAATAATGTAATTTAAAATATCTTCAAAAATTCAGCTAAAATTTAAATTGAAAGTTTTTATAAAAACAACGAATGTCTGAATTACCTGTACGTGGCTTGACCCAAATACAGCAAACAAAAAAAAATAGATAAATTAGAAATCACTAAATTGGTATATTAGTTGTTGAAAAGTATGAACATTTCTAAATATATAAATGAAGCTTAAAAACTTAAAGAAACATTAAAAACATACTGATAAAATAACAACATTTGTGAAAGTTAAACATTAATTAAACAATCAATTGCTAGCAATGATAAAATGATAAAAATCTATAAAAATACAGATTTAAACAAAAAATCTTAATGAAGTAGTATAAAATATAATTTAGGAAATTTAAGATAATAAAATACGATTTAAAGAAATTTAACGTTTAAAGCATGTTTATTTATCAAGTTTAAGATTTAAAACATGTTTAAAACAAAACCGTTTGAAACACGACTGCTGTTTTAAACATGTTTAAAACACTGTTTTAAAACAAAATGTTCTAAACATAACAACCTTGGTATATAAACTCTAAGCTACGAAAGGTGGCCTGTGGTATTTAAGTTCAACTTAAAATAATAACAATAATATGAATCCCCCAGTTTATACAGATTAGCATAAGTTGCAATTAAGCACAAAAATGTAGAAGAAACTATGTTAATATAAAAAGACCTTAAAGAAAAGTTGCACCATACGAGGTGTGGAAATTAAGTGATGAGATTGGCAGCATAGCGTTCGATACGGCAACACTGGAAGCACGTGGCTTGGAGGGGTGACAGATGGACATGCGATAGGCATTCAGTACAAGTTTGAACTTGATTGAGTCATTACGCTGTGCGTAGTCATTGTTCTCGTGAAACCGTATTTCGAAGTGCGTTCTAAAAAGGAGTGATATTAATTTCGAGCAACGATGTGCTATCAGGTTTTGCTTGAGACTTGGGTACAGTGCAACAGAAACTTTTGCAAAACTTCAGCATCCCTACGGAGACAGTGTTTTGTCAAGAGCCCAGGTTTTTCGATGGTTTAAGGCATTTTCAGAAGGAAGAGAGTCGATGGAAGATGAATCACGCAGCGGAAGGCCTGCAACAGCAAGAACCGATGAAAATGTCTACAGAATCCAGGAACTTGTGCGTTCAGATCGTCGGTTAACGATCAGAATGATGGGGGAACAGTTGAATTTGAGTCACACCACCGTTCATAACGTTTTGACCAATGAATTCGGGATGAGAAAGATCTGCGCGAAAATGGTTCCAAAAAACCTTTCGCAGGAACAAAAGGACATTAGAAGGGAAAGGTGCCTTGACTTTTTGGAATCGATTGAAAATGATCCACATTTTTTGGAACATGTCATCACTGGTGACGAGAGTTGGGTGTTTGAATACGACCCGGAAACAAAACGCCAGAGCATGCAATGGTGCACGCCAGGCTCTCCAAGGCCCAAAAAAGCAAGAATTAGCAAATCAAAAATTAAATGCATGCTGATTTGTTTCTTTGATAGCCAGGGAATCGTCCACAAAGAGTTTGTGCCTCAAGGCCAAACAGTAAATCAACACTTTTACCGCGAGGTTCTTGAAAGACTCCGAAAAAGGATCATTTGTGTGAGATCACACATCAAGAACAATTGGATCCTGCATCATGACAATGCGCCGTGTCACACAGCAATATCAATAAACCAGTTTTTGACCAATAAAAATATTCCTGTGGCTCCTCAGCCTCCTTACTCACCTGACTTGAGTCCTGCTGACTTTTTCCTCTTCCCTAAATTGAAAATTCATCTGAAGGGACGTCATTTTGGGACACTCGAAAACATTTAAACGGCTGTAACTGACCAGCTGAAGGCTATACCAGTATCCGAGTTCCAGCACTGCTACGAGGAGTGGAAGAAACGTCTCCAACACTGTGTGGCTTCCCAGGGGAATTACTTTGAAGGAGACAACATTCAATTGTATATTTATTCGAATAAAACGAATTTAAAAAATCAGTCTCATCACTTAATTTCCACACCTCGTATATTTAAAATCCGTAATCATAGGACACTTCCCTTGAATTGTACTATATAGTGTTAAAATATGTTTTACCATTATCTAAGTCCGTATTTTAACGTTGATTAATCTAGCTATTTTTCTATAAACTAGATTTTAATAATAATAATAATAAATTTAATTACAGAATCACCATCTTAAAGAAATAATACAAATAAAAATATACCAGTGTTACAATAAATCATATATATATATATATATATATATATATATATATATATATATATATATATATATAATTTATAACTGGCTGAAGGTTTTTGGGCTGCTTTCTCGCGTTAATTGATTTATTTGCGCTCTACGTTTCGGCAGCATCACTTCTGCCATCCTCAGGAGCTTTTTTATATACTGAGTGATAGATGTCACGTTCACTGTCAGTACAGTTAATTAATCAAGAAATTTTAGCACCTTCTACATCGAGTAGAAGTCCCTAGTTTACAAACAAGTCCCTAGTTTACAAAACAAATGTACTGACAGTGAACGTGACATCTATCACTCAGTATATATATATATATATATATATATATATATATATATATATATATTTATATTTAGGTTTTCAGACCAAACATCTGATTCCCTGTAACTCTGATTAAAGTTGTATTTGTGTGTTTCTGAACTTCACTTCAAACCAGTGTTTTGTACGCGTGGCGCATGAAGTAAAATTTCAAGTTCAGAAAAGCCCGAAAATTTGTCTCGTGTCACTGCGCGACCCTCGACAAATTTTCACGGGGCTTTTCTATACTCGAAAATTTACTTCATGCTTAGTCTGGGAGTGGAAAACACTCGTTTAAAGCTTCAAATAGATAAACAATTCACTGAATGTCATTAAAACCGGGAAAGTCAGAGAAAAGTCATGGAATTATATTCAAATTGACCAAAACACTTAACAAAGAAGCCATATGACATTATTAAATTTGTCAAAATCAGCAGGCAAATTACAAAACACGTAAAAAACTATAAAATTAACTTAAATATTGACAAAAACAATGAAAACAATTTAACAACATGGAGGTTTTCCACAAAAGAAAGTTATATTAAAAGGCCAGGGATAAACTCTTGAATCAGGGAAATGTCGGAAAAAGCTTGAAAGCCAACATTGAAGAAGAAATCACCAATTTGGGCCCAGATGTTTTAAGAACAACAATGTAAAATGTTGTAAAACGAGCACAATCAACATCAACTCAGAATATAGTCATTTGACCGATATCATTTTTTTAACTTTATATTATCAATTTTACACCTTTAAATTAACTTTCAGTCAAAACATTGCCCATTTTTTTCATTTCTAATAAAATGGCAGCCATTTCATAAAATGACATTACTTTTGCCTAATATTACACGAGACAAAAAGTTTATATCTTAAGAAATGTTAATTTTTGTTTTTTAACATAAATTTACTGTCCTTGTTTACGCACAAAGTAAAATATAGAGTTTAGAAAATTCTAAAAATTTGGTTTAGTTGCGTAGCGAAACGGATAAAACACTGAAATATTGTGAAATTGAAAATATGCTGGTTTTTACTTATTATGTTTGAGTTTTATAGCAAGTTCAGTTTGATTTTATTAGAAATATCTATATCCCGAGAAATACAGAGAGTTTTTCTGACATCACACATGAAATTCTTCGCGTGACGTGAAAAGTCAATCTAATTAAACTAACAAGGTCGACTCGGTTTTAAATTAAGACAACCTTATACACTAACCACCTTGATTGCTGACATCACGCGTGGAAGTCCTCACGTGACGTCAACAATCAAGGTAATTAAACTATATATGGTCGGCTCGGTTTAAATCAACACAAACTTACTTACACACCTTGGTTGATGTAGTCACGCGTGGAAATCCGTACGTGACGTCAAAACCACGATCATTACTGTGCAAGGTTGTCTCGATTTAAACCGAGCCGACCTTATCACGCGCGGAAATTCTCACATGACGTCAAAATAAAAGTCATTACTGTATAAGGTTGACTCAGTTTAACCTGAGACAGTCTTGTATAAGGTTGCCTTCATTTAAACGAGTGTTTTCCACTCCCAGACTAAGCATGAAGTAAAATTTCGAGTTTAGAAAAGCCCCGTGATAATTTGTCTCGGGTCGCGCAGCGACCCGAGACAAATTTTCTGGGCTTTTCTAAACTCGAAATTTTACTTCATGCGCCACGCGTATAGAACAGTGATTTAACGAGAAATTTAAAAACACACGAAAGACATTTTTCATGTAAATCCTCACAATTAATTTGAATTATTTTTGACGATTCAAATCCTTTTGTAAGTATTTGAATCCCTTTATAAATATTCGAATCCTTTTATAAATATTCGAATCCTTTCATAAGGATTCAAATCACCCACATTTGGATTCGAATACGAATCCTCTTAAAAAAATGTAACGAATCCGGATCACGAATCCAGTTGAACTAAAGTATTCCAATGCCTCTTTTGAATCCTCTAAAAGGATTCGAATCGAGGATTCGAGTCCGGCCAAGCTCTGATACATATGCAAAAAAAGAAGTTAAAAAAATATAAAAAAATGTTATTAATTATTGCAAAAAATTAAATCACAATTAAGAGATAACATAAAAATAAAAATAAATTCTTCAGGTATAATAACAATAATCGCCAATCAAAAAACAAATAAAAAATACAAAAATAATAAAATTCAAACCATTTTCTCTAATAATAAAATCAATAAGAATTACATAATTACAAATCCAAAATTAAAGTATTTGCTTAAGTTTCCGCTTGAAGGTACCGAACTAACTTCTAAAGATGTCAAATTTAGAATAACAATTTGGTACGTTTATACATCTTAGATTGAAAGCGTAATTCTCTCCGTATTTACTTTAATTACGTGAATTTCATTTCATCGCATTCATAATTTTGTATTTATTTTTATTGTCATTTGCATGAAATTACGTTAAATTTTATTCCTTTTCAAAACGAATCGTGGCAAAGTTCGCGACAACTTGGCGCAATCAAAGTTTCAACTTGTGCATATTTATGCGCTTCCAACTTTTAACGTTAGTTTGCACACTTAATCAAGACTTGAAATATAAAGGTATTCGTTTGTGCGTGTGTATCCGGTTTAATTATGTGTCGAAACTGGGAGTGAATGTTTCTTTATTAAGTTTTAATTAGCATTCAGTATACTATAGAAAACAGTTTTTTTTTATTTGTTAAGATGTAGTAATGTTTAAATGTGATGGATTAGTCAACAATTTTGAAAATGTTGTATGGTAATTTTATTTTTTAATAAAAAAATGCATTATTGTGGGGTACCTGTGAATAAAAGAAGCTTTAAACGAGTGTTTCCACTCCCTGGTTTAGTATGAAGTAAAATTTTGAGTTCAGAAAAACAAGAAAATTTGGTTTGGTCGCGTAATCCCTAGGATTTACATATCGATTTGAGTGAATTTAAACTGAAATTTTGTTGTTTACAAATGAGCTGCATTTGCAAATAACAAAATGTCTATTTACAACAAAAAAAATGCGCAACAAAGTTGCAGCTAAAAATGTACAAATGTTTATTGACATCCTAGGGATTCTTCAGATGTAACTTTAAAATTAAACTTGTTATTACAATATAACCAATTGAGAAACTTTTGGTGCAAATGCGGAAACCGGAAGTCGTACTTTACTTTAACTCATTAAGCACCATTGGTGCATACACGCAACACTATACATTTTTTGTTAACCAAATTACTAAATGAGTTAATTTTGTATATTATATTATTTGTCCTGACTTGAAAATGTATGAAAAGAAATGTGAATATTTTGTTATTTAATTTTTTCGATTATAACTCATTAAAAAAAATACATCAGTGTATTTCTAACTTCACAATATTTCAGTGTTCTGTACGCGTGGCGCATGTAGTAAAATTTCGAGTTTAGAAAAGCCCTGTGAAAATTTGTCTCGGGTCGCTGCGCGACCCTCGACAAATTTTCTACGCGGGGCTTTTCTAAACTCGAAATTTTACTTCATGCTTAGTCTGGGAGTGGAAACACTCGTTCCAAACTTTATATCGCACGTTTTTATAAAAAATCGATTAATGCCTGAATATTTACAGTGTATACATTTTGCATATTTAAAAGAAAAATTCTACATACTGTGAATTTTTCTTCTAAATATGCGAAATGTATACACTGTAATTTTCAGTCAATAATCGATTTTTTATAAAAACGTGCAAAATGAAGTTTAAAACGAGTGTTTCCACTCCCAGACTAAGCATGAAGTAAATTTTCGAGTTTAGTCCCGCGTAGAAAATTTGTCGAGGGTCGCGCCAGCGACCCGAGACAAATTTTCACGGGGCTTTTCTAAACTCAAAATTTTATTTCATGCGCCACGCGTATGAAACACTGAAATATTGTGAAGTTTGAAACACACTGATGTATTTTTTTACTGAGTAATAATCGAAAACATTTATAATAAGTTATTCATAGAAATCATAAAGAGAAGTGCAAAATTTTACCAAAAATCAACTTTTAAAGTTAACTCTATAATTGTTGGCCGTTAATGGGTTAAGCCTTTTATTTAATTTTTCTTGTTATTTTCTTAAATACTGATATCAAAATGTTTCAAACAAAACATTTACTCCTTTTACATTTGCATATTTTTTGCTGCAACATTTTGTTGTTTGCAAATGCAATTCATTTGCAAACAACAAAATGTCAGTTCAAAGTCACACAATTCGATATGTAAATTGAAAATTTATTGTTTGTAAACAAAGTCTGGCAAGTTGCGCCATAAGTGTAGAAGTGCATTCGCTCCGTTAGGGTGCCAGTCATTAGAACTTAAAAAAAACTGTGATTCGTAATTTCCTGCAATTAATTGATATTTTTCTGTGTCTTTGAAATTAATTTGTGCTCAAATTTCAGCTAAGGCAAAATTGTCAATAATCGTAAATGTCAGACGTTGATAACAAACCCCGTCTGCCCTTTCGAAAGTTACCACTAGACCCTGGCCAGCAAAGCCACTTCCCAAACTGAAGGCGACAAGATTAAATATACAAACTTGCGTAATCCCGGCGCAAACCGCACGGACGCATCCAAAATGGCGCAATGCAGTTTCCCTAATTGCACCCTTCGATCAATCATGCGCTCAAACTTTAATCAAGACCGTAAATTAAGTTTTATAACCGGGTTCATGGATTCATTGGCACCCGAACGAATCAGGTTATTTGCTTCGCGTTTTTTTTTTTTTATTTGTGCGTGTTTTCAAAAGGGGAATTAAGTAAGTTTTCCGAGCGGATTTTCCCTATTATCGGCACGTCGTGTTGTTTTTCGCTTGATCCGCACACAAATTAGCGGTTGATTGGGGTTGATCGCTTTGGGGTGGAATTAGGCGGATTAGGCGAGATGTTTGATTGCGGCCGGATTTCGGTTTGTTATGTAAATATGTGCGCTGGTGCAATTAATACAGGGTTTTTCGTTTGATTTTCACCATGTATCAACTAAATTACCGAGAAAATCCCACATAGCAACATATTTCACTATTTGTCAGTCGATTTTCTAAACTCGAAATGTTACTTCGTGCTTAATTAAACACTCGTTAGAAGTTACAAATTAAACACTTTTAAAAGAACAACTAATGCTGAACATTTACAGAGTATTCATCGAAATACAGAGAGTTTTTCTTTTAAGTATACGTATCTCAATTATAGCGTATGCACTTAAATTCTTACAAATCCTTTATTCGAGTATTCCTGATTCGAATTATATTAAGTTATTCGGATTCGTGATTCGAATCGTTTTTTCTGAGAATTCGTCCCAGCTTTCATGTAATTCAGAAAATGTGGTGCATTATCTAATAAAATTAAACCGTTTTATATGGGCTTAAAAACATAGACTTTGTATTAAATAAATTGCCTCTAAATAGTGACGTCTGAAATTGCAATTTTAGCTCGCTTTTTAAACTATTTATCAATTATTTAGTTTGAATTATTTGCATACATTTATTCTATAAAATATCCTGCAATTATATCGATGAAATGCCATTAGGTACATTTAATGAAAATTACAAAGCGTCGCGTGTCTAAAATTTAAATATAAGCTCACTTTTTAAACTATTCATCAATGATTTTGTGTTAATTATTTTTATACATTTACGCTATAAAATATTCTGCAATTATATTGGCGAATTACCATTGGGTACATTTTAATGAAAATTACAAAACGCTGCGCGTATAAAATTCGTGATGTTTGAATAGATGTGTCAGCAAAACGAACGGGAAAAAAATACGTTCATCCATTAATTAAAATAAACACATTGAGCTGAATTTAATTGAATTTCAACACATTACATATTTATTTTCCTACCGCTTTGTATCATATATAGATAAATTGTAACGCGTTTTTTTTGTTCAGCATGGAAATAATTATTTAATTTCAAATCATGGTAATTAATTATTTCATTCAATATCAATTTGAAATTACAGAATAACGTAGAATATTAATTAATTAGCTGAGAGTTATTATTTTAACAAAATAATAAATATAATTATAGGTGTTTGATTTAATAGCAATTTTAATCGAAGAATAAAAATATCTTTTATTAAACTTAGTAAATCACTAAGACTTTCCTCACTAAAAACATGTATTTAGAGCAGTAGTTCCCAAACTCTCACTGACCCCTTTTCATACTCAAAACTTGCCCACGGACCCCTGAGTGTAAAAACTACATAAATGCATAATAGAAAAATTACAAATATATGTTTGATGTCTTGAATGGCAAAAATATATTAAAAATAAAATATAAATAAAACATTTTGTTGAAGAGTATTTATTGAAATTATAACTTGTATTAACATACAAAATAAAATTAATTCATTGGATGAACCTGATAGGATGTTATAAGTGTATTTATGTCCGGCTCAATGTTCGTGAGTAGTAACCGCAAGTCCCCACGAGTACTAATTTCGAGTCGGTTTCTTTTTTTGTGAAGAGACTCATAAAGACACTGAATCCAAGTTCTACCAAATATGAAGATAGACAAGCAATCAACAGCTTCTGTACAATAACCCATAATGCTGGATATAAAATTGGGATCTGTTGTTGTATCCCGAAGTTGTTGTAACCTTGTTTAAACAATGGTTTCAGCTCCTCATTTGTAGATAATTCAATAAGTTGCTCCTGTATTAGTATGTCTTCATTTGTATTTGTGCTCTGAGTTTGCCTACTTGCAAAAGGGTTCAACACCCAGTCGGGAATATTCAAGTGAAGAATGTCTTCAAATCTTTTGCTAAGGTCCGAATGAAGCGCTGTTAAGTATTGACAATAAGCAAACAAATCTTCATCTCTATTTTGCAATTTTAAAAGATTTGGAAACTGAGAGCATATATGCTCCTTTTCTCAAGTTTTGTTTGTACAGCAAAAGTTTTGCAACAAACGCAGATATTAGCGTTTTAGTTTTGATTAAATTTAATGTGCCACCTTGTAGTTTTAAATTAGTCTCGTTAAACTGGCACATAAATCATATAAGCGATATCATTTTTGCGATAATTAAATTGTGCAGCAAATCACTATCTTAACTCTCCAGGAATTCCAACACTGAATCAAAGAGGGAATAGAAGCGTTGCAAACATGCACCTTAAGATAACCAACGTACTTCTGTGTTAAGTAGTAAACGATTATAGTCATCATCATTTTTCAAACAAAGTTGAACAAATAATCTCTCATTTAAGGCATTCCTTTTGATTTTATTAACTGCTCTAATAACATAAGTTAGTCATTCATGCAAACGTTCACTAAGACTTTTGGCGACTAAATGATGTCGATCAATGACACAATGTACCAATAATACATTCGGTATAGCTTGTTTTATATATGCCAGAAAGCTTTGGTGTCGTCCTACCATTGCCGGAGCACCGTTAGTAGCAACGGAGATGATATTAGTCAAGGGTATAGCTTTTACATCGAAAAATCTTTTTAATTCACTAAATAACATTTCACCTTTCGTATCAGTTTCCAAACATTTAGCAAATAACAATTCTTGGGAAAATTTTCTTTTTTTAAAAATCTCACATAAGCTAAAAGTAAAGCGTCATTTCCTGGTAATGTTGATTCGTCAAGCTGTATCGAGAATTCAGATGTTTTTAAGTAGTCATATAAAGAGTTTTCTACACACTGAGCCATTTCGTAGATTCTTTTTCGTACAGTATTATTACTCAGCGGAATTCTTTTTATAATATCAAAAGCTGGTTTGTGTAACACGGTGCGTGTTACCTAACTTACAGCTGGTAGAATAAGTTCTTCGCCAATAGTGTGCGCCTTTCAGCACTTCGCAATCATTAAAGAAATATTATAAGAAGCACGCAGTCTATCGACATCTCTCTTAGATGTTGTTCCTATGAGTTCTTGCAATGTCGGTGTTTTCAAATATTTGTCTTTGAGTGTTTGAAAAAACGTTAAATCCTTATCTTTTTTTTCACTATGGATTTTTATTAAATGTTCCTTAAGCTTAGAAGGTTTTATTGAATCGTTTGACATCGTTTTACTACATATAAAACACATAGGTAAAGTACTATTTCCTGGTGACGGAATATAGCCATATTTCATATATTTAACACTGTATTGTCTGCATTTTTTCTTCGTCTCACTCATACTGTTATCTGAAAAAAGGGGGGCCTATAAATATATAGGAAAAAAGGTTTATCAAAATTTTTATTTGCAACAAACCACTCTTAATTATATATTTTTTTTAATGGAATGCTGCAATGTAACTCTCTTGAATTAAGTATTTGAGATGTAAGGATAAAATTACATGTAAATGTCACATATAGTGTAGTACTCTTTGTGTACCAATTATTTTTTAAGAAAAAAAAATAATTAAAAAATTAATTAACAACAGAATATAGTAATACAGTAATATACAGTAATTCCAACATTCGCGGATTTGGTTACTCGTGGAGGTAAACAAAATAAGCAAAAATATAAAATAATAAGCTATAACTCTTAGCATTATATTAAATTATAAAACCTAATATGTCTTCTTGTACAGAATCATTAATAATATATTTTTTAGAAACACATCTGTGTTAGAAAAACTTACAATCTCCTCTTAAGTTTTTGATAAAAAAGAAATCCTAATGAATCTTAAAGGATTACTGTACTGATAATTGTGATAACTAATTGTTTTAATTAACTTAAAGAAAAGTATAACTTTGCTTAAATAAATTTAAATTAAAAAGAGATATCAGTTTCATTCTAACATACTTACTTAACGAAAGTACGCTATCTTCGTAACAAAACAAAAAATTATACTTCTTTTTGTCCAACACTAGGAAAATTTGTTGTATGCACTTCACATCAAGCATAACACAGAACTAAATTATTAATTAGATGCACGACGTTGTTATAGTTTATATTGTAAACAAATGTGTCATACCGAACGCTCTCGAAAGCCTGAATATGCTGCCTAAGCATTTCAGTACACTACCGAGCGCTCGAGACACGGAATTCTAGAGGGTGCATGCTGGACCAGTGGCGGCCTGTTGCCAACTTCATGTGAAACAAAAATGCCAAAGTAATGTATACTGGCATTAAAAGGTGTGCTCGTCGCTCTGCTAAATGTGTGTATTGATGACGCAATTCTGTGGCGTAAGGAGCATTTATGAACGATAAGCATACGTAGTGCTTTCATCCTCATTTTTTGTATTTTGGGTTTGAGCCTCACATGAAGTTAGTCCGCGAGCGGCTAGTGGTTGGAACCTGTCTATATTAATATTTTATAACTAATTGCTAATAATTTATTCATTGTTATTTATTTTACCGTCCATATTGATAAAATTGTGTCCCAATTTTTTAATTTTATATTAAACCTTACGCAGTCCCCCTGACATTGTTCAGGGACCCCAAAATCAATTCTAATTTTCCACGGACCCCCTGAATGATCCCGGGGATCCCTGGGGGTCCGTAGGGACCACTTTAGGTAACCACTGATTTAGAGTAAATAAATGTTTTTACTGGCGAAAGTGTTAGTGTTTTATTGAGTTTAATTAATTTCGAATAATTAATTGCAATTAATATCGTGCTAATTTATGAGTTAGGTCTTACAGGAATAAGTACCTAGATAATTAACTTAAAAATATGTTATACCGAGTTTGTTAAAACAGAAAAACAGGATTTTACTAATCAACTTAATAATTTTAATAATTATCAATTAACAGCACTTACCAATATTAATTGAAAATATATTATACTATATTAATTCCCGGACTAATCCATCTACTGGTTAAAATTACTTGTCATGTTGTTCAATAAATGAGCCCATATCTAATATTAACCCTTTCGGCCCTGCAAGTGGCATTTGCCACCACTAAAATTTGCCATAATTGTTCAATAAATGAGCCCATATCTAATATTAACCCTTTCGGCCCTGCAAGGGGCATTTGCCACCACTAAAATTTCGTAAACATACTCTGAATTTTTCTATTAAATATACATACATGTATGCACGAGCTGTAACTTTTCAGATAATCGTTTGTTTTTTAAAATAGTTATTTTTTAAGTCTTAAACGAGTAATTTCCACTCCCAGACTAAGCATGAAGTAAATTTTCGAGTTTAGAAAAGCCTTAAAATTTGGTTTGGTTGCGAAGCGCGTAGCGCTACGCGGCCAAACCAAATTTTTAGGCTTTTCTAAACTCGAAATTTTACTTCATGCGCCACGCGTATAAATCATTGATTTTAGGTGAAGTTCAAAATATTTTACTAAAAAAGTATGCTAAAAACGTGTATTCTTAACACCACATCACATCAGTGTTTAGTACACGTGGCGCATGAAGTTAAATTTCGAGTTTAGAAAAGCCCTGTGAAAATTTGTCTGGGGTCGCTGCGCGACCCTCGACAAATTTTCTACGCGGGGCTTTTCTAAACTCGAAATTTTACTTCATGCTTAATCTGGAAGTGGAAAACAATCGTTTAAAGCTTAAAATTAAATTCTTAAAAAAACGAATTTCGGAAAATATCTTAATAATATGTGCCAGATCGACACAGTCTTAACATAATTTAAGAAATATTGGATCTGTCTTCATAAGCTAACATTTGTGGTATCTTATAAAGGTATAGCAATAGCAATAAAGTATACTTCTATAAACGAGGCTGTAGATTATTGGTGTATTAAACTTTGTTGTTGTTTATATTTTTTTAATCTTCTATTTAAAATTATATTTTTTCTAAAATTATAATTAGTGTACCTTGTAAAAAAGTGACAAATGTCATTTATTGTGAGGTTATGCCATTAATAATAACGATACAACAAATTAGTACCAACGTTACAACTTAATGTAGAATAAAAGTAATGGGAAATTGAAAATATTTTGTTATTTCAATAATTCGATTATGACTAATTTTTTTAAGTATATTTATAACTTCACAACATTTCAGAAATGGCGTATATGTGTGGCGTATGAAGTAAAATTTCGAGTTTAAAATAGCCCCGTGAAAATATTCTACTCGGGGCTTTTCTAAACTCGAAATTTTACTTCATGCTTAATCTGGGAGTGGAAAACACTCGTTTAAAAGTTCAATTTGATATATTTGTGAAAACAACGAAGATCTGAAGATTTACAACGTATACTGTATATTGAGATATGTATACTTTTAAAAAAACTCTCTGTATATCTGAGATAGTATATGCAGTGTACAAACTATTTTTAAGCTCCAAAATTCCAGGACTGAAAGGTTTAATTTTTTTGATGTAAACTCACACACATACACACACTCAGTATATTTAATTATTACACTATAATAACAACTATTTATCAACACACCAATCTATACAGAATTAAACACTTAATTATTATTTTACAAAATATTTATTAAATCAAGAATCAATAAACTATATAAATATGGCCAGAAAGACCACTGGTCGTTAGCCTGTTGTCAATTCAAATTTTATTACAATTATTGTCATACTTTTACTGTTTACTATATTGAATTGCCAATAAATATGCTATTGTTGTTGTTGTTGATAACAACTG
The DNA here is from genome assembly GCA_932526585.2 of Philonthus cognatus. NCBI lineage: Eukaryota > Metazoa > Arthropoda > Insecta > Coleoptera > Staphylinidae > Philonthus > Philonthus cognatus. The sequence continues at coordinate 11,811,053 of OW052244.1, forward strand.
CACATTTTTGAAATAAATTACCGCACGTAGTGTGAACACATCGAACGTTTTATTTCAACTAAATTGAATTCAATTTGTACGTTTCTAACAGATTTGTCTGCAGGATGTATCTGCATTCCAGAGATCAGGAACAAAAGAAACACGCACACGTTAGCGGAAGAGTTTTTTTTTTGGTCCTCGCAATTACAATTTTGTTTATTGCTTAATTCCATGTTTAATTCTCGCATGCGAATTAAATGTTGATTGGAGGCAATAGAATTAAAATTAAAACGAATCTTTGAATTACTTTTATTGCACAACTTAATAAAATCCTGCTCTAAAATAAACTCGGTATATAAATAAGTAATTTTAATATTTTTACCTCAGTTGCTTTAAAATAAAAACAAATCAAGGTTTTTATTTTGAAGCAACTAATGTGAAAATATTGAATTACTTCAATATTCTTCTTCTAGTTATGTGAAGTGTTTTATTAATTATTGTAGTAATTCCTTTCTTCACTGATTACTGAAAAACTTTTTACTTTTTGGGATTTCAATAATTGCTAAACGAGTTGCACAGTAAATTTTATGTTTATTTAAATGTTTATCAGTTTTTTTGATTGTGGTTTCATTATAATTTAATGATTTTGCAAAATTCACTGTACAACTCGTTTACGTTCTTTCCCCCTCAGTGCGTTACGTTTTATTTTTCCCCCATTTTTTTTTTTTTATTATTTCGTAATTTCCCGTCTTGCAAGTTTACGAACCAAATTTATGTTTATAATACAGTGTTTTTAAGAAATTACGAAATTTAACATTACTCCTGCGTACTATTCACAAATTAAAATAAAATCTATTCTAGGGAGTACTTTCAAAAATATAAATGATTTGGAAAAATCCGGTATCTACTCAATACATTGTAATAATTGTGATAAAATGCTTGTAGGACAAACAAGACGACATTTATTAGATATAAAGAACACAAATACCATATCAAATCATTTAACCTCGATAAATCTTTAGTAGCACATCACACCTTAACTACCGGACATAAATTGAATATAAATAACGTTAAATTATTAAAATAATCAAATTTTTATAAATTAGACATGTTAAAAGCTATTTATATGTTTAAAAATAAAGATAAACCCTTCGTTTAAATTTTCGTTTGAGTGACACTGACAATTAACGAAATAAATATATTTGTCAATGTTATTACTATTAAAAATGAACACAAAGTGTTCGAAATGTACATTTAGTATATTAAAAGTAATCAGTGAAGAAAGGAATTACTACAACAATTATTGAATTTTTTATTTAAATATTACGACTGTTCCTTAATATTTAACTAAGTAATCTCAATAATTTAGTAATTTAGAAGCAACCGAAGTGAAAATAGTGAAAAGATCACGTTATTTTTGTTTAGAAATACAATATATTTTTAATAAAAACTAGATGCGCTTAAAAAAAATAATATTAAATAATAATAAAAAAGACCCTTTTAAGTAATCTCAATAGTGAAGTAATTTAAAGCAACTGAAGTGAAAATAGTGAGATTTATTAATAATAAAACCTCTTTTAAGATCCTTAAAGGCGTGTTTCCTTTCCCTTCTACAAACGTTACGTTCTTTCCCCCTCAGTGCGTTACGTTTTATTTTTCCCCCATTTTTTTTTTTCTTTCATTATTTCGTAATTTCCCGTCTTGCAAGTTTTGATCTCGGACTTTGCATGCACGAGCACCGGAAAATTCGTTCCGGCGGCAGTCGAGAGGAGTTTTCAAGTTAGTTTGATAGTTCGCGGAAAACCCTTCTGGGTCCAAAAGACACGTCACGTGAAAGATTAAACGGCGCTCAGCTTTCCGACGGTCAGGGAAATTTATTCGCAACTTTTCTTGGGCTCGGACTGGACCTCATCAAACTACATATATCCACAACTATAACTAAACAAAATAGAAATCACCATAAAACAGGGATAGAGAGAAATAAATTCAAATTGTGATACATGTAATCAATAAGATAAAGAGAAGAAAACATACTTGTTTTAAAAGATATATTTGTATATTCTGCGCAAAATCAGTGTTCTTTTTGACGCATCGAGAATGCATTTTTAAAAATGAAATAATATAATGCGGCAAAAAACGTACTGATTTTTCGCACAAAATACAAACTGTTTTTGTACAACCGTAAAGGAAGAAATGCTACTATACATACGTTTTCATAATTAAATAATTAATTTGAAAGATTTCCTTATATCGTATGTTCAATGAAATAAAACCTCTAGATTGCTATGGAATATATTGTAAGTAGGCAACTATGAAATTATACATTTTAATTATTATGTCTGACGTTTTATATGACAATTCCTAACGCGTGTAGCCAACATAAATTTTAAAAAAGATAAAATCATAGCACTCCAGAGGTTTTTTATTGAACATACGATACTTAGTTGCCGATATAAATGTAACTATGGACACAAGTAAGATAACAAATCATTAATCAGTGAACGAATTAGTCAGAATTTCTACCGTTTGCGTTAGTACAAATTATAATAATTTACGATGATTATACTGATGAGATACCCAATGGAGATCAAAGATGAAGCAAAGGCGGCAGTTTTTGATTTATTGGCAAAGAAATCAAAAACGCAATACGAAAAAACATATTGCCGATTTCGAGATTGGTGTACAAAGAAAAAAGTAGTAAACATTTCCAAGAATGTACTTTTGGCGTATTAAGATAAGAAATCAACAAAATTAAAACCCCAAACATTTTGAGTACCTATGGACAATTAATTGCTAGGTATCGCATTAAATCAAAATGGTTAATTTATATTTTGCATTTATTGCCGCCATACGTGCCACCGTGAATAAAAGACATTTTTTCACACTAAATTATTACATTTTTTCACGGTGAATAAATAGCCAACTTTGCAAATTCAAAATGGTGTGTCAATGCTATCTTTTTTGACGGTTGTAGAAAAAAAATATTTGCTAAACCCTTAATATGACAACATTTTTGCAGAAAGTTGATTAAATTTGTAAATATTCTGCAAACAAATGGCCAATTTTTGCTGCTATATTGTTAATTTTGTCCTGTATTGGGTTTTACGTTTAGACATTAACCCATTAAGCGCCATTGATACATACAAGCAACATTATACATTTTTTGTTAATTAAATTACTAAATAAGTTAATTTAATATATTATATTATTTGACCTGACTTGAAGATGTATGAAGAAAAATGTAAATATTTTGTTATTTAAATATTTCGATTATATATATATATATATATATATATATATATATAACTTGCTTGAGTTTTTTGGGCTGCTTTCTCGCGTTGGTTGGTTTATTTGCGCTCTACGTTTCGGCAGCATCACTTCTGCCATCCTCAGGAGCTTTTTTGTGTACTGAGTGATGGATGTCACGTTCACTGTCAGTACATTTGTTTTGTATACTAGGGACTTGTAGTCTAGATCTGCTGCGTGTTATTGGTCCACTCGATGTAGAAGGTGCTAAAATTTCTTGATTTGTGTCCGATGTATCTGCATTATTGAAATTACTTGAATTTGTCTGTCCCTAGTATACAAAACAAATGTACTGACAGTGATCGTGACATCCATCACTCAGTATACAAAAAAGCTCCTGAGGATGGCAGAAGTGATGCTGCCGAAACGTAGAGCGCAAATAAACCAACCAACGCGAGAAAGCAGCCCAAAAACTCAAGCAAGTTATATTTTGCTCGCGAAAACCTAAAAATAAATATATATATATATATATATATATATATATATATATATATATATATATATATCAGTGTATTTCTAACTTATTATTTATTATATTTCAGTATTTTATACGCGTGGCGCATGAAGTAAAATTTCGAGTTTAGAAAAGCCTTAGTCTGGGAGTGGAAACACTCGTTCTAAACTCTATATTGCACTTTGTAATATAATCGACTAATGCCTGAAAATTTACAGCGTATACACTATGTAAATTTTAAAGAAAAATGCACAGTATGTAATACGATGAGTCATTCATGGAAATCATAAAAATGTGCAAAATTTTATCAAAAATCTACTTTTCCAGTTAACTCTATAATTGCTTGGCCGTTAATAAGTTAAAGATAATTAATATTATTAAATTCAATTTTACTTCATGATATATTTATTTTATTTTATAATCAATAAAATTTTATATCAATCAAAATAAATAGAGGCAAACAAATAAAAGTTATCAATAAAAAGAGAGAAGAGAAATTATTTATTTCATTTTTCAAGTGGGAATTTGAAGAGACATTATTCATTGCTTAATAAAAAAATACCACTTAGAATTTCCCTACCGATGTGAAATAATGAAATTGCGAGGTAATTCAAGAAGGCGTTTACAAAAAATGTGTACACCCGCACCATTTGTCTTCACTTGAAAGCCCGCCCTCTTCTAAAAAGTATTTAATGACATCGCGAACTTCTCGCTACCTCCGTTTAATTGATTTAAAGTTTCCCAGCGCGCCGCAACACTTTTTATCTCTTTCCCAGCTTCTGGCCGCATTCATCTTCCTTTCAATTCTCTTTACGCACACTTTTCACCTCTTATATAAATAAATTAAACCCAGAGAAGGAGAAAGATGATGGTAAAATAATCGATGTAAGGTGATAAATTAATTAGGAATTCAGTGCACAAATAAATTATTCATTTTTTTCTCCGATTGATCATTATAAAAAAATATTTAGTGAACTATTTTTTATACCTAAAAGAAAGAGTCGGAACAAGAAATAAATACATGTAGATGTACACTTCTGTGCAATAAAATAAAGCACAAGTCTCCTAACTATTTTTCACAATATTCTAATTGTATATATATAATTCGGGTCTGTCTTATTTACCTAGAAGCAGTTTCAATAAATGATAAAACACCATAACTTGAAAACAGAGCTGGGCAGGATTCAAATCATTCAGGATTCGATAATTTTAAGTATACATATTCCAAATTCAGCCTACTTTCCGTAAATCTTTAGATATGCCTTGTTTTACTTTAAGTTTAATTTGAAGCTTTAAACGAGTATTTTCCACTCCCAGGCTAAGCATGAAGTAAAATTTCTAGTTTAGAAAAGCCCCGTGAAAATTTTTCGAGGTCGCGTAGCGACCGGAGACAAATTTTCTGGGCTTTTCTAAACTCGAAATTTTACTTCATGCGCCACGCGTATAAAACACAGATTTCAAGTGAAGTTCAAATATACATAAATTTCACAATATTTTAGTGTTTTATACGCGTGGCGCATGAAGTAAAATTTCGAGTTTAGAAAAGCCCAGAAAATTTGTCTCGGGTCGCTACGCGACCCTCGACAAATTTTCACGGGGCTTTTCTAAACTCGAAATTTTACTTCATGCTTAGTCTGGGAGTGGAAAACACTCGTTTATAGCTTTAAATTGAACTTAAAAAAAACAAGAAATATCTTAAGATTTACAGAAAACAGGCAGAATTTAGAATACGTATACTGAATAATTTTAAGTATACGTATTCCAAATTCAAATTTTTTTCTGTAAATCTTTAGATATTTCTTGTTTTTTTTTTAAATTTAATTTGATGCTTTAAACGAGTGTTTTCCACTCCCAGGCTAAGCATGAAGTAAAATTTCGAGTTTAGAAAAGCCCCGTGAAAATTTGTCGAGGGTCGCGCAGCGACCCGAGACAAATTTTCGGGCTTTTCTAAACTCGAAATTTTACTTCATGCGCCACGCGTACAAAACATTGATTTGAAGTGAAGTTCAGAACACACCCAAATACATCTTTAATCACAGTAACAGGCCGTCAGATATTTAGTCTGTTATCAACGATGTTCAGTGTTAATAATAAATAGTTAGGTTTTGAATATTTTTGCTAAAACAACTGGTAACAATATTTATATATTAATGGTTGCAAAAAAATAATAAAATCAAATTTATTCTTAAAGGATTTGTATTCGTTATTCGAAAAAACAGGATTCGAATCTTTGATTCGATTCATTTTTATCACTTACGAATCCTTAATTCGAGTATTCCTGATTCGAATCATATAATAATAATAATAATAATAATAATAATAATAATAATAATAACAAAAGTACATTTATTCGATAAATCAGCAAATACATACATATATACATTTATAGAACAAGTCAAGAAAGGAAAAAAGAAAAACATGTGAACATTAGTCTAATGAACAATTTAAAAATTCGTCTATAGAATAGAATGCGTGATTTATGAGCAATTCTTTGACTTTTTTATTAACGTGGTATCTAGACTCACAGACTTTTAAAGAATTTGGCAGGTGATTGTATAATATACAACCATTATATGCTAATTATTGTTTATAGATAGCATTAAGATGGGCAGGCATGACGATATCATTTCTATGTCTAGTGTAATAATTGAGCAAATCCGAATTTAACTTACAAGATAATTTGCCACAATATGCAAATTTTATTATTTCATAGATTTACATACACGGAACAGTCAAAATATTATATTCTCTAAAACTACTTTTGCAAGACTCGTTGTATTTTAATTTAGCAATGATCGGAAGCGCCTTTTTTGTAAAATAAAAACTCTTAAGATGTTACTTTTATTTGAGTTTCCTCAGAACATAATTGCATAATTTATACGAGAGGAGATTTTCCAAAAGTAAAATGTTTTTAAAGCGAATGTATCACATTGATTTGAAAGTATGCGCAGAACATACAATTGCTTACTTAATTTAGTAGATAGATCATCGATGTGATCATTCCAGCTTAGGTGATTGTCTAAAGTCGTTCCTAACAGTTTAGTTTTAGATGACAGCTCAATTGTTAGGTTCGAAATATTTATGTTATTGGAAATAGATAAACGTGATCTCTTATTTTTAAACAAAATACAAGATGTTTTCTCTGAATTTAGAATTAATTTGTTGTTATCTATCCACTGTACAAGTTTGTCATATATTGTATTAGCTTCATTTGTGGCTTCATCAATATTTTCGCCTATAATAAATATATTATTATCGTCTGCATATGAAACTATTGCATTGTTGCCAATATTAAGGGACTTTGCCAGATCATTTGCATAGAGTATATATAGGGTAGGACCAAGAATTGATCCTTGGGGGATCCCCACTTCAATAATTTCCTTAGGTGATCTGCATTTATATAATTCTACAAATTGTTGACGATTTTTTAAATACGATTTAATCCAATTTAAGGGATTTCCCCGAATTCCCATATGTTCTACTTTCTTTAGGAGAATAGCATGGTTCACGCAATCGAAGGCTTTGCTTAAGTCAACAAATAGGCCTAAAACAGCCTTGCCACTGTCCAAAGATCCTAATATTAATTTTAGCATATCTTGGAGTGCTGTGTTTATATCTCTCGATTTGCGAAAACCGTGCTGCCGCTGAGAGACCAAATGTTTTTGTGACAAAATTAATTAATCGACTATTCATTGTTTGTTCATAGAATTTTGAAAATACTGATAATATACTTATTGGTCTGTAGTTTGTATAGTTTCGTTTACACCCTTTTTTATATACCGGTTTAATCATTGCGGTTTTTAGATAGGTAGGAAATTCTCCACACGTAAATGATAAGTTGATAAGGTATGCAATATGATTTGCTATGGGAGATATACAAATCTTAATTAAAAAAACACGGTATGTCATCAAAATCGGCACTTTTTGTATTTTTGAGATTTCGAGATATATCAATTATCTCTTCAGGAGTCACAGGGTGTAAAAATATGCTCTTTAGATTAGGTGTTGATACTTGATTTAAATATGACAAATCTATATCCTTAGGCAGTTTTTCAATTAATATTTTAGGGATATTTGCGAAGTAATTGTTAAATAGATCAGCCGCTTCATTATCAGTGATTATCAGTGATTAGGTGATTCGGATTCAGGATTCGAATACTTTTTACAAGGATTTGTCCCAGCTCTGCTTGAAAATAACACCTTTACAACAAAGCCGAAATAGAAAAACCATCTTCTATTTTAGTTAGAATTCGAAGTTTTGAATTGTTGTCTAAATAACGCAGCATTTTGACATTAATGAAATTGACATATTTACATATTTTCATAACTAAGAAACTTATAATGTCTGTTTCAAACTATAGCATATTTTGTGTGCTTAATTTTATTGCACAGAAGTGTACAACATGATTCTTTATTAAGCACATTTTATTAATTCAAGAAAAAGTATGAATATTTACAAGACTAGTGCCCGTTTGCACCCAAGTCGATTAACTTAATCAGCGATTAGAACTTTTTAAAAACACAACAATTGAATTTACAAATAGTTTACACAATTGCATATTGATGAAAGAGACATGTTTAGGATATCCTACAAATTTATAACATTCTTATGTTCTAGAAATTTGACTTAATCAGAGGTTTAATCAATGATTAGTATATGGTTAAAGCTAATCGGTCAGGGCGCGAATGAAGCTAGGTAATCAGATACATTAAAAAATGAAAATTTAAATAAGAATTAAAGAAATATCATTTATTCATTTTTAATTTTATTGAAACGATGTGTAGATGACAGATGCAAGTGATGCACGTCTGTTTGCTTGCAACTTCTTTTTTTAGAAACATGACAATATGTAGCGGAGTAAATAATAAAGACCCGGCGAGCACAAAGGGCACAAAGGGTGGAACGAGCGCAATTAATTAAATACATACAGCTGCTAAATACGAACACCAGCTTTATTTCCACAACGACATGCACATATTTACAAAATTAAGCGACGTCTTTAAGTCGTCTACAAGAAAGATGAAATAAGACAGCGCGAGCAAAAGTTATATAGCGGAAATTGCAGCGTTAATGCGCTTTATTTCCAACCATCACACTTTCTATTATGAGTTTCACTACATTCGACTTGATTTGCAATGGGTTTTGTATAGAAGGCTTTAAATACTAAAAACAAAAGCACACTGTATGGGGCAGTAAGGTAAAGTAAAGTAAAGAAAGAACATTATTTTTTGTATTACAAATAGAACATAATTAATTCCTAAATAATAGTAGTATATATACAATAATTTTTATTGTATATTTACCAGAGCTGGGACGAATCGAATCGAATTACGAATCCAAATCACCTACTATTATTCGAATCACGAATACTCGAATAAAGGATTCGTAAGAGATAAATATGATTCGAATCAAAGATTCGAATACTGTTTTTTCGAATCACGAATGCAAATCCTTTAAGAATAAATTTGATTTTATTGTTTTTTGCAACCATTGATATATGAATAGTTGTTTTAACAAAAATATTCAAAACCTAATAATTTATTATTAACACTGAACATCGTTGATAACAGACTAAATATCTGATTCCCTGTTACTCTGATTAAAGATGTATTTGTGTGTTTCTGAATTTCACTTCAAATCAGTGTTTTGTACGCGTGGCGCATGAAGTAAAGTTTCGAGTTTAGAAAAGCCCGAAAATTTGTCTCGGGTCGCTGCGCGACCCTCGACAAATTTTCACGGGGCTTTTCTAAACTCGAAATTTTACTTCATGCTTAGCCTGGGAGTGGAAACATCCGTTCAAAACTTCAAATTGAACTCTATTATAAAATTGACAAATGCCTGAAAATTACGTAAATACAAAAGTCAGAGAAAAGTCATGAAATTATATTTAAATTGAGCAATACACTAACAAAAAAGCAATATGATATTATTAAACTTGTCAAAAATCAGCAGGCAAATTACAAATCACGTAAAAATTTATAAAATTGACATAAATATTGATAAAAACACTAAAAACAAATTAACAAAATGGGGGTTTCCCAGAGAAAAAAGTTATATTAAAAGGCCAGGAAAAGAAATCTTGAATCAGGGAAATGTCGGAAAAATTTAACAATTCAGGTTGTGGCTACCATGTCAGTTTTACTTCAAATAATATTAAAGAAAATTTTGAAAACTAGATCATTATCTTTAAAAACATTTCAGTAATTTAATATTCTTATCAAAGCATTCAGTTTGAAGTTTCGAACGAGCATTTCCACTCCCAGACTAAGCATGAAGTAAACTTTCGAGTTTAGAAAAGCCCCGTGAAAATTTGCGAGGGTAGCGCAGCGACCCGAGACAAATTTTCTGGGCTTTTCTAAACTCGAAATTTTACTTCATGCGCCCCGCGTATAAAACAGTGATTTAACTAGAAATTTAAAAACACACAAAAACATTTTTTATGTTAATCCTCACAATTCGAATTATTTTTGACGATTCAAATCCTTTTGTAAGTATTCGAATCCTTTTATAAATATTCAAATCCTTTTATAAGGATTCGAATCACCCACATTTGATTTCGAATACGAATCCTCTTAAAAAAATGTAACGAATCCGGATCACGAATCCAATTGAACTAAAGTATTCGAATGCTTCTTTTGAATCCTATAAAAGGATTCGAATCCAAGATTTGAATCTTGAATGATTCAAATCCTGTCCAGCTCTGATATTTACTACTACTTAAAAAATGTTAGCCTTCCATAGAAGTAAACGTACACATCCCAAGCAGTATATTTTGAGCTTTACATTGAATCTGTATTTTATACGCATGGCGCATGAAGCAAAATTTCGAGCTTAGATAAGCCTGAAAATTTGGTTTTGTTTTGAGCTTTTATAAACTTAAAAATTTACTTCATGGTTAATCTGGGGGTGGAAAACGCTCATTTAATGTTTTGAATTAGCTTTTAAAGAAAACAACAAATATGTGAACATTTACAGAATAATTGAGAAATGTATCCTTAAAAGAAAAGCTTGTATAATTATAGTTTGATATAAGTAACTTGTTTAAGATATTTACAGACGATTTTATTTTTATGATATGTTAAATTTTACTAGCTAAATATCACAAAATTTAATGATAAATTAATCATTTATTAGAAATACAATTATTTTGAATGAATGCACGTCAAAAATATACAATACGTAATTATAAAAATCAATGAATTTAATAAATATAAACTCATTTCTATTAACCCACTAACGGCCGAGCAAATATAAAGTTATCTTTAAAAGTGGATCGAAGGTAAGACTCTGCACTTATTTTTATGATTTCTATAAATGACTTTTTGTATTACATACTATGAATATTTCTTTTGAATATACATAATGTATACTCTGTACATTTTCAGGTATTCGTCGATTTTATATAAAAACGTGCAGTATGAAGTTTAGCACGAGTGTCTCCACTCCCAGACTAAGCATGAAGTTAAATTTCGAGTTTAGAAAAGCCTGCAAATTTGGTTTGGTCGCGTACCGCGAAGCGCGGAGCGGCCAAACCAAATTTTCAGGCTTTTCTAAACTCGAAATTTTACTTCATGCGCCACGCGTATAAAACACTGAAATGTTGTGAACTTAGAAAAACACTGACATTTGTTTTTATTCAAATGAGTACTAATAGAAATATTTAAATAACAAAATATTAACAATTTTCTTTATACATTTATAAGTCAGGTTAAATAATATAACTTATTTAGTAATTTAATTATTTAATCAACAAAAAATAAATATTGTTGCGTGTATGCATCAATGGCGCTTAATGGGTTAAGTTCAAACTTTACATGAGGTAGGTATACATACATTTCGATTACTAAATTACATTATCAAATAACATCTCTTTCTAAAATTATAATTAGAGGTATTTTTTTCTTATGACAATTTTCTCTTTTGTTAAGTTTTTAGCGCTCCTATAGTAAATTTAAGTTGTAACAATGAAAACGGTGTTTTAAAGTCATCAAAAACTTTTTGTAAAAAATGATTTTTTGTCGAAAAATGGACAATAAAAAAGTTTTTCCTATCCGGGCAGTATACACGGTATAGATCAGGTATAGACAACCTTTAAGATGTTGAGGGCCAAACTTTAGCGTGCAAATACGTTCGCGGGCCGCGTTTAAAAGTACTTAGTGCATTTTAAAATTTTAAAGTAGTGATAATATTTTTTGCGATAGATATTAGACATGAAATAATACGACAAGGTTATTATAGTACAATTTATTAAAATAACAAAATGAAATTTAAAAAAATGGTACATTATAATTAAATCGCTAAATTTGCAATTGTTACAAACTACGAAAGTTAAATACACCGAAATCAATGAGACACTTGAACTTGAATTTGGGAATCTAATCCATCGATATTTGGATTAATTCCACTGCCACAAAGACGTAAAGAATTTTCCAAATTATCGTCAGTCAGTCTTGTACGATGTGTTGATTTATTAACTATCAACAATAAAAAGAACTGTTCGCATTTATAAGTCCTGCCAAACGCACAAATCAATCTTCGTGCGAATTTTCTAAGCTGCGGAAAATTGTCTTCTTCTAGGTATTTTTTGTAGAAATCGCACAACTCTACGTCTTCAAATTTTGATTTTAGGAGTGAGTTTTCTTGAATCTCGATCAACTCCATTTTTAAGTGTATTGGAGCATTTTGTACAATAGATGTTGTAGGAGTAGCAAATAAACTGAAACAGTCTTCCATGTTTTTGAAGTCGCAAAATCTGTTCGAAAATTGTTCCGACAGTAACTTGAGTTCTTCAGCATATTGAGCATAAGCAATATTTTCATACGCAGAGAGCGTGTTGAAATGGTAACTGTTACCATACAGCATCTGTGACTCCCACAAGCGTAGTTTGATCTGAAACGCTTTAAAATGACTGTACAAATCATTTACTAACTGTCCTTGTTTTTGAAGTTTCAAATTTAAATCATTTAAATAGCCTGTAAGATCGACCAGAAATGCTGTCACATATCCATTTTGGGTCATTTAATTCAGATAGTGGTTTATGTTTTATTTTCATAAAGTCTGCTATCTCATTTCTAAGCTCGGAAAACCGTTTCAACATTTTTCCTTTGCTCAGCCATCTGACTTCACAATAATATGTTACGTCGTTATATTCAGATGATATTTCATCCAAAAACGCCTTGAACTGACGATGGTTAAGCCCTCGGGATCGAATAAAGTTGATGGTTTTTACTACCACATTCATAACATTCTGGATTCGAATGGACTTAGAACACAAGTTCTGTTGGTGGATAATGCAATGAAGGACTATCAAATCATCTTTTTGCACATTTTATTCTGTTGCTTTTTCATTCAAAATTCCGATGAAACCTTTACGTAAGCCGACTGAGTAATGCCTCTTTATATTGAATTCTTTCATTACTGAGATGGATTCATTACACAGCAAACAAATAGGCTTACCATTGTGCAAGATAAAAAAGAATTCTTCAGTCCATTTTTCTTGAAAATGGCGACCCTCTGTATCTACTTTTCGTTTCTTTCCACCAGACATAATTTTTGTTTACTTTTCGTTCAATAAACTTAATAACAAACTATAGTTAGTAACCACTCAAGATGCACACAAAGTCACAACGCAAGTTGACGGCTCGAGCAGTTCGCTAGGATATCGCTTGTCCAAGTTATCACCTCGGTAGCTCAAATAGAACTGAACTAACGTTCGGGCAATCCACCCGCTTATATAAGCAAAATGAACGAATAATCTGGAATAAACTAGTTTAGAATAATTGAGAAGCAATAAATCTTTTGATGTGTCGCCCGTGAGGCGGCAAACCTCAAAGAATTTGATCGAGCAAGTCGAGTGGCGGCGATTATCAAAGAGTGAGGCGGCAAACATCAAAGAATTTTATGTTTGCCGCCTCACTGACACTCCCGTGAGTATAAGTACCTAATGTAATATTTTTTTAATTGGGTTTTTTCAAAATGTCTCGCGGGCCGGATCATATCTTACAGCGGACCGGATTCGGCCCGCGGGCCGGGGGTATAGATGGTGAATCAGCTTAGAAATTAAATCAAAGCTAATATTTTCTAGAGATTTATTTGAGTTAAGTTATATGTAATTGTGACAAATAAAACGTTTTTAGATATTCAATTAATTTTAATAACGTTTGTGATGGATATCTTTGAAAAAGATAAACAACCAGTATTTAATCATGTTTCGTTTAAATTCCGACGGGCAGCAAACACAAGCCTGAAATTTCATCGGGCGTTTCAGAAATCCGAAGTGATTTATACGTGAAATTAAACGTTGTGTTGTTTTTTTTTTTGTTCACGCGAGTGGCAGTAATTACAGAGTCATACATGATCCCCTTACGCTAATTGAAAAATATCGACGAATACATCAGCATCAACATCAACATCAGCATCAGCATCGGGTTTATGCACATCGAACACAGGTGAGGGATAATTGAGAGGGCTGCAGATACAGATAGCAGAGGGGTTGATGTGTGTTTGCGTGTTTATTGCATTCGCCCCTATATTACGGTGGAACCCCCGTGTGTTCATGATGCGGTTTTGCGGTGGTCGCCGACAATCCGGACAACATATACAGGCAGTGAGCGTTACATTGTTCGGCGGAACATCCGGCGGCTAATTTCATTCCGCGGACAACGGGAAACTGTGCAAATTTGTTTAGGCGCAGGTGATAATCGAGTCCGCGCCAAAAATTCGCGCGGATTTCATGCTTCAGATCAGTGCGGCTAACGAGATATTCATTATGCATTCGCTAAATTCACATTCACACTGCGTTAAAATCATAAATAACTTCGACCAATTTCTGTTTGAAATGCACGTTTCGTATCTAGAAATTTTAATACTGAAAATTGTTGATAAATATCTGAATTCTTGGTATTCTAATTAGAGCAATAATCTTTGGCAGGTGATTTCTGAAAAACGCCCTGCCTTCAATATGCGATATTAAAATTCATTAAAAAAATCCCGGCGCATCCACCAAAACACATATTGCTATTTTTATTTTCCTCGGAAAAACAGGAATCGAGAAATTGATTATAGGATTATACAGGTAATGTTTTTTTCAAGTACATTAAAAAGCCAATTATATCTGTTTTCGTAGTATTCTAATTAAGGAAATAATCTTTGGCGGGTGATTTCTAAACAAACTCGCAATATGCGATATTAAAATGTGCCGAACCCTTTCGTCCCTGAATATATTTTAAAAGACTCGATGGTCTAGTAATTTCAATAAGTAGTTTACAAAAAGATGAGCCAGCGACCAAACCAAATTTTTAGGCTTTTATAAACTTGAAATGTTACTTTATGCTTACTCAGGGAGTGGTAACACTCGTTCTTTGTCAAACTGAACGCTTTTTCAAAAAACAGCGAATGCCTGAATATTTACAAAGTACATCGGGAAATGTATACTTAAAAGAAAAATTCCCTGTATAACTCACACACACAATAATAAACCACACTTTAACCAATCCCCCAAATGCGTATCAATAATTCATTAACAACCAGATAAACAAGACGATAAAACCCACTCTCTTTCCCTCCCTTATCCGCATCCGCAGGAAAACAATTTCCATTATCCCGACCTCCCGATCTTTTAATAAACCCCGCATGCACGAAATTACGAATTAAACGTGAATAAATCCCCTGGCTTGGGCATTAATTTTAGATTTATTTATTTGAATCGAAACATGTGCCGAATTTGTGGATTTAAAGACATCTATATACATGCAGGAAGAACTTTAATTCCTGTCGCATTTTTACATCCCCCATTCTCGAGACACAATCCCCTATTTTGTTCGTTTAGAGTATTATGCAGACGGACGGTTTCCTGTCTGTCACCGAGAATGCACTTACTTAGTTTTTTTTGTGCGTCTTCGCTCGAGCAATATCTAAGAATGAGAAATTGTTGGGATGATATTGCGTTTCAATTCGTTGCCTTTTTCAAGAGTTTAATTTAATGGTTTTATTATTTCTTTATCTTTATTCAAAACAAAATTACAATGTTTCTTACAGGAAACAATATTAAATCTTAGTTGCAGATACAAAATAGTAAGTTAATTTTATTAATTTTACAAACATTTCTTTCACTATGTTCTCAATAATTACTTGGTGATGAATTACTTTGTTTGTTTCGCAAGATATTTGATTTATTCCGACTAGTTTCGGCTTATAGCCATTATCAAGGAATTATAATAGCTAGAAGCCGAACCCAGTCGAAATAAATCAAAAACACGTGATTTTTATTTAAATCAATATTCATACATATATAATTAAGAAACATTGTAAGAAATTCATTAAAAAATTGCTAATTTCAGGGCGTAAGTGTCATTTTTTTTCTATCGAGTGTTGTCCACTGTTTGATTAAGCATGAAGTAAATATTTTAAGTTAAGTAAAGCCTGATCATTTAGATTTTCCGATGTAAGAGCTTATTTTGTATGTATCATAATTGATAAATAATTTGTAATAAAATTTGTAGTTTTTAACCTATTACACTGATCAACAAAATAAAACTTATCGTCTGTTTTCTGGTTATAAATAGGCAAATCTTACTAATTTTGGGTCGAAAAAAACGAATATGGCGATTTTTGTATTAGCTCTTGTTTTCAAGATACTTAACACCCCACTGAAGACATTAATTTAAAGGTAAATTAAACAATAAAATACTGCCTGTGTAATAAATATAGTACAATAGCTTATTTTTCATTAAACAATTTTCATTTTTCAGCTGCATAGGAGAGAAGTGCTCGATTTTATCCTATTCGTGTGGATTTCCTTTTGGTTTCCTGTTGCGGCAGCTTTATCTACTAGCTCTAATCTGAAAATTAGCGATTTTAGTGGTTTGTTGTAGTGATTAAATATTTGAAACTTGATTCTAAAGGTAAAATAAAAATCGCCCAAAAGGGCGCATTCAAAAGGCAGAAGTAGGTTCTGTATCTCAAAAACAAAATTAATCTGATTTTTTTATGGTGATTTTCTTGTTTAACAAGACAAAATACTTAGGAAATAATTATTTTTAAGCCCGAAACATTTTTAGTGTTGGCCAGTGTAATCAGTCGGATAGTAAAATTTAAAATATATGAAAAAATATATTTTTTATTTATAATTTAAATTCATTAAAAAAAAGAATTTTCGCAGCAGTTCTTAGCCTTTATCTATCTGAATCAAATATTTAAATAAGATTAGAGAATGTCTTTTTATTTATTTAGTTTTTGTTTTCAATATTCTTCATTTTTTCTTTAGTTACGTGAAGTGTTTTCTAATAATTATTGTAGTAATCTCTTTCTTCACTAATTAGTAAAGAAAGAGATTACTACCATAATTATTAGTTTTTGTTTATTTCGAAATCGGAAAATATAGCATTTTATACATTCATTAGAAAATATAACTCATATATTATTCCAAAATTCTATTTTCCTTAAAATAGGTACATTATGCACGATAATGAGGAACACAAAATATTGAGGTGATGGAGTTATGCAAGAATACTTTCTAAATCGATAAGCAGCAAATTACGTTTAAAAGTATCTATAGAATCAGCAAATAAATCAAAATTATCAAAACGCATCATTCTCGGAAATGGACTGCTATAAGTGTAAACGGTATGATGATATTCTATTCTACATAGAAGTGAAAATGAACTTTCAACGATTATCAGCCTCGTCGATCAATTCATTGAAAAAAATTGAATTATTGTTTCTTTTTTTATTTTTCTCCATTTATTTCCATATTTACGGGAGTTTCCTTTTAAACTACATTTCACAGATGAGTTGAGTTACAAAATAAAACCTTGCTTTAAGATTTTATTTTTATCTAACTGCGCTATTATTCTTAACTTTTTTTTTTCATTGTAAAAGTTTGTTATAAATTACAGAAAATTGAATTTCAATTAACACCAGCCGTAGTAGAGAAAGAGAGGAAACTAGCCGCACCGTTTCCGGTTGAGTTATTCCATTTATCGGAAGCGATCTTGAATAATTCGGTGCACATTTCAAAAGGAATATTCCCATAATTCACCCGTCGACGAGGAAAATTTGCGGAACTGCAATTAATTTTACAGCGCAGCGTCTTCGCCAGTTTCCCTAACACCGTCTCCGAAATACCGGGTAGTTTTGACAGGAATTTTACAAATAGAAATTGCACACGAATTATAATAAAAATGAGTGATTCGAAATAAGCATTTATTGTGTTTTAAAAGATTATTAAATAATTATTGTTTATTGTCCAACAGGAAATGTTCAAATTACAAGACAATGTAATATAATATTAGAAACAACTACCGTACAGGGAGTTTTTCTTTTAAGTATACATATCAGCGTATATGCTGTAAACATGCAGATATTTGTTATTTTTTTATAAGTTCAATTTGAAGCTTTAAACGAGTGTTTTCCACTCCTAGGTTAAGCATGAAGTAAAATTTCGAGTTTAGAAAAGCCTGAAAATTTGGTGTGGTCGCTCCGCGAAGCGGAGCGGCCAAACCAAATTTTCAGGCTTTTCTAAACTCGAAATTTTACTTCATGCGCCACGCATATACTACGCTGAAATATTGTAATGTTTAAAAGATACTGCAAAAGCAATATTTTAAAGCTATTGATAATAAATGCTCAGCGCTCAAAATGTACATCTAACTAATAAAATTAAAAGTAAAGTAAGGAATATTAAGTTCTTTATTATCATACTAAAATGTTTTTTTAACCTTACGTTAAATCAGTGTTTTGTACGCGTGGCGCATGTAGAAAAATTTCGAGTTTAGAAAAGCCTGAAAATTTGGTTTGGTCGCTCCGCTTCGCGGAGCGACCAAACCAAATTTTAAGGCTTTTCTAAACTCGAAATTTTTCTTCATGCTTAACCTGGGATTGGAAACACTTGTTTGAAACATCAAATTGAAACCATTTATAAAAACAACGAATTTCTGAAAATTTACATCGAAAAATCGAATATGTATACCCAAAGGAAAAAAGTTCTTGTACCATTGCGAAATTTAAAATATTCTTATTTAGCAGTATATTAATTATACTGCTATCTTGAACAAGTTTCTCATCTTTCACGTGGTGCAACATAATTAACTATGATTTAAAAAAGACGTCACTTGGTTAAATTTCACTAATATTTTGTTTTCTTTTTTTTCAACTCGTTTCGACTTTGAGTCATTCACTCCTTGAGAATGACTCAAAGTCGAAACTAAAATCCAAAATATTAGTGAAATTTAACCAAGTGTTTTCTTTTTCAAATCATAGTTAAATCAGTGTTTTGTACGCGTGGCGCATGTAGAAAAATTTCGAGTTTAGAAAAGCCTGAAAATTTGGTTTGGTTTATGATTTAAAAAAAGACGTCAGTTGGTTAAATTTCACTAATATTTTGTTTTTTTTTCAACTCGTTTCGACTTTGAGTCATTCACTCCTTGAGAATGACTCAAAGTCGAAACTAAAAACCAAAATATTAGTGGAATTTAACCAAGTGTTTTCTTTTTCAAATCATAGTTAAATTTGTTTCACCACGTGAAACATGAGAAACTTGTTCAAGATAGCAGTATATTTTTAATCCTTCTCTAGCAGTTTATGTTTTATTAGTGATTTTGCAGTATATTTTCAATACATCCTTGTCTTTTATACGTTAACGACCAAATCAATAAAAAAATCGTTATTGCTAACCCTAAACTAAAATAATTTATATGATACTAAGATTAATTGTACCTGCAATATATTTTGTATCTGCAACTAATATTTAATTTTAATATTTACATAGTTATTAAAGTGGGAACAGGACGCTGAAATTTTTGTGCAAAATTTCATTATTAATTTCATCGCAAAAATATATTTATTAAAAAACCAACAAAACTAATAAGCATAACGTCTAGTAAACAATAATATAACTAATCGTGTGAAAACAGAAATAAGATACAAAAAAATTAGTTTTCTTTAATTTGGGTTATCAGTTTACATTAGTTGTCCATAAGCGTTTTTACACTTACAGTCTTTTTCACGATTATTCTCTTTCAAAAAATAAAAACAGATTACACGAGATAGATTAACTATGTTTTAATTGTACATGTAACCAGAAACTACAAGTCAAGACAATTTTAATCATCCCCAACCGCAATTCAATTCATCTAATCCTTACTTTTCCCAGCCATGCATTCGCAATAAATTTAATTAAAACAACTTAATTAATAGTTCCACTGCATAAAATAAACATAACTCCCGACGGCGTCGAAACGTGCGTCGTGACGCCCCTTCAAAGGGTTGCGCCGAATTTTAATTAACTAAGTGCCGCAACCGCCGCCACCATCTGCGAAAAAGTGCTGCAAAACGCTGCAGATGGGGGTGAATAAGAAAACGGAAAAGGGGCGCGCACGAAGAAGAGAAAAAAAAATAGTGGAGCTAATTGCGCAAAATGGGATCGATTAGTTTTAATTGCCGGGCGATTTACTTAATGAAAATGCAATTAAATTACAAAAATGCATTATTTTATATAGTTTTTGTTTTATAATTATTAATTTAAAACAAAATACAGTTCAATTTAAATATAACGATAATTTTCGAAAATGCCAAGACTCATAAATTAAAAAAAAGAACAATATTGACGATATATCAATAGTAGAAATGAAGTTTGTTTTTATATTGTAGCAATATTATTTTATACAGTTTTTGTTTTATAATTATTAATTTAAAACAAAATACAGTTCAATTTAAATATAACGATAATTTTTGAAGTTGCCAAGACTCATACATTGGAGAAAGAAGAAGAAGATTGTCGATATATCAATAGTAGAAATGAAGTTTGTATTTATATTGTAGCAATATTGTATCTATATTTATAACTTAAAATTGTAAATCAAAATGGACACAATATTGTCACAATATTACTTACGGTTATTGATACCATATAATTATTTATTATACATACAATACTGTATGCATCTAGTATAAAAATAATTTAGCTTTCAATATTTTATCAATAATTTTATTCAATATTGATATTCAATTTCTGTACAATATTGTATCATTAATAAAAATCATTTATCCTTCAATATAAATATTAAATATATGTATAATATTGTATAATGGCATCATTCAATATAAATATTCAATACATGTTGATATTTTATCAATAATGAATAAATGTTTAATAAAGGACAATGTACTTATTGATATTAGTTGAAGTATTTTTTTTTTCTATACATGTTTTGGCATAGCTATTCTTAGTAATAAACTACAAAAGTTACACAATTAAATACAATAAATTAAATTAGAATTAAGCAAATAGGTGTCTTGGAAAAATTGTTATGTAAAATATTATGGAAATTGTGTATCTATTGAACAACATTAAATAACTCTATCGAAGTTTCAAACTAATAATAATATTGTTTTGTATGTATTAAACTAGGGTTTAAATAGAAAAGTGTATCAACATGCATCATTTTGATATAATAATTATTCAATGTAGTGTACAAATATATTCTCAATAACATTTCGTATTACCATTTAATTATTGTTACGAAATTGTAACATTGTTTTTCAGTATTTATACATGATTAAAGTTATACTAGGAATATTTTTTTTTTAGTTTTGTAGTATTACACCAAAACAAATTACAATAGAAAATGTACACTTTTTTAAACTTGTACAGGGAATTTTTCTTAAGGTATACATTTTTAAATTATTAGACCGTTTAGTAAATTTCCAGGATTTCGTTGTTATGGTTAAGTTAAAGCTTCTAAGGAATGTTTCCAATCCCTGAATAAGCATGACTAAAATTTTACTTCATGCTTTCGTATAAAACACTGATTCAAAGTAAAGTTTAAAATGTGCTGCTTGAGTTTGATTTCATGTTAAAAAATATTACAAATGTTTGTTTCGTATAATCAAATATTCAAAAATTCAATTTATTCGTTTAATTGTACAAAACAAATGATTGCAATTTTGAAAGCGCAAGATTTTTTTAGACGAAATAAATATTTGTAAATGTTATTAATGTTAGATCAAATTTAAGCAGTATATTTTGAACCTCATTTTAAATTAGTGATTTATCGCCTCGCGCATGAAGTAAAATTTCTAGTTTAGAAAAGCTTGAAAATTTAGATTGTTTATATATAATTAACTTGGTAAATGCTGAAACTAGTTAAAGTGTATTAATGAAACAAAATGAATTCGAATTTAAATCTGATACCTATGCATTTAAACCTGATAACTATAGACAAAGTCAGTCAAGGGCGTATACAAAAAGTTCAGAAATCTTGTTTACGATTTGCATATGGAATACGAAAATATGACCGTATTTAGTATAAGTTAAAAGATGCAAAATGGTTAAGTATAGATCAAAGATTGTTATTACATAGCAGTGTCATGTTTTATGGAGTTATATTGATATGTCAACCACCATATCTGTATGCAAAAATTAAAAAAACATCGTTGGAGATACAACTGTCGACATACTCTAAAAAATTGAACCACACATTCCACATCAATGAGTCATAGGACATCTCTCCTGAATTCCACTATACCTACCTATTTCGGTATCGAAACTTGAATTTTGGTTTTAGATAATTGAAGATATACATGTGTCATTATTTCTTTAATTTGTCACAATTCAATAAGGAAAGTCCGAAGTAGTTCAGGTAAAGACAATGAAGAAACAGTTGTGGATAATTGAAACACTAAAATTGCAAATTAATATTTCAAGATGTAAGCAAAATAAATTCTGCCTTCGATCATTTTATTATAAGATTACATTTTGTCACTTGGCTTATGAGTGCAATAATTTTTTCGTAAGACCACGTTTTCGCAATTAGTATTCGTGATTGTATTTTTAAATAAATTAATTAACTTTCCGCACATCATTTCCTAATCCTTTTTTTTGCAATACAGCATTTTTCTCTTGTAATTATTTTACATTAAGTTCATTGAAACGTATAATATAAAAAATGTCTGCACATCAATTGTTGCATAAAGCGAAATTTGCATAAACAAAAAAAAACCTGTACTCTCGTTCTCCAGAAACATATTTGTTTTTACAAAATTTACATTCACATCAATACTTCCGTTTTTCCATCGCGTGCTCCAGCAATTACGAGATGGTTTCCATAGGAGACTTTACAAAACAAACGGTATGTAGAGCACAAAGCGAAGAGGAAACGTTTAGTGGAGTGCATCCGGACGTTAAATGTGTAGTTTTCTGCAAAAAGAGAGGGGTGACCCTTGTTCGGGTCAGGTGAAGTGTTGAGTCTGGTGAGAGGGGAGGGTAGGCGGTGATTAAAAATTAATTCACGACCTGTTTTATATCGTCTGATTAGCAATGCAAATGCACCCCGCTCGACCCTGGAATTAATTAGTTTATTAAGACGGAGGGCGGTTGAAAAAATGCTTTTAAAGTTTAAACTTGGACAAGAAGGATAAAAAAACGTTTGTTTTACACAGAAAAGAAAATACAAAAAATAATATTAATATTTTATATAAATATTATTATACATAATTACTGTAAAATTGTAAACCGTCACGTTGCCCATAGATATAAACATCCATCGACCGTTTTTATTTACTTCATTTTATGCTTATTCCTCGTTTTGTTGCGTTCCAATTATTTCCAAATTTCTTGCCAGAAATCTCTTTAGTTATTTTAATTTTGTACCGCATTTAATTCTTGTATAAAAAATATTTGTTATTTATCTATTTATACGTTTTTATCATAAAGAGTGATTACGATTAAATTGTCGTTTACATGTACTAATATGTAGTGCATAGTCCGATGTCACTGCTTCCTACAATTTCCAAAATAGTTGAAAAAGTCTTAGCCAACCAGACCAGTGAGTTCTTTGATCATATTTTTTTTGGTTTTCGTGGGGGAAAGTCAACTGGGGGCGCTGTTATTGTTTTTTCTGAAGAAAATTGAAGGGTTTTGGAATGTATTCTGTTACCTTTTTTTGGACATTAGCAAAGCTTTTGACTGAATTTCACACAGTATTCTCCTGCTACAACTTTTCACCATCTAGTTGTAAACTTATCAACTCATGTCTCACTGATCGGTGTTAAATGGTACTAGTTGGAGATTAGACCTAAGCGTGCATACCTATTAATAACGGGGTTCCTCAAGGGTCCATTCTTGGCCCATAGCTGTTTTTAATTTATATAAACGATCTGCCAAATATATATAATGATTCCTCAGATATTATGTATGCAGATGATACAACAATAAAATCAACTTTAAATATTTTACAGGCAGCTTTGGACTAAGACGTGCATTCAATAAGGATCACCCAGGACTAGTTGACATCGAATATGTTATCATTAAATGACAAAAATACAGTACATGTAACTTTTGCTCTGAAAACATCTGTTTCATTTGAAATATATTATTCTAAGTATTTAGGTATGAACGTTGACTCAAAATTGACTTGGAACAAACATGGCGATGTTCTTGCTGCCAAGCTCTGTAAAAGTGTTTACTTCTTAAGCAGACTCAACAGCTCTCTACCTATAGTATCTATTCGTTCAGCTTACTTCGGATTATTTCACTCACATATCACGTACTGTCTCCTAGCATGGGGACATTCTGCGATTAGTGGAAGAATATTTAGATTGCAGAGAAGAGCTATAGGAGCTATCTGTAACTTACCTCATCAGGAAGACTGCAAATCAAACTTCATCACCTCAAAAATTTTAATTATTCCATGCATTTTTCTTCTTGAATGCCTGGTATATGTCAAAAACAACTCTCTTAAATACCATACCTATAATCAAATTCATAAACATAATACAAGCATTAAACATATACCCACGCTGTCCAATATTAAATAAAACTCAAAACGGGATCAATTAGTGTGGGCTTACATTATTTAACAAGTTGCCTGAACTAGTAATAAACTTATCGCTTAAAAAGTTTAAATTAACGATTAAAGATCATTTAACCTTTAAAGCATACTATAGCATGCAGGAGCTATTTATTATCAAGTAATCTTCAGGACATAGATTCATTTTAATTATTTTATTTAAATTGTTTATTCTACCATTGTAACAGTTTCTTTTATTATGTTGTACTGTTTTATATACAGGTTTTTATTTTAAATTTATTGATATCATTCTTGTGAATTGTGAAATTTTAATATGTAACCATTTGACATGTGTATACTAAAACGTAAAAGCACGAAATAAAGTATTATTATTAAGATCCATTTAACAATAATGCCTAATTTGCAATAAACTTTGAGGGATTTTAATGCACAGAAGCCCAGGCTATTATGCTACTGTCAAAAGTTGATCAATTATTGTAAAATTACAAAATATCTTCACATGAACATTCAGTTCTTAGAAAAATTGTGCGTAAGTGGACTAAAAATCCTTCAATTTCAACTTTGACCATTAGAAAAAGTTGCCAAACTTTACAAAGAACTGTGTAAAGATGTATTTATAAGATGAAAAGAACCCGGAACTATAAATAGAAAACAATGAAATAACAAGCCTGATATAACAATTGAGCCGAATGTGAGCTCACAAACAAAATTCTTGTACTTCATGTAGAGATGTGAGAAAGGTACTCATTCATGAATCCAGCGTCTAAAAAATTACAAAATAAGTATGCAGAATAATGTATAACAAGAAAATTAAAAAAATAACGAATCAACAACATACTTTAGCTGTTGGGCGTACCAAAATATTGGATAAATTGTAAGTGAAAACTGGGATTTTTGTCTCATCATTAACAAATCTCAAACATACGTCAAAGCTGACTAAGCTGCATCCTAAAAATATCGAGCCAATACAAAAAGTAAACTCAGAAGAACATGTAAGCCTTCTACTTCTTTAGAATATTAAAGAAAAAATTGTGTGATGCACAAAAATAATTTCTGGCAGCTTAGTGCACAAAAATATGAGCCGGGTAAAATCTTAAGTAAAGAATTTAGCTAAAAATCATTAAAACATTAATTATTTTTTAGTAAGTTACCTTAAATATATTATATTTTAGTGTTATAAACTTTTTTTCTGTAATATCTCTTCGTTTTTGTTTTACCTTTGAACACTCGACAATTTTATCGTTATCCTTTAATTTCGTAGAATAATAGAAAAAGTGTAGATATGCTATCACAGATTAAACGCGAAGAAGGATATGATAAGATAAATAAACTTTGGTTCAACAGAGAAAAACAAAGTGAAACGGAATTTTTTTTACAGGTAATTTTACTTAAAGTACATTAGGTATTTGTTATATTTCTAGAATAGTTCATTTTGAAGCTTTTAACGAGAGTTTTCCCACCCAGATTGACATGAAGTAAAATTTCGAGTTTAGAAAAGCCTTAAAATTAGGTTTGGTCGTTGCGCGAAGCAGAGCGACCAATTTTCGGGCTTTTCTAAACTCCAAATTTGGCCTAACTCTTGGCCTACTTTGGCCAACTCTGTTATTGTTTTTCTTTGTGACAGTTACATTACACTTGTGGCATATTTTAAACTTTGGTTTAACAGAGAAAAACAAAGCGAAAATATTTTTTTTACATGGAATTTTACTTAAAATACATTAGGAATTTGTTGTTTTTCTAGAATAGTTCATTTTAAAGCTTTTAATGAGTGTTTTCCACTCCCAGACTAAGCATAAAGTAAAATTTCGAGTTTAGCGACCCGAGACAAATTTTCACGGGGCTTTTCTAAACTCGAAATTTTACTTTATGCGCCACGCGTATAAAACACTGAAATATTTTGAAGTTTAAAATATACTGCTTATTATACAGGGTGGACCAAAAGTCCGTTTAAATTTCAATCGGTAGCTGCGACGAGCAGCGACGGCGGGGTGTTGCGGAGGGGTTACGTAAAGAGCGACCAATGGGAATTCAGTACCATGGCGTCGTTCAGCGATAAACAACGTGCGTTCTGTGTACGCGACAACTACCGCAACAACGATTCTTTTACTCTAGCGCAACGAAAATGTTGGGCTCATTACAACATACGGCGTAAAAATGAAGCCCCATCGAGAACCCAGAGGTTCAAGGAGACAGGTTCAAAAATGAATCAACCACGATCCGGCCGACCTAGAACATCAAGAGATCCCGAAAACGTCGAGCGTGTAAGAGCGTCTATTCGTGAAAATCATGGACTCTACTCGGAAGCGGTCTAACGCCTTAGGTGTGCCCAGAACATATTTGATTCGTATTCTTCACAAAGATTTACATTTACATCCGTACAAAATCCAACATGCCACACTTCCAACGACTCATTTAGTGCTGTTCGCGAAATTTTTGGACAAATAGTGATATCCAAAAGAGGTGTCATTAACTGGCCACCTCGTAGCCCGGACTTATCCCGACTGGACTTCTTTCTTTGGGGATACCTTAAAAGTTTTCAACCGAAACCCAGTGTCTGTAGAGAAATTAAAGGAAAATATTCGAGAGGAAATGCAGAACATTTCAGGAAACACTTGTGAGGACGTCATTGAAAATTTCCGCTCTAGGTTGCAGCAGTGTCAAAATAGTCAAGGATCACATATGGATGATGTAATTTAAAAAAAATAAAATCCCTATTTGTGTACTTTAATAATAAATAGAAAATTTTTACCTCACATAACTAGTTCCTTTTAAATCATTATTTGAAATGTAAACGAACTTTTGGTCCACCCTGTATTTGAGTGTGAATGACGCTTGCATAATTTTTCAATTTAATTCTGTAGAATAAATAATGTTTTTGTTTATTTATGTATATAGACATCAGAATATATATACTTTAAACAAATCGCTGTATAAATGTTCAATTAATTTCTGTAGAATAATTAATGTTTTTGTTTGTTTTCATAGGCATTGTGCTTTCAAAAAAATTTCATAGAATAGCAGAATTTCTTTCATCTGTATTGTTTATAGTAAAATATATACAATTCACGTTATTTTCGTTGAATAATATAAATACGAGGATTAAATAAATAGAAAGTAACATGTACATTCGTTGAACACACTATTTATTTAAGTTAACTTCAAACAAACACCGAATGCACTGTCCGAGTTGGAAGCGAAAAAAAAGAAACGAAAAGGGCAACAACTACAAATTACGTAATGACTCGGTTTTGTACACACGGCATTATTTACAGACATATTATCTTAAACACAAAGGGCTTTTCGGAGCGCTCGATTTAAACAAATAGCTAGCCCTGAAGGCGCTTTTATCATCCCCCATTTTCGAGTGTTGTTTGTTTAGGGGATGCGCTAGGGATTAAAAAATGATCATAGAGGTTGGGAGCACGTAAGGAAACGACAAGGGTTGAGTTTAAGGGGGTGAAAATAGCCCTGCGCGTGGTGTAAACACTGCCATTTAGGCTTAATTTGACACACTAATGGAAAGGAATTTTGTGTGGTTCTTTTTGTTTTGCTGTGGGAATTTATTTTGGTTTTTCTTATTTCAATTGTATTGTTTGTAATTAAATCGCTTACGCGTATAAATTGCCTCGCGTATAAATCATAGAAATATTGTCAAGTTCGAAAACACACATATCATCGTCTTAATAATAATAGCAATACATAACAATATGTAAAGCTTTTCTAAACTCACATTCCTTTGAAAATGGTCTAATAAACCGAAACTAGTCGGAATTAAATTTAAATTTGGGAAGTGTTTTTTTATTTAAATAACTTTACATATTCTAATATGTTTCACCAAGTGCCAAATGAAAAATTAAATCAAGAAATTATCAACTTTAGAAAAAATTTATTAGAATTGTACCAATGAATGTTAATGTAGACAAACTATTTTCAGATTCACCTAACCGGTATTTTCTAACATTCGAACTTCGAAATCTTTTCAACTTAAGCATAATAATTTATCTTCTCTGCAACATCTAAAAATATATATAAATTATGAATGTGTATAAATACATTCTTAAATGAATGAAAAGTATTACTCATTTAAGAATGTATTTATACACATTCATAATTTATATATATATATATATCACACAATGGGAAATAAACCTGCTCTAGTATTTTTCTTTCTTTATAAAATTTCGTTTTACGATACAATTTTCCTGCACTTTCAATTTTAAAAAAAATCGCGTAATTCTCGCTTCATTTTTTTTTAAATATATAAATTGTTGGGGATATAATAGGTTCCAGAAATTCCGTTCGAAATTGTTTACTCGCAGGAAAATGCTTTAAAAGCCACATTAATCCCCGGTTTAATCTGCTTTAGATTTCCGCCACATATCCTCTTTTTATCATTACAGAAAATTGGTGCTTGCAGTGTAAACGATGTGGGCATAAGTCAGCCTTTTGGGGCCTGGCAAATCGCCATACTTTATACACACACACATCGCTATATCCGCCATCCTTAATATTAAATAGACCGCTAAACATATTTTCGAAATTTCCCGAGGCCCACATGTGCCCACCGTGAAAGATGGGATTTACGAGTATCGCATTTTTTTATGGTTTGTTTTTTCTTGTGCATGTGTGCGGAAAGGTTTGAAAAGCCCGTAGGGGGAGAAATTGATATGGTTTTGTGAATTTCGATGTGCATAGAGGACTCAATAAAGCCGCCCCCTTTAGGCGATTTATTTGTATTGGTCCATTGAAATTTCGATTTAGTTTACAATCAAATTCGGCTTAATTAATAGTCCCTATTTATAACATCGCTCTTTAATAAACTGAACATTTTAATTAAATGTAATCCCTTTTATTTTAGCATACATTATTTCATAAATCTGTCAAAGCTCTTTAATTACAAGGTTTTTTGTTTGATTTCCAACATGTATCAAATGAAATTTGCTTTTTATCAAATGTAAATCCGTTTTTATCAATTTATTTCACTATTTGTCAAAGTATTTTCGCGTTTTATTAAATTAAACTCCAATTTTATTAAAAATAATTAAACAAACACCAAATAAAACTGCATGTAAAAATATCGTATGTTCAATAAAATAAAACCTCTAGAGTTCCATGATTTCACCTTTTTTTAAATTTAAGTTGGCTACACGCTTTCAAAATTGACATATAATACTTCAGACATAATAATTATAATATTTTCCATGGCTCTCTAGTTTTTTTTTTTATTAAACATACGATACATCAGCAATGCTCAATGAAAATGATTTTTGTTATAAGTAATAATTTTCGGGGACCCCGGTGGAGTAGCGGGCAGAGGCCCTGCCTCCTAACCCAGGGGCTATTTTAAAGTACAAAATGACTCCACCTGGGTCCGTGGATATGTGTGAATGTGTTTGTGGCGTCTAAATATGGTAAATTACAAAATACAAAGTTGAAATAGTTGAATGGTTTATAACCAATACCCAATAAATGTAAAAATTAAAAGAAAAATGTAATGATTTTTTTAATTAGCTCAATATCACATATAACATCTGTAAATTATCATGTTTTAATAAGGTAAAAGTACTCATCTACAAAATAGCTATTTTTTCTCTACACAAAAAGCTATTTTTGTAATGCCAGTTTTCTAATAAATTTTAATTTAACGCGCTGCACCGACACCAACTTTTTGATTTTTTTCATCCCAACACAACACATGCAATTTACATTTTTCCTCATTATTTGTTTACGCGGTCCGTTACCCCCTCACTCCCACCCTAAACCATATTATTCCCCGCGCTTGTTTGTTTCCGTTAATTAATCCGGACTGGGAAAAAAAAAAAATGAAAAACCGTGGAAATTACGATCGGCGTAGCGGAACTATTTCAGCGTTTTCATTTGAAATGGAAACATTTTTACGGTGGAATAAGTAGATTAGGGCCGAGCGCAATTTTCGAAAACGCAAAAAAATAATAACAAAAACAAGTGCATCCGTCCATAAAGGAACGTCGGCGGAAAGTGAAACGAGGGGTGATTTTTTTTTCATTTCAGTTCGGGTAAACCGATGATTTATGTAATGCGCCAATCGAAAATCGGTGGGCCGGTTCAAACATTTTCCGATTTCAATAATAGGCGCAAGCGTTTTTTGGTTCGGAAATAATGGAAATTGGTTTTGCGTGTCGATGCCCCAATATATAAAACAAAACTTCGAGGATTAATGTTTATTTTACACAAATTCACTGCTTCATTTGAAGTTGAAATTATGTTATTTCTAAAATATAAAAACAAAAAAAAATGAATATGAATCACCTAAAAGCAAAAGGGTGTAGGTGACTAATAAAATAAAACATAACATCCAGTTTTAAAGTTCAAGTTATATTAAAACCAACAAACAAAATAGCAAAGTGGTAATGCGAATTTACAGAAAATACATTGGGTAGCAGTACATATCATTGAAAATCTGACATCTCTTCGCTAATTAACTAATAAAAAACGGTCTCCCTTGCAAGTAATTCATTTTTTTTTAAATTGGAACTTACACCCCTTCGCTTCTAAGAACCTCATTTTATTTCTATAACATAAGAACGAACTAAAATTAATATCGACTATCTGCAAAAATGTAATCTTGCTGAGACTTTTTCAAATATTCAACAGAAATATAATAAGACCTTTTCAAATAGCCGACTATTATGGTTTACTAATATGTCGAGAAGGCTTGTATTTTGACAATTCAAACGAGACCGAATATCAAGCATTAATAATCCGATTAAAGCCCGAGAACTTTAGCTCGAGGGCTTTATGGTTTACCCTCGAGCTAAAGTTCTCGGGCTTTAATCGGATTATTAATGCTTGATATTCGGTCTCGTTTGAATTGTCAAAATACAAGCCTTCTCGACATATTAGTAAACCATAATCTTTGATTATTTATGCTTGATATGTCGAGTTAAATTGTCTAAAAATGCAATACTTTAAGATAAATTATTTTAAAAAAAATAGTCGCAATTTGAAAAGGTCGTGTTGTATTTATAAAGATTATTTATTCAATCATTAATATACTCTTAATTATATATTCCTTATGGTCATCCCCGTTCTCCTTCCGCATATTCCAAGCCCAAATTCTTTAAAATTTCAGCTATCACTCCATTTGGGGTTGCTTCCTCCAATTTGTAATTTTTAGCCTCACAAAATTTTTCAAATTTACGCCATACACTTGTCTCGCTTCGATTTGTATTTATTTTTACGGAGTTTCTAACAATTTCATCAGTTTCTGCCGTTGATGTTTCTCCGTGCCCTTTTTATGACTTTATAACAAATGTCAAAGTGAAAGTAAAGACAATTATTTGTAATTTTATGTCGTAGAAAGGGATAAGAAGAAGAGACAGAAGAGAGGGAGAGAGAGATGAAGAAGGGGTATTAATAATAGTCGACTATTTTTTCAGGCTATTTCAGTTGATGATTTCAATAGTATACTATTTGACCATCTAGCGGGACAAAGTTCAAATTACTGAAATATGAAAATTACAAATACATTACTACAAATTATTCATATACATCAAAAACAGATTTCTGATTCAGAATTATTTTAGTTTACTTTCTATTCTCTGCGATATCGAGTAACAAAATTGAAGTAAACAACTAATTTCATTTGTTGTTATTCATTTTATTATCAATTATTTTAAAATTGCATCGTTTCATCAATGCTGAAAAATGTTTTTTCTTTGGTGTCTTTTTGCAAAAGTGTAGCTACAATATCATATATTATTTGTGTAAATATAATATAATATAACAGAAACATAATAGGTAATTCAATTTATTAAAAAAAAATAAACATAAACATCTCATAAAAACATTCATATGTTTTGTGTCATACATCGTCATAAACTACTACCTGTTTTCTAATAATTCTCAAGATGACTTATTTATAATAAATCTTATTAAATTGTGCGACTTTTTGCAATTACTAAGATATTTAACATTTTTTGTTAGGTGCAAAAATTAAGTGAGCACGCCTTGTTTATTGTCAATATTTTCTAAAATGCTGTTGATTAAACAAAATCTTTAAATAAAAATTGCAGGTTTTGTAAAAATCTATAAAATGTATAATGTACTATCAACTGCAAACTTATGCCGTTTTTTTTTTGAAATTAGAAATATGTGAGTTTGCTCAAATCAACGTACCCGATGCTATTTTAAATAATTTAAATAATATTTTCTAATTTCCTATGTATATATTTTATATAGGGAGTTCTCTTAAGTATACATATGTCAATTACTGCGTACATGCATGCTGTAAATCTTCAGATATTCGTTATTTTTTTAAGATTTTAGTTTGAAGTTATAAACGAGTGTTGTCCACTCCCAGACTAAGCATGAAGTAAAATTTCGAGTTTAGAAAAGCCCCGCGTAGAAAATTTGTCGAGGGTCGCGCAGCGACCCGAGACAAATTTTCACGGGGCTTTTCTAAACTCGAAATTTTACTTCATGCGCCACGCGTATAAAACACTGATTTCAAGTGAAGTTAAAAATATTCTTGTTTAGCAGTATATTTGTAATCCTGCTTTAGCAGTATTTTTTTTTTTAATACTGATTAAGGCTCAGTTCACACCAAACAGGCGTCAGGCGGAGACGCGGCGCAGGCGAGGCGAAAAGCGCGACACATTGACGCCTCTTCTATGTAGTGATATGAGTCAAACCACACCGAGACAACGAAGCGCAGGCGTTCGCCTTTTCGCCCGCGCCTCACCGTTTTACGCCGCTCAAGTCAATTTGGAGAAACGCGCCTCTTGTACGCCCCTTAATATTAATTGGCTATTTTTGTCGATTTTGGATAATATGTTCGACGATTCACAAAGAGAGAACCTTAAATCTTCTTTAGTTTTTTTAAGTTTATTAAAATTAAGAGGACTAGATACTGTAACCTTCCCTCGCTGGCACCTTAAAGAGGTAGGCGGGTCGTGGTTTGTTCCAAACTGAAAAGCAAACGGTTGGGCGCCACTTGATTTAAATGACCGTTCACCGTGAAAAATCAAGAAACCAGGGAAGAACAATAAAGTTTAACAATCTTTAATTCTTCGTATTTACAATACAATTTAACTCTAAAGAAAGCAATTCAAGCCCAAAACCTGCCAAGATATTAACAACGAGGGATCATACAAACTTAACCTTACCAGCCTTGTAAAAGGTCGGTGCCTATACTGTAATGTAAATCACTTACCCCTTACTTTCACTTCTGGTTACGATGGAACCGCCCGTAGCTACCCCGATTCCACGTTCCAAAACACCTGTAACAGACCCCTAATTCCCACCGGTAGACATTACCGTTTTAAAAGGATTAAAAGGATTAAATTTGTCTCGACATCAGAAATTTATATAAATTTGGTTTAGTTGTAGGCCGATTAAATTACAAAAAAAAACTTGACACACTTCAATGATTTGTCACACCAACTGAATAGTTTTAATAGTCTTCGCTGATCTTCCCAAATTTCCCAAGTTTTACCGACGAAGTCTGAATCGCTGCCCCCTCTTGACCCTTCTTCTCTCGAACCATCTAATGTCGAGCAGGGTGCTGCAACCCGATCTCGAGCTGTCCGCTGCAACCAATCTCAATCAGGACGGTTCTGGAGTCCACCTCGCAGTTGCTCCGGTCTGGTGCTGCGGCCGACCTTCTTCCACAATCAACCTCCAAATCTTTATACGTTCAACCTCCAAATCTCCAATCTCTTCTCCTTTTTTTTAAGAAATCACCCTCCAGAACAATCTGGTTTCTATGCGGATTCTTCCAAAAAAAACCTCTCCAAAAAATCTCCAAAGTCTCTTTTTTTTCAAAACAACTTTTCGTCTGCCTAACAACCCCCTTTTTTTTTCTTATCCTAAAATTCTCTACTCTGATTTTTCCAATTTCTCCCAAAACAACATAAACCAGTGGCGGACTGTTACAATACTTTCAAATTATATTGCAAAAAACTCTATAATTGTTTCGCCATACTGTGGCTTCTTAAGGCAGAGAAATGGTACAGTACATTTTTGAAATCAGGAATATACGTATATAATGTTTCTGGTGGGTGGTGGTTTATCCGAGCATTTGTAAATTTAACAGTGGTGAATTGGATAGGCAATTTTGTCGTTCAGAAGATGTGCAGAGTATTTTCTTTAGTTGATTTCCATGCTGTCCATGGTATTGAGTTCTTTGCCTTATTCTTCTCTATGGAGAAATAATATTTGTCTTCTATCAGGTGGTTGGCGTAGGTATATGAAGTTTGTTTTCTTTTGTTCATGGTATGTTTTGTCTTCTTTCAATATTGCCCTTTAAACGTCCACTCTTTCATCGACGATTGAACGGCACACTCCTGCGCCTGAAAGATGTATTTTTTTACCCTACTTTTTTATCGAGGATTGAATGCCGTTCAGATGTGGCGTTCATGAGTACGCAAAAGTGGACATGTAAGTACAAATCCTATGCTTTTTTATCAAATTTTTCCGTGGCGTACATGCTAGACATTTCTAACAATGTTCCACACTTTCCTCAACTCTTTCTTCGTTTTAGAAGTGCCATTTACACGTGCAGTTTTAACTGCATGCTGGATTGCGTTCTTTCTTCGACGAATTTTGTCATTCTTGTCTTCGCGCAAAAGTTACATTTACACGTACATTTTTGTGTCGACTCCTGGCGTGTATCATTTAATCGTCGACACAAAAGTGTACGTGGGCTCTATTCTATCTTCGATCTTCCAGTTTGTCCTACCTACATTTTGGTGCAGTATTTGCAAGTTTATAAGTGGGCGCCACTTTGCCGAGTTTTTACAGTTTTGTCTTTGTTGATTTTATTGATTTTACAGCTATTCTTTCCGACTAATAGTTTCTCTGTAATTAATATCTCTATTGTGAGGCTTACTAAGACAAGAACTTTAACCCATTAAACGCCATTGATGCATTCATGCAACGGAATTAATTTTTGTTAATTAAATTACTAATTAAGTTAATTTTATATAATATATTATTTGACCTGACTTAAAAATGTATGAAGAAAAATGTAAACATTTTGTTATTTGAATATTTCGATTATTACTTGTTAAAAAAAAATCAGTGCATTTATAACTTCACAATTATTCAGTGTTTTATACGCATGGCGCATGAAGTAAAATTTCGAGTTTAGAAAAGCCCCGTGAAAATTTGTCTCGGGTCGCTGCGCGACCCTCGATAAATTTTCTACGCGGGGCTTTTCTAAACTCGAAATTTTACTTCATGCTTAGTTTGGGAGTGAAAACACTCGTTCTAAACTTAATATTGCACGTTTTTATATAAAGTCGATAATTGCCCGAAAATTTACAGCGTATACAATATGTATATTTAAAAGAAAAAATCACAGAATGTAATACAATAAATCATTCATAGAAAACATAAAAAATAAGTGCAGAATTTTACCTAAAATTAACTTTTAGAGTTAACTTTATAACTGCTCGGCCGTTAATGGGTTAAGGAAACACTTGTGGCATACCTTTTAATTTTAAAACTAATCCGGATACATAACACATGCCCTTTTTTCGATTTTCCAACCACAAAAGATGAACCCAAAACCTTCTCTGGTTGTTTAAATATATAAATATAATAAAAGTAAGTCTTAAACTTCCTCGTCACTTTTGTTGTTTGAAATCATTTTGACAAATATCATATGATCTGTCAAACTGTTTTTCGCAATAACTGCACATCGTCGCCGCCTTTTCTGTGTGCGTTGAGCTCGCCTGCGCCTGTGCCTCGTCTCGTCTACGCCTCGTCTCCGCCGCGCGTCCGCCATTTTGGTGTGAATTGGGCCTAACATTGTATTTTTAATTTCACAATACTTCAGTGATTTATACTCGTGGCGCATGAAGTAAAATTTCGAGTTTAGAAAAGCCTGAGTTTGGATTTGGTCCAAATCCAAACTCGCAAGCTTTTCTAAACTCGAAATTTTACTGCATGCTTAGCCTGGGAGTGGACACTTGCTTATTGCTTTAAGCTTCAAATTGAACTCTTAAAAAAAACAATTATCTGAAGATTTACAGCAGATACTATTACTTCATGCTTAATCTGGAAGTAGAAACACTCAGTTAAAGCTTCAAACTAAACTATTTCAAAAAGACAAGAAAAATTAAAATTCCCTGTAGAAAAAATATTTTATAAAAGTCAATCGCTTGTGATTAGTCTAAAAGTATACACAGTGATGCATATTATGAATAAGAAAACCTCCACAACATAAATTGGCTGACAAATATAATACTAATTGAATGCAAAATGAACTACAAGATAAAATATTTGTTTTGTTAATAATACACCTCAAATCTCTTACTGAATTTAATTATTCGCTTATTTAAATATTTTCTTTTTTTCTCTAGATTGGTTAAATCGTATACTGTGCGTCGTAATCGTAGCAAATTATGACATATCAACAATGAATTTTGACAGATAAAATAAATAATCATTGAAACAACTAATCCCCGCGCTAATACCCCAATAGATATTGAATTAAACAATGAGTATTTGAGTTACATAACAGATTTACTGTTCTATGCATAATTTATATGTGAAAATGTAACATCAGGACAAATTATTCTCTCACCAAACTAAATGAACAAACAGGAAACTGAAAGAAATTGATAAATGACATTGAATGAATATTAATTAACAAAATCTTAGGCTATCCTAAAGAAAAGAGCTTGTTTCTGTTTTCCTCTTATTATTGGTTGTAAAGCAGTTGCGAATTAATGTTAATTTTATTATTATTACGCTCATTTTGTATTCATAAGAATCCGCATTAATTTACGCTTTAATTTGTATTTACATTTTTTTTCCGAGTATTATATTTTTTTCGGTTACAGCGCGAAGTTTTATTCGGATAAAGGACCGGATAAACACGCGAAAATTAAATTAAAACTTTCGCCTTGGCGCGGGCTCCAGGAGCGGCGCGCGGTGAGTAATTCCGGATAATCCGGTGTGTGCTCCGGTGGATCGGGATCCGGCCGTTTGTTATATTTACATCGTGACTGATAAATATTGTCCCATGTAAATTTCAGGACGACTTTTAACATTTTTTAAAAAATCGCAGGAGATTCTAATTGATTTTTTTTAACCCATTATTGGCCGAGCAATTGTAGAGTTAACTTTAAAAGTAGATATTCGGTACTATTCTACACTTCTCTCTATGATTTCTATTAATGACTTATTGTATTAAATATTGAAAACTTTTGTTTTAAGTATGCATAATGCATACGCTGTGAATTTTCAGGCATTCTTCGATTTTAATACGAACTGTACTTATGGCACATTTAGGCTTAGTTGCACCAAAAACGTTGAATTCGAGCTTAAACTCAACTTAAGTTTAAAATGACAGTTCCTATTGTTCTAATGTCACTTTGAACTCAAGTTCCGAGTTAAACCAGTTCAACGAGTTTGGTGCAACTGGCCCTTAGAATTTAAACCTATCTTTAATTTTAAAAAACTTGCCTACGCTTTTAGTTTGCTTTTTTCAATAATTAAGACAGTGTTTGCGGTTTATAAAAAGTTTCTTGTAAATTTATATTTCATATCTAACAGTATTTTAACAAAAACACGAAAAACTGATTATCAAAGAAATTTAACAAAAATCGACAGTTAAAAAGTCGTTTTAACACCCTTACTCTATTCTATTCACTCTAGCAACATCAATCACTTTACCTTCTTATAAGAATGAACGGGGAAAATCGATTATAAGCGCTAAGTATGTATTTAATATTCCTTCCCATTTTTTTCTCACTGACAACATTATGAATTCGCATTCCAGTGCATCAATACATCTTAATAACAGTGATGAAGTACGGTTGGGTGACGTGAAAACGCTGCGGCAACGTTACAACATTACTCTTCTAAAATTCCCTTTCTCTCGTCGGGAAAGTATTTATTACAGCGTAAATATTTGCCGGCAAACAAAAGGGCCGTGTATTAAATTTCGGACGCGCAACTTCCTAATTCTGGGGGGAAACTTTCACAAAACGCTGGGGCGGAGGTGATACGTGGAATTTTCATTAATTAAAATTAAAGAAAGCAAAAACAAATCGCGTGTAATTTCATATTTTAAACGAGAAAATTGTAAATATGTACCTATCGTGGATATTGCTTTCAAGTTTCAGCATCAAATATCAGTTTCTTGTATAATTTTTACATTAGCCTGTAATTAATTCCATGAATGATAAATTTTATTTAATCTACTTGAAATAATAACCTAACCCAGCGATCAGTAATCTTTTTGGTGCACAGAGCTATTTTTATAAAATCAAACCAATCAAAATTCACAAAAAGCCGCAATAGATCAATAGGTATTTTATAAAATTATCAGATACGTTTTCTTTTAAAACAACATACATTATTTACAAGTGCACCAAATATGAAAACTTCACCAAAATTAGGTGAATATTTATACAAATAAAAAAATTAATTGTGTAAGTCAAAAGTGACAAATCTTAATTATTACCTATCTATATAATTAAAATAAATGATTAAGTAAGTCAAAACCGACAAATCTGTAAAAATAGTGGAAAATGTTAGAAAATTGAGAAAATAATTATAAATTGTACAGGTTTTGGGTTTTATGACGGAAAATATTAGAAATACAGAATTTATTTATTTACTACCTAACAGAAAATACATCTAATAAAAGAGTAACATCAGTTAAAAATACACACACCAGTTTGTACATATTTGATACAAATATAAATACAAAAATTATAAAATTAAATAATTGTATTTATTTTTTGTATGAAAAAAACGTATATTTTGGACTTTAATATATTTAGTGTTTTATACGCATGACGCATGAAATAAAATATCGAGTTTGGAAAAGCCTGAAAAACATATGCATAAGCTGTAAATTTACCGGCATTCATTGTTTATTAAAAGAGTTTAATTTGAATCTTGAAACGAGTGTTTTCTACTCCCAGACTAAGCATGAAGTAAAATTTCGAGTTTAGAAAAGCCCCGTGAAAATTTGTCGAGGGTCGCGCAGCGACCCGAGACAAATTTTCTGGGCTTTTCTAAACTCGAAATTTTACTTTATGCGCCACGCGTATAAAACACTGAAATATCCTGAAGTTAAAAATATGCTCGGCTTGATTTTATATTTGCTAATACGTTTTCCAAAGTGCTTATATTATCTAACCAAACCTTTTGAACTGATTATACTAATTCTATTTATACATTTTGATGAATTTCGTCAACTTTCCGTCAATTTTCAAGTAGATTATTTCATTACTTTAGACACGACATAATTTTTGATCGTTTGATCGTTTTCTGCCTGCAACAATGTGTGATTTCTTGGTGTCTAGGGAGGGAGTACTCCTTGCCCCCCTTTTTCCATCCTTGACCTCTCTGTCCCCTCTTGTCCCCCTTTGTCTACCTTTTGTCCCCCTTTGCCCCCCTTTGTCCCCCTTTGTCCCCCTTTTGTCCCTCTTTCGCCCCTCTTGGCTCCACCCAATTATAGTTATTCTCCAAAAATATATTGGTTAAAATCATGAAACATCATTCCATTTCCCACAAAAAAGCAAAAAACCAATTCTAAACAAGTTTCCCAACATACAGCAATAACAATACCCCAACACACGCGTTATTATTGCAGTCCATAAAAAGAAGGTGCATTAAAGAAAACGCAATAAACCGAATCTGCGCAAGGACTGCCAAGAGCAATAACACCTCCTCCTTCTCGCCCGGATTATTCCACAGAGCAATATACTTAAGTTGTGAGTAATTGGATTTCGCGAAAATGCACTATGCAAGTGTCTCCGAGACCAGAAATAAGAGACTTATTGTTTGTATCCGATCTAATTCGATGCTCAGTTTTTTGCGCGCCCGTTGGGTATTCTAGGTGCTGTTTCTTGAGTGATTTACTTCGCAGTAAGCACGTTCTTAATGCAATTCGGGAGAAAATTGCGCAGACAATCCCTGGATGGCGTGGAGATTAAGGTTGCGCTGGAAAATTGCTCGTTTTAAATTTATTTCAAGTAAATTACTTTGATATCTATGTATGAAAATACAAAAGACGTTTAATCATAAATATATAATAATCTTAATACATTTATATACAATTTAAATAATAAATGAAATTACCAATTCCTAATTAGATATAGGTATAATTGAAATTATTAAGGATTTAATGAGTCAGTCCTGACTAGGGTTGTTTCCACCCCAAGTGTTTCAACATTACTCTATTGCCTATTTCAAATTGGGAATAAGCAATTTCAAGTTGGGACGTTAGACATAGTTGTAAGTAAAATTACTAACAAATAACATTAAATTGAGAATAAGCAATTTCAAATTGGGATTAAACAAATGATATTTAATAACAAACTTATATCTTCTAAATTTAGAGCATTGGGTAAGTATTTTTAAATGCGGGCGACATGCAGGAAGTGTATCCTTTAAGTACCGGGCTTTCATTAATTCCCGAACCCCACGTGACCAAAAATAATAGGCAACCAAATGTACAAGGTGGTATGGCTCACACAAAAATTCCCTAGATTTAAAAATATTTATTCGCCGGCGTATTTTTATGACGACTGAAAATATTATATTTAAAATGATTAAAAAATAGGCTCATCTTCAAAAATGTAACTAATTTTTATTAATTTTTTTTCTTAAACACGAACAGAACATACAAAGTTAACAACAAATAAAGAAACAACAAATATTAAACCTAATAACTAAAAAGATTAATAGCTTAAAATTCAAAAAAATTATAATAAGTCTTCTATATGTCCTCCTTCTTCTCTTACACATAAATTCATCCTACGCCGCATATTATCAAACACATGATGGAGTTCATTTTCGGTGATATTTTGTACCTCTTGCATAATTGCTACTTCTAAATTTTCGAGAGTATGGATC
Organism: Philonthus cognatus; assembly: GCA_932526585.2. Classification (NCBI taxonomy): domain Eukaryota; kingdom Metazoa; phylum Arthropoda; class Insecta; order Coleoptera; family Staphylinidae; genus Philonthus; species Philonthus cognatus. The sequence continues at coordinate 11,852,463 of OW052244.1, forward strand.
CTATTTTTGAAGATATTACTTTTTATTCGACCAAATAGATAATAATCTAAAGGTGTCAAGTCTGGACTGCGAGGAGGCCACACACCTCTACTAATTATTCTGTTTTCATAAAATTTAGCTAAATACCGAATGGTTGCATTTGCAGTATGTGCTGTGGCCCCATCTTGCTGAAAATAGCCCAATCGAAGCTCATCGTCGTGCATTTGTCCAATAGCTTCTTCTAAAATTAACCGATACCGTTCAGCAGTGATAGTTTCTCTAAAAAATATTGGGCAAATTATCCTTCTCCTAGACATAGCTATCCAAATTCCTAGCTTTTGGGGATGCAGAGGTGTTTCCTCCAATACATGGGGATTTTCTGTCGCCCATGTCCTGTAATTTTGGCTGTTCACGTACCCAGATAAATGTATCCACGCTTCATCAGAAAAAAACGTAAGATCAAGTACGTCATCATTATTTAACTGTTCATTAAAACGCTGGCAGTATCTCGCTGAATAAAGTCTGGTGGATGTAATTGATGCACTACTGAGACTTTGTAAGGATGCATATTTAGTGATTTTGTGAGTGCTTTATGGCAGGTTCCAACAGAGAGTCCTATAAAGAAGCACATTATTAATTCACGGTTAATTTATACTGGAATTTTTAAATATAAAAACCCCAAACAATAGGATTTGTTTTACCTGATTGGGCTGCCAATTTCGGTACGGATTTCTTAGGACTTCGTTCCATCCTCACTCGAATATCTTCGACAACATCATTAGTTAAGACTGTCGGTCTACCAGTGGATTTTCCTTTGCAAATGCAATGTTTGTCTTCATATCTTTTAATAAGAACTTGCTTATGATGTGTAAAAGTATCATACGCAATTACCGCATCTGGAAATTCTTCATGAAACTGCTCAATGCAAGACTGCAGAGAATAACTCCAGTTGCCGTCAATATTACGTGAAGCACTACGAAAATGTGCCATTAAAATAAACGCGTCTTGCTCCGTTGTAAATACCATTTTCGCAGTATTTGCTTATCCTAGCAAATTGACTCTGCAAAATAAATAGAAATAAAACTCAATGTTTCAGAATAATTAAACAATTTTTGCTTACCTGAAAATTCCGGGCGAATCTTGTAAGATCTCAAAGGTTGGTTTAACGATGCACCGCCCATAAACGTTTATGTCAAATTTGACTTTAGTAACGTTTGGTTACCTTTTTCAAAGCCTACAACGTATAAATACAATAATTTACGCGGCAATTTTAAATTTTGTCACGTGGGGTTCGGGAATTAATGAAAGCCCTGTATATGCAGGGTTATTTAAAACGATGGAACATATTTCAAAAATTTATTTCTTCCAAACCACAAAAGGTAGAACCATAATTCTAACGTTCCTGGACAGACAAAAGTTTAAAATTTGAACAGTCCAGGCAGAAGTTCCAACCACGACCGCATTGGCGCCGTTGCTTGTCATGTTGATTGTCTTTAGTAAAATGGCGACACAACAAAAAAAGCATTTTGTGTGCTGCAATTAGCAAAACAAGAGTCTACTATTGAAGTTCAACGTGCTTATCGCCGTCAGTTTAATAAACAATCGCCTCGTTATAAGCAGATTTACCGTGTTTTTATCTCCCCTATGCCTCACACTGCGACATCGAATTGTTGAAGCTATGAATTCGATAACTAGAGACCAGCTGATTCGTGTGTGGCAAGAAATGACCGTTTTAATATTTGTCGTATAATACATGCTGCTTATATTGAATGCAAAGAATTGAACTTTTCTCTTTCCAGAAACGTTCGAATTGTGTTTCTAACTTTTGCAGTTTGGAAGAAATACATTTTTGAAATCTGTTTCTTAATTTTCAATAATCCTGTATATTACAATGTGTACTTTGTAAGTTTTTAGATAATATTTTTAGCGTTCAATTCGAAGCTTTTACCGAGTGTTTTCCACTCCCAGACTAAGCATGAAGTAATATTTCGAGTTTTGGAAAGTTTGAAAATTTGATTTGGTCGCGTAGCACGTAGCGCTACGTGGCCAAACCAAATTTTCAGGCTTTTCTAAACTCGAAATTTTACTTCATCCGCCACGAGTATAAAACACTAAAATATTGTAAAGTTTGAAATATACTTTGAAAACAGTTTGCTTAAGCAGTACAATTTGAAGAATTGAATAAAATTTTTAGATGACGAGTGTCGCCATTTGTTGCCCGTTTAGTGAATCAGTGATGCTTTCTGTAACGACCAACAGATGGCGACACTTCAAAATCAGTTGAAATTGTTTATAAATGAAAATGTTTTGCGCTGTTGCTACAAGAAAGAAAATACATATACAGAAGCACAAATTAGGCTTAGCTTTACAAAATTTAGTTAGGTGATAGTAGGTAAGGTTAGATAAGCTTTTAAATGTTATATTTACAGTTTTACTAAGTTAAAAATATTTGTATTATTATAAAATTCACTGGAGATGTGTTTAAATATTGCCTACGTAATTACTCAGACAATATAAATGTTAGACATTCGAGTTTTGGGATGTATATATAAATTAACTATAACTTGATTTTGGCATAGTATTAACAAGGAAAACTACTTTCTGTTTAGCCGGTAGGGGTATCATTTTTCTTATTGTAAATTGCAACCCTTATCTAACTTCGTCTCTAAATTCCCTTTCTAATTATGTATAACAAGTTGATATTCACGTTAAAACTAACCTCAAAATTAATATTTTTTGAAATATACTTAGTAGACCGAGGAATTGTTACTGGGATGAAACATCACCAATTAGGCCGTGAAATAGTCATGTTACCTAAAAACAATCTTTAATTATATCGAATATTTTTTCCAGTTGCCGGCAGAAAAAGTTAAATGCCAACATTAAAATGTCTGAAATTCTAATTTATAAACGCACTGTAATATGAACATATTAAATAGCACACCCTGCTTTTTTAAAATTATAAATTATTCTGTTTAAAATTCCCTATTCAACAATACAAGGCTATTGAAAATAAAGGAAAAGATTTAAAACATCTATTTCTTTCAAACGACAAAAGATAGAAGCACAATTCCAACGTTCCTTAAAAGAGAAAAGTTCAACTTTTATGAATTTATATGACCACCATGTGTTACACGACAAATATCAAAACGGTGGTTCATTTCTTGCCACACGAATCAGCTGGTCTCTAGTTACCGAATTTACAGCTTTAACAATTCGATGTCGCATATTTTCAAGAAAGGTTTTTGGGCTCCTTACGAATATACTCGACATTTTCTTTCGATGTGCGTGGACATCCCGTGCTTTTCTGTTTGCAGATGCAACCATCGTCTACGAATTTTCGATGCCACTGGTAAATCTGCTCGTGACGAGGCGGTTGGTTATTAAACTGACGGCGAAAAGCAAGTTGAACTTTAATAAGAGGCTCTAGTTTTGCTAATTGCAGCACACAAATGATTTTTCTTGTTGTGTCGCCATTTTATTACGGACAATCAACATGACAAATAACAGCGCCACTGCGGCCGAGGTTGGAACTTCTGCCTGGACTGTTAAAATGTTACACTTTTGTCTGTCCAGGAACGTTGGAATTATGGTTCTAACTTTTGTAGTTTGAAAGAAATAAACGTTTGAAATCTGTTCCTTTCTTTTGAATAGCCCTGTATATTGCAAGTCAGTATTAGTTCAACACCTGACCATATTAGAGTTTTTAAAAGTTTGCACTAGGTAGGCTTTATAAAATATTAGCTACAAAATTTATGGTATGTTGTTCGTAGACAAAACAAAGGCATTGAATGAACTGTCATAAACATTTCACCGTTCACTTTGCCATGTTTCATCCTAGTCAATTTCGAAAAATATTAATTTTGAGGTTAGTTTTAGCGTAATTATCAACTTGTTATACATCATTGGAAAGGAATTTAAAGAGGAATATGACAGGTTAGAAAAAAGTTGGGGTTTTAGTTCAAAATAAGAAAATTGATATCACTTCCGGCCAAACCAGAAGTAGCATGACTAGTTAATACTATGCCGAAATGAAGCTATAGTTAAATTATAGATACATCCCAAAACTCAAATGCCTACCCTTTATATTGCCTAAGTAACTGCTTAGGCAATACTTTCATAGCCACCCGATATACGCAAATTTAATACATGTACAAATTGGGCATAGCTTTACAAAATTCGGTTAGGTTATGGTAGGTTAGCTTTGAACAGTTACATTTACTGTTTTACTAAGTTGAAAATCTTTGTATTAATTTGAAATTCACTAGAGATTTTTTCAAACACACAACCATCTTTTTGTGTTAAAGCCTGTAATTTGCGGGGCCTCGCAATCGATTTCGCTGTCATCGGGTCGAGGAAGGGCATTTTGCGGTGAAGTGTGCTCGGTGATTGATTTTTGTTTCGGTCTTGTTTTGTTTTCAACCTCATCGTATTAGTGAACGGCTTAAAAGAATTTTCCGATTAAACTAACCCTAAAGAAATACAATTTATACGATGTGTTGATTGAAATTATTGTTTAAAACTGTCAGCATTTAAAATATATTGTTACAATATTTTAAGAGTTAACACTATTTACACGTTGACTGTCATATCTCTTTAGACTTTTCTAAACTTAAAATATTTACTTCATGCACCAAGCGCGTTAAACACTAATCTATTTTACAGTTAAAAAACACACACATTACACACACTAAATGTTTGCACCCAAATAATTTATGTTGCATTTTTTTAAATTTCTAATTCTCGTTCAAAATCTGCAACATGCCATTATTTTATATTACTTTATTTGAGGGGTGTCCAAGCTTTTGTAATACGCAAGCTTTTTTTTTCATACGAAGGTATTTGGCGATCGACAGGCTATAAGTAAAAGAAAAGTATATACAGAGATTTTTTCATTTAGGTGTACCTTAAAATTTATTGTCTATTATCGGAGTTTTTATAGCGTGAGGTTTAATTAAAATTTTCTAAACACAAGCAGTATATTTCCAATTTCACAATATGGCCAGTGTTTTATACGCGTGGCGCATCGTGTAAAATTTCGAGTTTAGAAAAGCCTGAAAATTTGGTTTGGCCGCTCCGCTTCGCAAACAAACCAAATTTTTAGGCATTTCTAAACTCGAAATTTTACTTCAGGCTCAACCTGGTACTGGAAACACTCGTTCGAAACTTTAAATTAAACACTGTTCAGAAAGGACGAATGCTTAAAAATTGTGATATGAATACGAATAGTCATTAGATTTTGAGGTAATTTTGTTTGGGAAATTATAAGAATATTATAAACTACTAAATCAATCCAAAAAGCTTCAATTTAGCTTAGAAATTGACACGCTTTAAGATCTGAAAGTGGGGTTCAATATTTCAGTTAGTTTTTCTGGAAAATCGTGTTAATGTTGAGATTTTGTAAACATATCTTTAGATTTTGAATGTGGGGTTCAATATTTCAAATAGTTTTTCTGCAAAAGCGTGTCAAAGTTAAGATTTTATGAAATCATCGTTTGATTTTGAGAAAATCTTGTTTGAAAAATTATAAAACAATCATGAACAATTGAATCAACTTTATAAGTATTTTTTTTTTAATAAACAAGCTCTAGGATCCTGAAGTTGGGGTTACAATATCTCAACAGGTTTTTTTGAAAAATCCCGTCAAAGTTGAGATTTTAGTTAACAAATTATCAGATTACCTCAAAACCTAATCATTTCTCTTGTTCAGAAAATAAAAGAAATATATCAATTATTGTTTTTTAAATTAACAAGTTTTAAGATTCTCAATTTGTCGGTAAAATATCTCAACTGTTTTTGTGAAAAATCATATCAAAGTTAAGAATTAGGAATAATAATAATAATAATATGTTTTACTTTGTTTGTATAACACAATTTATTTTTATGTTACTGCAGTTTCGGCAAATTTAGCTTGCCATTATCAAACATGTACTACATGTTTGATAATGGCAAGCTAAATTTGCCGAAACTGCAGTCACATAAAAATAAATTGTCTTATACAAACAAAGTTAAACCGTTTTTTATTAATAAATTAACATGTATAACGAAGTAGAAGCCTCCACAATACAAAAAAAGTAATAATAACATGCTTTTTTTCCGAAAATGATCAATATTATGTTCATACAGTGAACATATAGGAAATAGTGTGAAAGTAAAAAACTTACATAACAGTATTGTCTATAATAACAACAAAACCGACTAATTATCTTGCAGTCGAAGCCGGTAAGTTGGAGGGGTTTCTAGTCGGTAATCCTCCAGTTTGGAGGGAGTCTGACACTCCGTCCGTAAATAGATTTTCCTCTCCCACACAACAAAAAAAAAATAACAACATAAAATAATAGAAAACTTATGTATGTACAAAAAAAAAAACATACAAAAATCTACATTTCCATATGTAGGTATTATTTTCCTTGTATAATTTTGCATTCAACAACAAACGAAACACAGCTGTTTTGTATCCACTAAATGTATTTATGTTCTTTATATCATTGGGCAAGCATTTATATAGCTTTATACACTTGTACTCAGCATTATTTTCAGTTGAAGTTAGTTTGTGAATTGTATAGATGATTTCCATGTTACGAGTATTATGTAAATGATTTTTCTGGCTCTTAAACAGGTAGCTTTTATTTTTAAATACGAATTTTAAGCATTCATAAATAAACAGAGAATAAACCGTTAGGATCTTATTTTTCTTAAAGATCCCCCTGCATAATTCTTTGTATTTTAAATTGGAAATTGTGCGTATCACCCTTTTTTGCATAATGAGCAGCTTATCAATGTTGGTACCGTTTCCCCAAAATATTATGCCGAATCTTAGTAGTGATTCAAAACATGCATGATATATTTTTACCTTTAAGGACTCACAGTTTAAATAAATACTCAAACAAGATAAATTCAAATTCAAAACTATTTGAATTCGAGAAATTAAGCTTACTCTTCTTATAGTTTGCACACTTTAAACATAATATATAAAATTACGAAAAAACTATTCGTGAAAATGCAAACAGTGTCTTAATTAATAAGACAATTTAAGACGATATTTATCGTCTTAAATTGTCTTATTAATTAAGACACTGTTTGCATTTTCACGAATAGTTTTTTCGTAATTTTATATATTATGTTTAAATACTCTTCTGTATTTTTACAAAACACAGTTTTGCTGGCTTGCACAGTAATGTTCAATCCAGTCAAGGAATTTATCGACTTACAAGGAATTTGGCGCTTCAATTTAATTGAATTTCGCTACTTGATACTGCTATGCTTGGTGATAGTGATGCATTACAGCGTTTTCTTTTAAATACAATGACTTGTGTTTTGTCTTTAATAAGTAATAATTTATTGTCAATAAACCAGGTTTGTCAAATACATTATTACATGATGTTAGCAAGTCCTGACATAATTTGGCTGATACCAAAAAAAATGTGTGTCATCTGCTTATCTTCTACGGCGCAATTTAAATTTAAGTTAGGACTGTGCAGGTCATTTACGTATATTATATAAACCATTGGCCCTATTATGCTCCCCTGGGGGACTACATTGTTATACATTGTTATACAGCAACTGTTAATATCTGTAAAAACATCGTAACATTTTAAGGTAATCTTGTTTGGAAAATTATTAATAAATCATAAATTTTTAAATCAACTTCAAAAGCTCTAATTTGCTTAGATATAAACATGTTTTAAGATCCTGGAACTAGAATTAAAAGATAATTATCTTTAATTTTCTTCTTTCGGATTTTTTAGGATTTAAGATCCTGCAATTGGAATCGAAATATCATTTTTATCTTTAATTTTTTTCTCTCGGATTTTCCGATCAAAAATTTCGCTCAATGTTGCATTTTTTTGAAATAGCAACTGACAAATTGCAGATTATACACAAATATTTTTCGCCAATGATACAGAAAAATAAATGTGAGGTTAAAACCAGTAGGTGAGACCGGTCGATCGCGATCGGTGGGTTTGAGCACCCCTGCTTTATATTAACCTATACTTAGGTAATTGCCTTCTACGGATAATAAATAAATATTATATTCAGCACAAATTGAATAAAGAAAAGAATTAAAGAAATTCATGTTCTTAATAATTGAAATGTAAATTAAGAATTTGAAATAAATGAATTCAAATTAATTTGCGACATTCTTGATATTTCTGTTTATTAATAAAATAAAATTGAATTCTCGCTAAAAAGTGAACAAATCCCGATTATTATTTCTTTTCTCTGGAAACAGATTAGGAACGTGTTGGTATAGATTGAGGAAAGATTAATCACGCAAGTTTTCACGAGCCGGCCAGTCACGGCCATTAATCAAACCGGAAATCGCCGAGGGTCCACTTCGCTATTAATAACATATTTAACACAACATCCTCCTTACTTTTTGGCTACATTTAATTACACTTTAATCCAACGATTTATCCACATAAAACACGAATTTAATTATGATTTATCGCAAATAATACCAAAAATCAACACCACACAAGAAATATTAAAGCAATATAGCGAGAAATTAATGTTAAACCACGTTATGTAAGAATTATTGTAAAAAAGAAAAATATTTGGACGAGAAATGAAATAATAAATTGTAAAAATGTTGTTAGAATTTTTTAAATATTTTTTTTATACCATCTATTCATTTAAATGATTGCTTATTATTTTGTCTGCCACGAATTTTTCTCACATTAAGCTGTCTGAAATATTTACTCCAAGCTTAACCCATTAAGCGCCATTGATAATCGAAATATTTAAATAACAAAATATTTACAGTTCTCTACACATTTTCAAGTCAGTTCAGATAATACAATATATCAAATTAACTTATTTAGTAATTTAATTTACAAAAACATGATAATGTTGCGTATAATTACTAAATAAGTTAATTTGATATATTGTATTATCTGAACTGACTTGAAAATGTGTAGAAAACTGTAAATATTTTGTTATTTAAATATTTCGATTATTCCTCATAATAAAAATGGCAGTGTATTTATTACTTCAGAATATTTCCGAGTTTTGTACGCGTGGCGCATAACGTAAAATTTCGAGTTTAGAAAAGCCCCGTGAAAATTTGTCTCGGGTCGCTAGCGCGACCCTCGACAAATTTTCTACGCGGGGCTTTTCTAAACTCGAAATTTTACTTCATGCTTAGTCTGGGAGTGGAAACACTCGTTCTAAACTTAATATTGCACGTTTTTATATAAAATCGACGAATGCCTTATATCGTATACATTATGTATGTTTAAAAGAAAATTTCGCAGTATGTCATACAATACTAAAACCAACTATTAGAGTTAATTCTATAATTGCTCGGCCGTTAATAGGTTAATCAAAGAGTGAAAAACACAGTTTAACCCTTTCAGCCCTGGAATTTTTCTGGTGCCCCAAAAAATGTTTTGTACACTGCATAATATTTATTACTATTTCAGATATACAGAGAGTTTTTCTTTTAAGTATACATATCTCAATATACTGTATACATTCGAAACCTTCAGAAATTTGTTGTTTTTACAAATATTTTAAATTGAACTTTTAAACGAGTGTTTTCCACTCCCAGATTAAGCATGAAGTAAAATTTCGAGTTTAGAAAAGCTTGAAAATTTGGTTTGGTCGCGTAGCGCGAAGCGCGGAGCGACCAAACCAAATTTTCAGGCTTTTCTAAACTCGAAATTTTACTTCATGCGCCACGCGTACTAAACACTGATGTGATGTGATATTCAGAATACACGTTTTTTGCATACTGCTTCAGTAGAATATTTGAAACTTCACCTAAAATCTGTGTTTTATACGCGTGGCGCATGAAGTAAAATTTTGAGTTTAGAAAAACCTGAAAATTTGGTTTAGTCGCGTAGCGCTACGCGAAACAAAACTAAATTTTCAGGTTTTTCTAAACTCTAAATTTTATGCATGCCTAATCTGGGAGTGATATACACTCGTTTAAGACTTCTAATTAAACTACTTAAAAAGCAAACGATTACCGGAAAAGTTACAGCTTATGCATGTATGTATGTATATTTAAAAGAAAAATTCCCAATATGTTTACCAAATTTTAGTGGTTGCAAATGCCACCGTCGGGGCCGAAAGGGTTAAACTAAGACAAGAAATGAAATAATCAATTTAAACAATGTTATCCTGAACAAGTTTCTCATATTGAACGTGGTGAAACATATTTAACTATGATTTAAAAAAAAAAACACTTGGCTAAATTTCACTAATTTGTATGTATATTAGTGAAATTTAACCAAGTGCTTTCTTTTTCAAATCATTGTTTAAAAATGTTGTTAGAATTTTTAAATTATTTTTTTTATACCATCTATTCATATAAATGATTGCTTAATATTTTGCCTGCCACGATTTTTCTTCACTGTTTAAATTAAACTGTCTGAAGTATTTACTCCAAGCGTAATAAAAGAGTGAAATAAACACTTTAAAAAAATATTGAATCATCAAAGTTCCACTAATCTCTAAAAATATTTCTACTATTCAAGAATATTCTTTAATATTACGAGCGTTGTAGCGACTATGTTTACTCAATAAAAACCTTCTCTATCCATATTTGCATCTTGTGTAAAATATCTTACACACGAATCCAAAATATATTTTTTTAAAAATGTAGTTATAAAATCAACTTGCGCACGCCATCGAATTTCGCTTAAAAACATCCCCGGGATTTGTCGATTCGTGGGGATTTCGCCCCGGGTCCCTAAAATCCCGCCACTCTAATACGTTTTAAATTTGAAAGGGCGCCTCGATCCGATCCCAACTCTCCTGACGATCCTCCGAACCGCTTACCTAAGCCAAGCCGGACCCCCCGATTCCCAGAAGGTGATCGTTAATGTACTTTTAATTCCGACTGTTTTCCTTCAAGGAATCGAAACTTGCCGTTTAAAACTCAATGTTTCTTTTCTCCTCTGTCTTAAAATTGAAATGTTTAAAACATGGCTTTTTACGGAAATAAGGAATAATCTTTAAATCATATTTATATTTTGAAAGATGATACACTAATAATCTACAGCCTTATTTATAGAAGTATACTTTATTGCTATACCTTTATAAGATTCCACAAATTTTAGCTTATGAAGACAGATCCAATATTTCTTAAATTATGTTAAGAGAGTATCGATCTGGAACATATTATTAAGATATTTTCCAAAATTCGTTGTTTTTTTTATGAGTTCAACTTTAAGCTTTAAACGAGTGTTTTCCACTCCCAGATTAAGCATGAGGTAACATTTTCAGGCTTTTCTAAACTCGAAATTTTATTTCATGCGCCACGCGTGTAAAATACTGGTTTGAATAGAAGTTTAAAATATACTTATTAAATTATATATTTATGATTTATGGCGTTATAATTAAAGAAATAACTCTATCTCGATAAGGCCATTAAGGTTATGTATGCAACGCCGATATCGTGCCTTAAACTAGGAGTGCATTATATCAAATTATTTGTTCTAATTGACAGCTAAAATCTGCTAAAATGTTCTATTGATACGTAAATATAAATATATCCTTATAACAGCGTTAAAGAGGTTTGCTACGGCTGATAATAATCACAAAATATTACGGTAAATGTACGTTGACCAGCAGAAGTGTACATTTTCCACTAAATGTATACGGTAGAATGTTTTGTAATACAATAAATTGTAATTGTTTGATGTTTGAATAAAATCACAATAATACAGGGTGGCGCAAAACCACCGATATGGTTTGAATGTTTAATAACTTTTTTATTTAATGGTCAATTATTATTATTTTTTGTTATACAGTATATTAATGATGAATATTTTGGCTTAAGTATGAAAAATTATATCCCTCAAGTGGTGGCCATGTTCGGCTTCGCACATTCGTGCTCTTTCCAGTCAATTTTCCATAACTTTTAGTAAAATTTCCGGTGTTATGGCTTGAATTTCATTGCGAATGTGTTGTTTTAGCTCTGGTATGGTCGCTGTCTTATTTACGTATACCCTTTCTTTCAAATAACCCCAATGAAAACAGTCTGGAGCTGTTAAATCCGGCGAACGTGCGGGCCAATTGAAATCGCTTTTGCGCGAAATAATGCGTTCGCCAAAGAGGTCCCGTAACAGAGCCATTTTGTCCCTTGCAGTGTGGGCTGTGGCTCCATCTTGTTGCAACCACAACTGTGGATGGTTTTCTACAGCTGGCTTTAAAAAAATTGTCCGGCATCGTTCGATATTCAGCACCATTAACCGTAACGGAGGCGCCATGTGCATTTTCAAAAAAAATATGGACCAATGATCCTTTCAGACGATACACCGCACCAAACAGTACACTTAAGTGGATGTAATTGTCGCTAATGAACTGTTCTCTGATTCTCCGTAGCCCATATTCCGCAATTTTGCTTGTTTACGAAACCATTCAATTGAAAATGGGCTTCATCGCTCATTATCTAATTGTTTCTTCTGCTTTTTGTCGGAATAAAATGGCATAATCAAGCCGTTGTTGGTACTCTATTCTTCAATTCTTGCACAAGCTGAACCTTATACTGGAACATGTGCAATGGGTTTAAAATCCTCTAAACGGACCTCCGCGATAGCCCGTTGTGCCGAACGTCTTCTTGTTAATGTTTCAGGACTGTCCTGCACACTATCTACAACACGTTGGATATTTTCTTCCGTGTGGACCGTACGTGGTCTTCCGGTACATGAAAGGTGTCTTACTGTACCATGTTGTCGAAAATTTGCAACCAGGCGGTTTATTGATGATGCTGAAGGTCCAGTACGCACATTAGAAAACGACGATAAGCACGCTGCGTCAAAACAATTGACCGTTGATTTTCAAAATAAAATTCAACAATTTTTGATCGCTGTTTTGTTGTGTACTGTTCCATTTCAAATTCCCCAAGTTTTCTTCACAAAATTCTGAAATAAAAATAAAAAATATAAATAAATTTAAAAAGTTATTAAACATTCAAACCATATGGGTAGTTTTGCGTCACCCTGTATATACATATTTACCGGAAATGCTGTTATTGATCTATCCATCTAAGACAATGGGGAATTTCATACATGCGCCTGAAAATATAATTTACTACTTTTCCTGTAACTGGTTTTCCTAATAACCACTTAGAATATATTAAGAGTTTCAGTACCAAACACTCAATTGATAAGGATTTTAAAGAGAAGACGAATAATTTCAATTTTTTACTATTCCAGCTACTTTTAACTCAATTAATAATTTTTATAGATACAACTTAATAACTACTACGAATATTTAATAGTCCTGGTAATTTATCGTTTTCAAAAATAGAATCGTGCCCCTGTTCATGTGAAATTCATTTCGGAATGGCAGATTTATTCAGAATCTTTAATTAACTCGCCGCATTCGACGGCAATTTTGAAATTGTAATTCCTGCAAAATACATCTTTAAATCTTAACTCGTTACGTCGCCGGTTCGTGGAACGATTTATTTACATCAGGACCGTACTTTATTAAAACGCTTCACTCCTCTCACCAGAAATTTGCATCTTTCGCATAATTATTTGTTCCTCCGCATTCACTTTAATTCCGATTTTGTAAGGTTACTGACTTTCAAGAACTTAGGAAAATAATACATTAAATTTTGATTCGTAAAAACTTTAATTCCAATTTTTTAAAGTTGCTGATTTTCAACAACTCTACAAAATCTTAATTAACGAAATTTGCTTCACAAAAACTTTAATTCCGATTTTGTAAGGTTGCTAACAACTCTACGAAATCTCAATTACCGAAATTTTTATTCACAAAAGACAAGACCTTTTTTTACGAGTTTAATAAAAATTAATTTGATGTTTGTTTAAGAAAATGAATTTTATTTATAATATGAGTATCAAAAAATGCAATTAAAATTTTTTAAGGTTGCTGACTGTCAACAACTTTACATAATCTCAATTCATACAATTTTAATTCACAAAAGACAAAACGTTTGCTTTACGAGCCTAGTGAAAATAATTTAATTTCTGTTTTACGAACATGAGTTGCATTCATCATATGAGTATTAAAAAAATGTAATTAAAACATTAATCAGACATGTTGACATTAAACTTATTTCGAGTGGACGGAGTTCAAATGATGTATCTTCCTGTAATTGCATCCGGAGCGTAGCTCCAGGCGAGCATATTTAAATAAGCGATTTAATAAAAGCTCGACGTGCGTCCGGTTTTAATTAAATGTAACCGACTCTTGTTTTTAATGCCATCGTATTTATGCGCTGCCATGAATACGATTTAGCCTCTTATCATAGTCAGAAAAAAAAACATACTCATAGAAACTATTTTAATAACTCGTAGATAATATTTTTTCTTGTGGCTCTATATAAATCTAAATGTTATAATAATTAAAATAATAATAATAAAGGTATTTATTTATCAAATAAAAAAGTAAATTACAGCGAAACAGTAGAGCGAAACGCCAAGCGTCAACGCTCTCTACTGTCTTTCAATCCGTACATAAGTTGACTGCAGAGCTGGGCAGGATTCGAATCATTTAGAATTTGAATCTCGGATTCGAATCATTTAGAATTTGAATCTCGGATTCGAATTCTTTTAGAGGATTCAAAAGAGGCATTCGAATACTTTAGTTCAACTGGATTCGTGATCCGGATTCGTTACATTTTTTTTAAGAGGATTCGTATTTGATTCCAAATGTGGGTGATTCGAATCCATATAAAAGGATTCGAATCCTTATGAAACGATTCGAATATTTATAAAATGATTCGAATATTTATAAAAGGATTCGAATACTTACAAAAGGATTTGAATCGTCAACAATTATTTGAATTAATTGTAAGGATTAACATAAAAAATGTCTTTTGTGTGATTTTAAATTTCTCGTTAAATCACTGTTTTATACGCGTGGCGCATGAAGTAAAATTTCGAGTTTAGAAAAGCCCAGAAAATTTGTCTCTGGTCGCTGCGCGACCCTCGACAAATTTTCACGGGGCTTTTCTAAACTCGAAATTTTACTTCATGCTTAGTCTGGGAGTGGAAAACATTTGTTAAAAGTTTCAAATTAAGCTCTATAGAAAAACAACGGAGGTCGCAATATACACTCGTTTAAATCCAGACAACCTTATACAAGACTGTCTCAGTTTAAACCGAGTTGACGTTATACAGTAATGACTTTGATTTTGACGTCATGTGAGGATTCCCGCGCGTGATAATGTCGGCTCTTTTTAAATCGAGACAACCTTGCACAGTAATGATCTTGGTTTTGATGTCACCGATTTCCACGCGTGACGACATTAACCAAGATGAAGAGTAAGTTTGTCTTGATTTAAACCGAGCCGACCTTGTATTGTTTAATTACCTTGATTGTTGACGTCACGTGAGGCAAGTAAGTTTATCAGCAATTTATTTTTTTTTATTTTATTTAATAGAGATGGGAACACAGCAGGACGAGCCCACTAAGTGTTCACTTTGTTACATTTCTACAAGCTTAACTTAAATTACATAGAGAATAATTATTATTACATAAAAGAAAAATATGCAACAGATTACAATGAGGTATGTGTAAGTATAAGTATAATATATAAACTTGTATTTAAAACAAATTACAAAAAATAAAAATATATATATATATATATATATATATATATATATAAACAGAAAATAACTGAAAAGAAAAGAAATTACAATACAAGTGATAATGAAAATATTAACGAAATTATAAGGAATGTTCCTAAAATATCAATAGTTAATTAGCTATTGATAAAGTGGAGCTACGCAGGAGTTTAGATCTATATGTTTTAAAATTAAGATTGTACAGATCATATTCATTATTATAATTACGCATCATTCTGTATAAGGGGGAATTGAAACACGCACGCAATCAAGGTGGTTAGTGTATAAGGTTGTCTTAATTTAAAACTGAGTCGACCTTGTTAGTTTAATTACATTGACTTTTCACGTCACGCGAAGAATTTCATGTGACGTCAGAAAAACTTCCTGTATTTCTCGGAACATAGATATTTCTAATAAAATCAAACAAACTGAATTTGCTATGGAATTTAAACATAATAAGTAAAAACCAGTATATTTTCAATTTTACAATATTTCAGTGTTTTATCCGTTTCGCTACGCAACTGAACCAAATTTTCAGAATTTTCTAAACTCTATTTTTTACTTCGTGCGTAAACAAGGATAGTAAATCTATGTTAAAAAATAAAAATTAACATGTCTTAAGATATAAACTTTTTGTCTCGTGTAATATAAGACAAAAGTATTGTCATATTATGAATTGGCTGCCATTTTATTAGAAACAAAAAATATGGGCAATGTTTTGACTAAAAGTCATTTTAAAGGTGTAAAATTGATAAAATAAAGTAAAAAAATGATATCGGTCTAGTGACCATCTCCTGAGTTGATGTTAATTGTGCTCGTTTTGCAGCATTCTGAATTGTTGTTTCTTAAAACATCTGGCTCCAAATTGGTAATTTCTTCTTCAATTTTGGCTTTCAAGACTTGCAAGGTTTGTGGTTTGTTGTGGTAAATGCGAACTTTCAAAAAGACCCACAGGAAGTGGAAACGCTCGTTCGAAAGTTCAAACTGAATACTTTGATAAGAACATTGAATGACTAAAAATGTTTTTAAAGATAATAATCTAGTTTATAAAATTATTTTTAATATTATTTGAAGTAAAACTGACATGAAAGCCACAATCTGAAATGTTAAAATTTTCCGACATTTCCTGATTCAAGGTTTTTCCCTGGCCTTTTAATATAACTTTCTTCTGTGGGAAACCTCCATTTTTGTAAATTGTTTTCATTGTTTTTGTCAATATTTAGGTTAATTTTAGAAATTTTTACATGTTTTGTAATTTGCCTGCTGATTTTGACAAATTTAATAATGTCATATGGCTTTTTTGTTAGTGTTTTGGTCAATTTGAATATAATTTCATGACTTTTCTCTGACTTTCCCGGTTTTAACAATATTCACAGAATTTTTTATTTACGTAATTCGTACGGCATTCGTAGATTTTATAATAGAGTTCGATTTGAAGCTTTAAGCGAGTGTTTTCCACTCCCAGACTAAGCATGAAGTAAAATTTCGAGTTTAGAAAAGCCCCGTGAAAATTTGTCGAGGGTCGCGCAGCGACCCGAGACAAATTTTCGGGCTTTTCTAAACTCGAAATTTTACTTCATGCGCCACGCGTAAAAAACACTGATTTAAGGTGAAGTTCAGAAACACACAAATACATCTTTAATTAGAGTAACAGGGAATCAGATGATTAGTCTGTTATCAACGATATTCAGTGTTAATAATAAATAATTAGGTTTTAAATATTTTTGTTAAAACAACTGGTAGCGATATTTTTATATAAATGGTTGAAAAATAATAATAAAATCAAATTTATTCTTGAAGGATTTGTATTCGTGATTCGAAAAAACAGGATCGAATAGAATCATATTTACCTCTTACGAATCCTTTAATCGAGTATTCTTGATTCGAATCATATTAGGTGATTCGGATTCGTGATTCGAATCCTTTTTACGAGGATTCGTACCAGCTCTGGTTGACTGTGTAAATCGATAAACATTCATAACTCTCTCAAATACAGTGGATTTTGCGTTGAAAGGACACTTTTAAATCACGTAAAATCTATTTCTACATTGTATTGTTTCATTTTCTTTGCAATATTTTCCCCCAACACAACCGACACAATTCAATCCCGTGTTAAACTCCTATATCGAAGTCTTCCTTTTCCGCCTCCTGTTCTCTATTAAGCGACATTAAAATTCCACGGCCGGCTCTGACTAGAAACTATCGGGCGAACTAAACTCGCTTAATTTATCGATCGCCACGTCCAATACTTCACGAGTTTTAAATTAAATAAAGTTTTAATCCCGTTAAGTTAGTTTTTTTTTCTGCTCCGTTTCAACCTCATACTTTTTTCAAGAAAGAGTTTTGAATCGCCCGCACCTGAACTGGCAGGAAAGTCGGGGTCTTTCATGGTTTGATGCTGATGAAAGAAGGGGTTGTGTAATGCATCGCGTTTGCAATTATGTTGCGAATTTCTAAAGATGCTGATTGTGTGTGCACTGTATGCAACAAGGGTAAAAGTTAAGTTTACAAAGGTTTTGAATAGAGTTTAACGTGAGCAAATTGTGTAAGTAGTAGATTTATACGTAAATAATGATTGCATAAAATTCCTTTACCTTACAGCCGGTTCTTTATAGTTTTACTAATTTTAAACCCTTTTACTTTGCTTATATAGTTTTCTATATACTGGTTTTTTTAATTAAAAAAACGCCCGACGGCATTACCCTGGTATTGATTGACCGATTTTTATTGAACTCATTTTTTTTACAATAATCACTTCATTCGCAAATAATTGCCAATTTAAGATTTTGAAATGGCTGCCTATACTTTTTTTAAATTTTATTGCATAGACATTATTTTTCTAAATTTAATAACGCTCAATTTATTGTATTTGTTCAATGTTTTGGTCGATATTTTTTAAATCTTCTATTAAAAATTATAATTAGCGTGCCTTGTAAAACAGGTGACAAATCTCATTTATTATAGGGTCATGCCATTAATAATAACAAAACAACAAAGAAGTACCTACGTTACAACTTAATGTAGAATAAAAATAGAGGAAAAATGTAAAAATTTTGTTATTTCAATATTTTAATCATGACTCATTTTTGTAAGTGTATTTATCACTTCACAACATTTCAGTGTTTTATACGCGTGGCGCATGAAGTAAAATTTCGAGTTTAGAAAAGCCCCGTGAAAATTAATCGAGGGTCGCTGGCGCGACCCTCGACAAATTTTTTACGCGGAGCTTTTCTAAACTCGAAATTTTACTTCATGCTTAGACTGGGAGTGGAAACACTCGTTCGAACTTTAAATTGAATTTTATAATAAATCATAAGTAAATAAACCTTTATTCACGGATGTACCATTTTACAGAATAAAAATATTTGACAAAATAACAATTTAATACAAAAGATAGAAACAAAAACGTTAATGACATCAAAGTAATCTTTTAACAATTCTCATAAACTGGGGAAATGTATTACAAACAATATCAAAGTCAGGATAAATTGACAAAGAATTAGCTGTACGCATAAGATGTGTAGTCGGAGTGTGGAAACCATAATTTGTGTTATGGAACGGTATGCGAAACAGCAGCGGGTTCCGACATAAGCGATTATCAAATTGTATAGAAAAACACATGCGAGAAAGAAGAGTCGGTCATTGGATATCCCCATTAAATAGTTTGTAAAGTAATGACATATCAGCAAAGTACCGTCTGCAACATAGTTGATCAATATTAAAATCAACGCTAACATTTACATTATTTACATTATTATGCCTCGACTTAAATGCTAGATATTTAATAAATTTGCTTTGAACATCTTCAATACGTTTGATATGAATCTTTTGATACGGACTCCATACACACAAAATATACAATTTTAAATGACAATACCGACAGATCCCAGATCCCTAGACAAACGTTTAATTACCATATTGATGGCAAAATGATTTTAATAGTTAATATAATGAAGGACCTTGTGTTTTGGTTTGCCGCTAAACTCAATTTCGAACATCATATTAATTTTATATGTATGCATTTTAGCCGCGCGGTTACATATAAAATTAATATGATGTTCGAAATTGAGTTTAGTGGCAAACCAATCCCCAAGGTCCTTCATAATATTAACTTTTGAAATCATTTTGCCATCAATATGGTAATTAAAATCGCATGTTACCATCTTACGTGAAAAAGTTAGAGATTTACACTTGTCAATATTGAAACTTAGACCGTTTAAAATGCACCAGTTAGCTAAGGAGAAAGGATCATTTTGAAGTAAAAGACAATTACCAATATCGCGTATTTATCTAAATAACTTTAGATCATCAGCAAATATCATTGCTAAAGCATGTAAAATCAATGAAAATTGAAAACGCATATTGTATAAAAATGTCATCTAAGCGACCGGAAGATTATTCTTTATATAAATTAATTGTCGACCAATCTGACTCGGATATTATTAAAGATCCTGAAATGTGGCCCGAAGGCGTATTTGTTAACCATTTTTTATCCAGATTGCAAAAAATAGACCAAAAGAAGAACTATGTCGCTTGATATTTCTAAACGTGCAGTCAGTTAGGAATAAATTAGACCAACTAGACATTCTACTAAACAATGAATTTAATTCTATATCTATACTATGTTTAACAGAACACTGGCTAAACGATAATGAAATGTGCTTAATAAATTTTAAAAACTATAATTTAACATCCATATTTACTCGAAAAACATCTTATGGCGGCTCACTTATACTAGCAAAAAACAATATTAAAACAGAATCAGTCTTACATAATTACTCAGTAGAAAATGAAATAGAACTCTCTTGCACGCTCTTATCAGATACAAACATTATCATTATCAACATATATCGGCCTCCAAATGGTAAGATTGATATATTTCTTAACGGAATAAATTCTTTACTGACATCTCTTGATATAACAAAAAGTATTATAATCGGAGGCGATTTTAATATCAACTTTAACAATATAAACTCTAAAGATGTACTCGAGCTGTACGGTTTTTTTAGAAGCTTTGGATTGTTTCCATTAGTGAATTTCAATACTAGGTTTAACAACAAAATAGATAACATCTTCAGTAATATACATTCATTAATAGTAAATCCCTGGTTTACTGGTTTGTCGGATCATGTGGCTATTGATGTTCGACTGAAAATACCAACAATGCGCCCCTTGGACAATACAAGGGTGATAAGACCTATTACCATGTCTGGTAAGTTTCAGTTGTATCTTCTTCTGCATGATCGAATCGTCATTCATTGAAGAAAATACAACATTAACTGACTGTAAGTTCGATACATTAATAAATATCTTAAATAATGCTATTACGACTGCCTTCCCACGAAAGTCGTACAAACAAAAACAGACTGCTTCGCATACAATTAGCGTAAATATTTTAAAAATGAAAGATACCCTGCAATTAGTTGATGAGGCTTATCAGCAAAATAAAAGTGCCAAAAACAAAGAATTGCGTGACAAAACAAGATTGGAATACAAAGAACTAATCATAAACGAACACCGAGAAATTAATAAATCTAAACTGCATTTATCCTGCAATAATCAAAGGGTTATGTGGAATATTATAAACTCCCATAGGAATAAACAGCCAACTGTCCCACTTATACCCGAAGCAAACGATTTTGATAATTATTTCTCAATTATAGCATCCAATTTGCCAGATATAGAAAATAGTTCATTTAAGGTTACTGATTTTCAATTACTTAGTATAAATCATAATGATTCATCATATTTTAAATTTGAATTAATATCCAACATTGCTGTAAGATCCTCTATCATGTCTCTTAAAAATAGCCAATGTGGGGATATTTATGACTGTACCGCTAGCATAGTCAAGTCAGTGAAAGAGTTACTAATTCCACCACTAACACGTCTATTCAATGTAGCAATACTAGACGGGATTTTCCCTTCTTGCCTCAAAAAGGCAATAGTCATCCCAGTCCATAAAAAAGGATCCAAAACAGATGTTAAGAATTACAGACCTATATCAATCTTGCCGACAATCGCAAAAGTATTTAAAGATATACTGAAATGTCAATTAATTTGTTTCATTAATAAATCTGAATTATTATCAAAGAGTCAGTATGGATTCAGATACGGACGTTCTACTACTAGTGCTACCTTACAGCTTGTTGAGAAATGCCTTGAAGCATTTAATGATCATGAGGTAATATATTTCTTGATTTACAAAAGGCATTTGATAGCATGGACCATGAGACTCTTCTCAAAAAGCTATATATGTACAACTTTCACCATTCTAGTTGCAAGCTCATTATGAGTTACTTGGCCAACAGAATACAAGCAGTTAAAACTCAAAATAAACTATCATTAGAGTATATTAGTAACAAATATGTACCACAGGGTTCCAAACTGGGCCCTGTAATATTTATACTGTACATTAATGATCTATGTAAATACATTGGCGAAGACAATATCATACTATTTGCAGATGATACTACATTGATAAATCAAGGAAGGTCGCAAGACGAACTTAGAAACGAATGCTCTGTCATAGTCAATCAGGCTACTAATTGGTTCTCTGCAAATAAACTATTACTTTATAATGACAAAACAACAAATATACAGTTTAACTTGAAAATGGTACCTGATCAAAACTTGACTCTCGAGGTAAAATTTTTAGGGTTTCATCTGGATAGTAAATTAACTTGGAAATCTCATACTTCTAAGATTGTTTTGACAATAAATAAGAATATATTCTTACTTCGTCGGCTCTCGCCAGTTGTTGATTTTGAAACTCTCAAAATGTGCTATCACTCATTAATAGAGTCATATATACGATTTGGCATAATTGTTTGAGGACACTCCCCAGGCTCACTCAATGTATTTTCGGCTCAGCGTAAAGCAATTCGAATTCTTTGTAATACTGGGTTATTCAGGCAACTGAAAGTACTTACACTTCCATCTATATATATAATGGAATGTCTAATGCATATTCATGAAAACATAGACCATTACTGCACTAACCAAGATCTAAGTAACAGTACAATAAAAACAAGAAATGCAGGTGCAATACGTCCTTTATTTAACCGATTGAAACGTACTCAAAACAGCACTCGATTTTTGGAATACGTTTATATAACTCAATTCCAGAAAAATATAAACAGCTAACGCCAAATGATTTTAAGTATGAAATTAAGTCAATGTTAATAGAAAATGCGTTTTATTCCATAGAAGATTTCTTTGTTAAATTTAAATATTAGATGTATTATTGTTTCTTTTGTATAGACTTATGTACCTGTGGGCATAAATAAAGTTATTATTAAAAAATAATAAAGAGAATTTGAGAATTTAATTGATAAAGAGATGTCATTAATAAAAATAAGGAATAATAATGGACCACAGTGCGATCCCTGGGGTACCCCAGAAGGAACGCAGAAGATGTCAGAGAGATGGTTTTTTATTTTGACACATTGTGAACGGCCTTGTAAAAAGCTCCGAAACCATGAGATGACTGATTGGTTAAATCTTAATGCACTTAATTTTGATAATGAAATATTATGTGATACCTTATCAAAAGCTTTAGAGAAGTCCAAATACACCGTGTCAACTGAACACCTATTTTCCATAGAGTTAGTAATATAATCTTGAAAACACAATAAATTGGAAGTGGTAGATCGGCGTCCACGAAAACCATGTTATTCGTCAATTAATACATGTCCATTCCAGTTTTTATAATATAAGTTTATCTAAAAGCTTGGGTAAACAAGACTGTATTGTGATACCTTTATAATTGCAAACATTGTCTCTACTGCCTGATTTAAAAATAGGTGTTACATAACTTCTTTTTCATATGTTGGGATTCATTGAAATCATAGAAAAAGATGCAAAATTTTACCTAAAATCAACTTTTAGAGTTAACTTTATAATTTGCTCGGCTCTTAATGGGTTAATGTTCTATTCCTAAAAAACAGTATTTATCAAAAATCTCGACATGTTGAAAATCTTGACGGTCCACTCCCAGACTAAGCATGAAGTAAAATTTCGAGTTTAGAAAAGTCCCGCGTAGAAAATTTGTCGAGGGTCGCGCAGCGACCCGAGACAAATTTTCACGGGGCTTTTCTTCATGCGCCACATGTATAAAACACTGAACCATTGTAAAATTAAAAAAAAAACTACCCTTTATTTTGTTCGATTGGTTGACAAATTGTGTTGAATCTTCTAAGCTGATTATACATACTAATTCTATTTTTAAATTTTGATCAGTATTAAAAGTCCAATTTTGTTTCAAGGCACAATACATTTATTGCCCAAAAATCATGTCAACAAGACTTATTATAACTTGTTTCTAGTATAAATATTAAATTAAAATGAACATATTGAGCATAACTGGATTCAGAAAAAAACAATGTCCAATATAATAAAATAAGAAAGGTATATGCAGCTATTTAAACATTTAAAGTTGACTTTTATTTGGTAATGAAGTTAATTTTGAAAAAATATATAATTAGTGTCAATTTATAGTATTGAAACTGCGATTGACAAAAGTAACTCGCAGTTTCGATACCACAAATTGACACTAGTTTTCAAAATTAACATCATTGCCAAATAAAAGTCGACTTTAAATTATATTTTATTTTTTAGTTCATTCAAATCGATCAATAAATAACAGAGTTATTTCATTGGGCGTTTTTTATTAAACACCCGGTATACCTGTAATGTCTGAAGGCCAATAAAAAATTATTAAACAATTGTTTTAAATTAGAACAAACGTTTGTTTTTAAGATTTAACTAAATTTTCTCGTATTCAAAATGTATTGTATTTATATGATGAATTAATTTCTCACTTATTGTATTGTATTGTATTTGAAATACTTATATTATTTTCAACTTTAAAATAAATTAGTGTTTTACACGCCTGGCGCATGGAGTAAATATTTCGAGTTTAGCAAAGCTTGAAAAATTGGATTGGTCAGGCTTTTCTAAACTCGAAATATTTACTCTCTGTTTAATCAATAAGTGAAAACACTAGTTTCGAAAACCGAAAATTAAAACAAAAATATATGCTCCGAATAAAATTCAATTTGAATAAATATCGTTGCTTTTATTTTCTCAGCATGTGGAAAAGTTTTCAGATGTTTATCGCATTCGGAGAACAATCCGGCGAATATAGACGCACCCCATTCTGGGGGGAGATAACTATGAAATCAAATAAAAAGGCGACATTAGTTTTCCCGTCCCGATCTCTTTTTGTGTACACTTGTTTTTCTCCCTTTTTCTCTCTCCCCCCGACGTTTTATTTATCGCATATTTAACGTTTCCTCTCTCCGTGCGCACCGCCCGCTTGATTTAAACCGCCCATAAAGGGAAAGAGCTAGAAAATTGGACCGATAAAATTTGAATTACAACGACGGAAAAATAACACACTCATTTTATTTTCTTAGTCAAAATTATACATTTATAAAAATTATTACAATCTAGTTAATGCTTATGATAAATTCAAAACAACGAATAACTGAACAGGAATTTTTTTTTAGGTATACATACAGAGAGTTTTATGTAACACCGAACATTTTCATAACGAGAATTTTTCTTTGAAGTATCCATATGCATACGTTGCACATTTTTCGATGCTCGTTTTATTAAAAGAATTTTATTTGAAGCTTTAAGCGAGTGTTTTCCACTCCCAGGCTAAGCATGAAGTAAAATTTCGAGTTTAGAAAAGCCTGAAAATTTGGTTTGGTCGCGTAGCGCGAAGCGCGGAGCGGCCAAACCAAATTTTCAGGCTTTTCTAAACTCGAAATTTTACTTCATGCGCCACCAGTACAAAACACTGACATATTACGAAGTTTAATACACACCGCTAAACTTTACATTGAATCAGTGATTTGTACCGGTGGCGCATGAAGTAAAATTTCGAGTTTAGAAAAGCCTGAAAATTTGGTTTGGCCGCTCCGCGCTTCGCGCTACGCAACCAAACCAAATTTTCAGGCTTTTCTAAACTCGAAATTTTACTTCATGCTTAGCCTGGGAGTGGAAAACACTCGCTTAAAGCATCAAATTAGATTCTTTTAATAAACCGATTATCGGAACATGTGCAACGTTTGCATATGGATACTTTAAAGAAAAATTCTCGTTTTGAAAATGTTCGGTGCTACAAAAAACTCTGTATGTGTACATATCCCAATTATACAGGGTCTTTATTTCAAAAGGAACCACCCTGAATAATTCTATACCAGACGGAGATAGTTTTTTAAGAAAAATACACGTCAATTTTTTTTTTCAAGGAGGAACTTGAAAAACACTGTTTTGTTTTTAATTTTAACTTTCACCCCCTCACTACCAGCCATTCCAACTTTATAATTTGAAACCCCCTATCGTGTAATACCTTATTTTAAAGGGCACACAAATAACTCTCTAAGTGAACTGATTTCAATTATATTTTGTTTGCTGGATAATTTTCCCTTTAAAATGAGGTATCACACGATAGGAGTGCCATTTAAAATTATAAAGTTGGGGTGGCTGGGGGTGAGGGAGTGAAAGTTAAAATTCAAAAAAACAGTGTTTTTCAAGTTTCCCCTTGAAAATTGACGTGTTTTTTAAATACCCTATCTACGTCAGATCCAGAGTTATTCAGGGTGGCTCTTTTGAAATGAGGAACCTGTATTTTGTAAATTTTCAGATATTCCTTGTTTTTTTTTTTAAATATTTCTTAAAGCTTTAAATTGAACTCTTTAAAAAAAACAAGGAATATCTGAAAATTTACAACAAATAATTGGGATATATACGGATATGTATACTTGAAAAAAGAAATCCCTCTATGTAAAATATTATTAGCTGTAAAGTTGAAATTGATCGTAAGTTTTATTTAACTATCTGATTTGTCTACATTTTTCCCTGAGCGCTGCTGCTAAATTGATACTTAAGAACTTAACTGAAGTACTTTAAACTTTGCTTACACGGTGTATTAAACTACAGTTTGCAGTGTGTACAGTTACCACTAATAGCTTTTTAACGCGCACTAAATCAATCCGATCGTTCAATATTTAGGTAAAGTAAGGCGAAGCCTTACAAGTTTCTTATGAATTAAAGTTGCGTATTTTTTCATCATTATAAAATTTTCTTATTGAGTGGAAAGTAAATTTGGCAGTTCTTTAATTTTTTAATGATATTATACAAATTTCCTTAAAAGATTTAGACATTGATCGCCGCGCGGCATCTACTTACGCCGCAGTTAAATTTGCGATTAGGCCCCGCGGCATGTACCTTGTGCCGCATCCAATTTTAAAAAAATCGTGGCATGCTGCCTATGCTGCGGAACAAGTATGGGCTGAACGTTTAAAAACGTTTATGTCCCATTAACTTTTTGCTTTATTATTCTATTATAATTTTTTTTTTATTTTATTTTTTATTTTGGGTTTTACGTCATCTATTTCCGCTGCTATGGCATATAATATTTGTGTAATTGGAATAAAAACTCAAGCAGCGGCCTGAGGTAATCCTTTTATTTTTATAAAGGTGTTAAATAAATTAAGTATACATACAGAGCGTTTTTCTTCAAAGTATACATATCCCAATTACATCGTGTATGCTGTAAATCTTCAGTTATTCGTTGTTTTTTAAAAGAGTTTAATTTGAGGCTTTAAACGAGTGTTTTTCACTACTAGATTAAGCATAAAGTAAAATTCCGAATATAGAAACGCCTGAAATTTTACTTTATGCGCCACGCGTATAAAACACTGATTTAGAGGATCTTTAAGCGGAAATTTTATTTTATTGATGCAAACAATTATGCACATTTCTTAGTTATTTAACAATTTAACCAAAGTTACAAACATCCTTATTCTGCTTAAATGCTGGATGTAAACATTTAATAATCACATCCCCTTTTCGGTTTTGTTCTTGATAAGGCGTTCCGCTTCGCCTTGTTTCGTTTATAAATGTGCGTCATATGTTAAGTCGTCCGGTTTTTGTTTTGCTCGCGCGGGCTTTTGATAAATGGCGGCTTGCTGAATGTGATTAATACGACGAAGAAAAATTCCCCCGGTCGGGGTTTTTAGACAATGTTGATTCTGTTTTTATCAGCCGGATGTATATAAAAAAAATAGCGGGTAGATTAATTTATATTTTCCCCATATCTGATTCATTATTCTTTATATAAATTTAATTCATTTTTTTCATACACTTTATATACTTATAAGATCTTTATTAATTTTATTTATTTAAGGAAACTTCCTTTAATAAAGTATCTGTACAAAGTATTAATAATTAAAATATAATATATAAAATTACGAAAAAACTATTCGTGAAAATGCAAACAATGTCTTAATTAATAAGACAACTTAAGACGATAAATATCCACTGAAACAACTACTTCCCGTGTAAATACACCTCCGGATATTGAATTATACAATGAAATATTTAAAATCTTATTTAATTTGATTTGTTACAACGCTCTATTAAAGTATATGTAACGTTTAGGTCAAAGTCTCTTCAAACCAACTAACAATACAAATTTAAAGTGAAAGGAGAGATAGCAACAAATTAGAAGTGAAAGGACTTGGATTAAACTAATGTCTTAGGCCATCTATAGACGCGTTTCGAGATTTATCTCTCTTCAGTATAGCTTTGCTTATGACGTTTAAAAAAAATGAGGAATAAAATTAAATCAAACTTACTTGGAAAAAGTGTTGTGTGTGGAATGAAGAGGTACAGAGAAATGGAATGAGTGAAAATGATGGTCGGTATTTATAGGTAAAAACGGGGATTATGTCATTAGCAGGTATGAAGAATGTGAGACCTTATTATTTACCTTACGGTACAGTTCAAACAAGATAAATTCAAATTCAAAACTATTTGAATTCGAGAAAATAAGCTTACGCTTCTTATAGTTTGCACACTTTAAACATAATATATAAAATTACGAAAAAACTATTCGTGAAAATGCAAACAATGTCTTAATTAATAAGACAACTTAAGACGATAAATATCCATTGAAACAACTACTTCCCGTGCAAATACACCTCCGGATATTGAATTATACAATGAAATATTTAAAATCTTATTTAGTTTTTTCGTAATTTTATATATTATGTTTAAAGTGTGCAAACTATAAGAAGCGTAAGCTTATTTTCTCGAATTCAAATAGTTTTGAATTTGAATTTATCTTAATTAAAATATTGTTTAGTGTTCTTTATCTTTATTTTTCTTGGAATGATATTATAACTTGGAAAGAAGAAAATAGATTTGATTATTTAAAACTATGTCAAGTTATAGGAAACATCCTAGATTTTACCAAAAAATAAAAGGATATAGTATATTGTACTGTAGAGTTAGGTAGTCGCCGTTCAATAAAGGTAAAAACAGGAATTAGTTGTAAGGTACAAAAAATACTTTTTATTTCCTCCAGATTTATAATTTACAAGGGCCCCGCCCATATGCGGGTTACTTATACGCAGGTTACTGTTTTAGGACTAGAATTTCTTGAAATGGAGATTCCGTTAATAAATAAATAAATAAATAGCCGGAACGTCGTGTCGAAACTGATTTTTCGTAATTTATTATTTATAATTTTTATTATTCTGGTTACATGGTTACGCCTGGCGGGCCACCGCCTATCCGATTTATCCAGCGGTGCACCACAGTACAATAAGCATGGAATTATAATATTTCCTATGAGTATGAAGCTTGCTGAATAAGCCGCATGCGAGTGCAGAAATTCATACAAGATGATGGAAATACTCATTCCATGCGAATTGTACACTGTACTTTTTTCGTTTTATATATCATAAAACTAGCATTAATTTTTGCCATTTTCACTTGCAATCACACATAATGAGAGCACTGATTTACCTCGAAATTGACCCGTCTGATGGGCCCATTCAATCTCTGTAACTGTGCGTATAATATTTGGAATATCTCACTTTTCGTCAGATTCACGTATTCCAGGTCGCACTTTACAGCTCATGCGCGCTATCAGTTAAGTATTGGATGTTATGTAGTCGTCTCCATAGAAACCAATACTGTTCTAAAGTTACAATATACATATTTTAGCTACAATAGTTTCTATGGGAACGACTACATACAAAAATCGCAAATATTATGTATTACATTTACTAATCAGTGATGGACCCATAAGTAAGATATTCCAGAATGGGAGTAAAAACAGATTAATTATATGTTGAATTAATTCCTCACTGAACCCGTGGTGAAACATATTTAATTAATAGTAGAATTTTGAAACAAACTAAATGTTTCAATAAAAGTTCTACTATTAAGGTTAATCATAATACATTGTGGGGCAGAAAAACCTATCCGATTTCAAAACGTTATAAAATTAAAACCACTCAACTTGACAAAAAAAAAATTATTAGCATATCGCAAATTTTATGCCATTTTTAAATTTAAGTTTTGAAAAGCACATCACTCAAATGTCGTCCTTGGGAGCGGATACACTGATTTAGGCGCTCGCGGTAGCTTTCCATGACTTTCATCGTCATTTCCACAGGAATTTCTTAAATTGCCCGAGCAATTTCCCTTCATAAAGCAAGAAGGGTCCTTGGTCGATGCTGGAATACCTTCGATTTGAGGTAACCCCAAAGGAATAAGTCACATGGAGTGAGATCCGGTGAGCGCGGCGGCCAGCCAATATCACTTCTCAGAGAAATGAGGCGTCCAGGAAACATTTCCCTAAGAATGTCCATTGATCGTCGCGATGTGTGGGCGGTTGCACCATCCTGTTGAAACCACACATTTTCCACGCCATTTTCTTCCATTTTGGGTTGAAGAAAATTTTCCAGCATGAAACAATAGCGCCCGCTGTTGACCGTTACGGTTTGCCCATTTTCTTCGAAAAAGTAAGGCCTCGAGACGCCTAGGCGGGAAAGAGCACACCACACAGTCACTTTTGGGCTATGGAGGGGTTTCTGATGGATTTCCCGAGGATTTTCGTCACTCCAATATCGAAAATTCTGCCTGTTTACGGAGCCACAAAGGTGAAAATGGGCGTCGTCCGTGAAGAGCACAACATCGTCTATTGGGAGTTCTCGGAGATCGCGACACAGGTTCATACGGGTTTCAAAATCCCTTTCAATTAATTCCTGTGCAACAATCATTTTGTAGGGATGCATTTTGAGGTCCCGGTGCAAAATTCGCCGAATACTGCGGTTGGAAATCGCGAAAGCGAGCGAATATTTTCGTGCCGAACGACGCGGGGAACGTTCAATCGCGGCTCTCACATTTGCCACGTTTTCAGGTCCTGTTGCTGTCCTGGGACGTCCAGGTGACTTCTTTTTCAATGCTGAACCCGTCTGTCGAAAATTTGACACCCACACTTTAATCGTAGCCTGATGTGGAACAGGATCATGACGCCCGAGTCCGAAATGAATTCGAAAAGCACGTTGTGTAGCAATTATCGAACCGCCGTTTTCGATAAACCGCTCAATAACAAAAGCACGATGTTCACCAGACCAAGGCATGTTGACTAATGACAAATGGCATAAAACCGGCTTTCTAACGGTTTTTACCCCACTACTTTACCTCTTCCCTCTTCTGAGAAAAAGGGATTTGAAATCGGATAGCTTTTTCTGCCCCTCCCTGTAATATATTTATTAACAAAATAAAAATGTTGGGCAAAATTTTTTTCTTGAGGTTTGAATTAGACGATTCTCGCATTCAGCAAATGATGATTAAATTAACTTTAAATTCAAACTGATTTAAAACCTTTGAAAAGTTGAAACTGTTTAAATACCTGAGAGTTTCTAGTTTGCCTTGGAAATATTTAACATGGAGGGAAGAAGTAGAAGTGTGGGATTTGTTTTAGGAAAAGTTGGTCTTGATTTGGCGGGGAGGGGCAGAGAGAATCCAATTACTTTGAAGGGTAATTATAATTAATGCTACTTGCAATAACTCCGCGCGAGGAAGTAACGGAAACTCGTGAGGGATTAATTAATTTGTGTATTCCGCGCGGATGCCGGAAAACCGTGGAGAGAGAGAGAGAGAGAGAGAGAGAGAGAGAGAGAGAAGGCGAAATCCTTCAAAATCGATTCCTTCGATTGAGTCGCTGGTCTTTGTGCAGCAATTATAATTTAATTTGAGCTAAGACTCGCAGTGATTTATATTTCTGCTGCATTTCATATAATTATAAAGGAATTACGTGAAGAAGACACGTTTGATATTTTCAACGCGTACATATAGAGCTCAGAAGTTGAGTAATGTGTTAATATTATTTCAATAGAGTTCAGAATTTTAGAGAAAATTATACATATGTTCAATAGAAAGGTACTAGTAGAAACGGAATCTTTCTTTTAGGTATACACATCGCATTGTATACGCTGTTAATTATTAGACATTCGTTGACTTTCCGCTACGAAACTAAAACTAAATTATCAGGGTTTTCTAAACTCCAAATTTTACTTCATGCATAATTTGAGAGTGGAGACACTCGATCGAAACTTTAAATTGAACGCTTTTATAAAATTGACTAATGCCTGAAAATGTACAGCGTATACATTATGTGTTTAATTAATTTCTCATTTAACCTGTGGTGAAACATGAATCTAATTATAAATATTTAATTAAAATACTTGGTTTGTTTCACTGCTTTATATTATCTCCTACTAGTTTCGACCATTGGTTATCTTCAAGGAGAAATATACAAAAAATAACTCCGGTAACGTCGGCCCTTTTTACTTGATGGCTTATGATAGTTTGTATTTGTATTTGTACATTTTTTCTACATTCCTCCTTGAAGATGACCAATAGTTGAAACTACAAACAGTAAGTGGCTTTCGCCGACGAAGTCTTTTGACTATGCTAGGATTTTGTCTGATGTCTGTCTATGGACTGTATTTCGGCTATTGTGATGTAGTGATTGTAAGTCACTTAAGGCACTATATCAACTACAGTCAATATAGTGATTTAATGACAAAATATTAATAAGTTAAAAGACAGCTAACCAAGTGATTTACAGCCATAATACCATAATAGTCGAAATACATTCCATAGAGACATAATTAGACAAAATCATTACCATGGTCATAAAACAGTTAACCAAGTGACTTGCGGTCATATTGTCACAATAGTCAAAATATGAATTTAGTACTGTAAATCACTAGGTTGGTTGATATAAGTCTATCGTGTCAACTTGACATAAGTCGCCGTTGGCCGACATTTGGTCTATAATGACAGTTGACATACAAGTCGGCGCCAGTCGACATTTGGACTATAATAACAGTTGACATAAGTCGGCGGCAGCCGACATTTGAACTATATTGACAGTTGATATAAGTCATTATAATCCATCGTGTAAACTTGACATACATCGGCGTCAACCGACATTTGGACTATAATGTCAGTTGACATAAGTCGGCGCTAGCCAACATTTAGACTATAATAACAGTTGACCTAAGTCGGCGGTAGCCAACATTAGAACTATAATGACAGTTGAGATAAGTCGGCGCTAGCCGACATTTGGACTATAATAACATTTGACCTAAGTCGACGG
This sequence comes from Philonthus cognatus, assembly GCA_932526585.2. Taxonomy (NCBI): domain Eukaryota; kingdom Metazoa; phylum Arthropoda; class Insecta; order Coleoptera; family Staphylinidae; genus Philonthus; species Philonthus cognatus. The sequence goes on from OW052244.1 coordinate 11,885,475, forward strand.
TAGAAAACATTTGAACTATAATGACAGTTAACATAAGTCGGCCGACATTTACCCAATCGTACCAACTTGACACGAGTTTGAATTGAACTATAATGAGATCGCTATGTCGTTGTTTTTCTTTGTGACAGTTACGGTACATATTGTAACAGTTGTGATGAATTTTAAAGAAACGAGTATCTTCCACTCCCAGACTAAGCATGAAGTAAAATTTCGAGTTTAGAAAAGCCCCGCGTAGAAAATTTGTCGAGGGTCGCGCAGCGACCCGAGACAAATTTTCACGGGGCTTTTCTAAACTCGAAATTTTACTTCATGCGCAACGCGTATAAACCACTGATTTAGAATAAAGTTAAAAATATATAACGCTTAGATGTGAAGGTGATTAATATTTATTGAGATGTCCCGAAAAATGCAAGTATTACTTTTTTTGTGAATAGTTTTGGAATAATAATAATAAAAGTAGAATAAATTTACTTTGTGCAACTTTTTTATACTGTTGATATTTAAGTCATCAAATCTTTAACGGGGAAACTGCTATGATAGACACACCATTTTTTTACTTTATATTTTACACAAAAAAAACGGATACTTATTATTATCACAAAAGATTGACAGTGATTAATTAATTTTGACTGATTACAATGATTGACTACTGTCAAGATTTTATAGATTAATAGATATGTCGTCTATTTCCAAGGCACTTTGTGCAAAAAAGAAAATATTATAATTTTAAATATCAAATCTAAAATACATTTTGAGTGTGATATATCGATGTTTAGAAAAGTTTAGAAAAAAATATTCTTTCAAAAATATGAAAATCCAAAATAGCGCCCATAAGAAAAACAAAAGTTGGCTATGGTCCCCGGGTAAATGTTATAGTTACCTTAAAAAAAATAATATTCTACTAGATTTCTCATTAAAAAGTGCATCTATGTTGTCAAAGTTCTAAATGTCCAGATTCAGTAGTTTTTGAATAAAAAAAATAAAACCGATTTTTCAAATAATCAGTTTTTTTTGAAATCTCGAAAATAAAAAAAGGTATTTTAAAATTGTTTTTAGATTATTGTTGGGTCCTAAAATACTCAACTTTGCCCCAATTTAACTGGCTCTCTATCTCTTTGAATAACTGAGATTCCCATACATTCTGTCGAAATACGGACATCCTGTATATTATGTATATTTAAAACAACAATTCCCAGTACGTAATATAATAAGTAATGCACATAATTTCATCAAGGCATTTTTAGATAAGCGGACACAAAGGGTAATAATACGATCAAATCAGGGCAATATTATTAATCAAGAATATCACTCAAGAAGCGAAGTAATCAATCAAGGCACTCCTCAGGATCAATTTTAGCACCTTTTTTATTTGTGATTTTCATGATCGATTTGGATTCTGCACTCAGTATTCTGGCAAATGTTACATTATGTAAATATGCTGACGATACGTCAGTAATATCACTGCGCAACAATGAAAATGTTTCGGACTCAAAATTAGCTAATACTTATGTATTTTTACCCGCTGAATTCGAAAATGACATTAAAAATTACATATTAGCTCTTGTTTAGGAGATAAAGTTGTATGTTGTTTCTTAAGGGTGTAAATTTTAAATTTTTGGAAAATTTTGTATATGACATTTGGCATACCTGTAAACTGACAAAACTAACATTCCATAATATTTGTAGGTTATGTTTATAACTAGTGAAGTGATTTATGTGAGTTTCCTATTGTTTAACTAGTGCGGAATTATTAATATAAATCAAAATGCCAAGGAATTGTGTAAATTCAGTAGAAAATTTTTGTTACATATGTGGTGAAATAACATTTTCATCACAGAAGCGAAATATCACGCCTCTTGTGAAAACTGCTTACCAACATTACTTTGGTATGAAGGTAGGGGACCAGGATAAGTCATGGGTTCCACACATATGTTGTAACCAATGTTCGGTTATACTAAGAGAATGGCTGAAAAATAAGAAAAGATCTTTGGCTTTTGCTGGGCCTATGGTATGGAGAAAGCCATAAAACCATAAAAATGACTGCTATTTCTGCTCAACTCCGCCCATAAAAGCAGGATTGTCAATGAAGAAAAGGGGAACAGTTAAATATCCGAACCTTCCATCTGCCATTCGACCTATTCCTCATTCGAATAGTTTACCAGTTCCTACCCCACCACAAATTTATGATTTGGAAAATGAAGGTAGAAATGAGGTAGAAATGGAAGAAGAAGAAGAAGAAGAAGAAGAAGAAGAAGAAGAAGAAGAAGAAGCAAATAAGCGTTTCACATCAAATTACCCTGATTTTGAGGTAAGAGATGATACACTAGTAACACCACACAGATTGAGTCAAGCAGAATTAAGTGATCTCATTCGAGATCTAGACTTGTCACAGGAGAAGGTAGAACTTCTAGGGTCAAGACTACAGCAGTGGAATCTTCTCCAACACGATGTCAGAGTTTCACAGTATAGAAAACGTTAGCGAAACCTGCTCTCTTTTTTTGAGAAGAATACCAATCTTGTTATTTGTATCGACGTCTATGGATTAATCAATTGTCTCAAAATGAACTATGATCCAACAGAAAGCTGTATTACTGCACAACGGAAACCGTCTTCCTTCTATTCCTATTGGCCATGCAGTTCACATGAAAGAGACTTACATTAACATGAAAACTCTCCTCGCATCAATCAATTACAATGAACACAAGTGGAACATTTGTGGTGATCTAAAAGTCATTGCTATACTTTTAGGAATGCAATTAGGGTACACTAAATACTGCTGCTTTTTGTGTATGTGGGATAGTAGAGACAGAAGTTCACATTACATAAGAGCAGACTGGCCTGCAAGAAATATCAATACTTACGAAAAAAATATCGTTGCTGAGCCACTTGTGGACCCAAAAGATATTCTTCTTCCACCCTTACATATTAAATTGGGTTTAATGAAGAATTTTGTCAAAAGTATAAACAAAGATGGATAGGCTTTTAGGTATTTGAGAGAGAAATTCCCGAAACTAAGTGATGCAAAGGTTAAAGAGGGTATTTTTGTCAGGCCACAAATTCGTCAACTTGTTAGGGATCCTGCGTTTGACGAAGTTTTGGAGGGGAAAGAAAAGGAAGCCTGGGAAGCTCTGAAGGGAGTGATTCGTGGATTTTTAGGAAACAAAAGAGATGAAAACTACAGTCAGTTAGTAAAAATATTCCTGGAAAAATACCATCAACTCGGATGTAACATGTCCCTAAAGATCCATTTTCTCCACTCCCACCTAGACTTTTTTCCTCGCAATTGTGGTGCTCTTAGTGATGAACATGGGGAAAGGTTCCACCAGGATATTTCTGTAATGGAACGAAGATATCAGGGTCGTTGGAATGAAGCTATGCTAGCGGATTACTGTTGGTTTGTGTGTAGGGATGCTCCGGAACTCGCATACAAGAGAAAAGTAAATAGATCACGATAACGTTATACCTACTATGTATCACAGAAACTAGAGCTAATAAAACATTTTCATTGTCATTTTCATTTTTTTTAGCAAAAAATGAATATAATTTGACTAATTTGGTGCAGGAAACACGAAAAAAATATTTTTTTGTGGTGCAGTGTAATTAGTGAAAACACTACTAATGCCGCCAATAATACATCTTGTCAATCAATCAATATTGCAGGAGAAACAAGCAGGTGTTAAATTCTGACAAGTCAGGTTTCATTTCGTTTAGAAACCCAAGAAGTCATAATTACGAACAAATTTCAAACTTAACTATTAATGATATTGAAATAAAAGCATTGGGAAATGAACATTTCTTAGGTGTCCTCTTAATACCAACACTTAAATGGAGTGAGCACATAAACAAAATAAGTAGTAAACTCAGGTCAGCAAGCTTTGCGGCTTTATCAATGAGGGGCGCGGTTAATAGGCAAGGTTTGTTAACATTCTACTATGCTTATGCTAATAGCTATAAGAGGTACGGGTTAATTATCTGGGGGGGTTCTTCTAAAACAATACGTCTTTTCAGATTGCAAAAGCAACTTATAAGGAGATAACTTTTTCTCGTTCTAAAAGACACTGTCGCCCCCTTTTTAAAAACTTGTAAATCTTAATATTTTATTTGTTATATATATATATATATATATATATATATATATATATATATATATATATATTGCTGCTGTCTGTATGTGTATCAGCATAAAAGTAAGTTTTCTACAAACAGACGTTTCAATACATCATTCGCTACTAGACACCTAGATAATATATCAATACCTCTACATATCACAACACCGTATAAGCAAAGAAGCCTATATTATAGGTGTCTCACTTTGTATAACAAATTGCCCAATATAATAAAAAATATTAAAAATATAAACCTTATAAACCTATTTAAGCGCAAGCTAAAGGAACTGCTTACCGAGAAGGCATATTATTCAGTCGCGGAATTTCTGCAGGATGATGTTTAACTAACTACTCATCTCATATTTAACGTGTCTTTATTCTTAATTAAACTCATTATGTAATCGATTATATGCTATACGTTATTGTTTCTCATCTGTATGACAAATGCAATACGTGTGAAAACTGTACATGTCTTTTGTTAAATAAATAAGTTAAATTGAATTAATTCATATAAATCATAAAAATGTGCAGAACTTTACCTAAATTCAACTTTTAGAGTTATAATCGACCATTAATGGGCTAATGATAACAATTTGATTTTGAAAAATTCAAATATTGTTATAGTATTTCAGAAAAATCTAATCGAATTCCGATAACTAGTACATAAATTCATATTTGAAACGTAAAATCTCTCATAACTCATATTTTCGCTGTCGATATTTTCAAACTCTGCTTTCAGTAACGAATTACGAAACTCCGTATCGAAATAAACTCGTAAATTAATTCCATCTAAAAAAGCATATCGGCACACAAATTATCCAACGCTTTGCAAACAACGCCACGCACAAATTATTAAAACATCCACATACATTACCAGCAATTAATCGGGATTTGTTCCAGTTCTCCCCACGCCCAGTTTTTTTGTTGTTCAGCCGCGAATAACCGTGATTTATAAATTCTCAGGATAATAAATCACCCGGATTTATATCCCCGCGGGTTGATGTTTGCTCCATAGTTCACGGATTTGTTTGTGTTTATTTTTTTTTTTCATCCAAAGTGTTCATCCCTTTCTTTCGAGCCGGCGCTGATTGATTGTGCACGCACGTCGTTTTACATTATTAAGAAGGTAGATTAAAGTGCAATTCCAGTTTGAGAAAAACAACGAGAGAGAAAAACACAATTGTAATAAAAGTTTTAATATAATCCCAACTAAAAAAAAAAAAACGTACATCTCATAGATTTCATTCTTAAATCCTCCCCTTTTCTGAGTTTCAAGCTATTAACCCATTAATTATTAGATTTAGATTTTTTACATATATTTTTTTAAAATTTTATTCATCTCTATATTAATAAGGAGATGAATAGAATTAAAAAAATATATGTAGAAAATCTAAATGTAATAAAAAGGTGATTTGAGTACAATTACAGTTAAAGAAAAACAAGAAAAGGGAAAAACAATCGTAATAAAAGTTTTGATATAACACCAACAAAAAATTGCACATCTTATAGATTTCATTCTTAATTTGTTTATTTTTCTGAGTTTCAAGTGATTAATTAAAAGATAAATTGAATTTAAAAATCTGTGTAGAAAATCTAAATCTAACAAAAAAAAATCTTTTAAAACACAAAATAAAGGTTTCTTGAATTAATGTTGCGTAGTCAATTTCGAGCAATGTTATCTCTTAAAACTTAGGTTAAATTCCACTAATCAAAAAATATATGTAGAAAATCTAAATCTAATAAAAAGGTGATTTGAATACAATTTCAGTTAAAGAAAAGAGAAAAACAATCGTAATAAAAGTTTTGATATAACACCAACAATAAATTGCACATCTTATAGATTTCATTCTTAATTTGTTTATTTTTCTGAGTTTCAAGTGATTAATTAAAAGATAAATTGAATTTAAAAATCTGTGTAGAAAATCTAAATCTAACAAAAAAAATCTTTTAAAACACAAAATAAAGGTTTCTTGAATTAATTTTGCGTAGTCAATTTTGAGCAATGTTATCTCTTAAAGCTTAGGTTAAATTCCACTAATCAATTACTCGTTTGAAATTTAACACTTTTGTTTGTTTGGTAAATTTTTACATTTGTGTCAATTTGTCTTAATTTTCACAATTCTAAAGTTTGTGTAAAATTGTGTGGTGTTTGTTGGTTTTCACGATTTTATTTTTACACGTTCGCTACCAGCGTCACATATACAGAGAGTTTCATTTAACACCGAACATTTTCATAACGAGAATTTTTCTTTGAAATATCCATATGCATCCGTTGCATATTTTCCGATTCTCGGTTTATTAAAAGAATTCAATTTGAGGCTCTAAGCGAGTGTTTTCCACTCCCAGGCTGAGCATGAAGTAAAATTTCGAGTTTAGAAAAGCCTGAAAATTTGGTTTGGTCGCGTAGCGCGAAGCGCGGAGCGGCCAAACCAAATTTTCAGGCTTTTCTAAACTCGAAATTTTACTTCATGCGCCACCGGTACAAAACACTGATTCAATGTAAAGTTTAGCGGTGTGTTTTAAACTTTGTAATATGTCAGTGTTGTGTACTGGTGGCGCATGAAGTAAAATTTCGAGTTTAGAAAAGCCTGAAAATTTGGTTTGGCCGCTCCGCGCTTCGCGCTACGCGACCAAACCAAATTTTCAGGCTTTTCTAAACTCGAAATTTTACTTCATGCTTAGCCTGGGAGTGGAAAACACTCGCTTAAAGCTTCAAATTAAATTCGTTGAATAAACCGAGCATCGAAAAATGTGCAACGTATGCATATGGATACTTAAAAGAAAAATTCTCGTTATGAAAATGTTCGGTGTTACATATGTATGTGAAACTATTTTTATATGCCGTCTTTATAATTGCATCTGCGAAATCTTATCATAAACAGATTATTTAAATTTGAATAAAGAAAGCTGTACAGAATGTTTCAAGCCAATGATAAATTAACTTTTTGTATTAATTTTAACAATAAATCAATTTAATAAATCAGTATAAAGACAGCTGGTATTGATATTTTCTTTGAAAGAATGGTAACGAACGTGTTAAATAGTAATAATTATTTAAAATTTGTAATTTTTCTTTAATATCGACATATAGGGATCTTTTTCTTTTAAGTATAATTTCACATATTCCATATAAATATTTGCCAAATTAATGAACACGTGATCAAATCTAAGCAGTATATATTTTAAACTTCACTTTATATTAGTGTTTTATACGCGTGGCGCATGAAGTAAAATTTCGAGATTAAAAAAGCCTGAAAATTTGGTTTGGTCGCGTAGCGCTACGCGCTACGCGACCAAACCAAATTTTCAGGCTTTTTTAATCTCGAAATTTTACTTCATGCTTAATCTGGGATTGGAAACACTCGTTAGAGGCTTCAATTTAAACGCTTTTAGTAAAACAACGAATATCGGAAAATTTACATGGAATATCACACTACATGGTAAACCATTATTTGTAATCCGTTTTTTTGATTTTTTTTATGATAAAGTTCTTACACACTGTATCACATCTAATTACAACTGTTCTTCAAACGATTTAAAAATTCTACACACAGGTAATAAGGGATTAACGCTTAACTATCGGCAGAAATTAGAAATTTCAAATGCCTTAAAGGCGAGTAAAAATGTGGCCAACGTCTGCGAAGACCTTTGGAATTCCCCGATATTAAATGCCCTTATTTCCCAATAAAACTCAAAACTGTATATGTTCCCAAACAAATCCATTGCTACATCATTGATAATTGCATTAAGTCGAATCTAGTAGAAAATAAAATACTTATAAGTGAAACGAAACGAAGTGAATTTAATTTACAAACCAATATATTTATGATAATATTCTTTCAGCACCCAATTACCAACACAATCACTCAGTTTTTCTTTCATTAACAAAAATAACCATTGTAGATACTTTTATTTGTGTATGGATGTGTGTTTGCCGTTCCAACAAAAACACAAAAAATGAACAGAAGTTTATTTATAATTTAGAAAACCCTATTTCGTAAATTTTTCATTAAGACCGTACGAAACGAATGCGCCATGTTTCATATGTACTAAATGAGCTGATGAAAGATAGCACATATTGGGAATATGTTTAATGCAAACAGCGAGGTAGCAATGTAGGCTTTTAGGGTAATTGAAAATTGAGTGAGTTGATGTTGAGGATCGATTGTTTATAATTGGTTATGTGTTGGACGTGTATTCAACCAACCAATTACTAATGTTTGCTGGCCATATTTTACCGATAGTATTTATTTTAATTGTGAAGTTAATGTTAGGCTGATAGTTCTACAAACCAGTTTTATTTTTAACATTAATTCCATTTTAATATTCCTCAAAATCTTTATTTTTTTATTGGGAAAAATAAAAATTATTTACTCGCAGTGAAATTAACTGCCTGTATAAAGCGTGAAAAAAAATGGGTTTTCTTTAAACAGAAAATCGCAAAAAAATGAATGATCTTAAAAATATATTAATTAAATTTACAGAAACTGCTGAACAATGAATAAGCTTTATTTTAAATATTCTTCTTTAGTTGAACTTGTTTTTTAAAATTGTTTTATTCCTTTCTTCACTTAAGGTTGCAATTTATTATGGATTAAATCCAACGTTTTTGATAGTCACTAGTTCCAGCACCATTGATGTTCTGATTACACTGGTCGGCATGAAAATCGGCCCTGACACCATTCCTGCTGATTCTTATGTAAAATGACCTCCAGAATCCGAATATGACCCCCGTTTTGACCCATCACCCACCGTTTTCGGGGGAGCCCCCCCCTCACCTATTTTTATCACTTTTCGATAATTTTGAGGGATGAAAAGGATTATTTTAGCCTTTACGTTTCTTCTGAGGGGCTAGAGAGGTGAAAAGTTCCAAAACATGAACATTTGTAGCAAGGAGGTAGATTTGGGGGGGATTTGCCCCCTTAAATTGTAAAAAAATTCTTAAAAATGATCGATTTTTCCGTTTTTTTTCGCAGTTTTTTCACTTATTTTCTACATATTCCAGCTTCCATCCCCCCCTATCCTCCCCCAAACAATAAAAATATATAGCAACAATATATAGCAACAATAACAAAAATATATAGCAACAATAATAAAAATAGATAGCAACAGTTCGGAAGATTCACTGTACCACGCTGGCGCTCTCAATACCTCGCGCGCACAGGTTTGCCCAGGAATTTTCATGCTTTGACAGGTTTAAACTCTCTAAGTTCGAGAGGAGATTTTCGGGGAAGTGGAATGCGAGCATGTTAGCAGAGTACTGCTGGTTTTTGATACGAGAAACTTCTACCTCAGGGTACAAAAGGAAAGCAAGCACCAAATGAAGGTACTTATCTTAGTTATTTATTATTCTTTACATTTATTATTTTACATTTATTATTTTACTTTTTATTTTTTATTCTTTACAGCTAAAATAATCCTTTTCACCCCTCCAATGGATGGGGGAAACGGGGGGAGTATTAAGAGCGCCAGCGTGGTACAGTGAATCTTCCGAACTGTTGCTATATATTTTTATTATTGTTGCTATATATTTTTATTATTGTTGCTATATATTTTTATTATTGTTGCTATATATTGTTGCAATATATTTTTATTATTTGGAGGTGTTTGGGAGAGGATGAGGGGGAATGGAAGCTGGAATATGTAAAAAATAAGTGAAAAAACTGCGGAAAAAACGGAAAAAATTGATCATTTTTAAGGATTTTTTTACAATTTAAGGGGGCAAATCCCCCCCAAATCTACCTCCTTGCTACAAATGTTCATGTTTTGGAACTTTTTACCTCTCTAGCCCCTCAGATGAAATGTAAAATTATCGAAAAGTGATAAAAATAGGTGGGGGGCCTCCCCCGAAAACGGTGGGTGATGGGGGAAAATGGAGGTCATATTCGGATTCAGGAGGTCATTTTACATAAGAATCAGCAGGAATGGTGTCAGGGCTCGAAAAAAATTTTTTTTTGCAGACCAGTGTTATGGGACAACATTACATTACATTACATCAAAATAATCTTAAAACTTGGGGGATTATAATTTCACCAATTTAAAGTAGTTAAGATATTTAGGTATTTTGTAAAAAATCCTGAAAATATATATTTTTGAGTCATTTATTTACTCCTTTTTAGGCAACAAAAACGTGTACTACGTAAAATTCAAGTGTGTCCATACATTCAATTAGCATTCAATTAGCTCAACATTCATTTAAAAAAATGTCCATGTTATATTACTTTTACCTTTTTATGCTGGAAATAGAAATATAGGTCTATCTCACTTTAGCAAATGGCTGGGTAGAGTCTGTCTCACTCTAGTAAACCACAACTGTAAGAGTGCGCTCTACCCTATGAAACTAAGAATACTGATGTTTTTCTTATTATAATTTTCTTTACACATTTATCTAAAAATTAATTGTAGAGGGTATGATGATTTGATTCATTTTGTATTTTAGTATAGTTATTAATAATATCAAAAAATTTAAAAACTCTAAAATATGACTTTATGCCCTCCTCAATAATTTTGTGATTATATAATTTAATCAAAAAATGTATAGTTATCAAAATATCCACTTTTTCCTTTGAAAAAATAATTGTTTAAAATATCATACAGACCATTTTATTGGACAATTACATTTTCTTTTTTCAAGAGTGCACAATTATGTACCAAAACAAATATTTTTAAACCACAACTTAATGTGCCTTCATATTATTAAGCGATTTTAAATTTCATTTCATTTAGTTTATTAACGGAAATCCTTTTACATCAAATATTAACAATAAGAAATTGTGTAGAAATACATATAGGTACTTAATGTAAATAACAAACACTAACAAGAATTAAACTAACAATAACTCAATAATTAGGCAGGGTAAATAGTAAATACAATACATAAATAAATAGGAAAATAAAATGTATAACTTATAACTTATCCATCAATATCAGAAAGGCAAATACGGCGAAGACTAGATTTAAATAGTGGCGTAGAATGTGTAAACAGTTTAAAGTAAATATTATTTTGCAATTTATTTGCATAGCGCATAAGTCTGTCAATGAGGTTGAACATACCGCCATTTGTAGGATGATAAGACAAAGGAAATAACGGCTTGTGTCTACAATTAGCACGTCTTGGTATATTAAAACACAACTTAGAAATTAAATACTGGCATTCAATGAACCCATTGACTAACTTATGCAGGAGACATGAATCAAGAAAACCTCTCCTGTCATGCAGTGATTGAATATTGAGCCGACGAAGCATAAAACTGTGGCTGAAGTTGATAATTAGCACACCTATTCTACGATGGATAAGTCTTAAGAATCGACTTTGAACAGTTTCAAGTCGCTGAATGGTAGCTACTGAGTAAGGTGACAACACTACAGATGCATACTCAACATGCGGACGAACAAGCGCAAGATATAAAACCAATTACCAAATATTAACAAATCCCAACATTCTTAACGATAAATTACATACAGAGAGTTTTATGTAACACCGAACATTTTCATAACGAGAATTTTTCTTTTAAGTATCCATATGCATACGTCGCACATTTTCCGATGCTCGGTTTATTAAATGAATTCAATTTGAAGCTTAAAGCGAGTGTTTTCCACTCCCAGGCTAAGCATGAAGTAAAATTTCGAGTTTAGAAAATCCTGAAAATTTGGTTTGGTCGCGGAGCGGCCAAACCAAATTTTCAGGCTTTACTAAACTCGAAATTTTACTTCATGCGCCACCGATACAGAACACCGACATATTACGAAGTTTTAAATACACCGCTAAGCTTTATATTGAATCAGTGTTCTGTACCGGTGGCGCATGAAGTAAAATTTCGAGTTTAGAAAAGCCTGAAAATTTGGTTCGGCCGCTCCGCGCTACGCGACCAAACCAAATTTTCAGGCTTTTCTAAACTCGAAATTTTACTTCATGCTTAGCCTGGGAGTGGAAAACACTCGCTCAAAGCTTCAAATTAAATTCATTTAATAAACCGAGCATCGGAAAATGTGCAACGTATGCATATGGATACTTAAAAGAAAAATTCTCGTTATGAAAATGTTCGGTGTTACATAAAACTCTCTGTATATTGTTAATGTGTTTACCAAAATTAAGTTGTGATGTAAATAACACGCCTAAGTCCTTTATTTCTATTGTGAATGTTGAGAGATTATTGTTAATAGAATATGGAAATTTTACACCATTGCCCCGTCGAAAAGAAATATGGAAGCACTTGTTATTATTTAAGTGTAAATGATTATCACAACACCATTCAGCAACGCGACTGATACGACAGGAGAAATCTGCTATACCTTATCCTTATACCGATATCGTTTACAAACAATAGAAATAAAACAGGCCCGCAATGAGTCTCCTGAGGGATCCCCGAGGTTACGTCAATACATCTTGATAGATGTGATCCCACACGAACACATTGTGTTCTGTTTGGCAAATAACTTGCAAGCCAATGTAATACTAAATCACCCATACCAATAGCTTGTAGTTTTTTCAACAATATACCATGCTGCACTCGATCGAATGCCTTCGAGAAATCTGTATAAATTGAGTCAATCTGTACCCCCTTCTCCAAAGCATCAAAAAATAGTGTCTTGTATACCAACAAGGTAGTCACAGTAGACCTCTCCTTAATAATCCCGTGATGTTTTTCAACAATAACATTTTTGCAAACCCACATTATCTGCTGAGAAACAAAATAGTCAAGCATTTTCGGCAATACTGATTGGATGCACCTCTATAAAATAATTATATTTGATCTACAGCCACTTTTAAATGTAGGCACTAGAATACTACGCTTCCAGCTCTCCGGAAATGTACCAATATTAAGTGACGTGGTGAAAATGGCATGGATCGGCTTAGCAAAAACACAGGGCTTCAAAAAATATTTAGGGATCCCATCTGGACCCACGATAATACTGCATGAATCAGAGAAATGTGATATTCTCCCAACACATGATTAAGCATGACACTAAAGATATTTCAGTTGAATAATGAATGCATGTTAGGTAAATCATGACAAGTATTATTAGACAAATTATTATAAACCGTTGAAATTGCAACGACAGTGCGGGTTGAGCACAGCCCTAATTATAAATTTGCAAGATATTCCTTCCATGTATCTTTTATCAATATGCGATTATGTAAACAATTTTCAGATTAAAAATGTTTTCTTTTGAAGAACTCTATTGCTCATTTGCACGGAAGTCGATTAACTTAATCAGTGATTAGGACTAAGTTAATCGACTTCTTGGGTGCAAATGGGCATTAGGTCAAAACATACTGGTGCAGCGATGCTCGAAGCGATGCAAACACCATGCATTGGTGTTGCGCGCGCTTTTAAGAGTAAACACGTAAATTTATAAATACAACCTTAATTGGGTGTCAAGAATTATAATCCGCACCCAGACTAGATTAACAGTTAACATCCCCGCTTGTAGTTTGGATAAATCTTGACATGTATGACAAAATTGATGTTTGAAACGCGGGAAGAGAAACGATTTGATGATTCCCTCATAAGAACTCACATCCGGAATTAAAGTCGGGGAAAAATACCCTGGCTTTTCTTGCGTCGGGTGGGAAAATATTAGAGATGGTGGATGTAAGCGGGTTGTTCTTATTTTTATTGTCGACGAGGCGAGTGATTGCTATATTTTTAATATAAGAAATCCCGACGGGGCGTTTTTGTTCGCGGGGCTTAATATACTCGGGGATTTAAGATTTTAACATTTATCAAGGAGGGAATATAAAACGGGAACAATCCAGTCCCATTTTCTCTCCGGTTCTTTTGTGCGTCGGCCGGTTATTCTTTTTCGGTGTTTCCATGCCCGTTTATTGTTATTGCGCTACACGATTTTTGCACTAGCTTTTATCTAATAAAATTATATTTTATTCGCGCTGCGGATGGCCGTTGTCGGCTCAATTACATTGGATGGTTTTTGGTAAAGCGAGGAAAAGGAAATTCAATTTAATTCGTGGTGCTTTTTCCGATTAAATTTTTTAAAGTGTTTGATAGTATTCGAGCGAGTGTTTTCCACTCCTAGATTAAGCATGAAGTAAAATTTAGAGTTTATAAAAGCCTGAAAATTTGGATATGACGGGGTGCGCGAGCGAAGCGAGTTGCGCCCCGGCAAATCCAAATTTTCAGGCTTTTCTAAACTCGAAATTTTACTTCATGCGCCACGTATGTAAAACACTGATTTAAAGTGAACTTCAAATTAAGATTACTTATATATTTGTAAACACATTTAAAAAAATCAACAGCTAATACGAGGATCTTCTTCGAATGAAAGATTTCTGAATGTAAAAAAAGTGCAAAAGGATATAAAGTTGTTTTTAATGTGAACCCAAGATTTCATGCTCGGAGAAATGATAATATACCACGGTTGTCCACTCCCAGGTTAAGCATGAAGTAAAATTTCGAGTTTAGAAAAGCTTGAAAACTTAAAAGTTTGGTCGCATAGCGCGTAGCGCTAGGCGACCAAACCAAATGTTCAGGCTTTTCTAAACTCGATATTTTACTTCATGCGCCACGCGTGTAAAACACTGATTTATAGTGAAGTTCAAAAACATACACTGCATCTTTAACTATTTGTACAGTTACCATAAACATCTAAATTATTAAAACTGCGATTCTTTACGCAATCTAGAACAAATTGGTCTTACAAAAACTTACACATAAAAAGTCCATTATTCCTTACTTCACTTTTTATTTGTATCGTTAGATGTACATTTCGAGACACAAGGTACTTATTATCAATAACAAACTGTTTGTTATAGATAATGAGCGCCTTATGTCTAGAAATGTACATCTAACAATACGAATAAAAAGTGAAGTAAGGAATAACAGTCTTTTTATGTGTAATAATCACTTCTCGTGAACTTAAAAACACACAGTTATTACAAATACTTGTTGTAGATTGAGTAAACAATCAAACTTTTAATGTTTTGAAGTAGTCTACAGCCAAATGTTGGCAATTTCAATTATACTCATCCAAATTATTGTCTAAATTATGAAATATGCTGACTAACAGGAAATAAAACCCAACCGATTCGTTTGCTATTTATGAGCGTCAGTATTATTGAATTATCCAACCCTCGCGATGTAATATTATTATTTGTTTTAATAATCCCTCATAATTATTGGTGTAATTATTCTTGATAAACGCATAATTCGACACGGTGTTTGCCGGTGTTGATGATGATGCGGTTAATTAGCGAAATTAACCGTAAATAATGGTTACGACACGCGGGGCGCTTTGCGGTCGTACGAGCGCGAAATTTTCAAGTTAAGAGTGATAACTGCTCCGGTGCGGATTTCCGCAGCGATTTGTCCTAATTTTCCCTCCCGGAAAGTGACACGCGAGAGACTTAACTACGTGCTCGAAAAATCGCCCCTCTCCCGCGACCGGTGAAAAATCGCGCGCATTAATTTTCATAATTCGAGCGCGTGGAATTAATCCAATGAGTTTAGAATATTTTACGGGGATTGTTGAGAAATGAATAATGTTTGTTTAAACTTAAAAAAAAATGAAATCGATTTACTTAGAGAGGAATTACAATCGCACAATGTTCATTAAAATATATTAATGTCTTCAAAAAATGTGCGGTTTTATATAAAAAAAATATAACTGAATGTAGGATATTTGAAAAAATTAAGATATTGTAAGAAAATTCATAAATTCGTGTTAATCGTTTTTTTATTTATTTATTTATTTCATATTAATAATAATGCATTTAATAAAATATGAATGGTTATCAAATGTCAAAAATGCAAATGTTAATGACTTGGTGGAGTTTTTTATAAAATTATTAATGAGGGCATTAATACATTTGTACCTCAAAGAGTATATAACAATAGTTACAATAATTATCCTAAATGGATGTCACAGGAACTAAAAGTTCTCGTAAATAAGAAAAAAGCAGCTCATATAAAATCGAAACAAACTGGTAACTATGACGACTATGTAGTTTTTAAGTCAATACGCAGCCAATGTAAAACACTGTCAAATAATTTATACCATAACTACATAGCTAATGTTGAATCAAAGCTCAATTCCAATCCTAAATACTTTTGGAATTATGTTAAGGACTTAAAAAATGAAAACGGTATACCAAAATTAATGCATTTGGATTCTAGAAAAGGTTCCGATGTTAAACAGATCGCTGATTTGTTTGCTGATTATTTTACTACAGTCTATGCGACGGATAATAGTCTAAATAATATTAATTCACCTTCTAAATACGCAATTGGTAGCAGCACTCTTTCATTATCTATGGAAGATATATTTAATGAAATCTTACATCTGAAAGTAAGCAAGGCCCCAGGTCCTGATGGAATCTCAACTTATATTCTGTTAAATTGCATTTATTCACTTTGTAGCCCCTTATTTGATATTTTTTTTAAATCTTTATCTTCTGGAGTATTTCCATCAATGTGGAAGATGAGCTTTATTAACCCAATTTATAAATCTGGTGATCGTAATATGATTTCTAATTATAGAGGTGTTTGCCTTCAGTCTCCTATTTCAAAAATTCTAGATAAATTGGTTTGCAATCAGATTTACTGGATGGCTAAATCCGTTCTCTCTAATAAACAACATGGCTTTATATCCAATCGATCGACAGCCACAAATTTGCTATGTTACCACCAATACTTAGTTAACGCTTTTCATGATAACTATCAAGTAGATTCCATTTATCTAGATTTTTCGAAGGCTTTTGATAGAGTAGATCACTCTATCTTATTAGAGAAATTAGTATTACTTGGGTTTAATGCACTTACGATTGGATGGCTCGCTGATTTTTTGAATAATAGAACACAAATGGTAAAAATCAATAACTTTATATCAAAACCTATATCTGTTACTTCGGGGGTCCCACAAGGCACACATTTGGGGCCAATTTTGTTTTTATTATTCATTAATGATATTGAACGAAGCATTTGCAATAGCGAAATACTTTTATATGCAGATGATATAAAAATATTTAGAATTATTAACACCTTAGAAGACTGTAAATATTTACAAGAAGATTTGGATAAAATTCATGACTGGTGCTTGAATAACAAGCTTTATTTAAATATTAATAAGTGTACTAAAATTTCATTCTCTCGGAAGCATTCAGTTATTAATTATTCTTATAGAATTGGTCAAAATATCATTCCCGAAGTGAATGAAATGAAAGATTTGGGTGTTATTTTCGACAGCAAGTTCTTTTATATCTCATTTATATCTCATATAACTAATATATGCAACAAATCATTAAAGATGTGATGTTTCGTGTGGAGAGTATGTAGAATTCTGAGTCCATCGTGTTTGAAAACTTTATATTGTTCTATGGTTCGTTCTAACTTGGAATACGCATCAATAATTTGGTCACCGCATACATCGGGTCTCACCAACAGATTAGAAACCATACAAAAGAAGTTCTTTCGTACGATGGAGTACAAGTTGGTTAAATACCATTCACTTGGCTCTTATTCAGATATAATGGCTGAATTAAAAATGAAAACCCTAGAAGATCGTCGCACAATTAACGACTTAATTTATCTACATAAAATTGTAAACGGAGCGATTGATTGTCCAGAGATTTTATCCATGCTTGACTTCTACGTACCCTGCCATGATCGTAGTCTAAGGTCTAACCCAATTTTTTGCGGACGTTTTCATCTAATTATGGTCATAATAATCCCATTGCAAGGATGATGCGAGCTGCGAATAGTTTGGACACGGAATTTATATCGTTATTCGGATCCAATTTAGTTACATTTAAGAATCATCTAACCCACTTAGAGGTTTTTAACAAATAGCCGATAAACTGTGCGATAATTCATATTTATTGTTTGATTAGTGTTGTTAATTTTTTTTTTTTGCATGATTTCGGTGTTTACTACAATAAAAAATAACTGCTTTTTAGTGAGCATAGTATAATTATTTAGTTTTAGTTTTAGATTTATTTCAAATACATTGCATTACTATCTAGATTGTCTACATTGTGTATTTTAAATTTAGTATAGTTTATACATGATATATTTAAGCATTAACTTGTTTTTTGTAAAAGGGGTTTCCCGTTGAATATGAATAAATAAATAAATAAAATATTCAAACTTGCACATTTTACAAAATATACATGCCGGGTGTTGACGCGATCAGGTATACATAGGGATTTAACATGTAAAACCACATTTAGCCATTTTCCTGCTTCCGTGTTAATTTTAGAGGAAAAGTACAAAAGTATATAAAAATAAATAAAAAAATCCTACGTATTTAGGTCGTTATTTAGTTTAATCTGCACATTATTTACTACGTTTTATCGAGGTTTGAAGAGTATAAAAATTGCAAACAAATAGCCTCAGGAATACCCGTCTACATTCATCATTTTTGATACGAATGCGGTAGAATCGCCGAAGGACCCTTAAATAAAGGCTACTGGTGTGGCGTTGATGATTTTAGGTATAAAAGTTGAGTATTAGACTTCTGAATGGCTGTAATTACGTGATGAAAATTCCCATATTGTGTTGTGCTACCCGGCTAGAGGTTAATTTCTCAAATTTACCCATTTAAAAAGAAATGATGAAAACTGTAAACAACGTCGGATTTTAACTGGATGGCGACCTAAATACGTAAGATGTTTTCCTTCATTTTTGTTTCCTCTTCTACTTTTTTTCTAAAATGACCCTGAAAGCATGAAAATGCATACATTTTGTTTTACATGTTAAATCGCTATGTATACCTAATCGAATCAATACTCTGTATGTAATGCTATATGAATGACAAAATTAAACATATTTTAAATCTATTAAATAAATGTAGATACAATATTAACTACTAATTTTTTAAAGCTGTAGCAGTAATTGTACTATTAAGAGTAGCATTATAATAATAAATATATATGGAAGAATCCAGTAAGACACAGAAAATGTACACATTTTATTATCCAACGAATATGGTACTTTGATTAGTAGCTGTCATAAATAACTTAATATTTGTTAAGAATGTCTTCACAGAAATTACCCGATCAATATGAAAAAGTTTATTATCTTGTAAAAAATTATACAAATGCGTACCGTGATATAAAAAACTATGCTGTCCAATGGCCGTTTTAGTAATGCATGTATTAGATAGTTTGTTTGTTTTAGTACGGCTTAAGTAGTCATGTTTTGGAATATGTAAGAGTGATGGTTCAAATCTGTGTTTATGTAAATATTTACATATTGATTAAAAGTATAATTGATTTATATTATATACTCTAGCGTCTTTGTAAAATTGGTCAGTCTAGATAATTAAGTTTTGAACTATGTGCATTTTTTTCAAACAATTCCTCTGAAAGAGCCTCACACTAGTATTCTATAGTTTAAAGTTGATTGTATGAACCAATAGTAGATTTTATTTAATGATTTCTTATTTAACATATATCGTATTTTTTTAAACATGTAGACACATTTTCTAACCCTGGAAACGGTATAGTTAATATGGTCATTCCAATTTAAATGAGAATTGAATATTACTCCTAAGTATTTAATAGAATTGGCAGATTTAATTGTAATGTTACAGTTACAACTTATATTTTGGCAATTGTGTTTGTGTAGAGTGACACTGTTTGTCGATGGTAGGCTTGTAATGTAGGAACCAAACGGTATCAGTACTATTTTTTTTGTAATTTAAGCTTAGACAGTTCTTATCTAACCAGTACTTAATAGGTGTTAAATAAGACGATATTGTTTGGAAAACGTGGTCCCAGGAGTTTCCAGTAGTGTACATTATAGTGTCATCGGCATATGATATTAATTTAGGGTCGGTCATAATATCCTACAATTCATTAACCCATTAACGGCCGAACAATTATGAAGATATCTCTAAACGTTGATTTTAATTAAAATTCTGCACTTCTTTTTATGAAATCTATGAATGACTTATTGTATTACATGCTGTGAATTTTTCTTTCAAGTATGCATAATGTATTTGCTGTAAAAGTTCAGGCATTCTTCTATTTTATATAAAAATGTGCAATATGAAGTTTAGAACGAGTGATTCCACTCCCAGACTAAGCATGAAGTAAAATTTCGAGTTTAGAAAAGCCTGAAAATTTGTTTTGGTCGCTCCGCGAAGCCAAACCAATTTTTCAGGCTTTTCTAAACTCGAAATTTTACTTCATGCGCCACGCGCATAAACCACTGAAATATTGCAAAGTTTGAAATACACTCACATAATTTTTTTTTAAATGATTAATAATCGATATATTTAAATAACAAAATATTTACATTTTTTAATACATTTTCAAGTCAAGTCAAATAATATAAAATATCAAATTAACTTATTCAGTAATTTAGTTAAAAAGAAATTAATAATGATGCGTGTATGTATCAGTGGCGTTTAATGTGTTAATATAGAGTATAAATAAAACCGGTCCGAGCACTGAGCCTTGCTGCAGCCCATATGTATTTTGCCTTTTGGAGCTTCTGACATTATTGAATGCTACTATTTGATATCCATTTGTAGGGTATAAATGTATTACCCAAATTAGGCACTTGCACGGTAGAACAGCATTTCCCGAACGCAGGCAAACAGTCCTGAAAACGTTGGGCTGTAAATGTACCATTCAACGCTGGCTCTCGAAGAGATAACACCATTGCAATCCCGAAGGGTCCTCGTCCGATGCACCACCTGGATGTGCGCGCGAGTTCCTTTCTTTCAAATAAATGTGCGCCCAACGTAGTCAGGTTCCACTTTCTCATTTTTTGAGCAGCGGAAATACACGAACGGCGCTCGTTCTGCGCATGATAATTTGATAAATTGCTCTATAGCTAATAACTAACTGCAAGGTAACGCCGCGAAAGCCCCAATATTCTAACTTCTCATACAGTTTCGCATGGTTGACAGTATCAAACGCATTGGCTAACTCTAAAAATATGCCAACAGAGGGCGTCGCCGTGTCCAGATTCTTGTAAATATTAGATGTTAATAAGGCTAAAGCGTCTTCTGTTTCAATGTCATTACGAAACATTGTAATTATAAACCATAAAATGTATTAATATACAGTCGCTCGAAATAACCTGAAATACCTATACAGGTAGATTTTTTTCTAAATTGCTTAGTGACATTGTCATTTCAATTTTGATTTTGTAATTGACGGTCTTCATTCTTATCAAAATGTCTAAAAAGAACGAAGACTTAGCAAAAAATCGAAAACCCGGGGTGATTTTAACCCTTCCGAAAAAAAAAAAAACATCAGTGGTCAGATACATTGAAGACTTTAAAACTCAAAACAAAAATTTAAACAAGAAAGAGCTTTGTAAAAGAGTTTCTCATTTTTTTGATGTAAGTTTTATATATCAAGAATTTGAATTTGTGTTCAGTACTCATTCATGAGTCCTGAACACTAATTTATATTCTTGATTCTATAAAATAAAGCTCTGTTGTGGACGAACAATTGCTGTATACAAACGTTTAGTTTGCCAGCTATTGATGATGCTACTTAAGCTAATAGATATTAGATGGCGTTTACGCTTTCGAACAAATGTAAGTTTTATGTATTTATTTTTAAATCATCATTTTCAAAACAGAATTAAATCATTTTTACAGTTACAGCTCATTCATATATGTATGTATATTTAAAGGAAAACTTCTCAGTATGTTTACCAAATTTTAGTGGTGGCAAATGCCACCGTCAGGGCCAAAAGGGTTATTATATATTTCTTCTAGAATTACAACTATTGGAAATATGAAAAGTAATATTTTTAAGATAAACGCTGATGTGGACAACTCCAGCCATGCATAATATAATTTTGTTCACGACAATCTTATAATAAATGCGTTATTTAATTATGTAGGCAGCATAAATGGAGTGCATTTAACACTCAAGTACATTAACACCGGGTTTGCGTAATACATGTGTTTTTTTAACACGAATATATATAATTGCCTAGTTACATTTTTTGCCGCTATGTAGTAACATCGCTGTGCTAGTCAGATCAACTGCTTTTGTCTTTCATTTGACCATGGTGGTGATGACGCCGTCGATGCTGTTTTGTTAAAGTGCGAAGTAATCGCGTCAACATCTCCGCCGTTCTCACTAGTTTAACCCCCGTAAAACGCGTTTGTTATCATAAACCATTCTCAAATCGGTTCAATAATTGTGCTTCTATCCGTCGCGAGTTTTTTTTGTGCTAACAGCGTGTTTCTATGTAGCTTAGGCGAAAGGGTAGACTGGATGAGTAATATTTATTGTTGAACGATTATTCATATTTGTGTTAAAGTGGAATCTGTGGTCATTTATCTGTCAAATTATTATAAAACAAAACCGATCATTAAGACTGACGCGTATTTGATAAATATATATAATAAATGCTATGTTATGAATTGTTATTGTCGTAAACAAAGTATAGTGTATAACTTGCATATAATGGCTATTAATCACTCAAACGACTTGCTCCACTCGCCTTCGGCTCGTTCCGCAAACCTCGTTCTTGTGATTAATATCATTATATATTCGTTGTACAATATACTATTGTAAATGACAGCTTCATGAACTCTAACCTCACATTAATATGTCAGAATCTAGTAACTTATACGGGTGATTCAATAAAATGTATTTATTATACCTGGTGATTTTTTACTGAGGTTTTGAAATTGACAATTAATATAAAAATCAATTGAACTATATCTGTTTTTGTAATACCATGCAATTTGAAGCTTTTAACGAGTGTTTTCACTCCTTCATTAAACATGAAGTAAAATTTCTAGTTAAGAAAAGCCTGAAATGTTACTTTATGCTTAATCTAGGATTGAAAACACTCGTAAGAAACGAATGCCTTAAAATTTACAGTGTATACAACAGGATATGTAAATTTAAATAATAAAACACTGTGGAGTTCAGGAATTAAATAAAGAAAATACTTGTATTATTTCAATCAGATAGAGATTTTAAAACGATAATTATATTTTTTTACATAAAACTTGTATTATTAAAATCGATGGTATTTAAAAGGTGATATTAATATGTTGTATTCTTTCTTTTGCAGGTGAGTTCTCAAAGTTCCTCCCTTGGTTAAATAAATTGACCACGCAGGTAAGAAAATACTTTAAACATCTTGAATACGTTATATAAATAACATGAAATACATTTTTTTACGGCCCGATCAAAACATCGACATAGTCTCTCTAGAAGACATTTCAAAGAGCGGAGTTTTCAACACAATTGATTTTAAAGAAAATATTTACAATTCGCGTTTTATTAAGTACACTATTTTTCATGTAAATTGCATATTTTAATATAGAAACAGCAATATATTACAGGTACTTAAATTTCTAAAAGTTACTACATACGAGTATGTACTATTTTTTTTTTTTAATTTTTTTATTTAAAAAAAAATTATCAAACTTGGTGGTAGATATAGTGTGGATGTTTTGATGGGGTCCCCATTTTTTGCACCTTTATTACAGCAAATTAAAGCAAAAATTAATGAAATACAATTATTTCCATAACAATGACATTTCAAAAGCGTTGTTTCATTTATTTTAACAAGAAAATACTTCAAACATCTTGAATACGTTATATAAATAGCATGAAATACAGTTTTTTTGCATTTTAAATACAGCGAATTAATAGAAACGAGAAAAGAAATACAATTATATTTATAACAATGACATTTTAAAAGCGTTGAGTTTCAGATATTTTCGAACAGTTGCGCGTTTCATTTCTATTTATTTGCATCACTAAATTTATTTCGCTAATGCCTGGTTTCAAATATTTTAACGATGCAATAATGCTCGAAACTATTCAAACTTTTAGCACAACCGCGCACTTGTTACTATGTAAACTTTTGCAATTTGAGAATTAGCGATTATTTCATTTTCCGGATGAAATTCGCGCGAGATTTTTCCATTTATTAAGCACGTACATGAGGGAAAAATAAGCGGCGGCCATTAAAGGGGAAATTGCTATTTAAATTGCGCACTCTTAAATTCCACGTTTTAATTTATTAATGGCTTCTTTAATTCGCGCAGAGAAATCTCGCCTTTCTCTAATTTGAAATCTAACTCTTAATACAAACAATTGTATAATGATAACAACACGAATTAATGTAAAAAAATATGTATTTG
Source organism: Philonthus cognatus (assembly GCA_932526585.2). NCBI lineage: Eukaryota > Metazoa > Arthropoda > Insecta > Coleoptera > Staphylinidae > Philonthus > Philonthus cognatus. The sequence continues at coordinate 11,909,678 of OW052244.1, forward strand.
TTACACATGTAATACGTTACTATACGTTCTATCTTCTTCATTGCCCGTATTCACAGCACCCATGCAATTTGTCATCAGCGGACACTTGCACACAAATGACGTCATTTTACACCATGCGTTTGGTAAATTCTTCCCAAAATGACATTTCAGTGCGACTTCTCACCGATGACAAATTGCATCTGTGCTGTAAATAGAGGCTTAGATAATTTCGTTATACATTGATTATAGAATACTATGGTTATAACTAGTATTAATGTAAAAAATAACTATTTACTTATTACCAAGGCAAAATGCATATATGTTATTAAGAGGTATATCAACTACATTGTAAGTTTTCCATGCATATCTAATGTTTTTTTGATTTAAATAAGGCAAACATTAGATATGCATACAAAACTTACAATTTGGTTGAAATACCTCCTTCATAATCAAGTTAAAGCTACTTTAAATATTTAAAGTCGACTTTACTGTAAAATTGTGTTTCATAATGCAAATTTAAATCAAATATCGGCTTTAAAGTTAAAGACGGCTTTTTGACACTTTTAATAGATAAAGCTGGCTATAAAACTAACCTAAAAATATTCTCAAATGTAAAAAAAAATCAATCGCGTGCTTGACATGGCTGCGAAGCCAGGGCCATTAATTTTATAGAAAAGTGTGTTGATGCATTCAGCGGTACGGGTTTTTTCTCCAAATTTTGATTATCAAATACCAATTAAAGATAAGAGTTTACTTGAATCTACCAGGTTAATTTATTAAATTTATTTTATTTCGTTAAGAGGTACATTCAGCCAATTCAGAAAATAATTGAATGCAAATTGATACAAACGTTTAACCTTTTCCGACAATTTATTTATTATTTATTGCAGTGAATTATGTTGTTTTCACTGTTAACAAGTTGAATTAAATGTAATTCCTCTTTGTACAATCAATTCCTTCAACGATTTTAATGGAATTTATTCCATTAAAAACCTTAACTTAAGAAAAAAATAGCGCCAGAAAACAAAAATGAATTGAAGGAGTTCTCAGTGATGAAAGGTATTGTTAATTTTTGCATAACGTTAGAAATGGATATTGCTTTTAACGTAAATTTCATTTCAACATAATTTGTTATTCATTTATAATTTGTGTTATGTAACCATTTATCACTATATTATATAAAATACTTAAAAAACCTTCGTCATCAGGTCGTAAACGTAAAATTTCTGTAGAGCAATATGAAAAATAGTTTTATCTTAATAAATTGTAATGATTTGAACCAATTTTAACAACATGTGATTTTTGGAAAAAAATTATACTTTAAAGCTAAATTCATTTTCTAAAATGATATATGGATAATCAAATATCTCAGTTTTTCATAAAACGCCAAAATTAAAGCTGCTAATGTTTGTAATATGTTATTTATACAGGGAGTTTTTCTTTAAAGTATACATATTCCAAATTCAGTTATTCTTGTAATCCCTTTGAGAATGGTCGTTATTGACCGAAACACGTGTCAGGAAACTGAATATACAAATATGAAACCAAACAAGTGTTTTAATTTACCTAATATTACAATTTCGTTTCATCAAGAGAGCAGTGAACAAAGTATTTACCGTATTCCAAATTCAGTTTACTTTCTTTAAATCTTAAGATATTGGTTGTTTTTCTAAAAGAGTTCAATTTAAAGTGTTAAACGAGTGTTTTCCACTCCCAGACTAAGCATGAAGTAAAATTTCCAGTTTAGAAAAGCCCCGTAAACATTCTGAAAATCAACGGACGTTTTGTGATAGTAATAAAAAGCGGTTAAATTCCTTTCTTCACTGTTTTATTTAAGTACTATATGTACATTTCGGACACTAAGTGTTTGACTTGTGTAAAACAACTGTTACTAGCACCAATAAAGTATTATTATTATTATTATTATCAATAGTTAACTAACAAAAATAAAATGAATACAAAAAATGGAAAATAATTTAAAAGTTAACTATAATTTTGCAAAACTCATGGAATTCGTCAGCATTTTTATGTTAACGAAAATGTAGGAAGCTTATGTAAACTCAAATCTCGAAAAAGCAGGACATTTTTTTTAATTGAAAATTAATGAAAATTCAGGATATCCATAAAAACTGCAAAGATTACAAAAATTGATGAAAATTCATGAAAACTGTCAACATTTTAAAAATTAACCAAAATTTAACACAACCGTTAACATTTCTAAAACCAACGGACATTTTATGAACAATTGTTAAAGCACTAATGAAAAAAAATCTTTAATACAAAAAAATCGTAAATAATTTTAAAATTAGGTAATATTTTGCGAAATTCATAGAATTCGTCAACAGTTTTTAAGTTAACAAAAATGTAGGAAGCTAATGTAAACTCAAATCTCGAAAAAGGAGGATATTTTGTTTTAGTTCAAAATTAACGAAAATTCAGGATATCCATAAAAACTGCAAAGATTACAAAAATTGATGCAAATTCATGAAAAGTGTCAGCATTTTAAAAATCAACCAAAATTCAACACAACCGTTAACATTTCTAAAACCAACGGACATTTGATAAACAATTGTTAAAGCACTAATAAAAAAAAACTTTAATACATAATAATCGAAAATAATTTTAAAATTAGGTAAAATTCTGCAAAATTCATAGAATTCGTCAGTATTTTTTTAATTTACAAAAATGTAGGAGGCTAATGAAAACTAAAATCTCGAAGAAATCAGGAAAATCTGGAGTATTATTTTTTTTGAAAATTAGTGATAATGATATAAATTTCTGCTTAATTTTTTATAAAAACACTACTTGTATCCTCTCACCTTTACGTATGGTAGTTGAAATATAATGATATTATTAACATATTATTATTAGATTATTATTATTACTATTATTACATTATTGTTATTATTATTAGATTATTAGTATTATAATTATGTTATTATTATGGACGTGTGTAAAACAATTGTTAAAGCACTAAACAAAATTTAAAAAAATTCAAAAATAACAAGCACACTGCTAAACATTTTAAAAATTGAAGAAAATCTTGAAAACAATCGAGTCTTTATAAATCAACTAAAAACTTGTAGAAAAAGGTCATCGATTATTCTTTAACGAGTGTTTTCCACTCCCAGGCGAAGCACGAAGTAAAATTTCGAGTTGAGAAAAGCCCTAAGAATTTGGATTTGGACGCGCCAGCGTTCAAATCCAAATTCGGGCTTTTCTCAACTCGAAATTTTACTTCGTGCGCCACGCGCACAAAACGCTGATTTAGCGTAAAGTTTAAAATATACTGCTCATTTTATATTTAAATGTTCAGTATTTTTAAATCTTCGCAGTTTTCGTAAATTTATTGGATTTCCTTAATTTCGATTCTTCACATTTGTTTTCCTATTGCCAAACAAAAATATTATGTTTCGAGTGGTAATTACACGAATCTGGAGCATAAGCTGTTGTTATCTTTTTGATTCATATTATGAGGTTATTATTATTATGGACGTGTGTAAAGCAATTGTTAAAGCACTAAAAAAAAAATCGCGCAAACTGCTAACATTTTCCAAATTGAAGAACATCTTGAAAACAATCGAGTCTTGTAAATCAACTAAAAACTTGTAGAAAAAGTCATCGATTATTCTCTAACGAGTGTTTTCCACTCCCAGGCGAAGCACGAAGTAAAATTTCGAGTTGAGAAAAGCCCCAAGAATTTGGATTTGGACGCTCCAGCGTTCAAATCCATATTCGGGCTTTTCTCAACTCGAAATTTTACTTCGTGCGCCACGCGCACAAAACGCTGATTTAGCGTGTAAAGTTTAAAATATACTGCTCATTTTATATTTAAATGTTCAGTATTATTAAATCTTCGCAGTTTTCGTAAATTTATTGGATTTTCGTAATGTTGATTCTTCACATTTGTTTACCTATTGCCAAACAAAAATATTATGTTTCGAGTGGTAATTATACGAATCTGGAGCATAAGCTGATGTTATCTTTTCGATTCATATTATGAGGTTATTATTATTATGGACGTGTGTAAAGCAATTGTTAAAGCACTAAAAAAAAAAAAAATAGCGCAAACTGCTAACATTTTCCAAATTGAAGAACATCTTGAAAACAATCGAGTTTAGTAAATCAACTGAAAACTTGTAGAAAAAGTCATCGATTATTCTCTAACGACTGTTTTCCACTCCCAGGCGAAGCACGAAGTAAAATTTCGAGTTGAGAAAAGTCCCAAGAATTTGGATTTGGACGCGCCAGCGTCCAAATCCAAATTCGGGCTTTTCTGAACTCGAAATTTTACATCGTGCGCCACACGCACAAAACGTTGATTTAGCGTAATGCTCAAAATATACTGCTCATTTCATATTTCAATTTAAATTTTCAATCGACTTTAAAAACCTTCGCAGTTTTCGTACATTTATTAGATTTTTGTAATTTTGATTCTTCTCATTTGTTTTCCTATTGCCAAACAAAAATATTATGTTTTAAGTGGGGATTATACAAATCTTGATCATCTTTTCGATTCATAAAAAAAAAGTTGTTTTTGAAATTTGAATCTGACTTTACGTTAAAATTAGAGTTGCAATTCAAGCTAGAAAACAATTGAGTTTTACATAACGCCGAAGTCACATTCTTTAGCAGTTATTTTCGAAAAAAAAATTGTATTGTACAAACAAAGTTAAAGTGTTTTATTTTATTGAATTATTTTCTTATTGCTTTTTAAAAATTTTATGTTTAAAGTTGCGATTTTATAAAAATCTGCTATTGTCTTCTTGTTTCATAACAGAAAATTTGTTTTTGAAATTTGAATCCAACTTTAACTTAAAATTGGAGTTGCAGTTTCAGTTTGAAAACAATTGGGTTTTACATTACCCCAAAGCCATTTGTTTTCTTATTGCCATACAAACATTTTCTGGGCTTTTCTAAACTCCAAATTTTACTTCATGCGCCACGCGAAGAAAACACTAAAATATTGTGCAATTTATGTATATTTGAACCTCACTGGAAATCCGTGTTTTCTACGTGTGGCGCATAAAAAAACGCATTCTCGAAATAGGATATATTCATGTTGATATGCATTTTTCTCTTAGTTCTTTTTTGTTTGTTTCCCGTTTATTAACTTTGTTTCTATTTATTTAATCTTATATTTTCTAACTTTGTTTATATTCATTTAATTTTATATTTTCTAAATTATATTTTGCTGACACATTTTCATTATATGTATTACCTTGTAATTACTTATTTCTTGAAAATAAATTACTATTATTATTATTATTATTATTATTATTATTATTATTATTATAAAGTGAAATTTTTAGTTTAGAAAAGCCACAAAAATTTGTCACGGGGCTTTTCTAAACTCGAAATTTTACTTTATGCTTAGTCTGGGAGTGGAAAACACTCGTTAAATGCTTCAAATTGAACTCATTTTAAAACAACGGATGTCGGCAAATTTATAGCTTGTAAATATGTTTACCTAAAAGATAAATTTCCAGTTTATTATTAAATAAAATTTTAATGAAAATTCGGAACGTTGAACTTAGTGTTGATGGTTTTTGTTAGTATTAATTAATCGTAACACACTTTTTATCAAAATGTTCATTAAATTTAAAAATTTGGACGTTTTCTTTGATCAATTTACAAGATTCCAGTTAATCTTTAAAATCCTGATGATTTCCATGATTTTCTTTCATTTTAAAAATTTGGACAATTTTTTTGACTTTTCGCCAATTTTTAAAATCATTGTGCATTTCGTAAACTTTCGTAACACTTAAAAACGTACACGATTTTTATAAATGCCCACGCTTTTGATTAACTTTCAAATTGTCGACGATTTTTTAGTCAATTTTTGAAAATTTTTCGGTTTGCGTGAATGTTTAAGATTTTCGTTAATCTTCAAAATTTCGACATATTTTGCAAATTTCACAATTGAATTTGCAATTTTTTCTTAAATTTACAAGATTTTTATAAGAATTGATGATGACATTTTTTACTGAAAAAAATCATAGTTTGGTTGTTCACTGTTAACAAAATTCGTAGCTTTTCTTAATATTTACCATTTTACGGCTTTTCTTAAAATTGCATATTTTTTTTAATTAAACAGAAAAACACAAAATAAGTTATTGACAATTGTTGAACGAGTGTTGTCCACTCCCAGACTAAGCATGAAGTATAATTTCGAGTTGAGAAAAGCCCAAAGAATTTGGATTTGGACGCGCAGCGTCCAAATCCAAATTCTGGCTTTTCTCAACTCGAAATTTTACTTCATGCGCCACGCGTATAAAAACACTGATTTATTTTTAAGTTTAAAATGTTTTTCTCAGTTCATAAAGAATGATATATTTATTATTCTCACCTATTGTTTGTTGTGAAATTTCCAATGACATAATTGAAATATAAACAATCAAAATAAGGGGTATGCCACATTATATAATAAAAATTACTATCAAAAGGTGCTGCCAACCTACATTCATTACCTTAAAGTCGACTTTTACTAAAGTCAGATTAGTAATTGATTAAAGTCGACTTTAACTTAAAGTCGACTTTTGTTAAAGTCGACTTTTGTTGAAGTCACCTTAACCGGCAGTTAGTAACAAATATGCATTTTTCGGCTTCACTTTCTTTTACACCCCGAGAATGACGATTATAACACATTAGGACATTACACTTAAACTCATATGGATTTGTAGAATAACTAACATAAATTAATACACTCTTAGAAATTCATTTAGGCTGAATTCTAGTTTGTGCCAACGGCACGTTGAATGTTCCCCATAATTCTAGGTTAGGTTAGGTTCGGAGAAAGGTTTGCAATAGAATAAATTGCGTAAATCTCTTTGGCACGATGATTATTTTACATACTGCTAGGACTCAATATTTTAAAAATTTTCAAACAATTTTTTTTATTTAATTACCATTTTCGGTCGAAATTAATTACATATCTAGATAATACTCGTCGAGTTCTTTCGAAAAATATCATTTTTATCTATAATACCCACGGAGTGTATAGTAAATTCTTACCCATGTTTCATATAATCCAAGCCTTACTTATTACATATGTTTTGCTAGGTTCTAGTTTCTTCAGATAATATCGTTATAAATATTTTAACGAATCCTCATTTTATTTTCAATCTTTTACAACGAAGATTTAATTAATAGTTGAGCGAAGTCCGTGCAGTACATACAATAAGCCTCATTAAAACGTCCGCTCGCTGAAAACTGGAAACTTTCAGTATGTCTATTTTCAAGACCCCGGTGCAAAAGCATTTTTATGTAACGCAGCAAATATTAATTTTCGCCCATTATTTACTCGAGCAGTGCACCATTTTTCATAGGGCTGGAAAAAAGCAAAAAAATACGTTCAAGCGCGAACCCTAAGTAAAGTATTGCGCAAGTAATTCTTAATGTAAATAATACGAGAAAGTTTCAAGAAGATTTTTTTAAATGAATTAAATTGTGCTATGTACAGTTCTATTCAATAAAAAAAAAGCGTACAACTGCTGAACCTAATTTCGACAGTATTTCGCTAAAGTGATTCTGACTTTTTTAAACTATATTAGTAGATTATCAAATGTTAAACCTTTTACTATAGCAACCACTTGAATTATAATTCACATTTACAATGTAAAATATTAAGTCTACGTTTTTTTATTAAATAGAACTGTACAGGGTGGCCCAAATTCGATATTTTTATAGAGTATCTCAGTAACCCAAGTAGATAGACAAAATCTGATATACACGTCATGACCTCTTTTTTTGAGAAAATAACAAAAGCATTGACAGATCATGGCTAGCTCGATTAGTTTGGGAAATATCGCGCGTTTTTTATTTGTCGGCTATTTTAAAATATGTCGTTTTCTTAATAACTATAAGATATACAAATATATAGTTGAACAGAGCTTTGCAGGATTCGAATCATTTTAGATTCGAATCCTGGATTCGAATCATTTTGGATTCGAATCATGGATTCGAATTATTTTAGAGGATTCAGAAGAGGTATTCGAATACTTTAGTTATAAAGGATTCGTGATCCGGATTCGTTACATTTTTTTAAGTGGATTCGTAATTGAATCCAAACGCGGGTGATTCGAATCCTTATAAAAGGATTCGAATAGTTACAAAAGAATTCGAATAGTTACAAAAAGATCCGAATACTTATAAAACGATTCGTACTATTTGTAAGGATTCGCATGAACATGTTTTTGGGTTTTAAACCTTCACGTTAAATCAGTGTTTAATACGCGTGGCGCATGAAGTAAAATTTCGAGTTTAGAAAAGCCCCGAGAAAATTTGTCTCGGGTCGCTGCGCGACTCTCGCCAAATTTTCTACGCGGGGCTTTTCTAAACTCGAAATTTTACTCCATGCTTCGTCTGGGAGTGGACAACACTCATTATAGATAACACATTTTTACTCATTCGTATTATGGGTAAGATATTTTTTGAATCACGTGATGGGTAAGCATTTACTTAATGTTAATTTTAACAATTTTGAAGATTTTCTTAAGTTTTGTAATCATTTGTTGCTTTTCAATATTTTATATAAACTACAATTTTTTTTTTTTTGATTCGAAATTAGTAATTTTTGAGATATTGGTACGTAATTTGGTTGCCTTCTGTCAGAAAGTCTTAATTGATTTGTTTTTTTTTTCTCAATCGATATTCATGACATGCAGCTATAATATTATTAATAATATTACTTTATTAATGCTAAACACAATTGTGGTACACAGATCAATGGAAACTACGGTAATACAAAAATATAAACGTACAATAAATATAAATACATATAAGAATGTCATTGATTTAGCCTAGTAGCAATATTAAAATTGGACATATATATATATTAGGGTGGGTCGAAAATTTTAGATTTGAGACGGGTAGTGAAAAAATGATAGTTTTTATGATTCTATGTAAGGGAGCTACCGTGGTTTCGATCATGGGTTTACCCCCAGCTCGCACAAATGCCTCAAAAATGGCCATTTTGGTAGTTTTTTCATATTTCACCCAATAGATCATACTGTACATGTTATATGTGCGACTTTTTGTGCACAAATTACTCATGGGTCTTCAACCTTTAGATAAAGTCCATTGGGACCATATTTTGATGGTAAACCGGTGGAGTTATTGCCCTCTGAAAATATCGATTTTTGGGGGTAAAACTGCAAGATGCTTGTTACAATGATAAATAGGTAACAATTAGCTTTTAAACCTCTGCAAATGTATCATTTTCCCTAATTCCATATCCTATGAATCTGATATCAAGTTATTGTGCTCAATGAGTGTAGAGAATTAGTTTAGTACACTATATTCAACATTTTGTTAACCAAACCTGACATAGGCACATCAGAAAATAAAAAGTCAAAAATAGGCTTAAACAAAAGTTTTCTTCGATCGGAATTCAGTGTAATGAGCTAACGGTGAAGTTAAGATGTTAAATTAGGACAGAGGGTGGTTTTTAAATCCACATTTAGACAATTTTTCACAGCAATAATCATCTCGACATTTTCGACGATTTAAGCTAAAAAGTCAAAAATAAACAGCAAAAACAAAGTTTTCCTTTGGTCGAAAGTGAACTACATCTAAATTTAAACAATGAGTGTATTAGAAGCTAATCATCACCTATTAATCACTTTAATAAGAGTCTCGTGTTTTTTCGCCAATTTGAGGTAAAAAATCGAAAATGAATGTCAAAAACAAAGTTTTTCTTCGGTCGAACACCAACTTCAGACGCTTGCGGTGCAGTTTAGAGTCTAAATTAGTAAATGAGGTGGTTTAAAAGCTAATTGTTACCTATTTATCATTGTAACAAGCATCTCGCAGTTTTACCCCCAAAAATCGATATTTTCAGAGGGCAATAACTCCACCGGTTTACCATCAAAATATGGTCCCAATGGACTTTATCTAAAGGTTGAAGACCCATGAGTAATTTGTGACCAAAAAGTCGAACATATAACATGTACAGTATGATCTATTGGGTGAAATATGAAAAAACTACCAAAATGGCCATTTTTGAGGCATTTGTGCGAGCTGGGGGTAAACCCATTATCGAAACCACGGTCGCTCCCGTACATAGAATCATAAAAACTATCATTTTTTCACTACCCGTCTCAAATCTAAAATTTTCGACCCACCCTAATATATATATATATATATATATATATATATATATATATATATATATATATATAATATATATATAATATAGAAGTCTAAACGTACTAGAGGTATAACTATATAATGAGTGAAGAGGAAGCACTAAAATATATCCGCTGAACATATAACACTCACAGAAATAATATGCTTACTTGTACATGAACATTAATATTTTGTGCTGATAACAATATTAAAATTAGGCAACTGTTTTATATACAAAATATTAGAAACAACATTAAAAACACATTAAAATGAGGTAGTTATGTTCTGGAAAACAAAAAACGTCATCAGATATTAAATAGCTTTTAGAATTGAGCTTACATTAGATTCATTCACACAATCATGAATAGGCTTTCTTCAATAAAAATCGTTTTATACAAATTATTATTTAAATGTGCAATTCTTTAATAACATCGGGGATATTAGTGAAAAATGTGGGTCCCCAATATCTAGCTCTAGTGTGAGATTTTTAAGCGCATCGTGTCTATATGGATATTGTTTTCTTGCCTAGTTTGATGGTTATTAATAACATTTATTTGGCGAAATTTACTAATATTTGTCTTTATATGAATTAAACATTGATATATGTATAGGGATGGAAGGGTTAGAATGTTCATGTTTACGAATAGAGGTTTTGTGTCTGCTCTGTAAGCAGCATGAGCAAGGACGCGGTCCGCCCGTCTCTCCAGTTTGAAGATACGCTGCCATCCCGGTGAATGACCCCATATAATCAGACAATAACTAATCCGAGATTGAAAATGCGCAAAATAAGTTGTTTTAAGAACATCTAGGGAAACTGAATGAGACAGATTACGTAAAAGGTAGATGCTGCAGCACAGCTTTTTCGCAAGTTGATTGATATTTTCAGCCCAGGTCAACTCCTTATCAATTCACATTCCCAAAAATTTGACGTGCGGTGAATAAGTGTTGATAATTTTATTTAAAGTGAACAATACATTTACACGTTTATTCGGATTTAGATGAATACGGCTTCCTACAAACCACTCAAAGGCCATTGCCGAAGCACTGACATTCAATGTAGAAACTGTGGTAAGGTCTTTATCAACACTTACCAAAGTTGTATCATCATCATATTGGATAACGTTTACTTTGGGAATGTATACTGGTAGTTCATTGACATAGATCAGGAACAGAAGTGGCCCTAGGATTGATCCCTGCGGTACCACAAATTTAATCATTATTTGTTTAGATGTTTTACCATTTATCCGAGTCATTTGTGTTTTGCCAGTGAGATAAGAATTTATAAGACATACACTAGATGAACTGAAGTTATAACATTCAAGTTTATTTAGGAGAATATCATGTGACACACAATCGAATGCTTTCGGCAGGTATAAGAAAGTGGCCATTGAAAAGCCTCCGTCTTCAAATGAATCCAAAATAGTGTTTACCAGATATATAAGTGCATGTTCCTCCATGTATTGCACCATCTGGTTGTATAGTATTTTTTCTAAAATTTTTGAGAAAGTAGGCAGACACGAAATGGGTCGGTAGTCGTTCACGTTTTTTCTATCCCCCCTTTTAAAAACAGGTACTACAGCAGCTACTTTTATTGCATCAGGAAAGGTGGACATCCTGATGCACTGATTAATAACTTTAGTTATTTGAGGAAGAATAGCCTCCTGCACGTTTTTACTAGATTAATAGAGAATCCATATATGTCAACACAATTCCCACTTTTTAAATTGCAAATAACATTTCTAACATCATTGCATGACACTTCCTTGAAATTAAAATTACTATCACAGTTAATGTATTGGCTAGAATCAATATGCTGAGGTGGAATGAATTAATTATATCATTTTCTAATTGTATAATTGTACTATTAAAAATATCTGGGAATATATTGTGACCAATAATAACCGGTTTAGTTTTAAATTGATTGATAATTTGCCATCTGGCCTTTTGCTGGCAGCTAGCCGTGTTAATGAAATTATCATTGGCTTTAATTTTGGCTCTATAAATGAAATTTAATAAGATTTTATATATTTCATTGTATAATTCAATATCCGGAGGTGTATTTGTACGGAAAGTAGTTGTTTCAATGGATATTTATCGTCTTAAGTTGTCTTATTAATTAAGACATTGTTTGCATTTTCACGTATAGTTTTTTCGTAATTTTATATATTTTCTATAAATGGCTGTATTATAATCTTTTTTATACGATAAGTACAGCGATTTATGCTGCTCATTTTTAGTCTGTAAATATATATCACGAAATAGGTGAAGCTGTTCCCGCATATTATACAACTCACCATTAAACCAGTGTACTATTTTATTTTTTTTGTATTAGTTGAGTTTTTGCGTTTGATTGGAAAAGAGTTTTCAAAAATTTTCAAGAAAGTCTAATGAAACGAGTCAAACAAATTATTACAGGAGTTGCTGATGTCCATGCAAGTCCAATTTCATTGAATAAGTGACTGAAACATATTAAATGTACCTATGTCAGTAAATGGTCTCACGAATACCACATTAGGTTCAGTTTTGATTGATTGCAGTTTGATTTGTAAATAAATTCCAGTGTGGTCTGAACTTAATGTTATAAGTAAGACGTTTACAATTTTTGTCTGAAAATTAGAAAACACATTATCCAGAACATTACTAACTCAGGTAGGAAAATAAACATGACTATAAAGACAGTGTGAGTTAAATATATCATAAATTTCAGTATGAAAATGACACATTTGAGGATATTATATTAGTTTTCTCAATAGCAGCGGCTATAAGTTCATAATAGAAATCCAGGTCACCCGAAGGTAACCGATAGGTCACTATAATGGTGCAGTCAAAATCAATGAGGATGATCGCTGATAACTCACAATGTTTCTCAACGGATAGATTGTTTATTTCATCCAAAATATGTATGTTATACTCACATTTTGACAAAATTAACGTACCTCCATGTTTAGAGGAAGTGCGAGCAAAATATGCCACAGTCGTCATATTGTTTATGACTACATTGCTGCATTCAAGGTCATTACGCCAATGTTCGCACACGCATAGAATACCAATATTGTGAGATTGTAAGAAGCAATCTATCTCATTGACTCTAATTCTAATTGATTGAGTATTCACAAAAATACAGTTTAGGTAGTGGTCATTTCATTTTACTTCATTACGGTTGTAAAATGAATGAGATGAAGCGCAATCACTATTACTATTGACTAGGTTTGGAGGTAACCCTATGTCGAAAAAAATATCGATTTACAGCTACTTTCTCTGGCTAAGAGGAAGGATCCAACAGTACTGGGCGATCTTCAAATCTAGAGCCAATCTTGAAATCTAATGCATTAGTATTATAGAATTCTTAAACAAAAATGATATTTGCGTACTCTTTATTGTTAAATTGCATTTTAATCAAATTTTACAAACACATACAACGTTTCTTTTTTCGCCTCCAGTTAGGAAACACCCTATATATAGTATATGGTAGAAGTCCATATACTTTATATAGGGTGTTTCCTAACTGGAGTCGAAAAAAGAAACGTTGTATGCATTTTTTCATTTCAAACAAAAAATCTAAATAACTTTTTGCCTTTCTCGTTTCGTTTCAGTATTGTTGATTCCGTAATGTATTGTTTAAGATTTTCAGCATTTGGGAAATTAACACCAACTTCCTTATTTTAAATGGAATGCTATATTTTTTATTTCGAATTTGAATTCTACATACAATTCTATGAAAAAATCATCAGATACAAATTTTAGAATTAATCACGAAATAATTCTAATTTTTTTTAAAATGCCAAATATCTCGAAAATGGTTGAGTAACCTCCAAACTCAACCATTTTCGAGATCTTTGGCATTTTAAAAAAATTTAGAATTATTTCGTGATTAATTCTAAAATTTGTATCTGATGATTTTTTCATAGAATTGTATGTAGAATTCAAATTCGAAATAAAAAATATAGCATTCCATTTAAAATAAGGAAGTTACATTATTACATTACAATTTTATTACAGAATTGTATGTTAAATCCAAATTTGAAATAAAAATTACAGCTTTCTGTTTGAAATAACGAAGTTAACGGTATAACCGGACGTCAAATAATCTTGAAAATATTTTATTGAAAAGAGCATACACGATTACATAAGTACTAAAAATCTCATCCCAATCCGTTAATTAGAAGTCCATATACCATTAATGTGCGGTTTCGGTGGGACACCCTGTATATAAATATTTTAAAAATTGGCAAAAAATCACCTAGAAGCAAAGGGGTGTAGGAAAACACAATGTGTATTATTGATTTTGATTTGTTTGACGATATTTTTAATTTCACGATTTGTTTAGAATCACTTCTATGCATTTTAGCGATTTAGAAAAATTATTAATTAAAAATATAATTTTTCTTAATTGTTGGCGTCTTTTATCAATTTAGGCCCAATTTAATTTTTTACAAGTTTTTTTATTTTATTTTTGTTTGTTGATTATTATTAATTCATATTTTTGACGTTTTATTATTCTTGAATTTGTCAATATGACAACGTTTGCTTATTAAGTTGATTTGAACGATTTTTTTCAATTTTAACGTTTTTTTGTTCAAATAAATATTATGTGTATAATATTTAATTTAGAAAATTTCTGTCATTTCCAATTTATTTTATCAATTAAAATGTTGACAATTTATTTGTTATTCCTATTATAAATTATATTTATAGAATTTATTATTGTTTAAATTTAAATAATTTACAATTTAAATAATAATGAAAATGGTCAACATTTAAAACAAATGACAAAAATAAGTGTTGTCAACTCTAACAAAAATAATTGATAAAATAAACTAGAAATAGAAATCTTCAAAATTGAAGATTACACAATAGATTTTCAACTTTTTCACTTTAATAATTTTAGATTTCTATAATTGTTGACAGTATTAATTAGTATTTTTTCATGATTTCTTGTTTTAATTTACTTTGCTAATATATATATTTTCTTATCGTTTTATGATTCTTGTTAAATGTCAATAATTTTGATATTTTTCATAATTTCTGTATATTTTGTTACTTTTTACGATTTATTCAAAAAGATTTTTTTAATTTTTTGGTCAAATTGAATAAAATTTCCTGACTTTTCCGGTTTTAACGATATTTAGGGAATTTTTATTTTAAGTTTCGAAAGAGTGCTTCCACACCCAGGTTAAGCATGAAGTAAAATTTCAAATTTAGAAAAGCCTAAACTTTGGATTTGGACGCTTCGCGTCCAAATGCAAAATTCAGGCTTTTCTAAACGCAAAATTTTACTTCGTGCGCCACGCGTATAAAACGCTGATTTTAACGCTGAATCAGATATTTTGTCTGTTATCAACGATGTCCAGTGTTAATAATAAATAATTAGGCAAAATCAAAGTAATTTTCAAAGGATTTGTATTTGTAGTTCGCGAAAACAGGATTCGAATCTTTGATTCAAACATATTTATTTCTTACGAATCCTTTATTCGAGTATTCATGATTCGAATCATATTAGGTGATTCGGATTCGTGATTCAAATCCTTTTTTTGAGAATTCGTCCCAGCTCTGTAGTTAAATAACTATTTTTGTAGTTTTCAACGTAGAATTCAGTGGCGTACTTATTTTTTTATTTCAACTTTTAATTTCACAGTTAAGACACGAAGTTGATTTTTTTTAAATAGAATACCCTGTATGTTTTTATATCATTAAATAGCATTTTAAATTAACTCTACATCGAATACAGGGTTATTCAAAACGAAGGAGCAGATTTCAAATCCTCCATTTTAAATAACCCTGTACATATTTAACAAAAATTCGTAAAAAATTAGCAAAAATATATGAAACTAATATATTGAAAACTAAGTTTACTTTAAATATTAATTTTATAATTTTTGAAGAATTTTGCAATCAATTACTGAGTCCACAAACCTCTTCATTAATAATAAATATTTGGAGTAGCTCTCATTTTTATTAAGGTGAAAATTGTGTACCTAGTGGGGGCTTAGAGTTGGAGTTTTTATTTTACTAATTTTCTGGTGATTGAATAGTTCAGAGTTATAGAAATACATTTTTAATCAAGAAAGAAATTAACCAATGTTGTTTCTAACGTCACAGAGAACATCCCTGATTTTTTCAAATTTTAAATTTAAAAAAAAACAATCGAAAATTTGCAAATTTTGTCGATTTTTACCAAAATAAAAGTGTTTTTGAAAAAATACCAAAAATTCACAGATAAACTTATAAATTCTAGTAACAATGTCAGCTACTCATTTGTTTCGAAAACATTTTAAAATTCAAATTAAGGCTTATTCAATCCTTAATCGAACACTTTTTCAATTAATAATATAAGATGAGGATATTACAAATCAGAGGATTTTACAAACCAAACAAAAGTATGTGTTTTTGAATCCAAATTCTCAGGCTTTTCTAAACTCGAAATTTTACTTCATGCGCCACGCATACAAAACACTAATTTAAAGTGAAGCTCAAAATATACATCACCTACTGTAGTTTGATTTTATGGATTAATTGAATAAAATTATATTTTTTGTTTACACACCAAATTACATGTGTAAAGAGAATGGACGAATCCAGATTTAGAAATTTCTTTTAAAAAAAACATTTTTTTACACACTTTTACTTTTACACTCATGTGTAAAATTTAATCAATTCACATTCCGAAAATATTACAATTTTTTTAAAATAAATTAAAACTTCTCTTAAAAAAAACACATTTTGTAAAAATAAATTATATTTTTTTTACATGCTTACATTTCTGTTTTCTTTGTTTTTGTAACTTTCCCTCATATATAAAATAAAGTCAAGATAGATTTTTTTTGAAATTAGCACACTACTTTATGTGTGTATTATCTAATATTTATCTAAAAGCTTCAAAGTTAGAAACACATTTTGTCAACAAAAAAAGAACTTAATTTTATATATATATAAATGTAAAGCTAATTTAATGTGCTATTCAATGACATAAAAATATACAGGGTGTTCCATTAAAGAAATGCAACTTTATATCATAACTCGGGAATTAAAATGCCGTTTAAAAAAAATAAGTACGCCACTGCATTAAACAATGAAAACTGCATAAATAAGTATTGAACTGTTTTTTTGTATCTTATAGTTATGATTGTATCCCATTTTTTCCACTCCATTACTTTCACCAGTACTTTTCTTCCACCAATTCTTTTTTCCATTGTACATATTTTCCTCCGAATTCTTTTTTCCACTAATTTAGTTCCGCTATTTCTGGTTCCACATTTTTTATTCAAACATTCAAAATTTGACGTCTATAGCCAACTTCAAAGTAAACAACCAAACAAGTCTTTGTAACTTTGATAATCGACACTTTTGAGTGTCGCGAATGATCTCGTTCACGATGGGGACAGTGCCCAAAGAGACAGAAGCAGTTTATTCTATTGCAAACCTTTCTCCTAACCTAACCTAATCTAGAAGTATGTGGCACAGGCATCGTTCGCAAAGAGACTTGCGCAATGTATTCTATAGCAAACCTTTCTCCTAACCTAACCTAACCTAAAAGTATGTGGAACAGGCATCGAGAGCCAAATGACTTGCGCAATTTATTGTATTGCAAACCTTTCTACTAACCTAACCTAACCAAATCTAGAAGTATGTAAGATCGCTAGCGTGTGCAAAGATACTTAAGCAATGTATTCAATTTGAAACCTTCCACCTAAACCACAAACTAGTAGAAATGGCTTAACCACGGTTAAGTATCTGTGGTCCAAGTGGGTATTGGATAAAAGTCATATGCTCTTACCTACACAGAACATTATATTAACTTTTACACACAACGGCACTCGGCGGCGCAGTGAAAATTTGATGGAAGAAAAGTCTTGGTGGAAGAATAGTCTTGGCGGAAGAAAAGTGCGGTGGAAGAAATAGAGCGGAAGAAATAGAGTGGAAAAAATGGAGTGGAAGAAATGTCCCCCTACCTTTAGTTACTACGAAGTACGAAAGGAAGCTGATGAGATAGCAGAGTACCTCCGCGCAGTAGGGCACAACATTCAATTTTAATCCGTGTAAATCCTTGTAAATCCTTGTAAAATAAAATGTCTAAAAAGAAGTGAAATAGTATATTTATAGTGGAATAATATATTAATGGATAAAATGATTGGTGGAATAATACGTTAGTGGATAATATGATTGGTGAAAAAAAGGAGTGGAATATTCGGATTGGAGAAAGTGGAGTGGAAAAAGTGTTCCCATACCTATTGTTATGGTTATTAAGATATAGACATATTTTAAAATAGCCTACAATTGAAAAACGCTTAATATCTTCCAAACTAATCAAGTTCGCCATGATCTGTTATCGCCATTATTAATAACTTAGAAAGAGAGGTCATGGAAAGAAAGTAAAATTATAAATATTTGTTTAATCTAGATAATTATAAATTACTCATGTCTTTTTTAATCCAAATGTTCACGCTTTTCTAAAGTCGAAATATTAACTTCATGCTTAAGGAGCTAAGAAATATTGATCACAAGACTGTATCCACATATTCAAATATTTCAAAAACCCAACTATATGTACTGGGTGGCCTAAGTTCTGTTTTCATAGGATATCTCGGTAACCTGAAAATTTAGAAAAAAATTGATATACACGATTTTTTCTAACTCTTCAGGTTCCCGAGATATCCTATAAAACATCGAATTCGGGCCACCCTGAACATATAGTTGGGTTTTTAAAATATTTGTATATGTGGATATAGTCTTGTCAATATTTCTTAGCTAGTGTTTCCACTATTTAAGCATGAAGTAAATATTTCGAGTTTGGAAAAGCCCGAAAATTTGGATTCCAAAACACATACTTAATTTGTAATTATGTAGATTAAACAAATTATTTATGATTTAATTTTCTTTGCTCATACGAAAGGCTTTTAATAAATTTCAACATAATAAATGATTGCACAAGAAATCTATTAAGCACACAATAAATCCCAAGCAATTACCCCTCGAGCAAATACCTCCCAAGATCCCCAACACACAACTACAATTTGCACTAGATTAATGTAATTCAGTCAAAACGGTGTCGAGATTTATGCGGCACTCCGGAGTCTCTTTGCCATAAATTCAGCGAGAAATCCCTTAATAACGGATCAACGATTATAACGGTATGGAGATTAAGGCCTGCATAAATCCCAGATTTACTCCAATTTTTGTTTATTTTTTTTTTCTCTCGCTCTCTCCCTATTAAATCATGCTCCTTTATGGGAGTTATCTACGTTTTATGGGCGGCCTAGACGCGGAAGGGACGATAATTCCCGTTTATAACGTCAATTTGTAGTAAAAGGTCTCCCTGAAAACTACACCTAGTTTTCGTATAAGTGCGAGTGTTGGGGGGAAGATTGTGCCGGTTTTGCGTTTTAAAATTTTTGTGTGTGGTAAAGTTTATGGGTTTGCCCGTTCGAGTGGATCAATCATGTTTAAGTGCGCTTCGTGAAAATTTATTAACATTGTTGCAACGCCAAAGCTTCGCCTAACGCCCGAAAGATATTGTTCATTTTGACAAATATTCTGTCTCAAAAAATGTTATGAAATGAAATACAGTAAAGCTCCGCTAACCCGAACTCCAATCATCCGGATTCTCCAGTAATCTGGTCGAAATTGAAATATTAGTTATTTACATATGTTCGAAAGCGTAAAAGCCATCTTATGCCCATTAGTTTAAGTAGCATCGTCAATAGCAATAGGCGTTTACACTTTCAAACATACAGAGAGTTTTATGTAACACCGAACATGCTTAAAACAATAATTTTTGTTTTAGGTATACATAAACATACGTTGTACATTTGCTGATGCTCGGTTTATTAAAAGAATTTCATTTGAACTTTAAACGAGTGTTTTCTACTCCTAGGGTAAGCATGAAGTAAAATTTCGAGTTTAGAAAAGCCTGAAAATTTGGTTTGGTCGCGTAGCGCGAAGCGCGGAGCGGCCAAACCAAATTTTCATGCTTTTCTAAACTCGAAATTTTACTTCATGCGCCAGCAGTACACTGATGCAATGTAAAGTTTAGCTGTGTGTTTTAAACTTCGTAATATGTCAGTGTTTTGTACCGGTGGCTAATGAAGTAAAATTTCGAGTTTAGAAAAGCATGAAAATTTGGTTTGGTCGCTCCGCGCTTCGCGCTACGCTACGAGGTTCTACTGTATGTGTTTTGGAATCCAAATTTTCGGGCTTTTCCAAACTCGAAATATTTACTTCATGCTTAAGTAGTGGAAACACTAGCTAAGAAATATTGACAACAAGACTATATCCACAAACCAAATTTTCAGGCTTTTCTAAACTCGAAATTTTACTTCATGCGCCAGCAGTACACTGATGCAATGTAAAGTTTAGCTGTGTGTTTTAAACTTCGTAATATGTCAGTGTTTTGTACCGGTGGCGCATGAAGTAAAATTTCGAGTTTAGAAAAGGCTGAAAATTTGGTTTGGTCGCTCCGCGCTTCGCGCTACGCGACCAAACCAAATTTTCAGGCTTTTCTAAACTCGAAATTTTACTTCATGCTTAGTCTGGGAGTGGATCACACTCATTTCAAATTGAACTCATTTAAAAAAAAAACAACGGTTATCTAAAGATTTACAGCATATACGCTGTAATTGTGACATGTATACTTGAAAAAAACTCCCAGTATGTACAAGTTGAGGCCTTAATTGCGATTGATTGGCTACAATGTGTTATGGTCATATAGGCAACCCAATTTACACATAACTTCAAAATTTAAGGTTTCTAATTGTATTGGATGAAAATGTTCGGTGTTACATCAAACTTTCTGTATGTAAATTGCACGGGCTATAATAAATGGTCAAAGATATTCAGTATTCTTCAAGCACTGGGTCGGGACTATACTGATGATAGTGTTGAATCTTGAAACGCGAATATATTTATCCGGTGAATGAATAAGTACTGAACATAAATTCATGTTCTTGATATTAGTTATTTATTTTATGTATTCCAAAATCCGGATTACCTGATGAGTCGAGATTTCCCTGATGGTTGAAAAGCATCATGGCTCCAAATAGACCGCAAAAACATTAACTATTATTTTTGTGACTTTGAAAAAGCTTTCAATAATTCGGATGTTTCACTTATTCGGATTGCCTCGGTTTCCATTGATCCGCAATAGCGAAGCTTTACTCTATAAGAATGGAATTGAAATAATTTTATATCTTAGGAGTTTCAAGTGTTGTATCTCACATATTTGAAGTATAATATGAATGTAAAAGGCAGAAGAAAAACAAAACAAGAAAAGTTAGAACAGTAACTTTGTTTATCATTTATATATGATCATAATTTTTCAGAGCAAGCAAAAACTTTCCACCCTGAGGGTTAATTCTATTTAAAACAACACGTCCTGATGCGGAGGTTATCTTGCAGCCCCATCGCGCCCTCAGGCCTTTAATTACGTTTTGTTTCTTCTGTTATTATCGCGCTTTTATAGATTGCTTAAACTTCCAACCCTTAACCCTCAACCCACTCGAACTTTTATTATAATTATTATTTTCTTTTCTAAGTTCATTAATTCCGTATCTACTGTGCTATTATTATTAACCTTTTTTGGTTTCTCTTTTCTTAAGCATTTTTTAAATCCCGATCCGTTGTTCGTGAATTTACAAAATAATAAGTGCTCATTCGTTTTTATTTTAATTTTTTGCGATCGGGACAACACAATGAGCTTGGATGGAGAAGGAGGAGTGGGGATTATATTCGAAAAGTTATAACGAGCGGGAAATTGGCCCATCAAAAAACCCTCCTTACGGAGGTAAACAGAAAACAGGGCCCCGAGATTTTAATTAAAACTTTCGACTTTGTTGAGGCTTCCCTTCTTTATTTTGTTGTTAATTGGGGTGTGTACTTTCTTAATAGTGTTTTTTTAAGTAAAACATTTAACATTAACATTCTTGAGACCTTTACTATGTAGTACTTTATTTAAAATTGTTCAAATATAAATTACAGTAGGCTTTGAATTTTAAATTAGATTGGCACTACTGACTGTTCCCACATAGTTTACCATAACCTCAAATTTATTCCATCATTCAATTGGCATTCTAAATTTTAAATTAGATTGGCACTACTGACTGTTAACACATAGTTTACCATAACCTCAAATGTATTCCATTAATCAATTGTTGGGGCTTCCCTTCTTTATATTGTTGTTATTTGAGGTGTGTACTTTTTTATTGGTGATTTTTTAACTTAAACATTTAACAACTACATTCTTGAGACCTTTACTATGTATTACTCTATTTCAAATTGTAAAAATATAAGTTAGAGTAGGCTTTGAATTTTAAATTAGATTGGCACTACTGATGGAATAAATATGAGGTAAACTATGTGGTAACAACATAGTTTACCATAACCTCATATTTATTATATCATTTAATTGGCATTCTTAATTTTAAATTAGATAGGCACTACTGACTGCTGACACATAATTTACCATAACCTCAAATGTATTCAATCAAATTATTAGCATTCTGGGCGCCCACACAAAGAAATACCGCCTACTCTAATTTATAATTTAAATTCTCGCACGGTAGAACCTTCTTGAAATATTTGCGATTTTATGGCGATTAATATTATTTTCTGCGTTGTTGTTATTTTTTTTTTTCATCGCATTATTTCGTGCCATCGAAAAATGATGTATTGGAATCCGTGGGTCCCTTGAAGGGCACTTCTTGCCGTGGCGTATTTCGACGATTAATCATTCCCGTCCCACATCAAGTAATATTAAATCCCGGGAAATAAATCCATTGTCCTTTCGGTAAACGACGCGGAACTTTCATAAAGCCCCTTGATAACCAGGTAAAAAATTCCTAACATGATACACGAAAATAAACGTTAGAGTAATTAATGAATATTTCTTAGTAACAACAAGGAAATTTGTATTCAATTTCGGAAACTGAAGTAATAATTCGTCTCTTATTTATTCTATTTGCTAAAATTATAGAAATTGATACACGAAAATAAACGTAAAAGTAATTTAACACAATAAAACACTTTTAAAAAGTAAAAAGTAATTATTTTTTTTGAAACAATCCTCAAAATAAATATTTCTTCGTATCAATAAGATAATTTGTATTAAAATTCAGGAACTAAATTAATAATTGCCTTCTTATTTAGTCTATTTGCTAAAACTATAAAAATTCAGGATTTTCTATTATTGAAATTTTACCACATGCGCCACGGGTATAAGACACTAATTTCAAGTGAAGTTCATTTGTTAACAATATATCAGTGTTTTCACTGTTTAATACGCGTGGCGCAAGAAATAAAATTTCGAGTTTAGAAAAGGCTGAACATTTGGTTTGGTTCAACTGCTTCGCGGAGCGACCAAACCAAATGTTAAGGCTTTTCTAAACTCGAAATTTTACTTTATGCTTAACCTGAGAGTGGATACACTCGTTTGAAGTAATTAATACTCGGTATGTATATTTATTCAAATTAAAGATTTGAGTTTGAAATTTCTGATGAATATCAGAAATTTAACTTGATTAACTTGATTATAAGTCTTATACTGTCTATTAATTATTGTTAATTATGCGTACAATTAATGGAGTTTAGAATAATAAAAGCAGATTGCAGAAGTTTTTGTTAGATATACATACAGAGAGTTTTATGTTACACCGAACATTTTCATAACGATAATTTTTGTTTTAGGTATCCATATGCATACGTTGTACTTTTTTCGATGGTCGGTTTATTAAAAGAATTTAATTTGAAGCTTTAAGCGAGTGCTTTCCACTCCCAGGCTAAGAATGAAGTAAAATTTCGAGTTTAGAAAAGCCTGAAAATTTGGTTTTGTCACGTAGCGCGAAGCGCGGAGCGGCTAAACCAAATTTTCAGGCTTTTTTAAACTCGAAATTTTACTTCATGCGCCACCGGTACAAAAGACTGATTTGATGTAAAGTTTAGCGGTGTGTCTTAAACTTCGTAATATGTCAGTGTTTTGTACCGGTGGCGCATGAAGTAAAATTTCGAGTTTAGAAAAGCCTGAAAATTTGGTTTGGCCGCTCCGCGCTTCGCGCTACGCGACCAAACCAAATTTTCAGGCTTTTCTAAACTCGAAATTTTACTTCATGCTTAGCCTGGGAGTGGAAACACTCGCTTAAAGCTTCAAATTAAATTCTTTTAATAAATTGAGCATCGGAAAATGTGCAACGTATGCATTTGAATACTTCAAAGAAAAATTCTCGTTATGAAAATGTTCGGTGTTACATAAAATTCTCTGTATGTTTGAAAATCGGCTAAAAATGCAATTTTTGAATCGTTATGGCAATAAACGATTCAAAAGTTTGGAATTTAGCGTAGAATTAATCAAAGTTTAAGATGATATAAACAGAAATTAATTCCGAGAATGGAAAATGCATTTACGGCCATTCGCATGGAGATGTTAGGTAGCATTTTTTTTTTTTTTTTGATTTTATGTTTGAATATTGGTAAAAAAATCATTTTTTTTGTTTACAGCTTTCTAATTTTGGAATTAGGCGTAGAATTAATCAGAGTTTAAGATAATATAAGTAGTAAATAAAACCTGAAGTAAAAAATGCATACGGCGATTCACATATGAAATTATTCATTTTCTGTTGGTCTTATGTACTAAAATTGGTTAAAAATTTAATTTTGGAATCAGTTGAAAATTTGCAATTAAGCGTAGAAATAGCTAAGATTAAAATGATAGCTGCAGAAATGAATTCCGCGAATTTATAATGAATGTACAGCTAATTGTTTAAAGATATCATAATTTTTATAATTTTCACAATTTTCATTAATATCTTAAATGTTGATGACTTTTTGCAAATTTTTGATTTTTACTTTCCGCCATTTGCAAAATAAAGGGACAGTATTGTTTTCACGAAAAATTTCAAATCAGAAATGTTAGTAGATATATCTATTTTGAGGTCCCCGGGTTGATTAAGACCATTTTTGAAAAATGTCTGTCCTTCTGTCGCCACGATAAAGTCTAAACCGATTAAGCTATTAAGATGACACTATAAACTCAAGCTTGTTATTACAATAGTAGTATCCGATCAACTTTTTGTGAAAATGCGGATACCGGAAGTGGTTGTTCACTCCTAGCATTTTTTTAAAATTTGTCTTTAATATTGATCATATAAAAAAATCTTGTTAAGAAACGTTGTATATAATCGAAAAATGTGTATTTAATGTATATATACTTTTGTCGTAGCTTTTTTAGTTATTTTATTAATATTTTTGTAAATATCTATTTTTTTTATTATTTGAATTAATTGCCATAAATCTGTTAGCGTTGATAATTGAGTGGTCTAACTGCAAAACTCACAATTTCCACTTTTGAAAACTTTTGGCAAAGTGCAAAATACACGTGTACTGTAACATAGCGGACATAATAAAACCGCCAACTCGATTTTCACAAAAAGTGGAATATGTGAGTTTTGCATCATCATTGCATCATTAATATTTTGTGGAAAAGTGAGGCGTACGAACAATGTCTTACAGAAATAAGAAGAATACGTTCAAATAAAATAAAGTATGTGAAGTTCTGAAAGGTACTGGTTTCAAGTATCTAACCAAATTTCATTAAACCCTGCTGATTGTGTTTGGACTTTTAATATGTGCAATCTGCCACTGTGGAATCGATTATTCAACGTTAACTGTGCTCGCTATTCCAAAATACGAATATGTGCAATTTATTATATGTTGATGACATAGAAAATATCTATTTTAATCAGCAAATAAATTTATTTCTTGAATGAGATTTAACTAAAGTTGGTGAAACGGGACATTAAATTATAAATTTGAGTGATAATTACTAAAATGATCAAAAATCATGGGATTCATTGAAAATTGTACAACTTGAAAAAAATCAGCATATTGTACGAACATTTTTAAAAATCATCGATGTTAGTTAAAATACAAATGTTCAAATCAAAAAATGTAGATTATATTCTTTCTAAACATAATTCACAATTATTTTGTTTATAGTTTATAGTACAATGAGCCCGCAATTAATTATTAAAATAAATGAGTAAAAATCGACAGCATTTTTGGAAGCACTGGCAATTAGAAATAATTTTTAAACGGCATGCGGCATCAGCTTTATCAAATTACAACAAGCGCTTAGGGAAAATATCGGAGTACACTTAATGCAAGGTCGTCACGCCGTATTGTGTCAATGGAGCAGGTCGACGGCCGGACCTCGGGATTTATGGCACACTTGTAAAAACATTTATTGCTTACACATTTTTAGAAATTTACAATGAATTAGTAGGGGTGGTCAGGGCGGATTTCAAGAAAAAATATGTTTGTGTTTAGTCTTTGCTGAAACTTATTCAAACATCTGTTTTTTGTGAAAATGGCGCGACAAATTTATTCTAATATTGAACTAGCCGATATGTTAATTATTTACGGCGAATCTAGGTGCAATTCCGCGGAAGCAGTAAGGCTTTATCAGGACCGGTTTCACGAACGGCATTTACCAACACCAAATCGTTTTCGGGAGTTACTTCATAGAGCACGTGATACAGGAAGTTTGCAACCCGTTGGCGCAGTTGACAGAGGTGTTAACCGAGCAGAACATTTGTTTGCAGTGGAAAATCAAATTTTAAATTTGTTAGAAGCGGATCCCGGTTTAAGTACACGGATTATCTCTCGGCAGTTAGGTGTTTCTCATAGCTTTGTGCATAAAATCATCCGCGAAAATAATTTTCACCACTATCATTATCAACGGGTTCAATATCTTCAGCCAGGTGATTTTCAACAGAGAGTTGCGTTTTGTGAATGGCTTTTAGAACAAAGTGCCCGAAATCCAAACTTCACTAATAACATTTTAGTGACGGATGAATCGTGCTTTACGCGAAATGGCTGTTTTAATTTTCATAACATGCATGTTTGGGCAGAGAATAATCCCCATTCTACGCACCGATCGCATTTTCAGCATCGTTTCTCCCTTAATGTTTGTGCAGGCATTGTAAATGGAGAATTAATTTGACCTTTCATTTTTCCATTTAATTTAAATGGCGGCCGTTATTTAGATTTTCTAGAAAATGAACTTCGAGATCTTTTAGAGGATGTGCCTCTAGCTGTGCTGAGACAGTTATGATTTCTGCACGATGGTGCACCTCCGCACTACGATCGGCCTGTTAGAAATTATTTAAACAATGAATTTCCAGGACGATGGGTTGGACGTGGAGGTGCTGTTCCATGGCCTCCTAGAAGTCCGGATTTAAACCCATTAGACTTTTTTCTTTGGGGGTATTTTAAAAGTGAAGTGTATGTCGAGGAAATTGACGATGCTGATATACTCAGACAACGAGTTCACGACGCAGCTAACGCAATAAAAGAAAAACCGCGGCAAATGTTCACTTCGGTTCGTGAAAACTGGCTAAGGAGAGCCCAATTGTGTATTGAGTGCGAAGGGCGTCAATTTAAACATTTAATTTAGTTTTATGTGACTTTTTATAAAACAATTGTGACCGACTTTTATTTGTTTTATACGTGACCTACTTTTAACAAATTGCATGCACGAGTGTGTGGTAAGTGTTATCGTAGTAAAACTGCTATTTTACTGCTATTTATACATGAAAATAACATGTGTAGAAGATATCAATTTACTAGCTCAAGTCAAGTGCATTTTTCTTAATGAATGTGAATGAACTTGAAGAAAGTTTATCTTTTACAAAAAAACGTGATTACACTTCAAATATCGAAGGCAAAGACTCTCGCGTTTAAAATAAACAAACACGTATTCCACGCAGACCGAATTAAACGAGAAAAGCATTGGTTCTCAAAATGTATAGAAAAAAACTCGAAAAATGTTGAAAATTCAAAAAAAAAAATTCGAAAAAATTTTGGTGGAGATGGGCTCACACATATTTTGTGTATGTGCCCTTAAATGCCTGTTCGTTATTTCAAATACACCTGTATTTGGTAATTGCCTAACTATTGACTATTGCAACATTGACCATAAGTCTCTAAGTATGATAGCATTTTATTTATTTATTTAACACGTGGGGTCTGACAGACCCCAACACCTGAAAACATGCCTAACTTGGTAAAATTTGCTTTTTCATGGATAACTATAATAATTAATTTTTGTATTTTAACAATTATCTTTAGGAAATCCAAAATCCGAATAGAGATTTGTAAAACTAATTTTTGGAGTAGGTTATGTTAGACCCCACGTGTCGGAACATATAAAAGAAATCCACATGTCAGATGCCGGGTTAAATTACTCGATCGACTGTATATTTTATCTTAGTAAATTGATACTGTCTTGACTGGACTATCATAGGATTTTGTCATATCATATCTTTATTGACCAATTTTTGACTAGTGTGACTGCAAATCATTTAATAATACCAGAATAGTCGAAATATAATCTATAGAGACATAAATAGACAAAATCTTAAAATAGTCAAAAAACAGTCAATCAAATGACATACAGTCATAATGTCATAATACTCGAAATGTGAATTTATGACTGTAAATCACTAGGTTGACTGACATAAGTCTATCGTTTCAGCTTCATATAAGTTGGCGCTAGCCGACATTTAGTCCATCGTGTCAACTTGACATAAGTCGATACCAACCGATATTTAGCTACACTGACAATTGACATAAGCTCGCACACTGGTCGAAATGCTCATTCTAGCTGAACATTTCGCCGAAAATCAACTGTTTAGAAAACAGATTTTTTCTTGGAATATGGGTAATTCAATGTCCAGAGGGTGCGCATGTAAAATCATAAACCCTTCTGACCTTTGGTCCAATAGTTATCAGTACTCGAAGTGCACTCATCGCTTACGTCATTCAGTTGCGGATTTTACGCGCTCCAAACGCCTAAGTTTAATTTCTTTTTTTACATTTGTGTTTCGTGCAAAATATAATTTAAAGATGAAAATATATTCTACTGGTATATATACAACATAGTTTTAAATATTCTTTATATAACTTTAGTCAACATATAGATACACTAATTTAAATTGGGCAAAGAATACTACAGTAAAATTTTACAACGTTAAACTTGAAAAAGGTTAAAGTATACATTCTTAGCCGTTCTTAGTAGTGAATCTTTGTTTTTTATACATATTAACTAATTAGTTTAATATATACATAATATTTAGCTGCCCGTTTTTGCCCGTTTACAAACAGTGATTTGTTTAGGTAGCGTAACCATTTCCCGGAGAACATTATACGATGTTTGGCGCGCTCAAAAAACGTTAGAACAAAAAAAGCAGGCTATCTCTTTGTGATTGACATTATGAATATTGATATTGTATCGCACACTGTAAATTTAGATTGATTGATAAATAAATTTTTACGGCATAATTGACAATCAAATGGCAAACCTCTCATAGAACAATTTCAAATTTTGAAAATAAATATTCTAAGTGGCTTAACGAAATGGATGTGTTCTTTACTGAAGGCTTACCAAATGGACCCCAACCTGGATTTTCTAGTGGTAAATCCAAAGGTTTTACGACCGCTGACCTTTCAAATATTCAACACAGAGGTGGTAAAGTTATTGGTAGAACCAGAACAAGCAAAGGATTCTGACTCCAAATAATTTCTGGCTTTGGTGTAAATTGTTACGTATATATTGTTTATTCTTATTTATAGATATGTGTGCAATTTAGAATTTTTTGTTTTTATTTGACTAATTTTATAATTAAATTTAACATGATTATAAAATTTTAAATGTTAATTTTTTAATAATTCGAAGGAAAAGGGTTGCAATACAATTACTATTTTTAGATAAAAATTGTATAACAAAAATGCGAATGGTAAAATTATCTTCAAATTTTATTTTAACAATTTTTCGAAAAAAATATAAATTAAAATGGGGGTGGTGAAGGGTAAAAGGGGAGAATTATTCAATATTGAGTAATTTATATTTTTAATCAAATATTTTCTTCGACTCCTAACAATTTAAAGTAGACTAAAACGCATTACACCGAAATGTTCAGCTAGAATAAACGTTTCGACCAGTGTTCGACGTTTTGACTATAATAACAGTTGACATAATTCTGCGGTAGCCGATATTTTAACTGTAATAGTTGAAATAAGTCGCCGCCAGCCGACATTTGGCCCATCGTGTCAGCTTGTCATCCGTCTGCGTCAGCCTACATTTGGACTATAATGACAATTTATATAAGTCGGCGCTAGCCGACATTTAGACTATAATAACAGTTGACATAAGTCGGCGGTAGCCGACATTTAAACTATAATGACAGTTGGCATAAATTAGCGTAAGCCTACATTTAACCAACCGTTCCAACTTAACACGAGTTTGAATTGAACTATAATGAGATCGCCATGTTATTTTTTTTTTTCATTGTGGCAGTTATGATACACATGTTAACACTTGAGACATATTTTAAAGTAACGAGTGTTTTCCACTCCCACACTAAGCATGAAGTAAAATTTCGAGTTTAGGAAACCCCGCGTAGAAAATTTGTCGAGGGTCGCGCAGCGACCCGAGACAAATTTTCACGGGGCTTTTCTAAACTCGAAATTTTACTTCATGCGCCACCCGTATAAAACATTGATTTACAGTAAATTTTAAAATATATAACGCTTTGATATAATGGTGATCAATATTTACCAAGAAGTACGAAAAATGCGAGAATTACTTTTTCTAATAGTTTTGAAATAATAATAATAAAAGTAGAATAAATTTAGTTTAAGGAAGTTCTCCATATTGTCAATATTTAAATCAGCATATCTTTAACGAGGAAAGTACTATATTGGATACATCACCATTGTTTTTTTTTAATTTATTACCGATAAGAGTGACTATTGATTTTTATAATAAATTAAATTTGGTTGACTTTTCGTAAGAATAATTTTGCAGAAAACATGTTTCACTTTACAATATATTTTTTGTAAAAATTAGTAAAATCTGTATTTTCGTAAATACAAAAACAATAAACAGTCAGAATGTGTTCTGCGTCTGTGTATCTGTGTGTGTACACAGAAAACATTCTGACTGTTTTGTTTTTGTATCTACGAAAATACAGATTTTAATAATGTTTACATAAAATATTGTTAAGTGAAATATGTTTTTTGCAAAACTTATCTTTCAAAAAATCATCCAAATTTAATTTATTATGTAAATCAGAAAAAAAATATTGATAAATTGTAAAACTTTCATTCAATTGTAGACGCTAAAAGTTGATTTGTGATTGTTCTAATATTAAATAGACATGTTTTATTTTCTTCTAACTCCTAATTCGATAATAAAGAAAAATACAAAATTAGATCTAGATTAATGTCTAAACATTGTTTAGTATCTAGTATCAAAAAGTATTGATATTTTAAATATCGATAATTTTCATTGCGATACTTCGTTTGATATTAAATCTCGAAATTTGTTGGGTTCGGAAAATCCCAAGTCTGAACATTTATAATGTGTACAAATATAATCATTACACTTTTGTTTAACCCATTAACGGCCAAGCAATCACAGAGTTAACTCTAAAAGTTGATTTTAGGTAAAATTCTACACTTCTATTTATGATTTCTATGAGTGACTTATTGTATTACCTACTGTGTATTTTTCTTTTAAATAAACGTAATGTGTACGCTGTAAATATTTCGGCAATCGTCGATTTTATATAACGTGCAATATGAAGTTTAGAATGAGTGTTTCCACTCCCACACTAAGCATGAAGTAAAATTTCGAGTTTGGAAAAGCCCCGCGTAGAAAATTTGTCGAGGGTCGCTCAGCGACCCGAGACAAATTTTCACGGGGCTTTTCTAAACTCGAAATTTTACTTCATGCGCCACAAGTATAAAACACTGAAATATTGTGAAGTTAAAAATACACTTATTATTTTTTTTAATGAGTAATGATCGAAATATTTAAATAACAAAATATTTACATTTTTCTTCATACATTTTCAAGTCAGGTCGAATAATATAATATATCAAAGTAACTTATTTAGTGATTTCATTTAAAAAAAAAAAATAATGTTGCGTGTGTGCATCAATGGCGCTTAATTTAACCCATTAAGCGCCATTGATGCACACACGCAACATTATTTTTTTTTTTTAAATGAAATCACTAAATAAGTTACTTTGATATATTATATTATTCGACCTGACTTGAAAATGTTAATAATACTTACTTTTCTTTATAAATATAAAAAAAATTAACATAAAGACAAATTGAGTTTGTCAATAGTTTACAGAATATTTACTAAATATAAAAACAAATTAAAATTAATATCTACTTTCTGCAAAAATTTATTTCTCTAATTTATTATTGCACACTATATTAATTTACGACCTACGCATAGAAATCTCAAATATAGAACGAAACCTCTGCAAATGTAAACAATTTCAAACACAATGGAAAGGGACTCAATAAAAAAGGAAGACCCCTCGCGTTTGACTCTGATAAAAAAATAAACACGCGCTTCGCTTCCACCCTTGAACCCCATTAATATATTGCCCAATTGTGCGGCAATGTTTATCATCCCCTAAGGCTGCCTCCTTCTTCTTCTTTTGCCTCCTAATCCCCGAGGGAAGCCTATATATTTCACGCCTGCTTTATCGCCCTAGAAAACATCCGAATTGACACAATTTTAATCGTTAAAACGCCCTTTCTTACATATGATATATCTCATTGATTTATAATGTATTATAACGACGTAAAAATGTGAACGAGAAAGGAGAAATTTTATTCTGAAAACGGAAACTTGCTTTAGCAAATGTCTTGAATTTATTGTCTAATTAATATTCAGTTTTTTTGGAACCAGTGTTTTCCACTCCTAAATTAAGCATGAAGTAAATATTTCGAGTTCAGAAAAGCCTTAACATTTGGATTGGTCGCTCGGCGAAGCGGAGCGACAAATCCAAATGTTCAGGCTTTTCTAAACTCGAATTATTTACTTCATGCGCCACGCATATAAAACAATGATTTACTTTTAAATCAAAAACACAGATTTTATGGCTAAAGAAGAAAATATAATTATGCATTTTTTTATTTTAATAAATCTAACATAAACAACGTTTAGTAAATTTATTAAGGGCCACATTGAACTGGGTTTAGCACTGACTTAGGTTGAGTGACATTATAATATTTATTAATAATATTTGTACAGTATTGAGCGTTACTACGTGGTAATCCATATCAATTAATCAATATTGAGAAGTGTTTCAATGTTTTATACCACTTTATTTCAATATTTCTACGACTCGAGTTTCGACATATTTAGAATCATTTTCAAGTTTCATAGAATTATTCTAAATTTGTCTAACTTGAAAATGACACTAAATATGTCAAAACTCAAGTCTTAGAAATATTAAAATAAAGTGGTATAAAACATTGAAACAGTTCTCAATATAGATTATTATCATTATTATCTATTACAACAATAGAATCTGCCATTTTAAACTGGACTTCAAAGATGAACCCCGTTCAATATGTTTTGTTTGTGCAACTTGACTTAAATCTAAGGTTCTTATTATTATTGTCATTAACTAAAAAAAAACGGAGAAATCTTCTTAATTAAAAGAATTAGAAAAATTATTAGATCGGTTAGTCGTTTAATTAAATTAGGCTTTACTTTATTTGCAAATATATTCGTAATTTACTGACATTTATCGAATTTAACATTCATTATTCAGAAAATCGATCGATTCTCTCGTTTACAATATATTAATTCTAGGTTCATTATTCACCTCAAGATAGATAATAATAACTCACCGAACGGGGAATTTGCGTATTTCGCATAACAATTAAGCCGGCAAAATAATTTCCTGCCGAGATACGCGCCGAATGTATAAATCAATTGAAGGATAACCGATCCATTACTCGGGCAGGAAATTGCTCCCTCCCCCGAAATATCACATCCACTCCACAACCCTCTTTGGAAATCCCCAGACTTCCTCAACAAATGTAATTAGCCGACGAGCACTGTGTATAAACTCCCAAGGATGATACTCTTTTTTTTTCTTTTGCTTCCCGAGAACGTTTCGTTCAGTTTGGTTGATCGACAAGTTTTAAAAGGAGGGTAATTTCATTTGTTTTTCAAGAAATACGTTGCTTTTTAAAGAAAAATTAACTTCGATACTATGAATGGTCTATGCCAAGAAACTTACAAAATTAGCAAGTTATTTGATAGTTCATTTTGCTTATACGTTTAAAAAATAACAAAATGAGTAATTAATAAAATCGATTGTCGTCTTACAAAAAAAAAAGTTTATTGTTGACTCTGTCAACCCTTTAAAATAATCGTCGAGGGCTTAAGAAACAGCCCTTCGAGCCGATAATTAACTGAATTATTGAGAGAATCTACCGGAGGGTGAATGGCTTTCAAAAATATAATCATTAAACATTCATTTTTTAAGCTAATCAACTACATTTGAGTAAAATCAAACTAAAGATTTATTTAACAAAAATTACCAATTTTGTGCAATATTTGCATTTCTGTTGTTAAATAATAATAAGAGAGGCTTAACAGCTTAACACAAATTCTATTTTAAAAAAAAGCTGTATTGTATTCTTAACCATTTATTTGCCAAAATAATTACAGCATTAAGAGAATTTTTTAATTAGGAATACAGATCTCTAATATATTTATTTGTAAATTTAATTCACTTGGTTTTGTTTCACTTATATGAAAATAAAATATTTTCTACCAATTTCAGCTTAACCCATTAAGCGCTATTAATGCGTACACGCAACATTATAAATGTTTGATTAATTATATTACTAAATAAATTAATTTAATATATATTATTTGATCTGGCTTGAAAATGTAAGGAGAAAAATAGAAATATTTTGTTATTTAAATATTTCGATTATTACTCATATAAAAAAATAATGTCAGTGTATTTCTAACTTCACAATATTTCAGTGTTTTGTGCGCGTGGCACATGAAGTAAAATTTCGAGTTTAGAAAAGCCTGAAAATTTGGTTTGGCCGCTCCGCGAAGCGGAGCGGCCAAACCAAATTTTCAGGCTTTTCTAAACTCGAAATTTTACTTCATGCTTAGTCTGGGAGTGGAATCACTCGTTCTAAACTTCCTACTGCACGTTTTTATATAAAATCGACGAATGCTTGAAATTTTACAGCATAAACATCATGTATATTTAAAAGAAAAATGTAGAGTATGTAATACAATAAGTCATTTATGGATATCATAAAAAGAAGTCCAGTATTTTACCTAAAATCAACTTTTAGAGTTATCTCTATAATTGCTCGGCCGTTAATGGGTTAATGCCATTATCATCATTCTTGATAATGACATTAAGCCGAAAATAGTTGAAAATAAAATACATATAAGTGAAATAAAACTAAGTGAATTAAATTTACAAACCAATATATTTTTGATTATGTTTTACCATGTGATTAATAAGAAAAAAGTGTGCGATATACATATCTTTATTTCCAAAACTTCAGACATTTTATGAAAAGCGATACATTTAAAGTTTTAATCGAGTGTTTCCACTCCGAGATTAAACACGAAGTAAAGTTTCGGGTTTAGAAAAGCCTGAAAATTTGGTTTGATTTCGTGGTTAACACTCTGTACAGAAATTTATGAATTTCCGCGAGCAAACTGAAAATTACTGAAACATCCATTTCAGCAGGGTAACATCACAATTCATCAAGCGAAACAACGGCGCATCGCTTAATTCCAACCCGGTTTGCGGAAAGTTGCAGTTTTGGGCATTAGCAAATGGTTCTTATTGTTGCGAAAACGAGTGAGTGTGTGTATGTGAGTAATACAGTTTGCGAAGGCAATTTGCGTAGTTGCTAAGTGCAGTTGCAGGGCGACCTCAAGGCATATTTTCGCACAGGGCCATAAATTTTACTCTTTCCCACTATATAGTAGGTTCGGGAGCGCACCGGAAATTCCGGGCTGGTATTAATTTCCCGGAATATGCCGTTTGGATGAGAATAAATCGTCGTGGAAATTGCATTAGCTTTGATGTTTCGTGTTTATTAATTGCTTGAATAGTTTGCGTTTTATATAATAATAACTGTGGATTTCTTGTAATTATGATCGAAAATAAACGATTGTCTGCTTTTTTAGTGTGCCCCGGATTACTGACTGGATAGGAAAAACTTTTGTATTGTCCATTTTCGAGAAAAAGTCATTCTTTACATAAAGTTTTGGATAACTCGAATATCAAATTGACTGTAAAAGGCGCTTAAAAATTAAGAAAGTCTAAAATTCTCATAAGAGAAAAGTACCTTTAAATATAATTTTTGAAATAGATGTTATTTGAAAAGGTAATTTTTATTCAAGAATTATGTTTATTACAAAATCTTAACTTAATAGAAACAATTTTATTTTTATTATTTTGTATCGTCTATTTTTGACGTTTATTTATTCAAAATACGTAATTGTATTTATAATAAATTATCTTTTTTTTAACAAGATAAATTCAAATTCAAAACTCTTTGAATTCGAGAAAATGAGCTTACGCTTCTTATAGTTTGCACGCTTTAAACATAATATATAAAATTACGAAAAAACTATTCGTGAAAATGCAAACAGTGTCTTAATTAATAAGACAATTTAAGACGATAAATATCCATTGAAACAACTACTTCCCGTGCAAATACACCTCCGGATATTGAATTATACAATGAAATATTTAAAATCTTATTTAATTTGATTTGTTACAACGATCTATTAAAGTATATGTAACGTTTAGGTCAAATTCTCTTCAAACCAACTAACAATACAATTTAAAATGAAAGGAGAGATAGCAACAAATTAGAAGTGAAAGGACTTAGATTAAAACTAATGTCTTAGGCCATCTATAGACGCGTTTCGAGATTTATCTCTCTTCAGTATAGCTTTGCTTATGACGTTTAAAAAAAAATTGGAATAAAATTAAAACAAACTTACTTGGAAAAAGTGTTGTGTGTGGAATGAACAGGTACACAAAAATGGAATGAGTGAAAATGATGGTCGGTATTTATAGGTAAAAAAGGGGATTATGTCATTAGCAGGTATGAAGAATGTGAGACCTTATTATTTACCTTACGGTACAGTTCAAACAAGATAAATTCAAATTCAAAACTCTTTGAATTCGAGAAAATAAGCTTACGCTTCTTATAGTTTGCACACTTTAAACATAATATATAAAATTACGAAAAAACTATTCGTGAAAATGCAAACAGTGTCTTAATTAATAAGACAATTTAAGACGATAAATATCCATTGAAACAACTACTTCCCGTGCAAGTAGTTGTTTCAATGGATATTTATCGTCTTAAATTGTCTTATTAATTAAGACACTGTTTGCATTTTCACGAATAGTTTTTTCCTAATTTTATATATTACTTTTTTTTAATCAAATTTGCTGATATTAAGCCAACAAAGACATAAAACAAATTAATCTTTTGTAAATATGTTAAATAAACTTGACTCAAGTTTTTATATCAAACTGAAATGATTTATGAGTTCAATTTGAAGCTTTAAACGAATGTTTCCCACTCCCAGTTTAGGCATGAAGTAAAATTTTAAGGCTTTTCTAAACTCAAAATTTTACTTCATGCGCCACGTGTATAAAACACTCAAATATTCTTAAGTTTGCAATATGCTACTAAAGCAGTATTCTACAGACGTATATTTTCAACCGCACTCAAGTCCCGTGTTTTTTACGCGTGGCGCGTGAAGTAAAATTTGCCCCAAAATGCCCCAAAATTTGGTTTGGTTGCTCCGCTTCGCTTGTGTATAGATTGGTGTGTTGATAAAGAGGTCTCAAAAATAGTTTATTCTATTCTCTCAAGTTTATAATAATCTAAGATCCTCCAACATTTGACAGCTTAATTTAATTACAAAAAAAAACTCTTATTTAAATTACATATTCACAAATTCATAATAAAAAATAGATTTTCATTAAATTTATTGAACGGATATTTGCGAAATATGTCTTCTGAATTGTGTTAGCATTAAAATTTCGAATTTCTTACTTTCATGAAACTTTTATCAATTAAATTTGACTTTACATCGTTTGGGGAGGACAATACAGAAATTGTTGATAAATTAGTTATTGATGAAACAGAATTATATATAAATTTATAGTGTAAAATCGTTCTTATTTTAATACAGGCATTGCTAGGTTAATTTTTGAAATACTGTTGGTATTGCAATTTCGTAATTTATTGATGTTTTTTTTTGTTTGTTGGTGAAAACATGTTGGTAAGATTTCCATCCTACTAACATGCTTATTTTCTTATGAAAAAACACGAAATTTACGCAAATCATTGGCATCTTGAAAATTTTTGAACCATCGACAGATTTCATCAAAATGGTGGGCAAATTTAAATTGATGGACATGGAGTTAACTCCAATAGTTGGTTTTAGGTACAAATTTTGCACTTATTTTTATGATTTCTCTGAATGACTTATTGTATGACATACTGTATTTTTTTCTTTTAAATATACATAATGTATACGATGTTAAGTTAGGCATTCGTGGATATTATATAAAAACGTGCAATATAAAATTTAGAACGACTGTTTTCACTCCCAGACTAAGCATGAAGTAAAATTTCGAGTTTAGAAAAGCCCCGCGTAGAAAATTTGTTGAGGGTCGCGCTAGCGACCCGAGACAAATTTTCACGGGGCTTTTCTAAACTCGAAATTTTACTTCATGCGCCACGCGTATAAAACGCTTAAATATTGTGCAGTTACAAATACACTGTAATTTTTTTATATGAGGAATAATCGAAATATACAAATAATAAAATATTTACAGTTTTCTTAATACATTTTCAAGTTAACTTAAATAATATAATATATAAAATTAACTTATTTAGTAATTTAATTAACAAAAACATGATAATGTTGCGTGTATGGATCAATGGCGCTTAATAGGTTAAGAAAAAGAAATAATATTCTATAAACTGATGAAAATGTATGCAGTAAATTTTAAGTAGACATATTCACACACGATTTTATAAAAATGACACGAATGCCTGAATTCGTGTCACTTCTATAAAATCGTTCACTCTGAAGCTTTTAACGAGTGTTTCCACTCCCTGGTTAAGCGTGAAGTAAAATTGCGAGTTTAGGAAAGCCTGAAATCCTGAAAATTTGGTTTGGTCGCGTATATTATATAAAAACGTGCAATATAAAATTTAGAACGATTATTTCCACTCCCAGGCTAAGCATGAAGTAAAAGTTCGAGTTTAGAAAATCCCCGCGTAGAAAATTTGTCGAGGGTCGCGCCAGCGACCCGAGACAAATTTTCACGGGGTTTTTCTACACTCAAAATTTTTCTTCATGCGCCACGCGTATAAAACAATGATATATTATAAAATTTGCTACTTACGTTGGAGTTAATTCACTTTACAATTAATGTTAATTTCGTCTAACCAAATCTTTCAAAATTCGCGCGATTGCAATTCGCTTTGGGATATGTAGGTATATGTAGTAAGAAAAAAATTAGGTGAATTACATATGATAATGATAACAAATATAAACACTGGTTTGTTTCACAAATCTTCTATTTACTTGACTTATCAACTACCATTACCACTCTTGATGCTGCTGTGAAAAGCAAAACTAGTCGAGTAAGTGTTTACATTTGTTATCCTCATTATTTCATGAAGGTATAAGTGAGAAAGTTATTCAAGAATTCAATATGGTTTATTATTTTTTAGAATTAATGTTAAAGTGTGTGCTTATTAAATTCATAAGAAATCAGTGATTTACAAGCCTGACGCATGAATTCAATATTTCGAGTTTAGAAAAGCCTAAAAATTTGAATTGGTCCAATCCAAATTTTCAAGCTTTTCTAAACTACTTCATGCTTAATCAAGGAGTTGAAAACACTTGTTTAACAAAAAAAACTATCAACCATTAGAACCGCAGATCCCCCAAACCAAACAATTTCGCGTTGTTTTGTTTTTAATTTCACGGCGCGTTAATTCGCGAAAATCCCGCTGCTTAAAATAACGGCAGTAAACAAACCCTGCCTAATTGTTTCCATAAATTCGCGAGGAGGAGAGGAGTTTCCGAAAATTAACACGACGTAATTAAAAAAGTGATGTTTTAATTTACTTTTATTTAATTACCGCTGCACCCCCAGGTCTCTCTTCGCGCGCAATTTTCTCGCGGGATAATTAATATTATTTACGCGCCGAATTAACACCCGCCTTTTATTAAAATTATTCCCTCATTCAAAAAGGAAAACGAACAAACAAAAAAATAATGCGGAAGAAGAATAAAAAGTCCGCGCGGCTAGGAATTAATTTTATTTTCGGTTCATTTATTTAATTGTGAGTTTAAATTGGACTTTTTTTTTAAATGGAAACGTATATACAAATTTTTGTTTCAAGATAACAGTTTTGAATTTATATCTTCTAAGTCTAATTTTTTTTTTAATTTTAATCCTATTTTGTATTAAGAATCGCTATTCTATTTAAAACAAAATTAATTTTAATATTGAAATTCTTGATAAATTTGTAATTAATTTCCAGGATTTCTGTAAAAAATAATTTTTCATAGAGACACGCTATAAAAATGTTTACTTTACCCTTTTAACGCCCATATGAAATAGAACTAATTCTTGAGACAAAAATTTGGTATCAAAATTTTGTCTTAAAAAATGTTATGAATCGAAATGTCTCTGAATTACACGATGCCAGCTTGGCTAAAAAAAACATCATACTAATGCTATGCGCATTAGGTAAACAGTGTTTTAATATGTATATACGGTGAGTCTCCAAAAGAAATGGTATTGTAATAGCAATAAAATGATGAATTTATTTAACCCATTAAGAGCCATTGATGCATCCACGCAACGTTATTAACTTTTTGTTAATTAAATTACTAAATAAGTTAATTTGATTTATTATAATATTTGACCTGACTTGAAAATGTATGAAGAAAAATGTAAATATTTTGTTACCTAAATATTTCGATTATTACTCATTTAAAAAAAATATATCTGAGTGTATTTCCAACTTCACAATATTTCAGTGTATTGTGCGCGTGGCGCATGAAGTAAAATTTCGAGGTTAGAAAAGCCTGAAAATTTGGTTTGGCCGCTCCGCTTCGCAGAACGACCAAACCAAATTTTCAGGCTTTTCTAAACTCGAAATTTTACTTCATGCTTAGTCTGGGAGTGGAATCACTCGTTCTAAACGTCATACTGCGCGTCTCTATATAAAATCGACGAATGCCTAAAATGTTAGAGCAAATATGTTATGTATATTAAAAAAAATATTTACAGTATGTAATGCAATAAATCATTCATAGTTTTCATAAAAAGAAGTGCATAATTTTACCTAAAATCAGCTTTTAGAGTTGTCTTTATAATCGCTCGGCCGTTAATGGGTTAATAAAATTTGAAATACAATATAAAATATTAATGATGGTAAACTAGAAATGGTTCACCGCATGGAATCGGTTACAGTGCCTTGATTAAACACAGTGACCTGAACTTTGGCATTTTTTTGGATTAGTTGTTAGTAATTCTGACACAAAATGTCGGACAAACAGCGGCGTAGCTAAGTTGGTCACAGCAATTTCGTCTAAAGGTTGTGCATTATGTTACTAACTCTAAAATCGCATCTTAAAAATTCGCAAAGGTAAATAGATTTAACCTAAACACGTTAATTTGAGTTTCTAACCATCATTTAAGGGAATAGCTCCCGCCCATAAATGACGCTTTGAGTGAAAGATGACAACACTTGCTTAACTTAACTTAACTTATTCTCTTGGTTAATATTGCCTCATCATGGCGGATGACAGGGAGTTATTATTTAAAATTTAAGGGAATAGCTCCCGCCCATAAATGACGCTTTGAGTGAAAGATGACAACACTTGCTTAACTTAACTTAACTTATTCTCTTCGTTAATATTGCCTCATCATGGCGGATGACAGGGAGTTATCGCCACTCAAGGTACGTCGATGGGCGTAACACATATGAACACATATGTGATACAAGGTATGACAGAATTGGAACTTTCCATGTTTTCTCCTACCGCTTTCCCCGCAGGCCCTAGTTCGTGCGAGATAGAACGATGACGTTGTATTTGGTTACGTTTTTGAGTCTATCATAACCTCTCTTTCCGGTTTCACTGTACTTTCATAGATAGATTGTTTAATATTTAGTGTTAAAAATAAGTGTTATTAAAATAAGACTTTGTGTTAGTGTTGAGTGTAATTAAAATAATAATTTGTGGTACGTGTAATTAAATTAAAAAAATATGTTGACGTTAATTGGGTTACACTAAAAATATATTTAAAACAAAAATTATTTATAAGAATTAATTATTTAAATTACTAATATCAAGTTTTTATAAATAACACAGATCTTAAAAACAGAATCTCTCAAATAGAATAATATGCAAAGAGGAGAACATTTTATAAATTGTAAATAAATAAGATTATTATGGCAGAAAGACCTCGGGTCGATAGCCTATGATATAAGAATACAAGATCGTATTATATTAAAGAATAATGTACATAAATTCCTTGAATATAAGACTATTAACACCCACTGAGCAAACACATTTAACCCATTATGTGCCATCGATGCATATACGCAACATTATTAATTTTATGTTAATTAAATTGCTGAATAACATGATTTGATTTATCATAATTTTTGACTTGACTTGACTTAAAAATGTATGAAGAAAAGCGTAAATATTTTGTTATTTAAATATCTTGATTAGTACTCAGTTAAATAAAATGTTTTCAGTATATTTCTAACTTACAATATTTCAATGTTTTATACGCGTGGCGCA
Source organism: Philonthus cognatus (assembly GCA_932526585.2). Taxonomy (NCBI): domain Eukaryota; kingdom Metazoa; phylum Arthropoda; class Insecta; order Coleoptera; family Staphylinidae; genus Philonthus; species Philonthus cognatus. The sequence goes on from OW052244.1 coordinate 11,952,511, forward strand.
TGAAGTAAAATTTCGAGTTTAGAAAAGCCCCGTGAAAATTTGTCTCGGGTCGCTGCGCGACCCTCGACAAATTTTCTACGCGGGGCTTTTCTAAACTCGAAATTTTACTTCATGCTTAGTCTGGGAGTGGAAATACACGTTCTAAACTTTATATTGCACGTTTTTATACAAAATCGACGAATGCCTTACATTTACAGCGTATACATTATTTATATTTAAAAGAAACATTCATACAATTTAATACAAAAAGTCATTTGTAGAACTCATATAAAGAAGTGTAGAATTTTACCTAAAATTCATTTTTAGAGTTAACTCTATAATTGCGCGGCCGTTAATGGGTTAAGTAACGTTTCATCAACATTAAAACAACATTTAATGTTATTACAATGTTGATAAAACGTTATTTGTTTGTTTTTTGGTCAGTGGGATGTTTTAAAAAATGATTTCCGTTTTCGCACTTTCTTTATATATGTATTTACATTATGCAGACAATTCTTCTTTAAAGTATAAGTATTCAAAATTCATCTTATTTTCTGTAAATCTTTAAATATTCCTTGTTTTTTTTTAAGTTTAATTTGAAGCTTAAAGCAAGTGTTTTCCACTCCCAGACTAAGCATGAAGTAAAATTTCGAGTTTAGAAAAGCCCCGTGAAAATTTGTCGAGGGTCGCGTAGCGACCCGAGACAAATTTTCTGGGCTTTTCTAAACTCGAAATTTTACTTCATGCGCCACGCGTATAAATCACTAAAATATTGTAAAATTTATATATATTCGAACTTCGCTTAAAATCTGTGTTTTATACCCGTGGCGCATAAAGTAAAAAATCGAGTTTAGAAAGGCCCAGAAAATGTTCACGGGGCTTTTCTAAAGTCGACATTTTTCTTCATGCTTAGTCTGGGAGTGAAAAACACTCGTTGAAAGCTTTAAATTAAACTCTTTTAAAAAACAAAGAATGTTAGAAAAATTACAGCTTATGCATGTTTACCTAAAAGAAAAATTCCCTGTATAATTGTGTTGTATAATAGAAACTACTGTCATAACTAAAAAAAGTAGTATGTTATACTAACAAAGACTTTACCTTTGTTCGTATAACATACTATTTTTTTATTTTATTTTATTAAATTGCTATTATTTTTACTCCTGGAATTTTTATATTGAAGTAAGTTAGAGTTGGCAGTGTCTTAAAGTTTATTGTAAATTAAAGCTGTGAATTAGAATTTACAAAATAGTTAAATATTTATATAAGTAAGCTATTTAAATAATTTAGTATTAAAAAGTATTTCAAACTACTAGTAACACTAAATATCCTTGTAGTTTTAGCTATAAATTAAACTCTTTTAAAAAAACAAAGAATGTTAGAAAATTTACAGCTTATGCATGTTTACCTAAAAGAAAAATTCCCTGTATAATTGTGTTGTATAATAGAAACTACTGTTATAACTAAAAAGTAGTATGTTATACTAACAAAGACTTTACCTTTGTTCGTATAACATACAATTTTTTTTATTTTATTTTATTAAATTGCTATTATTTTTACTCCTGGAATTTTTTAATTGAAGTAAGTTAGAGTTGGCAGTGTCTTAAAGTTTATTGTAAATTAAGGCTGTGAATTAGAATTTACAAAATAGTTAAATATTTATATAAGTAAGCTATTTAAATAATGTAGTATTAAAAAGTATGTCAAACTACTAGTAACACTAAATATCCTTGTAGTTTTATCTATAAATTAAACTCTTTTAAAAAACAAAAAATGTTAGAAAATTTACAGCTTATGTATGTTTACCTAAAAGAAAAATTCTCGGTATAATTGTCTTGTATAATAGAAACTACTGTCATAACTAAAAAAGTAGTATGTTATACTAACAAAGACTTTACCTTTGTTCGTATAACATACTATTTTTTTATTTTATTTTATTAAATTGCTATTATTTTTACACCTGGAATTTTTAAATTGAAGTAAGTTAGAGTTGGCAGTGCCTTAATGTTTATTGTAAATTAAGGCTGTGAATTAAAATTTACAAAATAGTTAAATATTTATATAAGTAAACTATTTAAATAATTTAGTATTAAAAAGTATGTCAAACTAATAGTAACACTAAATATCCTTGTAGTTTAATTGATTACATTGGTTATTAATTAAACGTTATTAACATTTTTATTTAAATATTAGAGTTCTCAGCTTTATCATAATTCGTTTTGTATAAACATCTATTTTGTCACTTCAATGCTAACTTATAAAATTCAAGGTCTTGTAATTTTGGCTGTTAATACTTAACACTGGAAATTTATATCATATTAAAATAAAAATAAATATTTATAAAGTACACATGGATAGCAATATTACGAAGAATTTAATGTGGAAATACATTATGTTGCTTATGCTATTTCCAAATCAAATTATTCTTTTATCTCAGATAATTTTTATATTAATAATATAATTTAATAGTAAGAATTAATATTCAGTTACTGTAATTACTTGTAATTATCTAAATCATAAAGTAATCACATTTAAATTCAGCGCGCATTTGTGACGTAAGCGATCTCCACCCCCACTCCAAAATCTTCGATTCGTTCGATTCTTCTTACCGTATACTCGACTGTCCTTGGTCGCCACTGTGTTTAATCAAGTCCCTGTAGAATCGGTTGGTTCAGTTGTTTACTGATAACGCTACTAGATGGCAGCATCGTCGGGACCTTTCATCATATACTTTTTGTTACAAAAACCAGTTGCTGCACGAATGGCAGTTTAAATATTTGTGTAAAGCTTTTAAAATCAAATAATTAAACGCTCTGTAAACACAAACGACAGGAAATAACATATATATTTCTGCCATTGAGGTTATGTTTGTATAAAAACTCACGTGAATCAAAGTGCGCATGATTTTATTTTAAAATGTGATGCAATTAGAAGATTTCGTACAAGAATTAAGTTTTTCTTGTGGTGTATGAGGGGATATTCCATTTACGGACGGACTGCAAGCCCAAAAAACACAACAAATGAACTAAAATAAACAACGCTAAACAAAAGAAACAAAACAAAACAAAAGAATTTAGTATTAATACATTTTCTGTATTGCGCAGTGTTAAAAAATTGGATCCAATGTTGTCTTAAGCATTAGTACCGTATCATATGGCTTTAGGAATGTACGTAGAATTTTCTCAAGAATCATCATCATAATATATTTAATTACGTAAATCACTGTTTACAAAAGAACATAACTACAATAGAAATTAACCCTTATTGTATTCAATACTTGTTCTGCCACTTTCTTGATGGAACCCGATTTTCACATTGGGTAAAGTTAAACACTTGTATTGTTCCATGTTTTTGTTTTCAGTTGCCTGACACGTGTTTCCATCCGTTACGATCATTTTAAAGTTAAATTAAAATTAGTTTTAACTTTGAAAATGATCGTAACGGATCGTAACACGTGTCAGACAACTAAATATAAACACATGGAACAATACAAGTGTTTAACTTTACTTAATGTGATAACCTTTATTGGTACAATAAAATGATATACACACCATTACACAAATTCAAATATATTTTTATTGTGCCAATAAACTTTAATTTTTTTTAACTGTAATATATCGTATGTTTAATAAAATGAAACCTCTAGAGTGCCATAGAAAATATTGCAGGTTGGTAACTCTGAAATTATACATTATAATTATTATGTCTGACGTTTTATATGTCAATTCCTAAAGCGTGTAGCCAACGTAAATTAAATAAAAAGATAAAATCATGGCACTCTGGAGGTTTTTCTTTATTGAACATACGATATAAATACAATTACAGCGAATGTAAATCGCATTGTTTCCTTTTTTTTCTCTCTCTCTCTTTCATCCCGTTTTAATTTCCATTAAGAAAACTGTTAAACTAAATGGAGCATTTGTTTAATGAGAAAAAATTTCGCAAGAGGCTTTGCGAGCACGGAATCAATCGGAGTCGGCTTACACGAAAGCACAATGCCTCCTCGACTCCGAAAAGAAAACTTTTAATGAGCCCCGACACTTTCGGCTACATTTAGGACCGCTTTCCGAACAATAATAAAAATCCCTACCCGCCGGTTTATGGAAAACTATTCGCCGAAGACAAAGAATCGACGAAACAAAAAAGGTGCATTTTTATGGGATTATTTATTTTTCAGGGCGCGCGATTTATGTCTGGACGAGTTTATTCGTATCTATAAGAAAATGCAATTTGGGTATTTTATATGTGAATATTGGAAATATGGGATTCCGTATGTATACAGGGAGTTTTTTTTTTCTAAGTATACATTTCCCGATTACAGTGCATCCTATAAATCATCAGGTATTCGTTGTTTTCTAGAAAGAGTTCAATTTAAAGCATTAAATGAGTGTGTTCCACTCCCAGATTAAGCATGAAGTAAAATTTAGAGTTTAGAAAAGCCTTAAAAATTTATTTGCTCGCGTATTTCGTATTTCGAATATTGATATTTTTTAAAAATTATGGTAAAGTATTTTTCATTGTATTTTTAACTCTACAATGTTTCTGAAAAAAAAGGCACCAATAATAAATTTATTGCATATGCGTGTTTTTTTTTTTTTTTTTTTTATGAAAATTGTAATAATGGGTAGATTTTAAAAAGTAGATTAATCTGGGTTGTGGAAGCAAAACATTCATTTTAATTATGTGGGCTGTATATGAAATTTAATATTTATGAAATTATTCTATTCGTTCGCCTCTCGTTGAAAAAAAAAGAAAACGACCCCATTCTAGTTGAAAAAAAATCTGCGCTTGGATACAAACAATGCCCACTTTGATACATAATGAAAACTGTTTGAAAAATATGTAAATAGACACTCCATTCCGTACGTTAACGAATTTCATTCTATTTTGTTTTAAATGCAAATATATATTTCTGTTTGCATAAATTGATTTGAAATGAGAGCAAATTGTTCGGATATTTCGTTACATTTGAATCATTTTTTTTTTCCTGTGGGACCATCTTCCTTGCGGATTCGGATGCACTGCAGCCTAGGTGGCTTATTGTACTACCCCATATTGTCTTACTCACGCAATTATTTCAAACTCGATCCCCTGCACTAGCTTGTGCAGGTCCTTCAGGGATTGCGTGTGAAAATCATTTGGTACCATTTGACTGTTTCCAAATATGAGCTATCTTTTGTTTTTCAGCGTATTGCAGCTACACAGAATGTGCATTGTTGTTTCCGGTGCCCTATTACAGAGCCGACAACTGGTGTCGCCGTTGTATAGACCGATTTTCCTTAGGTGCTCTTTAACAGTCATGCGGCCTGTTAGTAGTCCTATAGTTGTTTTTAGCTGTGCCCTACTTAGTGTCAGTGTTTCTGCAGCTTGGATAGAGTTAGGTCTATTTATAATGGCCTTACTGTGGTTAAGGTCTGGTCTGTTTACCCAGTATTAATTGTGTTTGTTGCGAATTCACTTTCTGACTTCTAGGCGACTCGACTTTTTTGTGATGCCCAAGACAGGTTCAGGTCCTATAAATGATATGGTAGCTCTCTGATTTGCTAGCTCGTCAGCTTTTTCATTTCCCTTGATACCTAAATGACCCGGTATCCAGACAAGTGTGACCTTGTTCTGTCTCGCCAGGTGATTAAGTATATCGAAGCAGTCTAACACCAGTTTGGATGAAGTCTTTTGGCTCTTTAGAGCCTTAAGTGCCGCTTGGCTATCGGACATAATATAGATTTGCCTGTCACGACAGTCCTTCTCTATGTTGGTTCTATTTAAAACCATTCGTATACCAGATCATGCTATGTTTTTAATGTCTTCCCTAAAGTCGTTCCATTTGTTTCGGTCTGGATTAGTGACTTTAAAGAGTGCATTTTCAAGATATATGACTGCCATATGGTCCGATCTCATCTGCAAGAGAGGTCCCCCTATCTCTGTCAAGAGTATTCTGTGTGGCGTGTCAACTCTTATGTTGACTGATGATAGCTGCAGCCTGTATAGTACCAAGGGTAGACAATGCTTATGGGAGAACTGGATTCCGAGTTTTCGAGGATAGAAAAGGAGAGACTGTGGTCGGGAAGTGGGTCCATCTACTTATGAATAGAGTAAACGTAGAAGTATTCTAGAGAAAACTGCTCCGGTTGCGTCTACACACACACACAAACGCGCTCGCTCTTATTTCGTCGTGTAATTTGATCCCGTCTACACCACTTGTACGATGATAAATTTGATGGCATTCAGAAAAAATAAACTGTTCCGAAACATTTCTTTTATTTTCAGATTTCCAGCGTGTTCAAAATTATGGACTTTGGGAATCAGATATATTTAAAAAGCTCCTAAATAAACCTAAAATTTAACTAAAAATCAAAAAATAAAATTCAATGAGTTTACATTAAAGAATTCATTTGATATTATTTTTATCTTGATTGTTTTTTTTTTCTTCATAAATTCAATTAAAACTTTGGTATGTACCAAATTTGGCAAATAATTTATATTATTGATTAGTTATACAGAGAGTTTTTTAAGTATAAATAACTCAATATACAGAATACACTGTACATTTTCCTGGGCTTTTCTAAACTCGAAATTTTACTTCATGCGCCCCGCGCACAAAACACTGATTTTACGTGAGGTTCAAATATACTTAAATTTCACAATATTTTAATGTTTTATACGCGTGGCGCATGAAGTAAAATTTCGAGTTTAGAAAAGCCCCGAAAATTTGTCTCGGGTCGCTGCGCGACTCGAGACAAATTTTCACGGGGCTTTTCTAAACTTGAAATTTTACTTCATGCTTAGTCTGGAAGAGGAAAACACTCGTTTAAAGCATCAAATTAATTCTTTTAAAAACACAACGACTATCTACAGATTTAAAGAAAATAAGGTGCATTTGAAATATGTATACTTTAACGGAAAACTTCCTGTATATGAACTGTGGTAGACGAATAATAAAATTTATTATCACCACAAAAAGTCTATTCGAAAATATTTCCATTATTTTGAGATTTCAAGCGTGTTCCAAATTATGAAATTCGGGAATATATTTTATAGAAACAAATTTACAATGATATTAACAATTTTAAAATATATTTTCAACGTTTTTAGTTATTTTATATATTTTTAATAAAAAAATTGTTAAAATTATTAGATTAATAGATTATTGTTTCAAATATTCATAATTTGTATAAATAAACAAAGTACTTTTACAATGAAAAAATGTAAAATATATTTCCAACATTTTTAGTTATTATATATATTTTTAATAAAAACGTGTTTAAAAATTAATCTGTAATCTGACTAAGAATAAAACCATTGAAATAATTGAATTAACCTGACATACAAAACATTGTAAACTGGAAATAGAGTATTCAATAATTTTTTCGTCGATTTTATATAAAAACGTGCAATATGAAGTTAAGAACGAGTGTATCCACTCCCAGACTAAGCATGAAGTAAAATTTCGAGTTTAGAAAAGCCTGAAAATTTGGCTCGGGCGCGTAGCGAAGCGGAGCGACCGAGCCAAATTAGGCTTTTCTAAACTCGAAATTTTACTTCATGCGCCACGCGTATAAAACATTGTAATATTTTGAAGTATTTATAATACACTTTAAATAACAAAATATTTAAATTTTTCTTGGTACATTTTCAATTTAGGTCAAATAATATAATATATCAAATAAACTTATTTAGTAACTTAATTATCAAAAAATAATAATGTTTCGTGTATGCATCAACGGCGCTTAATGGGTTAACAACTTCAAACGGTAATAATTCAAAAACTAAAAAAAAATGACTTAACTGCATTTTGCACTAACCCCTCTAATTAAAAAAGAAACCCTTATCGATCAGTAGATTTGATCTGATCAATAGGATTGATCTGATTAGTTAATAAAATGATAAGTTGATGTATTTGTTGTACTTTTTATCAAAAGTTAAATAGTTTTGTATTTTAAGTTTCTTGTACAAAATAAATAATACTTAATGAATTTTACAACGTCCACATATAATTTCATAAAATCTATTCTCTAATAACGCAGAAAATAAAATTGTAGAAGGAAACGCATGAATGAATGTAACACGCATCCTTAGCTCGTTAAAAGAAAAACAAAACGTGTTTTCAATATTGAAAAATCAACATCTGGAATATGATACAACGAGAAGCGCGGAATAGAGGGAGAAAAAAATTGTCTCTCTCTCACTCTCTCTCTGAGACTTGATTTCGCGACATCTGGAGTAAAATAGTCGTAACCGACCGACCGCAGGAAGCCAGACTGGTGTATATAGGCAGCCATATACACCAATTTGGCATCCAGCGCTCTGCTCCCATTCGCGTGTACCCAAAATTTATATGGGGACTGGCTAACTGGATATATATGAACTGTGATAGTACCAATCTTGCCTCCCCCACTATCAGAATATGAAATGGTGTGAGGTCTAGGAGCGTCCCCATGGCTGCAGTGGGCGTGTTTCTTATAGCCTCCGTTATGCTGACACAAGCAAGCCTTTGAATCCTGCTGAGGGTTTATATGGTTGTGTGTTTTGGACTTTAGGCCCCCACACCAATGCAGCATACATGATTGCGGGTTTGACCACTCTGGTATACAGCCAGTATACCATCCCTGGTCTGAGCCCCCATTGTTTGTCGTACGTTCGCCTAATTACCGCAAGGGTAATTTCTGATTTCGCTTGTACTACCTGATTTTTGAGATGTGCGAGGTCCAGGTAAGCTTGGAGTCAAAGATTACTCCTAAGTATTTCACCTCACCAGACATTTCTAGGTTAGCGCCATTTAGGGAGGTCCTAGGCCCCCCAGTTTCCTCCTGCGTGTAAATGGTACAAAGGTGGCCTTAGAGGTTGAGACTTTAAGTCCTTCTCTAGTGTTTATTAACAATAATGAAATAAAATAAATTGCTTGATATGCATTTTTATTATAAAATCAATCATACAATTAAAAAGCAAGAATTTACTTCAATTATTAATTAACATTTGTTCATACAAAAAAGTAAATTTATTATTTAAAAATTTCTTTTATTAAAATATCAAGTGAAATAGATTCTACCATAAAACTATATATCAAGTGTTTATTTCAATTATTAATTAACATTTGTTTTTACAAACAAAAACAAATGTATACATGTAAAAAAGTTATTAAATTATTCCATTCGTTCACTTCTCGTAGAAAAAAAAGTAACAACGCAATTCTAGTTTTCAAATAAAATCTGCGCTTGCATACAAACAATGCTCACTTTGATACATACGAGTGATGAAAACTATTTAAAAAAATATGTAAATAGACATTCCTTTCCGTGCGTTAACTAATTAAATTTTATTTTGTTCAAAATGCAAATATTTCTGTTTGTATAAATTGATTTAAAAATGAAAGCAAATTGTTCGTAAATTTCGTTACATTTTAATCATTTTATTATCATTAATGGAATAAAATAAATTGATTGATATTTATTTTTATTATAAAATCAATCATACAAATAGAAGTCAAGTGTTTAATTCGCTTAATAACCAACATTTGTTTATACAAAAAATATATTTATATATCCAAATTCCTTACAATATTGGAAATGTTTTTAGTTAATTGTTTTGTTTATAAGCAAAAAATTATTGTTTTACATATTAAATAAATTACATTCAAAGCGTTATTTATTACAGAAATAACATTATACACTTATTATATAGAATTTTTTTCTTTTCAGTAATAATAATAATAGAATTTATTTCTCAATACAAATCACATAAATGTTAAATTGCAAGGCCGTAGATATAGGAAAAATGTAAAATTTTTGTAAAAACAATATTTTTACCATTAACCCCTCCCTAAATTTTTATTTTTTCTGGCTAATTCCTTGTTACATTGTATACATATGCATACGCTGTAAATTATCCAATAACATTTGTTGTTTTTTAAAAGAGTTCAATTGAAGCTTAAACGAGTGTTTTCCACCCCCAGGATAAGCATAAAGTAAAATTTCGAGTTTAGAAAAGCCTTAAATCCAAACTAAATTTTCAGGCTTTTCTAAACTCGAAATTTTACTTCATGCGCCACGCGTATTAATCATTGATTTAATGTAAAGTTCACAATATGCTGCTAAAGCAGTATGCTAAAGACGTATATTTTAAACTTCACATAAAACCAGTGTTATATACGCGTGGCGCGTGAAGTAAAACGTCTAACTTAGAAATGCCTGAAATAGTTGTAAGTGAAGTTCAAAATGTGTCTTTAACATACAGCTTTAGTAGCATATTATGAACTTCACATGAAATCAGTGTTTTATACGCGTGGCGCATAAAATAAAATTTCGAGTTTAGAAAAGCCTGAAAATTTCGTTTGGCCGCTCCGCTCTTCGCGCTACGCGACTAAACCTAATTTTTAGGCTTTTCTAAACTCGAAATTTTACTTCATGCTTAGTCTGGGAGTGGCAAACACTCGGTAGAAGCTTCGAATTGAACTCTTTTAAAAAACAGCACATATTGTTGGATAATTTAAAGCGTATGCATATGTATACAATGTAACATTTTAGGCTCTAAATTCTAAATTTTACTTCATGCTTAGTCTTAAAACAAAACTCTTAAAAAAAACAATGAATACCTAACAATTTACAGCATACACGATGTAATTGGGACATGTATACTTAAAAGAAAAACTCGCTGTATATAAATATGAAAGTTGATAAGTAAAAGTATGCACGAACTTTTTTTTTAAATTCTATTGATCTATCCAGCGCCCTCTGCGAACGCGCGCCTGAAACACAACCTACTTATTGATTTTGTATTCATACTGCACACTCTTTAGTGCAGATACCTGATGATTCAGCACTTTAGTTTTCCACCGCTAGGGTGTGCTACTAAACACAGATTTCCCAAATTAGATTGCTTCGTATTATTGACTTTTTATAGCGCACTCTCCAGTGCACATACCTGTATCTGAGGTTTCAGTATTCCACCGCTAGGTTGCGCTCGAGGAGAGAGATTGCTTCATATCTCGCTTGTAGCGCACTGATTTAACTTTAATTTTCCACCGGTAGAGGGAGTTTCCAGACTTAGCGCTTATCTGTGGTTTTAGCATCAGTTTTCCACATCTAAAGCGAGTTTTCCGGATTAGATTGCAATGTTTTTCATTTGTAGCACCTCTCTGTGGTTTCAGCTTTATTTTTCCACAGCTAGAGCAAGTTTTCGCGATTTTATTACATTGTTTTTCGCTTGTACTACCTATTTGTAGTTTTAGCTTCAGTTTTCCACCGTTAGAACATGTTTTCCGGATTAGATCGCGCCGTGTCTCGTCTGTAGCGCATATTTGTAGTTTTAGCTTCAGTTTTTCATCACTAGAGCGAGCTTTTCGGATTGGATTGCATCGTTTTTTCGACCGTAGCGCCTATCTATGCTTTCAGCTTCAGTTTTTCACCGCTAGAGCGAGTTTTCCGGATTCGATCGTATTGTTTTTTCCTCGTAGAACCTATCTGTGGTTTCAGCTTTAGTTTTCCACCGCTAGAGCGAGTTTTCCGGTTACTCTAGTGCGCACAGCAACCGAGTTATTGATTTTGTAGCGCGCTGCGCACTCTCCAGTGCACATAAACAAGATCCAGTTTGTTTCAGTTTTCCGCCGCTAGAATATGCTGGTTGTTGTATTTTCCGGATAAGATTGCTTTATTTTATTCACAGTTTCCTGCAGTGAAAGTTTCTACCACTAGAGTTTACATTAAAAAAAAAAAATATTGTTGAAATTTATCGCTAAATTATAGCAGTACTTGTAGAGTGTAAAAAGAATTCATTTTCAGTTTTTTGCTGCTAGAGTGCGCTGGTTGTTGTATATTCCGGATTAGATTGCCTTATTTTTTTCACAGTTTCCTGCAGTAAAAGATTCCAATAATAGAATTTACATTTTGAAAAACAGTGTAGTTGAGTTTCACCGCTGAAGTATAGCATAGTACTAGAGTGTAAAACGAACTTAGTTTGAGTTTTAGTTTCAATTTCAGTTTTATGCTGCTACAGTGTATTTGTTGTTGTATTTTCCGGAATAGATTGCTTTATTTTATTTATAGTTTGCTCCAGTGAAAGTTTCCAGCACTAGAGTTTAGATTTTCAAAAAAAATGTTTATTTCACAGCAAAAGTGTGGGAGTATTTGTTAAGAGTGTAGATAGAATTCAGTTTCAGTTTCATTGTTCTGCCACTAGAGTGTGCTGGTTTTTGTATTTTCCGGATTAGATTGCCTTATATTATACACAGTTCCTTGCAGTGGAAGTTGAACCCCCTATCCCTTTCTCTTGCTACGGCCGTGCCTAGAGTGTAGCAGTAATTATATTATTGAAACTATGAAAATTACGTGATAATTTTCACTACTGGAGCGCAGATTTCTATTACTTGGAAAATTAAGCGTAGATAGTTTTCCCAGCTAGAAACCAGAAACCTAACAGTAAAAATGAACATCATGCACTTCTCAATGGCTGGAAAAACTTAATTTTCCAGGCATTGAAAGCACATTATGTCCATTTTCATTGCTAGGTTTCTTGTTTCTGGATTTAATAGGATTGGTGTGTTCTATTAGATAATAAAATAAGATTATTCTTGTTCAGAAAACCTGTTTTTATTAACAGTGGGAATACAAATGTTCATAATTTTCACCGCTAGAGTATGTCTGCATTAATTTTCCACGAATTTTCTTGTGTGAATTAATATGTTCAGTTTTACAGTAAGGGAATCATAAATCTATGAGTTCGGTTTTGACGATATTTTCTATTTAAAAATGATCGTCTTTAAGACCGAGAATAATTCTACCGACCGTACGTGACGTAACAAAGGAATCCTCGTGTACCCAAAACGGGGGATGCAGTTCACCCCCTGTAGGGCGGCTAATCGATTTGTTTAAGGCACCCGCGCGAAAGTGAAGTTCTTCGAAAAGAGAAATCCAACGGCATTTGAGTTTTCGTCCGGTCCCTTTTTCGAGTGATCAGACGAGGTACCTGGAAATCATCAACCTCTGAAGTGACATTTTTGCGCCTGTGTGAAGATTTCGTCCTCACCATCTGACAGACATTTTCACTTATTTTGTAAATAGTTTTTTAAGTTAGTATTAAGAACGAACTTTTACAAATCACTTCACTATATGAATTTAAGGAAGTTCACGATGCATTATTTCTGGTCGTAATAATAAGTGACCCTTACAAAGAAACCCCTTTCCTAATAGAAAAATCAACATACCGCTTTTCCTTCGTAAACCATACACTATGAATGATTAATAAATTTCAATGGCTACAAAACAGTGGCCTGTATAATCTTGTTATTGACGATGCCACGATAGAGCAATATATAGAGATATATTGCTCTATCGTGGCATCGTCAATGACAAGATTATACAGGCCACTGTTTTGTTCACAAATGAGTATAACTCTGATAATTTCCACAGCTACCAGTAATGAGATTTATACAGCTTTGAAAATTACGTGATTATTTTCACTACTAGAGTGCAGATTTCCCTTACTTGGAAAATACAGTGCTAAGGAATACTAAATGTTTACTATATGAAGTCAATATGTAACAGCAATCAATTAATTTCGATAGCTTTCCCATCAAATGCTCTATAAAGGCATCGTCAATGAAAAGATTACACAACGTGTACATGCAGGCCACTGTCTTGTCCAGGAGCGATCAGAACTGTTTGTGAAACCATAAAACATTTATCAACATTGAATTTGTGTTCGTTATCCCGGTCCGGATACCCACAGACGTATTTCGGACTGCAAGGTTCTCGACAGTGTAGTCCCGACTCAGTGCTGAAGAATATTGAACATTTCTGACTATATCAAGTGACCAAACCAAATTTTCAGGCTATTCCAAACTCAAAATTTTAATTTATGAGCCACGCGTTTAAAATAGTGATTTGAAGTAAAGTTCAAAATATTCTACTTAAGTTTGATCTCATATTAATAAATATGACAAACGTTTATTTTGCGAAAATTCTGTTCATAACACATTTACAGTTCTTAGCTGAACAAAATGGAATGTGTTCCTTCTTTTTTTATGATTTGCTTAGAAATACAGCATACGCGTGCATACAATTTACTCCTGTAGGAAAGAGTTGAAATTACATTTCAGGTTCATTGCTCAAGTATGTTAGATCGTTTATCATCTGAAACTTGAAACATACCGATGTCGAGTACATTTGCAAAGCGTTTCCGCCTGCGCTCAATCATTATTCAAAATATTCTAGCGGGAATTGCCTGCTTGTTTATTGATTTCACGCGAAGCGGAGCGTCCAAACCAAATTTTCAGGCTTTACAAAACTCGAATTTTTACTTCATGCCTAATTTCATGGAAACACTCGTTAGCAGTTTACAATCGGGCACTTTTCAAAAACAACGAATCTCTAAAAATATTAGAGCACACATCGGGATATGTATACTTAAAAGAAATATTCCGTATATAAGAAAAATCCCCGAGTGATAAATTAGAAGTTAGATCAAGCGTCAATGATTTGTTTCTTGTAATCGATTGTTTTTAAATCTATGACAATTCTTAAGACGATGATTAACCCTGGAGGACTCGCGCAATGAGCATTTTTCTCACACTTATTCTAATATTGCAATATCTCAGATTACGTTTTTTATTGAAATTTGTATTATTTTGTTATTAGGTACGTTAAACTATTTGTTGCAACTTATTAAAAATGTATTTGCTAGGCGTAAAACTTTAAATAATTTAGGTTAAGAAAAATGCTCACGTGAGAGTTCTCGAATCATCTAGATGCCAGTCCTCCAGGGTTAATAGATAGTTACGCCATCTAATGCTCTATATTCCCAATCACAGCATTACACAAAGTGTACATACAGGCCACTGTTTCGTCCAAGAACGAGCAGAACTCTATTTCTATTTCTTATAATCAATTAATTATAATTTTGATTTTAATATTTAAACATATCTGTTTGAAAGAGCATTAATTCCCAACACCTCATCGTTTGATCCGAAGCTTAAATCACAAAAGTTACACAAACAACAAACAAACACATTCCATTAATTTCCATGTGAAAACGTGTCAGCAAGTGCCGCCAATGCGCGCGGATTTATCAACACACCCCCCTAGGACGTGTCCGGATTAAGGGCGATATAAATCCACCCCTTTCTCATCATGAAACGTGAAATTGGTTATTGTTTTAGTATTATTTTTCCAACGCAAAAGCAAATACAAATCGAATCGTGGGTGGTTGAAATATCAAAGATCATTTTTTTATTATTTTTAAAGTAAAGCAAATGTGGAAACTAGGTTTAGGTGTTACACATTTATGTAGCAACATTACTATACCTTATTAATATAAAAGTAAGACCAATCAATACCAAATCGGCAATACATCATTTAAAACACAATCAATTGGGATTAAACAACATTCAATTGGAAATAATGATTTTAATTTGGAACTGAACAAATATAATTTAAAAAATAACCAGATTGGATAATTTAATAACAGAAAACAATATTAATTTAACATATAACGTATCTTTTGAATTTAGAGTCGGTATTAGGAATGTATTTTTTAATGTGAGCGATTTTTCACAACGTTGAAGTTCAATTTGAAGCTTTAAACGAGTGTTTTCCACTCCCAGACTAAGCATGAAGTAAAATTTCGAGTTTAGAAAAGCCCCGTGAAAATTTGTCGCGGGTCGCGCAGCGACCCGAGACAAATTTTCTGGGCTTTTCTAAACTCGAAATTTTACTTCATGCGCCACGCATATAAAACACTAATTTCAAGTGAGGTTCAAATAAACATACATTTTACAATATTTTAGTGTTTATACGCGTGGCGCATGAAGTAAAATTTCGAGTTTAGAAAAGCCCAGAAAATTTGTCTCGGGTCGCTGCGCGACCCTCGACAAATTTTCACGGGGCTTTTCTAAACTCGAAATTTTACTTCATGCTTAGTCTGGGAGTGGAAATACGCATTATAAGTTTCAAATTGAACTCATTTAAAAACACAACGAATATCTAAAGATTTAAAAAATCAAGCTGAATTTGGAATGCGTATACTTTAAACAAAAACTCCCTGTACAAGGATCAAAACTGAGCCGAGACAATTTTTCTGGGCTTTTCTAAACTCGAAATTTTACTTCATACTTAGTCTGTGAGTGAAAACATTCGTTTAAACCTTTAAATTGTACAAAAAACAAGGAATGTCGGAAAATTTAATAAATAAATAGCAGACAAAAAATCTCTAGTAAGACGATATATTTTGTCACATAAAAGTAGCAGAAAATATCCCTGAAAAACATGATTGCACTGCTTAAAATAAATGTTTTATCTCCCTCCTTTCTCAATTTCTATTGTAAGTATAGTTTTTGAATAGGATGTTCTAGGTGGATAAAGTCTAAACTCGAAATATTGGATTTGAATCCATTAGTCAAATTTGGCTGGCACAGACTTATATTACTGTCACGATTGACATATGTCAAATCCATAAATTTCAAAAACGATATATCAAAGACCAAAACTGTCGAAAATATAAATAAGTGATGAAAAGTCAAGAAATGTTGAGTCATGAAATTTAAAAAAAAGAAATTAGCGAAAATGGTAAAGAAGTCGAAAGTGTTAAACAGTGATGATATGCCGAGGAATGTTGAAATTTTCAAAAATTTTAAATATACTGTGTGTCCCACGAAAAAGGACCTAAGCTGTAACAGCTTTATTTTTTAAAAATTAAACAAAAACATATATTATAAAATCGGGTTTTAATTGCTACAATCTGCCTATAACAGTTATTTTCAAAAGGCGGCCTTATCTTATCATAATGACGTCATCCGCCATGTTTTTAAATGGCATCAAAAATATGTTGTTATTACTTTTTTTATAGATTTTTCTGATCTTTTTATCGATGTAATTATTTCATAGGCTTGCATTATATTTTCTTTGAGGAAAATATAAAAAACAGAACAAACAAAAGTTGGCTATGGATTTTTTTTAATGAAAAAGTGATGAAATGTCAAACTATTTCGAAATTTGCGAAAATTGTATAGAAAGTCGAAAAGTGAAGATATGTTGAAAATTGCAATAATTGTAAAAAAAGACGAAAATCTCAATGTCAAACGAATGTTTTTTTGCGAAAATTATGAAAAATGTCTTAAACTGATGAAATGTCGAAAAATAGTGAAATATTCGAGAATTGTTACAAAAGTCAACAATGTCCTTAACCAATAACATTTTAAACAAATTAAAGCAATTAAAAATATCGTATTGAAATTGTTACTTATTAATTTTAGATATAATAATAATAATAATAAATCATTTATTGACCAATTAAACATAAATATACATGTTTTCAAAATTAATATATACAGTAATATTAATATAGTTGAATGTAAAATGTCATTTTTGTCACAGAGCGACATTATTGACAATTTAATTAAAATGTTAAATTATCAAAACATGTTCGCTTTAGGCATCCCATCCTTTTTACCAATTATATTTTAAATGAAATAATAGACCACAAGTTAGGTAGGCAAACATCTATGAATATTAGGTAATCAATTTATTCAACATAACATTTAATGAAATAATAACCTAATTATTAAAGCAGATAATAATCGTACTCGCGAGTACAATAAATTGTTTTTAAAAGTGATCAGTGTTTTAATTTAAGTCATACAAATTTTATTTTTGATTTTAATGTGTTATTTTTTGTAATTAGATGTAAATAATTATACATGTTTTTGTAATTTATATATTGGACGTACTTTGCTAAAGCGACGGTTGTACCCATACCTTATTATTACTTTTATATTGTAAATAAATATTATTAATAATAATTCATGAATCATGCTGAGAAGAGCCGCGCGTATTGGCTCAAAGAGCCGCGGACTGCCGACCATGGCAACAATCATGTTTATGGTGTCAAAACGAATTTTCGAAAAGTTTATGATTAGGGGTCAAATTCACCATTATTACAATTCATTCCGTGTTGGGCATGCCCCGCCCTAAAAAGCCGCGCTGAGCGCGTAAAGATTTGGTATTTCTAACATCTTGTCAGATTTCCGCCATCTATTATGAATTTTGTATTAATTCCTTGATTTTGTAAAATTTGCCAAAAATACATTTCTCAACGGATTTTGGTGCGGTCTTATAACAATTGAGCTAACTACATAAACTTGTACTCCTATTACACACGCGACCGTTTTTATAATACAAAACCCACAACAACTTAAAGGTTAACCAATGAACGGCCGAGCAATTATAGACTTAACTCAAAAAGTTGATTTCAAGTCAAATACTGCACTTCTTTTTATGAATTCTATGAATGACTTATTGAATTACATACAGAGAATTCTTCTTTTAAATATGCATAATGTAATGATTTTATAAATGCGTTCAATTTAATGTTTCGAACGACTGTTTTCACTCCTAGATTAAGCATGAAGTAAAATTTCGAGTTTAGAAAAGCCTGAAAATTTGGTTTGGTTGCGTAGCGCGAAGCGACCAAACGAAATTTTCAGGCTTTTCTAAACTCGAAATTTTATTTCATGCGCCACGCGTATAAAACACTGAAATATTGTTAAGCTAGAAATGCACCGAAAACTTTTTTTTTAATGAGTAATATTCGAAATATTTAAATAATAAAATATTTACATTTTTGCTTACATATTCTTAAGTCGGGTAAAATAATACAATGTAGATTGAAATACTTCTATTCGATAGCCATTTTGTGAATATTGTTTGATTTTTTTCTAATACAATTTTCATTTCATTTTTATTATTTAATTGTACATATTCTGTATACAAAATTTAACGAATTTAATACATTGTATTAACTAACTAAACATTTTTAGTTTAGTTAGTTAATACAATGTACTAAATTTATTTATTTAATAATTAATTAACAAAAAAAAGTATAATGGAACATTATAAATGTTTTTTTAATTAATTATTATGTTACTAAATAAGGTAATTTAATACATTATATTATTTTACCCTCTCAAGTCGGGTAAAATAATATAATAATATAACGTATGAAGAAAAATGTAAATATTTTAATAGGTAAAAACTACTAATTATAATATGGTGAATGCGCCGGGATACCCCAGCAAAGAAAAACTGTGCATTGCTACAATTAAAATGAACATTAATAAAATAATCATATTTTTGATTACAACTTTATTAATATATATTGTTTTAAATTAATTAAAACGAACACACGTGGGAAAACATGCAGCGCAGCGCGTTTAACTCGATCCAAAGCGATTTCAGTGCATACTCTCCAAAGAGGATACTCTTGGCTCTTTAATATTAAATACACAATAGACCCACACACCAGTTAGTGCATGTACTTAGCTAGTGGTTGATACCCCTTAATCCCTCCCTGTAAATATAAACAAGAGAACCACGTTAATGTATATTTAAGTGCCGCACTGAATATGCACGTACAATAGCCAATTTCAGCCGAAATTGTTTATGAAATAAAGATTAATATAGAATCGGATTAAAATTTTAAGTTTGTTTCTTATTGTTATGTTACAATTCTTATAAATTCAATGTTTTTATTAAAGTGCGCAACATTATTCGAACGAGTGTTGTCCACTCCCAGGTTAAGCATGAAGTAAATATTTCGAGTTTAGAAAAGCCTGAAAATTTGTATTGTACGCTTCGCGAAGCGGGGCGACCAATCCAACACTGACTTATTCTATAGCTCAAGAACACGTTCATTTTTTACATTAATAGAAAACCAGATCAAAAAAGGTGTCAACATTTCGAGTTAATTTATAATGAAGTGAAAAAAGTGTTTTAATTATTATTTATATTCAACTCTTTACATAACATAATTGAAATATTTTATGTTAATAAGATTAATTACATATTTTTGCGTTAATAAATCACAATTTCAAATGTTCTCATCGTTCGTAAGGACACACAAAAATTAAATAATACTGGTATTAAATTAAATTTATATGTACAGAATGCAGATTTTTTTTGAAACTTTCCGAGTTGTTCTTTTTTAGTTAATCAACTTATTGGAGGCTGATACTATACCATGTAAACAATGTTTAAATAAAATAATTGTGTTTTCAAGAAGTACTATTCACTAATTAAGTTAATCGACGGGTGTAAATGGGGATTAGTGTTTTAATTATTTACAAATGAAAAATGATTTTAACATTGTTTGTATAACTGAGACTTTATTAAGTGACTACAGTTTCTACAACTTTAACTTGTCATTTTCAAACTCAAAGTGATTTAAACTAACAATTGAAACTATAATCACTCAATAAAGTCTCAGTTATACAAACAAAAGAAAAGTCGTGCTTCATTTGTGAATTATGATGTATAATGGAAGTAGAAGCCTTCACCGTTAACAGTTTTAATTATTGTATAGTTGAGGCTGTTAGATGTTAACACTTCATAATATCACTTTAATAAAACACTTTATTTGTTTAGGTTTCAAAATGATATTTATTGTACTACAACAATTGTTTCACCACACTGTGGCTTCAATTGTTGTAGTACAATAAATATAATTTTGAAACCTAAACAAACCAAGTGTTTTATTAATGTGGTTTTAATTATTATTTATATTCACCTCTTCACGTAACACAAATAAGATACAATCTGTTAGTCAGATTAATTTCCTATTTTTTGAGTTAATAAATCACGATTTAAAATGTTGGTGTCTTTTATAATGACACACAAAAATAAAATATTTCTGGTAATAAATTGAATTTATCTCTACAGAATGCAGATTTTCTTCAGTTAATTCACTTATTTTTAATACGAAAACCGGTGGCGTTTGGTGGCGTCAGGTAATTGACAGATTGACTTGATTCCCGGATTTTTCACGAAACGCCCTCCCCCGCTTTTTCCCCTCTGCACTGAATTATCAATATTTGGAGCGGATATAATGGGATTAGCTGGATGCTCCGCTGGCTTTCAGTTTTCAGCTGGAAGGAAAACGCTGGCATTGCACACTGCAGTTCTCCTTTATTCCTTACAAAATATCTGATTAACAATACGAGCAAAAAGTAACTTCACTGTGAGGAGAAAAATAAAAATTTCACAAAAGAAAGTACGTAAAAAATTATAATTTTATATATAATAAATATTTCATCCTAGTAAAAATCGAGCCGCCGGTTAAAATGTATGGGTATAGTAGTATTCGTTATTTAACGATGATAGCACTTGTACTATATTTCATTCGCGTTAAGGTTAATGTTAGGGAAACATAGAGCTTATTTGACCTTGATTGCTGATTAGCCGAAATTCGAGGGAAACTCACAAAGCCGATAAATAGATAATTCGTTCTATTCCCCACTCACTCTCACGTATAGTGGAAAATGAATTGTCACTGTGTTTTTAAATTTTTGGTTATTATGTCCAATAACATAAAACTAATAACTGTTAATGACTGTTTCTTCTGCTAAAAATCAACAAGGAAAAATAACTTAGGATGGGTAGAAGCTAATGGCTCTCGGCATTTTTTAAAAGTACAAGTATGTGGTAAACTGAAAAGTGAAGCTATAAATCTTGCGGCTGCTAATGAAAGAATATCAATTTCATCCATGTTTAAATTTATTGCCATAATGGAATCAACATGGAAGTTGAATCATAGCCGAAGAAGCAAGTACGTCGTGATACTTTTTCAAAGATGAGTGAATGTGAAGAAAAGTTATTAAAGAATCATTTTATAATAAAGAATTTTTCTGTTGCCTTTCACTTTATATCGCATATGAATCCCTTTATCTTAAATATATTTCCCATTTATCAAATACATTTCCCTATATACCACTACATTTCCCTATATGTCAAAACCCTATCACAGTTTGTCTATTACATTTCACTTCTTAGCAAAATGGACGTAGTTCGTCAAAAAGTGTATCTTAGCAATTATCTAAGAGGACTCCTTATCCTGATATTGGATGCTGGCGTAAGTAATGTTACATACAGTGAATTTTTCTTTTATGTAAACACATGCGTAAGGTGTATATTTTCCGTTTTTTTAAAAAAGCTCAATTTGAAGCTTATACGAAGCTTCCACTCCCAGACTAAGCATGAAGTAAAATTTCGAGTTTAGAAGAGACCCGTGATTTGTCTCGGGTCGCGCAGCGACCCGAGACAAATTTTCTGGACTTTTATAAACTCGAAATTTTATTTCATGCGCCACGCGTATAAAACATAGATTTCAAGTGAAGTTCGAATATAAAAAAATACAATATTTAGTGTTTTATACGCATGGCGCATGAAGTAAAATTTCGAGTTTAGAAAAGCCCAGAAAATTTGTCTCGGGTCGCTGCGCGACCCTCGACAAATTTTCACAGGGCTTTTCTAAACTCGAAATTTTACTTCATGCTTAGTCTGGGAGTGGAAAACACTGGTTTAAAGCTTCAAACTAAACTTAAAAAAAACAAAGTATACTTAAAGATTTACAGAAAATAGGCTGAATTTGAAATACGTATACTTAAAAGAAAAAATCCCCGTATGTATAAATAGAAATAAAATATTTTTAGAAGAAAGTTATTGTTACTGCAAAAATGTTTATCAAAAATATATTTTTGTATATAGTGAAACTTATGTCGTAAATCGGGAAATCTTTTGGCATATATTTGACAAGGTGAAAGATATTTGGGATATAGTAAATCTCATTTTATCAATAGTGAAATGCAATGGAAAAACCCTGTAAGTTATATAATTTCAAAAATAATAAAGTTCTTTATTAATATTGTAATAAGGAGTCATATGATATTCAAAGAAACCATTAACCATAAATACTGTTGCTTAACGAATTAATTTGAATACTTATCCTTTAAAAATAAAAATGAATTTTAGTCTAACCGATTTCAGGTCAACGTGCGTTTCCCCCAAATTTTATATTCCGCGCCCAAAAATCACCAGATTCTGCCATTTTAGCCGCATAAACCAGACTTCTCGTTACAATAATCTTAAAATGAATGTAGTATAGAGCAGAGGCTCTCAACCTATATCAGCAGGCGACAACAAAATTCAAAATATGTAAACTTAAAGTTTGCATAAAGCATAAATATCTTATAAAAATTGAAATAACTTTTGCGTTTGCTCCTCAATAATTAAGATGTTACAGAAACTGATTTTAATCTACAACTTTATTTTATCATCCAAAATTATTTAATGCCATTTTAATGGTTCGATGGCTAACGCCATCTTATCCTCCATAGTGGGATCGTCAATGATACGAATGCACAAGTGCATATACAGGTCACTGTTTCGTCCACGAACGAGCTAATGTTATTTTGTTACTAAGCTACTACATCTTTTTGTCTATCCATGGACAACTATAAAAATATTAAAGTAAATACAATATCGAAAATACCCACATTATTAAACGGAAACTGCCACACTACAAATTAGAATCAGGGTGTTTTATTTTGATAAGCTATTTATGCTTAATATAAACGTATACCTGCAAATTAAATTAAGAAATCAACGAAAAGAACTAAAACTTATATCAGACCTATAAAACAAAACGCAGGACCCAAATTTAAAAAAAAACTTAGGAATAGTTATAGATTAAACTACAAACGGGCAATTACAACAAGTAAAATGGAGGCAAACAATGATTACATAAAATACCATAACCATTTACCGAAAGCTATGTAGGCCGTAATTAATGATAAAAGACCCTCAAAAGTAAGCCACACATCTTCCACAATTTGTGCGGAAGAATTTAACAGATTTTTTTCAACTATTGCCGATAAAATTGTCAATTCTTTACCTGAATCAAATCTAGATCCTATATATTTAATGTGTACAAACGCTACCAAGTGCAACCAATATTTCAAATTTACTAAAGTGTCTCCACTAATTGTCAGAGAGATCATAAAGTCACCAAACATGACCAATAGTAGAGATATATACGGCCTCAGCTCTAATATTATAAAATCAGTAGCAGACACTGTACTTTCACCTCTAACTAAGGTTATTAATATATGTATCCGAGAAAACATATTCCCAGAAGCCTTAAGAAGAGCGTTAGTTCTTCTAATTCACAAATCAGGCGCTGTTGTGGATACAAATAACTATCGCCCCATTTCATTACTACCAATTTTTCGAAAAAAAAAAAGAAAAAATTCAGCTAATTAACTTCTTCGAAGATAACAACTTATTAACCAATGAGCAATTTGGTTTCAGAAAAGGAAAGTCTACAACTGACGCCATAATTGCATTTGTTGAAATGGCAATAGACTGTTTCGAGGGGCATTTAGTCTTCGTTGCGAACTTTTTAGATTTATCCAAGGCATTCGATTGTGTGTCTCACCAAATCATGCTTCGAAAGCTATACTTCTACAATGTGGATCCTAACAGCTGCCGGTTAATTTTATCATTCCTCTCAGACAGAACGCAATGTGTCTCGTCTAATGGTAAATTATCAAATCCTTTGCCATTGAAGCATGTCGTTCCGCAAGGGTCAATCTTAGGACCCCTACTATTCCTAATATATATAAACGATTTACTAGATACAAATAATTCTATAAAAACAGTTTTATATGCAGATGATACCCCATTAATTGTGTGAATCAATGTAGTATCATCTGCATACAAAACTGTTTTTGAATATCCTTGATCAGTTTTAAGAATATTTTTGCATCGAGTTTCTTTACGGAACTAGGGAGCACATTCATGAATTTGACTGCATGATACCTTGTGCCAGTTTGGAATTTTTTTAATCTATGTGGTTTTATTTTTAAGTTTGATTTAAATCTAGTTTCATAGCAGTGACTATTCGACTCTACATCGTTATCGATTATGTTCTTCCTTACATGACTGAGACAGTGCAGTACGAATAAGAATGGTAAAGTAAATATTTTATGCTCAATGAAGGCTTGCCGATAATCTTGATTAAAACCAATTCCAGCTATTATTCAAATGACTTTTCGCTGCAGTCCAAAGATACCATGTCGAATCGTGGAGTTACCTCATATTATAAGCCCATATAATATGTCACTCTGAATTAAATAAAAGTATGCAGTTCTGAGAATCGTATTTGATACAGTTTGGGATAGTCTATGTAACAGGAATATATTGGAACATAGTCTGCTGGATAAAATGTCCCCATGGGACGTCTATGTTAATTTATGGTCAATATAAAGCCCAAGAAATTTGACAGTGTCTCTCTCACGATTTGTTGCTGATATTGAGAATGTAAGAGTGGCTGACTTAGATTAATTTAGTTTTAACTTGTTATTAACAAACCACTTATTAGCAAGAATTAGGGAATCCCCGTGCATCCTTCTAGCTTCAAGTTGCCCGACGTGTGGTCGGGCTACTTGAAGCTAGAAAGATACACGGGGATTTCCAAATTCTAATAAAAGTATTATTTTATAACGGCGGTCATAGGTGCATTTGGTTGCAGTTATAGGTGCATTTGATTCCGTCGTTATACTATGAATCTTACCACAGGAAAACACAAGAAATGCAGGTACTTGGGGAGTTTTATTTATACTTAACTATGTCACGTACAAAAACGAACGTTAGCACGCGTTATTCTCTAAAATTATTTTTTCTATTTTGTTGTGTCCACGGCAACCTTCCTATCTCTCCCCGCCGTCCGGATTATTCTTGTTCAGGCGACACCACAATTTATTATTATTATTATTTGTAAATAAAAATAAATAAGGAATGTAAGAGTTTATGCTTTAGAACCAGTGTAAAAAGTACAGCATTTTCGATGGTATTTTCTAGCAAAATACCATTTTTATGAATGAAATAACTTCTTCACTTTGAAAGATTTTGACATGCTATAAAAACTCCCGTTTGCACTTTTTTTAAGTATAATACGCTGACTGGATTTTTGGAAAGCTTACAAAAAATGCAATTGACTGAAGTCAAGACAAACTATGATATGTATTTAAAATAACACAACTTAATGTCATCTCATAAAAGTTAAACTTCAAACAAAATCTGATATGGTCAGCATATTCTACTTAAAAAAGTGCCTATAACGAAATTATTTTAGTTTTTCAAAATTGCTAAATTTTGAGTTTTGACGTGTAACTCGAAAACAATTAAAGATAGATACATTTTGATTAGGCACATGGAATAAGTTGCAAAAAGAGCTCTGAAAGCGTAAATTAGTTTTTGTCAATCATTGATATTATTGATACTTTACTTGAAGAAACCATCGAAAATGGTGCACCCTGTACTACATAATGAGTTCAATAAAGAGTTTTATTAGGTACTCATTTTATAAAATATAGATAATAAAAACTATTAACTAAAATACTTGGTACTGTTTCACTAAATATTATTTAACTATCCACCTAGTTTTGACTCTATGTCATTATTAAAAATATTCCTTTAATATTCCTTGAACTTTAGAAGTTATTATCAGGGAATATTCTATATAGAATTAAAAAATGTCGTGTAAAGCCAAACGATGTGTCTTAATTAATAAGTCAACTTAAGACAATAAATATCCATCAAAACAACTACTTCCAGTGCAATTACACCTCCGGATATTGAAATATACAATAAAATATTGAAAATCTTATTTTATTTGATTTGTTAAAATGCTCTATCAAAGCGCAAGGCACGTTTCTTTTGAGTATACATATCCCGACAATTACAGTTTATTAAATTTGCGGGAATTTATTGTGTTTTAAAGCGTTTAATTTGAGGCTTTTAACGAGTGTTTTCCACTCCCAGACTAAGCATGAAGTAAAATTTCGAGTTTAGAAAAGCCTGAAAATTTGGATTGGCCGCGTAGCGAAGCGGAGCGGCCAATCCAAATTAGGCTTTTCTAAACTCGAAATTTTACTTCATGCGCCACGCTTAAAAACACAGATTTACAGTGAAGTTCAATAAACACACACATACAGCAACGATTATAGGCAACTCAATATACGTTATTGGTGTGCCTATAATTGCTGTTTTAAACAATTGGTTTAGCGCCGAATTTGACTCACGTTTTATTCACATCTACATATTAGATTGCGTAAAGTTTCAAATATACGGCTTTAGTATATTTGAAACTTTACAATAATTTGGTGTTTTGTACGCATGGCGCATAAAGTGATATTTCGAGTTTAGAAAAGCCTAATTTGGATTGGCCGCTCCTTTTCGTACGCAGCCAATCCAAATTTTCAGGCTTATCTAAACTCGAAATTTTACTTCATGCTTATTCTGGGAGTGGACCCTGGTTTAAAGATTCAAATTAAATTTAAAAAAAAACAAAGAATGTCGTAAAATTAACAGTGCGTGCATATGTGTACCTAAAAGAAAAATTCCCTGTATATGTAAAATTTAGGTCAAATTCTCCTTAAACCAACTAACAAATAAAAATGAAAAATAAAAGAAGAAATTAATTAGGAATATTCTTTGATGGTACACCTTGTAGTCGAAACTAATCGGCAAGTTAAATATAATTAGTGAAACAATACCAAGTGTTTTAGTTAACAGTTTCTAGTTCGAAATGTTTTACTACTACGGTTAAGTGAGAAATAAATTGAAGTTAAATATAGATAACAATTTTAATTACAAATAAAGTTAAGTCAAGAAACTTTATAATCACAATTGCTTACTTGCTTTTCCAAACAAAGCCAGCAGGTAATGAATTACTCAATAATATGTTTGTTATACAATTTCAATCATCCCAAGTGCATCATAATCAATCAAATACTTATTTATCACACTCGGCAAACACCAAGAAAAACATACGAGTTCCCGAAAGTAATTTTCAACACATTCAGCTGTTATTAAATTAAAGATCCCATTACTCGGGAAAACTTCCGACTTATGCCCCAACCCTCTCGATATAAACTTGAAGATTATAATTTCCCCATTTGTTCGCATTCCGAACCTTATCGAAAGAGCGGCGAACGGTTTTAATTTTTCCTTTCTTGCGCCTTCTTCCGGGTTTATCTACAGAACGTGGGAATATGGGATGAGGTAGGGGGAGATTTAGGAGCTGGTCATAAATTACTACTTTTCGCGTAAACAAGCTCCCAGTTTTCGGATTTGACCCCGTTCTCGGAGGCTTGAGGTTAACGAGTCTCGGATCACCTAATTTCGGATTATTTCCTTCGTTTCGGCTTTAACAAAAATGAAAAGCTGACTTGATATCAGAATTATTTTTCAGTTTGATAATTTCTTAATTAATTATCATAATTAAAAAAAATTCACATTAGAATTATTAATAATTATGAAGTGAAGTATTTTTTTATTCTCATGAAAGATATTTAAATTTAATGTAAAATAGATTGTAATTATTATTGTATAGCCCAGAGAAATAATGAAACGAAACCGATCATTTCTCTGGATTATACATTAATAATTACAATCTATTTCACATTAAATTTAAATATCTCTCATGAGAATAAAAAGATGACTTCACATCAAAATTATTATCAAGTTTGATTATTTCTCTGGAGTATACATTAATAATCACATTTAATTTTACATTCAACTTCAATATCTCTCATGAGAATAGAAACACTTCACATAAACATTATTATTCAGTTTGATCACTTCTCTGGACTATACATTAAAAACTACAATTAAATTCAACTTTAACATCTCTCATGAGAATAAAAAGAAATCACTTCACATCAGAACTATTATAAAGGTTGATCATTAATAATCAAAATTAGTTTCACATTCAATTTTATCATCTCTCATAAGAATAAAAAAAGGTGGTTCGAGAGCTGACCCCTCCACGTGGTCCACCATATTCTTAATCATCCTATTAATCACATTCTTTTCAATAACCTTTTTCCTAAATTCCTTTCCATTGAACCTTTTACTTTAAAAATCCATGTGTGTTTCCAATTTTCTATCCCTTGGGGAGGGCAGATGGCTACATTTAAGATCTAAATTTAAGATTTCATTATTCATTCCTTCATCTACTTATTTATTCATTCATATAATCGATACTCCAAACAAATTTAATTGTTATTTCATAATTACTGTAACTGGTCAACAGAGCTTTAATAGCTAGGGCCATTAATTACGCGAAGAAGAAGATGAAAAGAATAGAAAAGAACACCTTACATCAGAATTATCATTAAGTTTGATTATTTCTCTGTCTATACATTAATAATCACAATTATTTTAAGTTCGAATTTAATATCTCTCATGAAAAATAGAAAAAAAAATTCACATCAGAATTATTATTCAGTTTGATCATTTCTATGGGCTATGCAATAATAATCATAATTAGTTTCAAATTCACAAGAATAAAACATACACACGCAACAAAACAATACGTGAACTTTATGTGTTTTGGTGGTGATGAGTGGTCAGTACATTCGTAACTGCGTCGTTTGAAGTTAGTTTAATTCTAAATCTGACACAAACTATGCTCAAACGGTGAATTCCACGTGAAAAACGTTTAAATTTAAAGCTCGCTTTATATTTATTTATGAAAATGAGCTTGCTTTAATAACATCAAATGTTCACTTAAGCAGATAGTTTCGAGTGAACGCTAGAGTTGGGTGACGAAAACTTTCCCAGTTGAAATGATAATAAGAATGTTTACTATTCATCTTGCATACCTTGTCATCATTTAAAAGTATTAGTCTTGTAAATTAAATTCACTTGGTTTTGTTTAACTTATATGTATTTTATTTTTCTACTTGTTACGGCTTAATGCCCCAAAGTATCCGATAAAAATATATAAGTCGTCTATTTCCAGAACACCCAAAATCCATTTGAAAACAATGGATTTAGGGGTTTTGGGAAATACGCGACTCATATATGTACATATACATGTTTTTCAAGTATACATATTCATATACAGGGTGTCTTAGACCACCCGTACCAGCCTTTTCTTTCGACAATGCTTGGTCGAATGTGACTGGGACAACAAATTTTATTACCAAAGTGAACCCAAGGAATCCACTAAAGAATTTATTTTTAACCGGAATAATCCGGAAGTACCCGGAACCGGAAGTAACTTTAAAATTTAAAATGGCAACATAGGTCGAGTATGGTATTAATTGATAGGTCTTTTTAAAAGAAACAACTTTTATTAAAATGTTTTTTTAATATTTTGCATATTTACAAAAATAAACTAAAAAAACTAAATTGAAAATTAGTTATCCATTCAACACTCAGTTTTCTCAAGTATGCTTTGCTCTTTTGTTATGTCAAAATAATTGATGTTCGTGAATATTTGAAGTAAAATAAATTATTATTATCAAAGTATTGAATGTGTCAACATGATTTTTACAAACCTCGAAGGTTTTGATATGCTGATGATATTAGGTGAAAATGCGGACCAATTATTTGGTTTCCTAAAATACCACACGTGTTGATTATCAACTTCTCTTAACCAATGATGGTTTTTATTACTCTAGTAGTGAGCATTCTGTAAATTAACAACTCCGTTCCTTTTGAATGTCGCCTCATCTGTCCATAAAATTTTGTAATGGAAATTATAATTTTTATGAGACATCTATTCACAAAAATTCAACCTATCTTGAAAATCCCGCTCTTCAAGTTTCTGGTGTAAAGAGATATGGTGTAGATCGAATTTGTTTGTTTTTAAAACTCTCCAAGCAGTAGAGCGACTTATTCCAGCATCGATTTCAATTTTTCTAGTCGAGATGTTCGGGTCCAGAGCAATTGCTGCAAGAATATCTGGTGCTCTTTCATCTTGTACACGTTTTCTGATACTTCGACCGTTGTTGTGGCTGGGCTGTAGCTTACTGTCTTAACTCATTCTGCAAGGCGCCGAAAAACATTTTTTGACTGGCTCGTTCAGGGTATCGCTCAACATAAATTCGCTCAGCAGCACGATAGTTTTGGCCGCATTGACCTAATATCATCAGCAAATCAAAACGTTCAAGGTTTGTAAAAACCATGTTGACTCATTCAATACTTTGATAATAATAATTTATGTTACTTCAAATAATCACGAACATCAATTATTTTGACATAACAAAAAAGCAAAGCCTAATTGAGGAAATTGAGTGTTGCATGGATAACTAGTTTTTAATTTAGTTTATTTTGATTATTTTTGTAAATATGCAAAATATTAAAAAAACATTTTAATAAAAGTTGTTTCTTTTAAAAAGACCTATCAATTAATAGCATACTTGACCTATGTTGCCATTTAAAGTTACTTCCGGTTCCGGGTACTTCCGGATTATTCAGGTAAAAAATAAATTCATTAGTGGATTCCTTGGGTTCACTTTGGCAATAATTTTTTTTGTCCCAGTCACATTCGACCAAGCGTTGTCGAAATAAAAAGCTGGTACGGGTGGTCTGAGACACCCTGTATATCATCAAACCAAATACCTAAATCCTAAACATTTGAATTGTTTTCTATGTTAATCCACCCCTTGATTAAGCATTAAAATTTTCAGATATTCATTGTTTTTGAAAAAGAGTTTAAGTTGAAGATATGAACGAGTATTTTCACTCCAGACTAAGCATTAAGTATAATTTCGAGTTTAGAAAAGCCTAAAAATTTGGATTGACCAATCCAAACTTTCAGGCTTTTATAAACTTTTATAAACACTGATTTATAGTGAAGTTAGAAATATACATCTTTATTTAGCTTCTTCAGTAATATATTTTAAACCTCAATTGAACCTCATTTTGTACGCGTGGCGCATGAAGTAAAATTTCGAGTTTAGAAAAGCCTGAAAATTTGGTTTGGTCGCTTCGCTTCGCTGAGCGACCAAACCAAATTTTCAGGCTTTTCTAAACTCGAAATTTTACTTCATGCTTAATCAGGGAGTGGAAAAACTCGTAAAAACTTCAACTTGAACCATTTCTCAAAAACAATATCGCAAACATTACAATTAATATTAATATCTGAAAATGTACCTGCCTAATCAAAGAGTGGTATTAATACAAAAAAACAATTCTTTCAAATGAATAAGTTGCGAGTACGCAAAATTATAACATAATCAGATATATTCCGTACACGAAATGTTAAATTTAACGTACATGTGATTCTTAACCATCGCGCTTAGTACTTGTATGTACAGGGAGTTTTTCTTCTAAGTATACATATCAGAATTATATGCTGTAAATCTTTAGATATTCGTTTTTTTTTTTTAAGGAGATCAATGTGAAAATTTAAACAAGTGTTTTCCACTCCCAGACTAAGCATGAAGTAAAATTTCGAGTTTAGAAATGCCCCGTGAACATTTTCTGGGCTTTTCTAAACTCGAAATTTTACTTCATGTGCCATGCGTATGAAACACTGATTTCTAGTGAAGTTTAAAATATACTTCTAAATCAGAATTAAAAATATACTGCTAAAGCAGGATTACTAATAATATTTTGCTAAACAATAATATTTTGAAATCTTTTAATCGGTTAGCATTCACTTTGTGGTTCATCTAAAATAATAAGAAATACACTTAACTTTGTTTTATCACTTTATTAAAAGTTTAAATAAAACTGGTAAAAGAAAGTTAAGTAGTTCTAAGAATATTTTGAAATCAGTGTTTTATACGCGTAGCGTTTTCGAGTTTAGAAAAGCCCAGAAAATTTGTCTCGGGTCGCTGTGCGACCTTCGCCAAATTTTCACAGGGCTTTTCTAAACTCGAAATTTCACTTCATGCTTACTCTAGGAGTGGAAAACACTCGTTAAAAGCTTCGAATTAAACTCTTAAGAATTAACGAATATGTATACTGAAAAGAAAAATTCCCTGTATGTATACTTAGATTGTGATGGCATAATAACGTATACGTTAAATTTAACATTTCGCGTACGGAATCGGGGGGAATATTGATTTTTCTTAACTAACTAAAAAATGATCTAGATTAAATATAATTTGAAATAATCAATATTATTTTAAAATTGACACATTTAATTTTTTTTAATACAAAAAGCAAATTTGTAAATATTCTGATTTTTTACCCTTTCATAGATATTAACAACAAGGATGTTTTTTTTTGTGGAATTTAATTTCAGAATTCCCAAATCAAATTATTTAATTATCAGGATTTATTAAAAATAGTTCTTATTTTTTAATCCGTCTTTCTGCTATTAACGAAAATGTTTTACACTTACCAATATAATTTTTTATATAACTACAACCTCTTACTTTTGACGATTTTCATTTTATTGCTTAATATGTAAATATTATTGTAATCTTACCAAATTGAATATATTTATTATTATTATTATAAGAAAATAATAATCGTTAAAAATGTAGTATAGTAGAGTAGAAATGAATAAACAAATAAATAATGTTTATACTTCAAAAACACAACAACAAAGTATAGAGTAGAAACATGATAATAAAATTAAAAACATGGTAAAATAAATTAAGATTAGGAAACATTGTCGTAGGTTTAGTCACTGCGGAAATAATTTTAAGGATTCACCAATTAACAAATAAAATAATAATAATAATAATAATGTTTACAGCCCAACAGGAAACAAATTCCCAATTACAAGACAATTTAGTATTAACAAAAAGTGTTAAAACTATAAACTAAAAATTATAACATTTCACTTCGCAATCAACAAAATTCAAATAAGGATGTCAATCGTTGAAAAAAATGTCACAAGTTGGTGGAAGTTGATTAAACAAATTGCAGGTCACATTAATAGGCGATTTTAATTCAAAATTAGTTCTATTATACTTCATATTGAATGTGGTCTTATATCTACTATTGAAAGCCAACTAGCTGTAAAATATCAGGGCTGTCAATTCGATCACGCAGAAGCTTGTGTAAGAACGTGATGCCTAGACTCTGACGTCGGCATTCAAGAAATTCGACACTAAATTTGTCTAGCAATAGTAAATGATCACAGCCTCTGTCAGGGTAAAGTTCCTCAACTTTGAAGTGTAGAAACTTCGGGAACTTACGTTGAACACTTTCTACTAGGTTAATCTGAAGTTGAGTTCGTGGATACCAAATTAAAGATGCATATTCCAACTTTAAACGGACATAAATATTAAATAGAGATTTCAAAGCATTCGGATTTTGCAAATTTGCAGAATTACGTTGTATAAATCCTAATGCTATGAAGGAACTCTTGAGAAGTGTTTGAACGTGAGGATTAAATGTAAAATTGTCATCAAACCCTAAATCTTTGAAGACTCTGACTTGCTCAATAGAATTATTGCTAACTATATAATTTCGAGAAAATTCGTATACAAATGTTCTGGTAATTTTATATTTCATATTTAATATTCTACCAACTAAATGCGTAAGCAATTTTATTCAAATTGAAGATAGCTTTAAATTCAAAATATACTTATGGTTGAATTAGAAAATGTTAATACTTTTTTATAGACGTGCATTTTTGGTAGTAATTTTATTTCATTATATTTCTCAACATTGGATTTCCACAAATGACATACAACCGTATTAATAGAAAGTTTCTAATCGCTCTACTAAGCATATGAAATGTTTAGTGAAGTTCAAAAACTGCCTAATATTAGATCTTAATATGGTTTAATTATTAGACAGTTTAAAGACTTGATTAACTATGATATTTAAAGGATAGAGTAGTTTTGATACCATCTAACTTTCAAGTTAGGATGGAGCAACATATCTTACATTAATTACATTATTTCAATGTTAAAGAGGTATCTCGTGAATAAATAAATAAATAAATATGTATTTAATCCTTAACCTAATATTGCGATGGTTATTAATATTACCAAAGCTAAGAAATTTGTAAGTAGAGTTATTGTAGACTAGTGCGATTTTAGTGAATATTTATTTACTTCATTATATAAATAATGTTTTTTTGTTAAAGCGGCGGTAAATTATTTTAAAAAATTAATATGAAGACTTCTTCTGTATAAATTAGTATGTACTTATAAAGATTGTCTTAAAATACCTGCCAATATTTCGTCAATTCTTTATAGCATATTCTAAAATTTAAAAACAGAGAACAAACAATATCAAGCAAAAATATTATACCAGAAAACATAAAAATACTCAGAAAGGTTGTGTACAAATTGTTAAATTGTGATGTAAAGATAAAAATTATTCATTATTTATAAAAAATGTTTGGAAAAACAAACGGAGACATAAAAAAATTGATTGATGAGGCTGATAATTGTTTAAACTTCATCTTAACTTTCATATGAATTTTAAATTGTTTTATTTAAATAAAAGTGAAATACAGACATTTATTTTTGAGAGAAAGAAATAATCAAATATATACTGATTGACAAAGATTTAAATTATGATGAATTTAGAAAGGTTGTATAAAAATTGTCAAATTGTGATGTAAAGATAAAAATTGTTTATTATTTCTAAAAAAAGTTTTGATAAACAAACGGAGATATTAAAAAATTGATCGATGAAGCTGATAATTGTTCAAAATTCATCTTCACTTTTATATAAATTATAAATTGTTTTATTTAAATAAAACTGAAAAGGAGAAGTTTATTTTTGAGAGAAATAAATAATAATAAAATATATACTGATTGACAAAGATTTAAATTAACATGAATGTAGTTTTAGTAAATAGAAATAAATTGAATGTAAGCCATTTGAAGCGCTAAGGGGAAACATCAAATGAGTCCAAAAAGTTCAGAAAATCGTTTTTAACGACATTGTGTAGCTTAAACTAACTATTTTCACGTAGGCGAGCTTAACGGAAAACAACGAATGGTTCAACAATTATTCACGACAAAAAAAATAAATAACCTATAAAACATACAAAGTTCTGACATTTCATTTTGCTCCCTTGTAACAATTCAAAAATGGAACTCAGTTGGGTTTTCCCCTTAACCCTTCATTTGTATCTATTCTGTAATTTATGCTAAAAATGTGTTTAATAACGTAGAAAATTTTCAAAAATAACCTCGCTTTATTGTTTTTGTTTTATCTTTACATCACAATTTTACCAATTTACTAATTTTCGTACAAACCCCAACCTTTTCAATAATAAAATATCCTGACTACAACAAACTTAAAATCCCTACAATACCGAAGGGTTACACTGGGTATGTGTTATGGATTTAAGCTGATGAATGGACTTGTGAATTCCAGTCATTTAATTTCTTTATTGAATTTTAATTTCTTGTTAAGTACAACTGTTCGTAACAGGCCATTGTTCAGGTTAAACTTCCACCAAACAAATTATGGCAGTCATAACCCGGTTTCACGCATAATGCGGTATTTCGACATAGTGATGTTAAATCCAAATTTTATAACATTTTCAAACTCATATAATGTGTTTAAACGCCACTCATCTTTTATTGATCTGGATGTTATTATAAATTAGTAACATTTCTGTTTAGTTTACTATATTAAGTGTTAAGCGCGATATTTATATATTGTAATTTACATGTACCTATTTTTTGTAATATAGTAAAACAGGGAAATCCGTAAATAAATAAAAAAATAAATAATGTGCTCCTTATGCATCAACATTTATTTATTTATTTATTAAACGGAAGATCCATTTTACAAAATACATTTTGACACAATTCAATAACTATAAAAAAATGCAGTAATACTTATACATAAAATAAACTTACAATACTAAGAAATATAACAAACATTTATACGCTTGAGTTTGCTAATAAATTGCGAGGGTGAGAAGCAATTTAAAATATTAAAATTTAGATGCAATGAAAGTTAATTTTTTGTGCGCATAAACCTTGTAAGTGGATTATTATTCTCATAAATTGTCTTATGGAACTGCACACAGAATAAGGGTAAATGTCGAAATGAGCGATTAGATTGAGTGACAGAAAACACAATTTGGGATAAAAGATAAGGGCATTCAACTATATAACAAATTAATTTAAAAAAAAATAACAAATTAGCATACATCCGGCGGATACATAGTTTATCAATACATTGGATAGACATAATTGTATCTAATTTTGTGATGGTATCAAAGCCTAACTAGTACGCAAGTACTTTTAAAAATTGGTTTTGAAAAATTGATGAAATTTCATAAAAAATATCAATGTTTCATTATTAATACTAAGAAAAATTATTACATTTATAAAAATAAGGTATTTGGTATATTTAAAAAAGAAACAAAGTCACCCTTTTAAAAACTAAATTTGAATACTTCTTCCTTTTTTTAACCAGATTTGCCTTATTTGGCATCATCAAATGTATGAAGAAACGAAGCAATTCGGAGACGCCAAGGAAAAATTAAATATTTTATTTTGCAATATCCAAAGTCTTAGAAATAAATTAGAGTTATTAGAAGCGCTTGTATGTGATACTAATTTTAATATTATTTGTTTAGCTGAGCATTGGCTCACCAATGATGAAACTGAGTGTATCAAATTAAATAACTATGTTCTTGCAGAACACTTCTCACGCAGTATATTTATTTACGGCGGTGTGATGATTTTTATAAATAAATATCAGCATATCTCTCTTAATATAAATTTCAACTCAGTTGAAAAAGAATGTGAAATAACAGGAATATTAGTAGAACAATTTAATTCGATTATTATTACACTATATAGGTCTCCCTCGGGAAATTTTAACCGTTTTTTGGAAATTCTTAATAATGTTCTGTCTAACTTAAATGTTTTTAAATATAATATTTTTATATGTGGTGATTTTAATTGTAATTTTAGTAATGTGAATGATATGAATGCACAATGTTTGTGTGATTTTTTCAGTAGCTACCACATGTATGCTTTAGCAAAGTTTCCTACACGAGGTAAGTCATGCCTTGACAATATATTTACCAATATCCACAATATTAACTTAGGAGTCAAACTAATTAGCATACCATTTTCTGATCATGATGGTATTGGATTAAGTGTTGACTTAAAACCACCGCGCCTTAAAGACAGTTATAGAATTGTTCGTCCAATTACGTCTTTGGGTAAATATAATTTCTACAATTCTTTAAATCGTACTAATTGGGATTTTGTTAGCAGTCGTGATACTAATTCGTCATGGCAAATATTTGTTGACATAATTAGAGATACTTTTGAAGCATGTTTTCCTACAAAAGTTAAACAAAATAATAAGAACAGCCAAGGGAGTAATTGGTTCAATGATGATTTGAAAAAAATGCGGGAACAACTAAACCTTGTCCATGAAGCTAGTGCTAGAATTAATAACGCTGGAATGAAAGAACTAAAAACAAAACTCCAGCGTGATTATAAAGAGGCAATAAGAACAGCTAAAATTTGTGCAAATGATAGATTGGTGGCTTCAGCAAATAGCCCAATAAAGGCAATGTGGAATATCATTAATAACCAAAGAAATAACAAACCATCTGTGATAAAAAAATGTGATATAGCACCCAGTTCATTTAATGATTATTTTATTAATATTCCAAATGTGATTACTAAGCAACTACCTGTCTGTGATATTGATCCTATAGATTTAGTAATTTCAAACATATCATGTGATCTCTCACAATTTAACTTTCGGCTAGTATCTCAAGTATGTGTGAGAGACATGGTCAATGAGATAAGGTCTAGCGCGTGTGGCGACATATACGGTATAACAATTCAATTAATAAAAGATGTTGTTTATGTTATTATTGAGCCATTCACTAAACTTATAAACTCGATCATTGAGACTGGTAAGTATCCGGATGTGCTCAAAATAACAAAAGTAATACCACTGCACAAAAAAGGTGATCCAAATGATTGTAATAATTATCGACCGATCAGTATTCCTCCCATTTTCTCGAAAATAGTAGAGAAAATTTTGTTTAAACAAATTATTGAACATTTTGAGGAAAATAACTCCCTAAGCGACAATCAATATGGGTTTAGACAAGGGAAATCAACAACCGATGCAATATTAGATCTGTGCCAGAGTATTATTGCATCATTTGAGAAAGGTGAGTATATGTTCGCCTCATACTTAGACCTCTCGAAAGCGTTTGACTGTGTTTCTCATACATTATTACTGAGAAAATTATATATGTATAACTTCAGCCCACCTAGTTGTAGATTATTAATATCATTTCTTTCAAATAGATTACAGTCTGTGATTCACAATGGCAAAATGTTGGAATTGCTAGAAATCAAGTGCGGTGTCCCACAAGGGTCAACCTTAGGACCTTTACTGTTCTTATTGTTTATTAATGATTTTCCTAATTATATGTCAAATTGTAAAGTTGTGCTATTTGCGGACGATACAACAATTGTCAATTCCTCACAAAACTTGAATTCCGGTTTGCACGAAAACAAAAATCTTCTTGAAAAAGCAAAAATTTGGTTCAATGCTAACCTCTTGACTCTGAATTCCAATAAAACAGAAACAGCCATTTACAGTTTGAACACGCAGCAGCCTTATCAACACAAAACGGTCAGGTTCCTGGGTATTCATATTGATGATCAATTATTGTGGAATAGTCAAGCTGATGCACTAGCAGCAAAGTTAAACAAAAGCGTATTTGTCATTAGAGGACTTAAAAACAACATTACACCTCGTATGTTAAGAACGGCATACTTCTCTCTGTTCCAGTCACATCTCTCTTACAATATTGTGGCATGGGGACATTCCACAATCAGGCATAGGCTATTTGGCATTCAGAGGAAAGTGGTACGCATATTGTTTAACCTAGGCTACCAAGCTGACTGCAAACCGGCATTCATAATGTTAAAAATATTAACACTACCTTGCCTGTATATATTACAAAGTCTGTTATTAATCAAATCATATCACGACGATAACAAAATAAATCAACAAAATCACAATTATCATACGAGAACTAGGAGTAACCTAAGTATTCCGAATCTTAGGCTACAAAGATCTAGGAATTGTGAAAACTATTACGGTCTGAAATTTTTTAATCATTTACCACACAGGCTTAGGGTACTTGATATAATACAATTTAAAAATGAAATCAAGTCTTTACTTATTGAGAATGCATTCTATACCACAGAGGACTTTCTAAAGTATACGTTTTAGTTGCGATGTAGGTATATGGTAATTATATATCGCTGATATATTTTTAATTTTTATGTAAACAATATTCTTAAGATTTTTTATTTTTTATATGTGTGTTTTTTCTATTTTTTATTATATTATCACAAATACTGTACTCCTTGACGTATGTAAGCACTGCTTTAACATAAATAAACATTATTATTATTATTATTATTATTATTATTTATAAGACATTTATTAAATATAAAACTTATCTTATAATTTTGTTTTCTAACATAAAAAGTTTATGTTAGAAAATAAAATTAGAAGATACGTTTTATTTGTAATAAATTAATAAGAAGGTCACATCTAATTTTTTTTTCTGACATGCTTTTTCTTATGTTCACTATTTGTAAATGTTGTACAATAATAAATAAGGAAATATGCAAATTAAATTTTAACAAAAGGTAGCTTTTTTGAACATACCAAGTATCTCATATTTAGAAATGCGATAATTTATATTGATATTAATATTGAGAAATTCTAATTTTTGTATGAAATTTGGTCAATTTTGATGCATTTGGTTGATTTCAATACTTATTGCATCTGTACTTCTATTATTTTCAACATTATTTAAATCCTTCGGATTCTATTCGACTCAAATTGTTTAAAAAAAAAATTGACATTATTTTTATTCTTATCGTCCTTATTTAGAGCAGAATAAGGACAATATTAATAAACTTAAAACAAAGGATTTTTCTTTTAAGTATACGTACATATGCATATGCTGTAAATTTTTTGACATTCGCCGTTTTCTTTAAGATTCAATTTGAAGCTTAAAACGAGTGTTTTCCACTCCCAGACTAAGCATGAAGTAAAATTTCGAGTTTAGAAAAGCCTGAAAATTTGGTTTGGTCGCTCCGCGTAGCGGAGCGACCAGACCAAATTTTCAGGCTTTTCTAAACTCGAAATTTTACTTCATGCGCCACGCATATACAACACTGATGTAAAGTGAATTTAAAAATGCACAGCTTTATTTAGCTGCTTTAGTAGTATATTTAAAACTCCAATTAAAATCAGAGTTTTATACGCGTAGCGCATGAAGTAAAATGTCGAGTTTAGAAAATTCTAAAAATTTGGTTTGGTCGCTTCGCTGCGCTACGCGACCAAATCAAGTTTTCAGGCTTTCCTGAACTCAAAATTTCACTTCATGCCTAACCTGGGAGTGGAAAACACTCGTTTAATGCTTTAAAAAGAACTCTTCTAAAAAAACAGCGAATATCTGAAAACTTGCAGCATAGACGTTATAATTGGGATATGTATACTTAAAAGATTAACTTTTTATATACTGTGTTCAAATTGATACTGAACTTCAAATAAATGTCAATTTTTTATTCGATTTAATAGTTAAGAAATGTAGACTACAATAAACAAGAGTTCGCACATAAAAAACAAATATTTTAACATTTATTCACCTACCCTATAATGAATTTAATAATGCATAAAATTAACACATACTTTTTATATTCCAGGTGAGTCTACACTACGCATATATACATTATCGATCGACAATGTTGAACATCAGATTGAACTTTTAGTACGGTGAGTTAAATATTAACGCCCTACCATCAATTTTTTGTGCATTGGAACGTTAATAATTGATTATAAAACAATAAACTCCTCTCAATATTCATAACGGCATCGGTCGAATAAACATCGCGATGCAAATTTGAAGCGGGAATAAATGTGCCCTCCCATCACCATCACACTAGAAAAAAAAAACAGAGTGGTGTTTGATTTTCCGGTTTTAAGCTATTACAGAGAGGGCAATTTCATTGAATTATTGAGTATTTTAAATCCGCGAGATTAAGTGAAGTAGTTCAGTCGCTTGGGGCTGATTAATTTCTTTCCCTTCGTTTGGTATTATCTAGTGCGATTGATTGGATCAATTGTTTGTGTTTGCTTTATTCGAGATAATTATCTGTTTTTTTTTATTTATTCTTCTGATGTATCGTGTGAAAGTGGCATAGAAAAAAAATATCGCACTAAATAATCACAATCTGCACACTTTTTTTAAAAACCCTTACATTTCTAGAAAATGTGCTACAGTTATTTTACGAATTCTACCAAAATATTCGACTAGTTCTCATGATTTTTGAACACAATTAATTCCCACTTTGACTCAGAGTTTAAGGAAAACCCGATTTTATACTTTAAAAAACTCTTCGGGATATTAAAATACAAACATACTTTTATTTGCACATTTTTTAAAAACCCTTACATTTCTCGTAAATGTGCAACAGTCAATTACTTTACGAATTTTTTACCAAAATATTCGCGCTTAGTTCACACACAATTAATTTTCACTTTGACTCAGAATTTAAGGAAAACCAGATCATAAACTTTGAAAATCTGTTCGTGATATTATAATACATACGTAAATACATACATATAAATACATACGTATTTATATTTGTATGTGGAAGGTAAACTACACCAAGTCACATTTTTTTCAAAATACGTTTTTTTATACTATTGGAATCAGGATTTTTTACTCGATCGAGAAGTAAATAGCACTCTAACAGACAGATATACAATCTGTGTTTTAAATATACTTAAGTTTTTTACGAGTGTTTAAGCAAGGTACATGTCTAGTTAACATTATTTTTCAACAACAATATACTCTGATATTCTCCATCAAATTTAGTTAAATTATATTATAAAACTCCGTCAATGTTTTCATTTTTTATGGAATTTCCCCACATATTCTACGTATTTCTAAGACCATTTGAACAGAGTTTGCCTCAAGAAATATAGCAAACTGTCTAAAACTGTAAAATATGGATTAGAAATTGAATTTCCATTTTGTTGCAATACGTGTGTGTCTCTATGTATGTGTATTGAGGAGGCGGCTTTTGTATGTGTGTGTGTGTGTATGTGTAAGCGCACTTTTCTCGAGCGACAATACGTTCCAGAGTCTGGAAATTGGATGAGCCAGTTCATCTCCACGCGAATTGCAAAATACTCCTCGGCAACAGCCAAGTCCGCCGGCTTCCTCCACCTGATGATAAAAAGGATCCGCCTTTTCACCAAGAAAATACTCTCTTATTTAAACTACACAAGACAAAAATAAGTTCTTTATTTAAACAGTCTACTCATTTTCTTTCTATTTCTGTAAATATAGTGTAACTATAATACTTCTTACAATTGAATTATAACCTTGTAAAATTGTTTTAATTAGTTACACTATATTTATAGAAATAGAAATAGTTGACAATTATTTCTCAACTCGTTGTTTCTACAAATATAGTGTAATTAATTTGAACTTATTTAATTAAAATGAAATTGCCATTACTTGGTATTAATTTGTCTGTGTAATAATAGTCAGCTCCTCAATTAAGGTGCATCTAAAATGATTTTAATCAAGGAAGAGTATTCATACAAATAAAACAATTTCTTGTAAACTGCATGCAAAACTAAAACAAAAAAGTTGTTACAGCTAACAAATAACACTATTTTGTTGTGTGTAACTACATTTCTATATTTTGCGTGAACAAGAAATTGTTGATATTGTGATAATTTTCCTTAATTAAAATTATTCTAGATATACCTTAATTGATGAGCAGACTTTGTTTTTAAATTAATACCAAGTAATGGCAATTTCATTTATATTAAACGAGTTCAAATTAGTTACACTATATTTGTAGAACAAAAGGAGTTGAGAAGGAATTGTCAACTATTTTTGTTTCTATAAATATAGTGTAACTAATTTAAATAATTTTGCAAGGTAACATTTTAATTGTAAAGAGTATTATAGTTACAGTGTATTTACAGAAATAGAAAGAAAATGAGTAGACTGTTCAAATAAAGAACTTATTTTTGTCTTCTGTAGTTTAAATAAGAGAGTATTTGAATATTGAATTTTCGTTAATTTAAATGTTTTGTTTTTAGAACCTTCCATCAATTCAATACTCACCATTTGATGTTTTACAAATCAAATACTTACCATTTGATCTTTTACAAATCAAATACTCACCATTTGATGTTTTACAAATCAAATACTCACCATTTGATGTTTCACAAATCAAATACTATCCATTTGATGTTTTACAAATGAAATACTCACTATTTGATGTTTAACAAATCAAATACTCACCATTTGATGTTTTACAAACCAAATACTTAACATGTTATGTTTTACAAATCAAATACTCACCATTTGATGTTTAAATAACCAAATACTCACCATTTTATATTTTACAAATCAAATACTTACCATTTGATGTTTTACAAATCAAATACTATCCATTTGGTGTTTTACAAATCAAATATTCACTATTTAATGTTTTACAAATCAAATATTCACCACTTGATGTATTACAAATAAAATACTTACTATATGATGTTTTACAAATCAAATACTCACTATTTGATATTTTACAAACCAAATACTTACCATTTGATGTTATACAAATCAAATACTCACCATTTGATGTTTTACAAACCATATACTCACCATTTTATGTTTTACAAATCAAATACTAACTATTTGATGTTTTGCAAATCAAATACTATCCATTTTATGTTTTACAAATCAAATACTCACCATTTGCTATTTTACAATTCAAATACTCACCATTTGATGTTTTACAAATCAAATACTCAACATTTGATGTTTTACAAATCAAATACTATCCATTGGATGCTTTTTAAATCAATTTGCCCTCATCTCACCATTCTCAAATGAAATACTCTTCAATTCATTCAATGTTTTTTTAATCAAAATACTTTCCATTTGCTTTAGAAAATATCCTCTATTTGTTAGTAATATTATCTTTTTTTCTGATGTATCGCGTGAACGTGAAAAAGACAAACACTTATATTCACAATCTGTACATTTTTTTTAAAACCGCTTAAATGTTTCGTAAACCACAATTCTAACAATTCTAACATTTGTTTCTTCTTCTGATGTATCGTGTGAAAGTAGTGAAGATAAAAACTTATATTCACAATGTGTACATTTTTTAAATCCTCTCACATGTTTTTTCCTTCTAAATTATCGAGTGAAAGTGGAGAAGACAAAAAGTTAGAATCACAATCTGCACATTTATGAATTTTA
Organism: Philonthus cognatus; assembly: GCA_932526585.2. Classification (NCBI taxonomy): domain Eukaryota; kingdom Metazoa; phylum Arthropoda; class Insecta; order Coleoptera; family Staphylinidae; genus Philonthus; species Philonthus cognatus. The sequence goes on from OW052244.1 coordinate 11,997,343, forward strand.
AATTAAAGTTTGTCCAAATTAAAATGTTTAATGATTTGTGCTAGTTTTATATCTATAATCATTTTATGTATTATTATTATTTTTATTAAGACTGTCTTAGCAAAATTAGTTGCTAAATCAAGAAAAATTCTGCTTAGATGAATCTTTAATGAAAGTTTGTACAAATGAACATTCTTAATGGTTTTTCTCAGTGTTATATCTTTAATTTTGTTATGTATTGTTTATTAAAACGATGATGTGTGTGTTTATAAACTTTACAATATTTCATTGATTTATATGCGTCGCGCATGAAGTAAAATTTCGAGTTTAGAAAAGCCTGAAAATTTGGTTTGGTCGCGTAGCGCTACGCAACCAAACCAAATTTTCAGGCTTTTCTAAACTTGAAATTTTACTTCATGCTTAACAAAGGAGTGGAAAACACTCTTTAGATATTGTGAAACCTTTCATAGAAACCCTGAATTTATCAAAAATCTTATTTTCAATTGTATCAACATTTGAAGTTCAATTGATGTTAAGTATTTTTAAGTAAAAATAAAATATGTCGTTAATTTTTATGAAATATTAAATAAATAAAAATTTTACAGTGGATGCTATATACCGGGTGATGCATCGGATCATAACATATAGGAAATCCAATGTAATGTTTAAATGGGCAAATTATTGGTTCCTCTGTTAACTATTGCAAACATTTGTATTAAAACTTTTTAAAGTACTAGATTAGATAAGAATACCTACCAACTCTGAATACTTTCTACTAAGCTGTTTTAAATTTATTTGCAAAATTATGTATTATACAAAAATATTGGATTTTTCTGAAATATTGTTTGATAAGTATTTAAATTATGTAAATGTAAGAAAATGACTCTGACATTGACAACCTATAATAAAAATTCATTTTGAGCCACATGTCTTTTGTTTTGGTAGTTACTGGTGACTGCAGTATTAGAATCTTAGGCAAATTACATTTTTCTAGAACATAATTTTGAATACAACTTTAAAACGACTTATTAGAAAGTATTCATGGTTCGTAGGTATTTTTATCTAATCCAGTTCAGTTACAAGTTTCTTCAAAAATGTATAGGGGAGACAATAATTGGAGCCTTTAAAATACATATTGGATTTCCTATACCTAAGCCGATGCATCACCCGGTTTCATTTTATTTTTAGCTTTTAAGATAATATGTATTAATTTAAATGGAGAAATAAATGTTTTTTTTTAAATTTCAATAATTTTAGGCTTCCTAGAAATCCAGAGTCCAGATAAATTCAGATTTTTTTTTACAAGTATTTTCGTAAATGCCATTCAACACATGTTACCCACAAAATTCTAAATTTCCAGAAAGCATAAATATATTGAAAATTATTGATATATAAAAAATGAAATACATAATTTCGTTGCAAATTTTTGATTCATTCAAAATTTTATAAAAAAATCAACAACACGTGTTTATTTGAAAAAAGTTTTGTTTTTCTGTATTGTGGAGGCTTCTACTTCGTTATACATGTTAATTACACAATGAAACACTTTTAACTTTGTTTGTATAACACGTTTTATTTAATGTGACTGCAGTTTCGACAAATTTAGCTTGTCATTATCAAACATGTTTGATAATGACAAGCTAAATTTGTCGAAACTGCAGTCACATTAAATAAAACGTGTTATACAAACAAAGTTAAAAGTGTTTCATTGAGTTTTGTTTTTATCAAATATGGACTGGTGGTTAAATTAATTTATTACTTTTATTAACGTTTATTAACGGAATCCATTTAATAACACAAAACAGCTTGAAAATAAAATACAAATACATAAGAATAAATAACTAACAATTCAAATAAATATAAAATGCAACTACACAGTAACAAATAACAAACAATACAAAAAAATATAATATAAAAAACAATGTTTTAAAAGATAAGCTTTTATGTAAGCAAATATGAACATTTAAAGAAAAAGAAATGTTAAATGTTGACAAAATTATTTTCATCATTCAGAAAATGTGTATTGTCGAATTTACAGATTTAATTAACTGTAAAAAACTTATTTAATAATAATTGTACTGATTTACAGCCTTAAGAGTATACAATGTTGTAATTATGTAAAGTTGGAATTTAATTGAAAAGTCTGACTCGTGCACCTCACTTTTAAAAGCATTTTACTGACAACAACAATAAAAAACGACTTCATATACAGGGTGATTCAGTTTAGTGTTTCACCCCCTTCTAACTTTTATATTTTTAGAGTATAGTATAGCAAGCTATATATTTTTGTAAACAACAGGAAATTCTCTATTGTCTCCGAATTGATAATACGATGACAACTGTCAAAATAGCAAGAGTAACTTTCTGTTTAAATGACACCATACCTATTTTTTGTTCAATTCGGATAGAGGGTACCTGCATCCGAATATCCTTCACAACTATACGCTTAGATTTTTGCTAAATGCATTTTATAATTCCACAACACTAGATTTTTATAAAACTAACTTTTGTAATAGTTTACGCTGAAAATTTACTAAAATGTTGCAACAATATAGAGAATAAACCATTAGTGTGTTTTTAAATTTAATATTTTTTATATCATTTCAAACTTTTGTTTTCATATTAAAAATAGTACATAAAGTATCACCTTATCTCCGTTTTCAATGATTCTTTAGTAGATAAAGTATCACTTTTCTCCGTTGTCAACAATTCTCCATGTGTACGATACACAAGGCAACTTTACTTATTTATAATCTTAAATACAAACGAAGTTCAAACTTAATAAATTAGATTAGAAATACAAAATTAAATAAAATAATATATGCGATTCGGAGATCAAGTTACATTTACATCTTTGGAGATCTATAACTCTTCGGGTGTCGTTTCGAAGTTATAGCAATAGTAATATATATCATGATTATTCTATAATTATTTGTGGTTTAGGTGTTACAATAATGCGATTTTAATAAATTAAAAATATATAATAGTAGAACTTTTCTATTGCCAAAAATTTAAATTAAGATGACAGCTTAATAGTAATTACTGATTTTACGTTTAAGCTGCCTTCTAAATTCTCATTAATCAAAGATCAGATTTAAATAAAGAAATTGAAAATGATTGTTTATTCCTTAATTCACTATACAGGAAATTTTTCTTTTAAGTATATATATCACAATTATATGCTGTACATCTTTAGATATTTATTGCTTTTTAAGTGTAATTACAAGCTTTGAACTAGTGTTTTCCACTCCCAGGTTAAGCATGAAGTAAAATTTCGAGAAAAGCCTGAAAATTTGTTTTGGTCGCGTAGCGCTACGCGCTACGCGACCAAACCAAATTTTCAGGCTTTTCTAAACTCGAAATTTTATTTCATGCTTAACCTGGGAGTGGAAATCACTCGTTTAAAGATTTAAGTTCAACTCTTTTCAAATAAGCGTATGCGTATGTATACTTAAAACAAAAATACGCTGCATTTTTTTATCAATAACAATAAACAATAGTACGGAATAAAACAATTAAAAATACTAGAAACAACTTCACATCACATGAAAAAAAATTGATTACTTTACAAACACAAAAAAGAACTCATAATAAATTGAATTTTCCTAATATTTATTTAGAGGGAATATTAAACATTTCCCCTTTTGTTTTATCTTAAATTAATTTCCTCTTTTAAATTCCCTCCAGATATTAATTTTAATACGGGACCAATCCAAACTTTTAGGCTGCTGTAAACTCAAAATATTTACTTCATGCTTAATCAGGCAGTGGAAATAAAACATATTGAAAGTTTTGATAAAAACAAGTTAATCCTCAATTATTAAAATTTCTTAATACTAATAAGAGATTATTTCACGTTTACTTAAGTAACTTTAAAATTATGTTAACCTATAAAGATGTGTCCAACATTTTGGAGAGGGTTATAAACATCTCAGTGTGGAGGAGGGTTTACTGGTAAAAATATTGTTTTCGCTTTTACAGGGCCGCTTTTACATACATAAATTAAGCGTTATGAAAATTTTTGGGGGAGGGGTCTGAACCCCCATATCGCCCCCATGGCTACGGCCTTGGCTTATGTGTATACTAAGTTTATAATGTGAACGAATAAAAGTTAGATAGCAGCTTAAAAGTAATTACCGACAGAAGATTGTATAAAAAAAACGTTAGACTTCTCTAAATTCTCATTAAACAAAGATTAGATTTAAATAAAGAAATATAGGCTGAAAACCCCAGGATCGATAGCCAATTTACAGAATTTGAGTGTACTTATTTTAATTACTTATTATACGCTATTACTTCTATTTTACTATGTATTCTTTAAATAAAGATTATATATATATATATATATATATATATATATATATATATATATATATATGTATATATATGTATATATATAACGAAATATCTGATTGTTTTACAGAAGAAAAAAACTCAATTTAAATTAAATTCTGCTAATAACCATTTGGAGGGTTTATTAGATGTTCCCTTATTTTGTATATAAAATTGATTGCCTCTTTGAAATTCCCTCTAGAAATAAATTACAATTTATTATTTTTATTATCATTACATTTATTTAATTTTTTGTGTTCTTGTACGCTTAAGATTATTATTATGTGAGGTCGGGGGCGGCTGCGCGCGGAGGTGGCCGGGTGCCGGCGTCGGGGTGCCCCGACGTCGGTGGCGGCAGTTCGCCCCATGAAACGGTCCGCTGAGCAGCAGCACGCGCGCCCTAAGAGCGATGCGCCCCCTCGAGTTCGTGTGATTTTCGCGTGATTCGCGGGAATGGTCGATCCGCTTAAAGTTTTCTGGGTGTTAACCAACAGCACTTACTTAGGTATAAGCCTGCAAAATATGTGTGTTTCAGTGTTTCTTCTGTTTCGTGCCTGCCCTCGTCCCCCCTAGGTCCGAGGATTAATTTGTGGGAGTTGTGTTGGAAGTTTGTAGAAAGTTGTATAACTATAAGAAAATACCTATTTTTTTACAGAAATATGATTAAAAAAAGTTTAAAACAAATAAAAATTAAAAAGCAGACATTGATGTCAAGTTACGTCATTTTTTTATAAATAATAGTCCAATTTATTTAGTTTTGTGTTAGCGAATGAATTTTGAAACCAATTCATTTGCTAACACAAAAACTAAACAATTTGAAACATCATTCATTAAAATTGACCCAAAGCTAATATAATTAAATGAATTTAGAAACCAATGTATTTGCTAAAATCTCAATAGATATTGGCAATGATATAAAAATCTTAAGGGTTCACCAACGTTTAATTTATCTACTTATTTTTTTAACAGATAAAATTTGTTTCTATAAAACATTAACATACTATTATTGAATAACAAAATTAAGAAACAATGTGTGTATTTAAATTTACTTGGTTTGTTTTACTAATAAATTTATTTTTCGACTAGTTTTGGCCTAATGCCATTTTTTTTTTCTAGTCGAAAAATAAATTTATTAGTGAATCAAACCAAGTGAATCTAAATTATAAACCTTTATATTAGTACAAAAAAGATATAATAAATGTTGATTAATTTTACATTTAGGTTTATTCAGTTTAAAAGAGTATAAGTAACATACACATATTATATCGTTAACTTGTTCCTCATTGATCACTCGTTTTACCAAGTGATCAATGAGGAACAAGTTAACGATATAATATGTGTATGTTACTTATACTCGTTTAAACTAAATAAACCTAAGTGTAAAATAAATCATCATTTATTATTATTTGTTTATTTACGATAATAGATAATTTTGCAGTAAAAATAAACACTATAATTAATAATAATAATTTTAACAAAAAATTGGCGATTATTCTAAAATATGGCGCTAAATATAACATTTGAAACTACTAAGAGAACTGCTCCTGATTAGGATATTATTTAAAATATTTTTAAATTTGAAACATTTATATCTTTAATTAATTTCTCATTTAACCCGTGGTGAAACATTTTTGAATCCAATACTGGATGATTTGAATTAAATTTAAATTAAAACACTTGGTTTGTTTAACTTATTTATATTTTCTCCGACTAGTTTCGACCATTGGAATCCTCCTTGAAGATGACCAATGGTCGAAACTAGTCGGAGAAAATATAAATAAGTGAAACAAACCAAGTGTTTTAATTTAAATTTAATTTAAATCATCCAGTATTGAAACATTTATTTTGTGATATTTACAATGAGGTAACTCCATGTCAAATTAATACACTTTTTTTAAATATTGTTTACTAATTGCCTTTATATAGAAAAAGAAAAATATCCAATTTTATGATAACATGTCAAACCGTTTTTAAGATATACGCATTAAAATTTCAGAAAAATGGGTTCAAATCGCAAATCGCTCAATTTTTATATTACGATTACTGCTCTTCAAATTGAGCTAGAGATGTAAAACACGGCTCATTTTTTTAGCATTTTTCTTGAACTTTTATAAGACAATAATTCGCTATTTTATTCTATTTTTTATTCAAAATCAAAACGTTGATTTCGAATTTCTCAAATATCGTATCTTCAAAAATGTTTAAAATAATATGTGTAATAGTGCATGCACTTGTTAATTATCCCCATAAATCATGGTAGGTTCATATTGAAAAACTAAACTCGTTAAGATTTATTTGCAAAACATGTTTTAAATGTAACATTACATACATTCAATTTTCCTTAAATAAAGCTCGATGAGTTTTTTTTTCAATATTAACCCATTACGATCCCACTCTTAAATGTATGTGGGTAATTAACAATTACATGAACTATTATATATATTATTTTATACATTTTTGAAGATGCAATTTTTGAGATATTCAAAATCAAAACTTTGACTTCAAATAAAAGAATTGATAAAAATTGCAGTTTTTTGTGTTGTGCATCATAAAAACGTTCATGAAAAACGCTACAATGTGAGACAAGTTTCTACATCTCTCAATTTGGAGACCAGTAATCGTAACTTAACAATTTTGGGATTAGCGAATTTGACAAATTTTTCTGAAATTTAGATGCGTATATCTTCAAAACGGCTAGACATTTCATCATAAAATTAGATATTTTTTTTCTCTATAAGTGATCAACATTTTGAAAAAAACTGAGATTGTAAGGTTAAGGTTAAGGTTGTAGATTTGACAATAAATTACCCAATGACAAATACTATTTTTTATGAAACCATAGGTAATTGTTCAGTATATTGACAAATTATTAATTAATAATATCTTAAAATAAACAAAAAACTTGGTGAAACTTATCAAAATCAACAACAATATCTTATAAAACATTATTAAAATCGCAATACTGTGTGATATTTCAAGTTTGAAATATGTTTATTATATATATTACTTTATTTAAAGTATGACACACGATTTTTAGCCAAAATTTTCAGTTCTTTTGAATGGTATAAAATTTTAATATGGCTGCCTTAAAAAAAATTCAACTTTAATATCGTTTATTGAAAATGAGACTTTCTGTATACAATTTGTCAATTTTTGTGTCTTTTTCGGTTATTCAATTGGGCTGATTTCAAATGTTAGCTTACCATCTTTCTACTAACAAAGTTATAGCTAATAGAAAATGTTGACGAATATGACATTTTCGCTATATTTTAAAAGAAAATTACTCAATTTCAAATTTGTTAATGTAGTTTTATTTTGTGACAAAAATGGAAACTTAACCGTCTTCGTATCTTTAACCCATTTAACGCCATTGATGCATACACGCAACATTATTATTATTTGTTAATTAAATTACTAAATAAGTTAATTGCATATGTTATATTATTTCACCTGGTTTGAAAATGTATGAAGAAAAAGGTAAATATTTTGTTATTTAAATATTTCGCTTATTACTCACTAAAACAAAAACAAAAAAGTCATTGTATTTCTAACTTCACAATATTTCAGTGTTTTGTACGCGTGGCGCATGAAGTAAAATTTCGAGTTTAGAAAAGCCCCGTGAAAATTTGTCTCGGGTCGCTGCGCGACCCTCGACAAATTTTCTACGCGGGGCTTTTCTAAACTCGAAATTTTACTTCATGCTTAGTCTGGGAGTGGAAACACTCGCTCGAAACTTCATATTGCACGTTTTTGTATAAAATCCACGAATGCCTGAAAGTTTACAGCGTATACATTATGTATATTTAAAAATAAAATTCACTGTGTATTACATACTATGAATTTTTCTTTTAATATGTATGAATGACATATTAAAATAAAAATTCACAGTATGTAATGCACTGTGAGTTTTTCATTTAAATATTCATAATGTATACGCTGTAAACTTTCAGGCATTCATCGATTTTATATAATAACGTGCAATAGGAAGTATAAAACCAGTATTTCCACTCCCAGACTAAGTATGAAGTAAAATTTCGAGTTTAGAAAAGCCTCGCGTAGAAAATTTGTTGAGGGTCGCGCAGCGACCGAGACAAATTTTCACGGGGCTTTTCTAAACTCGAAATTTTACTTCATGCGCCACGCGTATAAAACACTGAAATATTGTGAAGTTCGAATGCACTGACATTTTTTCATAAAAAAAGTGCAGAATTGGACCTAAATTAAACTTTTAGAGTTAACTCTATCACTACTCGGCTGTTAATGGGTTAATAGTTTACAAGATCCCAATGGTGAGCACGATAAATCACACGAACCGTATAGAAAATTTAAATACATTTCTATATCAATCTCAAACTACATTTTTGTAAACATACAGGGAAATTGTCTTTATCTAGAGGGAATATTTCTTTAAAGTCGGGATATGTATCCTGATTTTTACACTGTAAATTATCAGAAATTCGTTGTTTTTATTTTAGTGATAGATTTCAAACTTTAAGCGAGTGTTTCCACTCCCAAATTAAGCATGAAGTAAAATTTCGAGTTTAGAAAAGCCTTAAAATTTTATTTCATGCGCCACGCGTGTAAAACACTGATTTAAAGTTGAGTTTAAAATATACTATATATAAGCTTGTCGGTATCTTTTGTAATTCGCTCCTGATAATGCTGTAAAACGCGAAACTAGTCGAGTAAATAGTAAAGTAAAAAATTGTGAAACAAACCAAGTGTAATTTAATTTAAACCTTCATTATCAATATACTGCTTATGATTAATTTCGCGATAATAAATTTTAGAAAAGTTTATTTGTTCAAACCAAAACTTGCCCTTTCAAAATTCGCTTGGAGAAATTTGCTTTCGGATATGTAAAAGAAAATTCCCTGTATTTTCAACTTCGCAATAAATTAGTGCTCGTGCGGGTGGCGTATAAACTAAAATTTCTTGTTTAGATAAGCCTGAAAATTTGGTTTGGCGGAGCGACCAAACCAAATGTTTAGGCTTTTCTAAACTCGAAATTTTACTTCATGCTTAACCTGGGAGTGGAGAACACTCGTTTAAAGCTTTAAATTGAACACTTATATAAAAAGAGCGAATGTCTGAACATTTACAGAGCAACACATTAGAATATGTATACTTAAAGTAAAAATTATCTGTATTTTTATATTAATAGAAAAAAATAATTTCTTCTTTCTTCTTCTTATAATTTTTAATTAATCTACAAGCCTAATAATAAATGAATTTAAATTGTATATCAGATGTTCAGTACAAAAAAAATCGAGAAGGTATTTTAACTAATATTTGCGCCTTTTCTACTTTTTTAAATTTATTTTGTATGAACTCGTTTTATATTGATATTTGAACGTCACACAATTTACATTCATCTCTTTGTGCGGAATGCATTTCCATATAAATTTGTATTATGCACGCACGGAGTAAATAACACCGTTATTTATACGAGTTTTTGTTTTTGGCGTGCCTTGTATCGGAATTTATGTTTGCGTTCGAACCGACAGCGTGTTCAACTCGAACCGTTGAAAGGGATCCTAATTCAAATCCCTTGTATTTTCTCACCCAATAATAATAATAGTTTTTGCGCTTGATTTAATTAATTGACGCTGCTTCCGCAGTTAACACAGTTTGCTACCGAGTTTTGCTGGAGCCAGAAAAAGCGTTCGTTTCAGTTACAATTGAGACGTTGCTGAAACCGCTTTTTACTTAAATTCAAGTGACATTTAAAAAAACTCTTTTGAAATTTAAAATAAAGAATAGAGCATCCTATACAAATGAGTCGCCCCGATACAAAACCAGATATTCGTGTTTTAACAAACAAATGGCAAAATGAGAAAAACTGATTTTGCAGCGTCCTGCAAATAAAATAAAATACCGATAAAACATCCTCGCTCCACCCCATGGCACGGGGTGTTTATATGAGGACCCTAGAAGCCAAGAAATACAAGTGCATACAAATAGATTTGGGGAAAAAATGGAAGTTAAGAAAAGAGTGTAAACTAAGGAAAATTTGCACTCAATTTCGTATGTTAAACTAGAATTACCTTTTATTTACCAATATCAGTAATATTCCTTTGCCAACAAATGATTGAATGTATCTAAAATCCCACACTTGTAACTCCAATTTTATAAAATTTGCACTTATATTCCTTGGCAGAGCTGGGACGAATCCTCGTGAAAAGGATTGAAATCACGAATCCGAATCACCTTATATGATTCGAATCACGAATACTCGAATAAAGGATTCGTAAGAGATAAATATGATTCGAATCATAGATTCGAATCCTGTTTTTTTGAATCACGAATACAAATCCTTTAAGAATAAATTGGATTTGATAATTTTTTTACAACCATTAACATATAAATATCGTTATCAATTGTTTTAACAAAAATATTCAATACCTAATTATTGATTATTTGCACTGAACATCGTTGATAACAGACTAAATATCTGTGTTACTCTGATTAAAGATGTATTTGTGTGTTTTTGAACTTCACTTCAAATCAGTGTCTTGTACGCGTGGCGCATGAAGTAAAATTTCGAGTTTAGAAAAGCCCCGTGAAAATTTGTCTCGGGTCGCTGCGCGACCCTCGACAAATTTTCTACGCGGGGCTTTTCTAAACTCGAAATTTTACTTTATGCTTAGTCTGGGAGTGGACAACACTCGTTGTTAGAAGTTTCAAATTGAACGATCACTCTAGATTAGTTTATTACCATTTTACAAAGGCTACAGCTCGAAGCACGAATCATGGTCTTCGGAGACCGAAAGACTACAGGGAATCAAAGTTTTTTTACAAGAAAACAATGAATACCTGAAGGTTTACAGCATGGATAGGAAAGAAAACATCCAGTTTTAGAAAAATATCGAAGTTGGGTTGATTTTCAATGCATTTTTAACTTCATTTTAAATCAGTGTTTTATACGCGTGGCGCATGAAGTAAAATTTCGAGTTTAGAAAAGCCCCGTGAAAATTTGTCTCGGGTCGCTGCGCGACCCTCGACAAATTTTCTACGCGGGGCTTTTCTAAACTCGAAATTTTACTTCATGCTTAGTCTGGGAGTGGAAACACTCGTTGAAAACTTTAAATTGAACTCTATTATAAAATCGAATGTCTGAAAATTACGTTAATAGAAAATTTACTGACTATCATTAAAACCGGGAAAGTCAGAGAAAAGTCAAGGTATTTTATTCAAATTGACCAAAACACTAACAAAAAAGCCATATGATTTAATTAAATTAGTCAAAATCAACAGGCATCATAAAATTTACAAAACACTTAAAAATTTATAAAACCAATTTAAATATTGACGAAAACAATGAAAACAATTTAACAAACTGGGGGTTTCCCACAAAAGAAAGTTATATTAGAAAGTCAGGGAAATATCAGAAAACTTTAACATTTCAGATTGTGGATACCATGTCAGTTTTACTTTAAATAATGTTTAACAAAATTTCGAAAACTAGATTATTATCTTTAAAAACATTTTCAGTCATTTAATGTTCTTATCAAAGCAATTCGAACGAGCGTTTCTACTCCCAGACTAAGCATGAAGTAAAATTTCAAGTTTAGAAAACCCCTGCGTAGAAAATTTGTCAAGGGTCGCGCAGCGACCCTCGACAAATTTTCACGGGACTTTTCTAAACTCGAAATTTTACTTCATGCGCCACGCGTATAAAACACTGATTTAAAATGAAGTTAAAAATGCACTGAAAACCAACCAAACCTTGATATTTTTTTAAAATTGGATGTTATATTTCCCATCCATGCTGTTAACTTTCAGATATTCGTTGTTTTTTTGTAAAAGAACTTCGATTCGGTCTCCGAAGAACCTGATTGGTCCTTCGAGCTGCAACCTTTGTAAAATGGTAATAAACTTAGTAATCTAGAGTGATCCTTTCATTTGAAACTTCTGAGAACGAGTGTTGTCCACTCCCAGACTAAGCCTGAAGTAAAATTTCGAGTTTAGAAAAGCCCCGCGTAGAAAATTTGTCGAGGGTCGCGCAGCGACCCGAGACAAATTTTCACGGGGCTTTTCTAAACTCGAAATTTTACTTCATGCGCCACGCGTATTAAACAATGATTTAACGAGAAATTAAAAAAAAAAAACACAAAACAAATTTTTCAAGTTAATCCTCACAAATAATTCGAATTATTTTTGAGGATTAACACAAATAATTCGAATTATTTTTGGCTATTCAAATCCTCTTGTAAGTATTCGAAGTCTTATGTAAGTATTCGAATCTTTTTATAAATATTCGAATCCTTCTATTAGGATTCGAATCTCTCGCATTTGGATTCGAATACGAATCCTTTTAAAAAAATGTTACGAATCCGGATCATGAATGCAGTTTAACTAAAGTATTCGAAAGCCTCTTTTGAATCCTCTAAAAAGATTCGATTCCAGGATTCTAATCCCGAATGATTCGAATCCGGCCCAGCTCTGTTCCTTGGCTTCTAAGGTCCTTATATAATGTAAATTTATCTGTAAATATCATCATTAACATTCTTCACCTGAAAGATGTACAGCGTAGCGAAACAATTGTAGTGAAAATAAATACAAAAAGTTGAAAATCAGAAATATTTTATTTAATAATCTATTAAAGTTGTTATGGATTTTCAAAAATTAAGTGCGCAGTAATCAACGATAATAAAATAGTGTTGAATGAGCATTGTGTCGAATGGGGATAAGAAAAACTATGTACAACTAAGTAAAACGTTGGCAGGTTTTGCAACTGAAAAGCTATGTCAGCTTTTGCAACCGAGAAATGTAGCAGGTTTTGTATTCGACCGGATTTTTCAAACTTAATTTTAAAAGGTTGAGGATGGGTAAGGATGATTTAATATTATGTATTTATAAATTAAGTCGTCCAGATGCAAAACTAGCCATACACCTATTTTTTTTTTATTATGAGGTTTTGGTATCCCTGGATTTTACTCGTTTCAAGCTACAATTTTAAAAATAAACAATTTAAAAATAAATTGACCTTAAATCAATGAGGTCAATTTATTTTTAAAATTGTAGCCTAAAACGAGTAGAATCCAGGGATATCAAAATTTCAAAATAAAAAAAAAAATAGGTGTGTGGCTGGTTTTGTATCTGGGCGAATTCATTTATAAATTCATAATATTAAATCAAAATAAAGAATAGAGGAAATAATCAAAACTGTTAGATAAATAATAGTAAATTCTTTGCACTTTGTCAGAATTATTCTTGAAATTAAGTGTTAACTTCACGTCGACTCAATCCCTTAGGATGGACGAATGAGTGGGAGAGAAAAAAAAAAAAAACGACGCACCCCTTCGCTACAACTCTGTAAACTTGATAAAGTCCCGTCCTCTTGTTAATGTTAATTTATCGAGTTGTTTAACTTTTTTCGCCCTCCGCGCGCGCGCGCCCAACAATGCGAGAAACTATCTTTAACAGTTCTTGGCTTCGCAAATTGGGTTTGCGCTCGTAATAACAATTTGTCTTCTTTTTCAAAAGCGCACACCGAACAAGAGGAAAATAAGACGAACATATAGAACCCAAATAAAACTTTCTTTTATTAGGGTCTACACGAAATGAAAGAATACGGTTTTTTTTCATTCTCATTTTGCTTACGTAGAATTTATAGTTCGTCAATATAAATTGCGATATCGTAATCAAGTCCTTACATACAATACAATTTGGATACATTTAATAGTTTCTTTAGAAAAAATTATAAAAATTTAGCTATTTGACAAATAGGCGGTTTATTCCTAGAAATAAACTAAACTAATAATGATTAGAATGCACTTAATAAAAATAAAATATTCAGGTTGTTTATAAATTGATGCGAAAGATTTTAGAGGGTGATTACTCAGCAAAAATTAAGGGAGTTCTTTCATATATTTTTTTTGTTCATAACCTCTTCCTCTCCAAGTTGCAGCTCTCTAAAGTTAAGAGGAAACATTGTTTTTATTTCACATATACACTATGGAAGAATTTAGAAAAAATGAAATTTGGTAGATAACTGATCCTAATCAAAAGGCACTTTTTGTTGATTTTTGTAACCCTAAAATGTTTACAAGGGGGTGAAAAATCAACCTTTACAATAGGTTGCATCAGGACTTTTTAATGCGTGCACATTTTTCTCATTTAAATGCTTGATTTAAATGGCGGGATTCAATCTGCAACTTTTTTGTTTCTTTACATTTTCTCCTAAAATTGTTAGTTTGATCACAAAAAAATAAAATAATACATAGGCTCATCTGACATAATTTAGAGATTGGTTATTATTTGTCAATAAATAGGCTGATGTCAAATGAAGAATACTATTTTTTTCAAATTTTTAAAGAGTTTTATACGTATGCACTGAAACCATGTTGCACAACTAAATAAGACTTGATATAAAGAAAACTCTTAACTTTTTTATACCACTTTTATTTTACTTCAGTGACTAGTTTCAATTACACGGTAATCATTCTCAAACTAAGTACTTAAAACACGAGTTACACAGGTATATATATTAAATCTAAAGCTTTGGCACACTCAGCTCAAAAATTAAAAATATTTTTAAAAAACGAGACATTGACATTGTTTTTAGATCAAATACTAAACTCTGTAATTTAATATTCAACGCAAAAACCCCAATAAATAAGATGTACAAGTCAGGAATTTACAGGTTAACATGTCCAGATTGTAAAGGAGTGTACATCGGACAATCAGGTCGTAATTTTTAAACGAGACTAAAAGAACATCATAGATCATATAATTTAAAACATGAGAATTCAATTTTTGCAAATCATTTGTTAGAAATAAACCACAATTTCGGCAAGGATGTACTTTCGGTAATCCATCTCACCGAAAAAGGTAAGAAAATGGATTTACTGGGAGCCGTTGAAATACACAAAGCTAAAATTAATCCGGGAATTTCCATCCTTAACGACCAGGTTGACCTGATGTACACCCCTCTCTTCGAAGCGCTTTAGATTTAATGTGTAACTCGTGTTTTAAGTACTTAGTTTGAGAATGATTACCGTGTAATTGAAACTAGTCACTGAAGTAAAATAAAAGTGGTATAAAAAAGTTAAGAGCTTTCTTTATATCAAAATTGAAGATGTACCACGAAGTGATCGCCTCCAAAATCCAAGAAGTAAATAAGACTTTATTAAAAGAATGGTATTTTCTGTTACTTGGAGAGGAAAATAACCCCTATTTCATTTCTGCTGACATTTCGCATTACAATCGCGACAAAACAAAAGCATACTAGCGTACCGTATGACAAAGATTTTTTTTTAAATGTTTAATGCAACGGCAACCCTATAAACTTTTAACGAACGGTTTAGCGTAGATACAGGGTGTCTACCCCTGGGGCATTCCACGCCAAACCGGATACCATCTGGCTTTTGCATCTCAGATTTTTTCATATTTTGTAATATTATAGTACCAAATGAGAGAGACCTCCGTGATTTATTTCAATTTTATTTGTGCAGCCGCTTTCGAGATATCGATTTTTAATAAAAAATTTAAAAAAAAAGGTTAAAATCGCTCCATTTTTCACAAAGTTATTAGCATTTATAAAAAGGAACGTTTTTTTTTTCAAAAATCGATATCTCGAAAGCGGCTGCACAAAATAAATTTAAAAAAATCACGGAGGCCTCTCTCATTTGGTACTATAACATAAAAAATTATAAAAAAAATCGGAGATACAAAAGCCAGATGGTATCCGATTTGGCGTGGAATGCCCCATATGTATTGTAAAATTAATAAATAATATAATCCTTGACTTAGAAATGACTTTTTATTATTATTATTATTATGAGAAATGCGAGAGGATACATTTATAAAATAAACCCAATTAGAAATATTTTTGCACGTGCAGTTATTTTTTATACAAAGAAATTTCCTTCTTTTCCCATTATTTGCAAAAATATCTTGTCAGTTTTAATTCTTTCATCTCTACTTTCCGCTCTTTCGCAACGTCCATTTTTTAAAGCCCGAAAGTCATTAAAGGTGCGTCAAAGGAGACATCAAAAGAGCCGAACAAAGTGCGTGAAACTTAGTTTTAAATTCAGAGTTGGTTAAGTCTGCGTCTCTCTCGCAAAAAAGAATGCACCGTGTTTTTGTCTAGGGATTATTAAAGATGAAGTCGACCGCTTTTAAAACGTATAAAATTCTGTATATTGTCTTTTTAACAACATCCTTATTTAGGAAGGAAATATTAAAAAAAAAATAGGTTTACTTTAAGGAAAGAATACACTTTTTGCTCGTGTAAAATGTTACGTACTATTACCGTTATTTCATAAAAAAATATCAAACGTTGTTAAAGTGGCGTAATTCCTTTACGAAGGTTTGTGATTTGTTTCACGTTTATTTTTTTCTGCAACATCTATAACAAATATTGGAAAACTAAATCAATCATATTGTAAAACTTTCTGCGAAAGTTTGTATTTTTTTCTATATATTTCTAGCCTACAATAAATTTACTAGAATGTCGCGCTATATATATTGAATTTTTTTAAAATTAATAAAAAATGTTTTACGCGCCATATCCTAGCGACATTATTTAAGTGATTATATGAATGAAAAAAATCACAAACCTTCGTAAGGAAATCTTTTACAATGTAGCTGAATTTGTGTTTTTTATTATATGTTGAATGTATTGTAAAAAAAACATATAATTTAAGGTGTTTTTATGCTAATTTGGCAATGTTTAATAATTTTTTGTTAAACAACCGTGAGAGTAGTAAACATTTTAATGAATTCTGTATCGTGGAGGCTTCTACTACGTTATACATGTTAATTTCACAAAAAAATACTTCTATTTTGTTTGTATAACACTTTTTATTGAATGTGACTGCAGTAATAACAAGCTAAATTTGTCGAAACTGCAGTCACATTCAATAGAAAATGTCGTACAAACAAAGTAACATGTGTTTTATTGTGGCATTTTGATGAGATGATTATAAAGTTTGTACTTTCCTTAAAGTATAGCAGTTTTTTTTCAAAATAGTTTATCCTAAAACAAAGGCCGTAGTTAAGACGACAACATGTTGAGTTTAATACGGTTACAAAGCGGTCGACTTCCTCTTAATATGAGTCGCCTATTTCCAAAATCCCCCTAATCCGTTATTTTCAAATGGATTTAATGGTTTTCGGAAATAGGCGACTCATATATCCTCACAACTTCTTTTTATGTGAAGGTTTTTCTTATTCTAACTAACAGAAAAATGTGTATTTATTCACCACAACGCGCTTCACTTTAGCTGAAGTTTAAATACGTTTACGTAACAATTGTCTAGACTTCGAATCTATTTCGCTTAGCAATGACATTTGTATACAGTTTAAATAATCTTAAGTTATTGAGGTAAACGTGCTTAATAAATTTATGAATCGCCTTCCCTAGGCGGAAAGAATTCACTATCAATTGAATTTTAAAATTGTTCAAATCCCGTAAACAAGTCGGGTTTTAGTTCGTTCGTTCTAAGGCGTCTATTTGTATCCGATGCGACTTTAACAGCCCTACTTTTACCCATAAAACTTTTTAATCTCCCGAGAATCCCAAGCCCCGTTCGAAATCGATAAGGCTTAATAAATTTGAGAACAGCCAGAGGAGATATCTATATAAATACCTTTTACCTCGCACAAACAAAAAACATCACAAACATCAATATACTTACAGATTAAAAATTAATAAATGAGCAAATTAATTAAATTTTAGAAGATGTGAGTAAGGCCTCTATTACTTCAAGCAAACAAAAAAACACAATTATAAATATAAATATACTTACAGATGAAAAATTAATAAATGAGCAAATTAATTTGATTTTAGAAGATCTAAGCTAGGAACTTTCAATTCAATAACTTGTAATTACTTGTTATAAATAATTATACAGGGAATTTTTCTTTTAAGTATACTTCTATATGCATACGCTGTAAATATTTTGATATTCGTTGTTTTTCCCTAATATTTAAGCTTTAAACGAAAGTTTTCCACTCCCAGACTAAGCACGAAGTAAAATTTCGAGTTTAGAAAAACCTGAAAATTTGGTTTGGTCGCGTAGCGCGATAGTTCAAAAGACACGTATTTTGAATACTGCTTCAGTAGCATATTTTAAACTTCCCAATAAATCAGTGTTTTATACGCGTGGCGCATGAAGTAAAATTTCGAGTTTAGAAAAGCCTGAAAATTTGGTTTGGTCGCTCCGCGAAGCGGAGCGGCCGAACCAAATTTTCAGGCTTTTCTAAACTCGAAATTTTACTTCATGCTTACCCTGGGAGTGAAAAACCCTCGATTAAGCTTCAGTTTAAACTCTTAGAAAAAAAAACGAATATCTGAAGATTTACAATGGTTTGTAATAATTGGGATATGTGTACTGACAAAAAAAAATGTTCGTTATATTTATGTTAAATTATACAAACTTGTAATTATTTGTTATAAATAATTATACAGGGATTTTTTCTTTTAAGTATACTTATATGTGCATACGCTGTAAATTTTTTGATATTCGTTGTTTTTCCTTAATATTTAATTTGAAGCTTTAAACGAGAGTTTTCCATTCCCAGACTAAGCACGAAGTAAAATTTCGAGTTTAGAAAAACCTGAAAATTTGGTTTGGTCGCGTAGCGCTACGCGCTACGCGACCAAACCAAATTTTCAGGTTTTTCTAAACTCGAAATTTTACTTCGTGCGCCACGCGTATAAAACACTGATTTTAACTGAAGTTCAAAAGACACGTATTTTGAATACTGCTTCAGTAGCATATTTTAAACTTCCCAATAAATCAGTGTTTTATACGCGTGGTGCATGAAGTAAAATTTCGAGTTTAGAAAAGCCTGAAAATTTGGTTTTCCAATTTTCAGGCTTTTCTAAACTCGAAATTTTACTTCATGCTTACCCTGGGAGTGGAAAACCCTCGTTTAAGCTTCAGTTTAAACTCTTAGAAAAAAACAACGAATATCTGAAGATTTACAATGGTATATAATAATTGGGATATGTGTACTGACAAAAAAAATGTTCGTTATATTTATGTTAAATTATCCAAACTTGTAATTATTTTTTATAAATAATTATACAGGGAATTTTTCTTTTAAGTATACTTATATGTGCATACGCTGTAAATGTTTTGATATTCGTTGCTATTCCTTAATATTTAATTTGAAGCTTTAAACGAGAGTTTTCCACTCCCAGGCTAAGCACGAAGTAAAATTTCGAGTTTAGAAAAACCTGAAAATTTGGTTTGGTCGCGTAGCGCGTAGCGCTACGCGACCAAACCAAATTTTCAGGTTTTTCTAAACTCGAAATTTTACTTCGTGCGCCACGCGTATAAAACACTGATCTTAAGTGAAGTTCAAAAGACACGTATTTTGCATACTGCTTTAGTAGCATATTTTAAACTTCCCAATAAATCAGTGTTTTATACGCGTGGCGCATGAAGTAAAATTTCGAGTTTAGAAAAGCCTGAAAATTTGGTTTAGCCGCTCCGCTTCGCGGAGCGACCAAACCAAATTTTCAGGCTTTTCTAAACTCGAAATTTTACTTCATGCTTACCCTGGGAGTGGAAAACCCTCGTTGAAACTCCAGTTTAAACTATAAAAAAAAATAACGAATATCTGAAGATTTACAATCGTACATAATAACTGGGATATGTGTAATGAAGAAAAAAATGTTCGCTATATTTATGTTAAATTATGCAATAACTAGTGTGTGTGAATATTGCTGTTTGTTGCGTATGCAACACTTTAATGGAACATGCCCAAACCAAACATTTGATTTAAATGAAATGTTTTGTTGTTACATAATAATCATAATATTTACACTTACCCACGGCCAGGGTAAATTAACGGGGTAGGTTAATTAATTTATGTTTATTCAGTGGACTCCTCGCGCATGAATTTCGAGGATATCAAACAAGTGAAACACGGATACGCGCTTAGAATTGCAACACAGCTGAAAACAAAGATTAACCCTGCGTGTGTGTGTCGAAAAAATCCTATTTTCACTCCTTGTTTAAATATGAAAATTTGGATTCAATTGGAAATTATTTTCAAATTATTGACTGAGGAATTTTAATCCCTTTAGTTTTAAATTATTGGCTGAAATATTTTAGTCCCTTTATAGGCTGAGGTATTTTAGTAGCTTTAGTTTTATTTTCTCTCAATTGAATTTCAAAGGGAAACAACTTGCTTGGTTCCATCGAGATATATTAATAAAACCAAAAGGGCGGTTTTATTTATAACTATCGCTCATCCGAAATCCCCGCATCAAATTTATCATGTGTGAGCGTTTCGTTGTGCGTTTCCATTTATTAAATTAAGCCATTCGGGTGTTTGAAGGGATGAAATTCCAGCGGAACAATTAAACACATCGACCGATGGGGATTATTCGCAAAGAGAATAAATAGGTTTTTAATTTTCACACATTTTTTATGTAAATCGCAAACACCAGTACACTTACATTTTGATATTCAATAATACTAAACTACAATAAAGAGGAGGGACTGAAAAAAATCATAAGTACTAAACTACAAAACAGAGGTTGGATTAAAAAGAAATCAAGAATACTTGTCGCGATTCATTTATAGTTTGATGATCGAATAATAATTTACAGAAACGTATACTAGAATAAGAAGTTAATTCTTATAGCTTTTACTTCGCGATAGAAAACTAAGTGTCTTTTTTGTATGTGTTTTTATACTAAAAAACTAATTCAAAAAACAAGAACTAATAATAAAAGCACGTTTTTTATAGTTATTCTCTCTGACTATCTAATCAATTAGAGATTTTTATCTAATTCATTGCAGAACAACAAAATATGTAGAAAATTGTAGTACTTATTTCAATGAATATTTATTGTCTTATTAATTAAGACTAATTGTTTGCGTCTATACGGATATTATTGTAATTTTATACTTTATATTTAAAGTTCTGCAAACTAAAAGCGAAAGCTATTTTCTTTTCGAATTCCAAACATTTTGGAATTCGAAATATACAGGATATTGATTCAATCAGGTATACATTGGGATTGAACATTTAATACTACATTTATGCATTTTGCTGCTTTCAGGGTCATTTTAGAGGAAAAGTACAGGAGCAAACAAAAATTAAGATAAAAACCCTGCTTATTTTGGTCGCTATCCGGTTAAAATCCCACGTTGTTTACTATTTTTATTAGTTTTTTTTTAAATAGGAAAATTTAAAAAATAGCCTTAAGCTGGGTAGCAGGCTTAAGGCTATTTAGAGGCTTGAGGCTTTTTAGTATGGGCGTTTTTAGCACGTAATTACTTCCATTCAGAGATCTAATATTTCACTTTTATGCCTAAAATCCTCAACGCCGCACCCATAGCTTTTATTTCAGGCCCTTTTGGCAATTCTAGCGGATTTGTATAAAAAATGATGAACATGAATAAAATGATTTCTGAGGCTGATTATTTGCAATTTATATAGTTTTCAAAAGTCTATACAAATAGTAAATAATAAAATGTCCAACTTAACCTAAAAAGCACCCTAAATTTGTATATTTCTTTATAACCTTTTGTATACTCTTGTACTTTTCCTCTTATATGACCCTGGAAGCGATAAAATAGATAAATGTGGTTTTACATGTTAAATCTCTATGTGTACCTGATCCCGTCAACACCGGTACTTATTATTATATTAATTTTGTATTTATAAACGTTTCAGGAACTAAGGAACCATTTATTTATTTTTGTGCAATCGGAATAAAAATTCTTCAATTACTTAATAAATTATAATCATACGATACAATTAAGAAACATCAAAGAAACAAAAAAGAGAATTTATGAAATGAAAGAAGCCTTATTTTTGTGAGAACCAAATTACAGGAGCTCAAAATTATCTAAAATTATACACGATAATAAATTACTATTTTATTATCGTGTTTAATTTTAAATAATTTTTGAGCTCCTTGTATTTAGTCATTCTTGTTGCAACTAATAAATTATAAAAACTCACTCAAATAAAATTTTTATAAAGTTTTTTTGGAATCATGAATCAAGCTTCAGTTTTGTTTGGCATAAACAATATTTCTCAACTAAGAATTTATAAATTCAAATTCAAAACTATTTGAATTCGAGAAAATAAGCCTACGCTTCTTATAGTTTGCACACTTTAAACATAATATATAAAATTACGAAAAAACTATTCGTGAAAATGCACGGGAAATAGTTGTTTCAATGGATATTTATCGTCTTAAATTGTCTTATTAATTAAGACACTGTTTGCATTTTCACGAATAGTTTTTTCGTAATTTTATATATTGAGAATTTATATTTATTTTATATTTCTGTTATTTATTTAACTGAGAAATAAATAACATAAGCTTAAACTTGACTAAAAATATTTATACATTACAAAACATTACAGAACCGAACAAAAAAAAAACTAAAACTAATAATACAAGCACATTTGCATTGAGTTAAATAAATTCGTTTCAGAAATAAAAAATCGAATAATTCGTAAAACTAGAACACACGTCTAGCAATACGAGCGCATCTTTATTACAATTTATCTCGTATGGGTGCTTCATCATCGACATTGCTCAATTTTTACGCTCGCAAAACAGCTGAATTTCGCCCGCCCTTATCGCATATGATTGATGTTTATGTCTCATTCATATTTTTCAATATTTGCTTGAAAGTCGTCACCCATTTTTGCATTTAAATCGAACAACTGCAGCGTTCCACGGCTGCATCTATGTTTATAAATTTTCTACGCCCGAAGAGAAACATTTACATAAAAGTATTGAACTTATTTGTATACGGAAATGTACGTGTTATTTAATAAATTTGTTGCACGATCGACCCTTTTTTAATACTTGCCATATCTGTTTCCTGAACGCTAGGTTGTGTTTTCCATGTTGCCATGAATAACAAATCGGTAAATGGAACTAAGGTTTTACTTACCGTTCAGCAAACGGCAAATGAAACTTAACATTTATGGCAACTGACAATAACAACTCAATTAGAATTAAAAGGAGTCAAATTTTAGGAATCAAATTTGTCAAAACGTCAGTGACATATTCATAAAACATGTGTTTCAGGGTTCTTTGTACAATTTCATCGTTAAAAAAAATGCACAGACTACTATTTTTTCAAAACTTTATTAATGAAATATGTTCATTAGGACTTGCCATTAAATAATCTAAAATCGGAAATCTATGTTGTTTCAAGGTTCTATTTACAATTTCATCGTTTGAAAAAAATGCACAGACTACAATTTTTTTATAACTTTACTAATGAAATATGTTCATCAGGACTTGCAATTAAATAATCAAAAATCAAAATCTATGTTTTAAAAATAACATCCTCCAAATGATGCCCATTTAGGCGCACGCACTCTTTGAGCCTCTCCTGGAATTTTATCATCACCTGCTGAATCATTTGACGAGGGATAGCTGCCACCTCTCGTCCAATCGCCTTCTTTAGTTCTGGTACAGTCCTCGGCTTATTGATGTAAGCTTTTGCTTTGATTTATCCCCAGAGAAAATAATCGTATGGGGCTAAGTCAGGGGACCGAGCGATCCAGGCAACATCTTCTCGCAAAGAAATTACATGTCCTGGGCAAAGGTGACGCACTTGGCACTCTTGATGTGTGGACAGTCGCCCATTCTTATTGAAACCATAATATTTGCCTATTAATGTGTCTTCTCCGTAGCTCAGGCATAAGACATGTTTTAAGCATTTCCACGTAACGGGCAGAGTTAACGGCGAACGCTACACCATGCTCATCCTCTAAAAAGTAAGGCCCAATTACAGCAACACTTTTAACAATGCAGAGTCGTTTATGGAGATGGCGAGGGTTTCGTGATGCCCAATATCTATAGTTTTGTCTATTATCAAAACCGGATAGGTGGAAATGAGCTTCGTCACTGGTTAGGATAACGATGTCTTCTGTTCATATTTCAAGCATTGTTTAAGCAAATTGGATTTTGATAACGTAATCACAGGGCAACAACTGTTCTGTAATTGCAAGTTTGTAAGGGTGGAATTTCAACATCTTCAGAATCCTGAGAACATATGTATAGGACATCCATTGTATAGCTGCTTGCCGTCGTAGTGAACGCCTTGGACTGCCCTCCACTACCTGGCGTTCTGGTTCTGGTTCTTTGGGGAGTGCGTATTTTTGCACTGCACTTAGGCCTCATTAGGCTCATTGTTCTTCCTCCCGTCGATTACCCAGCCTCAGCTCAGCCAGCCTACCTGATTTAGGTAGTTTAACAAAGCCGAGGTGGGTAGATCCCTTATGTAGGCCATTGTAGGCCATCTTTCACCCAGTAAGGAGCCTCTAGTTGACGAGAGTGCCGGGCAATCGCTGAGAATGTGTCCGGCAGTCTCGTCTTCCATGTTACACCCTTTACAGGGTGTATACGTTCCACAGTTTCTGGTGTATTCACAGAACGTTAAGCTCCTTGTGCTGTTTTCATTTGCAGTCCGATTTTTTATTTACTATTCGAGTAGCTTATGACGTTTTTTGCAAGAACTGGCAAAACGGACAAGACAACTACAGGACGTTTTAGGGTTTCATTTACAGTTTGAAGAGGGCGCTATTTTGGGAGGGAAAGTAGTAGAAGTTGTCCTGAAGATACTGGCCGATTTCAATATGGTAGCCCTCGAAGAAACACAACCGTTACGCCCGACATTGAAGTGCGTACGGAATCGTCTTTGAGCCACCATCGCAGAATCGCCATTTTTTTTTCAAATTTCCACTGCAAACGCCAGTTGCTCACCGCTCCACCGATTCATGGCAACTGAATGGCAGGGGCAGAGGAACACAATGAGATTATCTCCGCACTTCTACTACTTTCCCTCCCAAAATAGCGCCCTCTTCAAACTGTAAATGAAACCCTAAAACGTTCTGTAGTTGTCTTGTCCGTTTTGCCAGTTTTTGCAAAAAACGTCATAAGCTACTCGAACAGTAAATAAAAAATCGACCGGAAATAAATCCTTTATGTTCTTGATACTATTTGTTAACGTGAATTTTGTTTTAAAATTCTTCACTGGAATGTAAGAACAAAGTAATTAATTTGATGAGGAAAATAAGAATGGCTGATTAATAACGAAAATAAGAAGGTAATTAACGAAAATTGGGAGGAAATGAAACACGACTTGACACGAGCCGAGAAATTAAATTATGTAGAAGCGAAGCCCGAAATATAATTAATTGCGAAAACAACATTCATTAATGTACCTATGACGCAAATAAAAACGGAAGTTAATTAGTGATTCAAGCGCGCCTTTTGTGCGTGACGTTTTTTTTTTTTGAATAAAATCGAGGATTAATTGCGTGAATGAATGAAATTAATATCTAATTCAAAAGTCTTTCCCCCTGTGTTTGAAAGGTAATAAAAAATCCGTAGAACAAACAAAATGTTTACCGGTTGATAATTGAACATCTTTCAAAATAGGAACTAAAGTACGATTCACGAGAGGTGTCCCATGGTTTCCATGATTTTTAGTGCTTACTGCACCAGTACATGTAATACGAAAATAGTTTGATGTTATCAGATTACGTGTGCAAAAGAAACAGAAAACTTCATAATATGTCTGCTATGGTTTTCAGATGGAAAATGCAAAAACGTATGTTCCGGTATGCAGCTTTAAAATTTTAAGGTTAAACGTCACATTTTGACAATGTCATTGTAAAACTAAATCTGCAAAAACCCAGCCACAAATCATTTTATTTAATGTGCACAATCGTATTAAATGTGAGTTTAAGTGGTATAATTCCAATTTCCACATCTACTAAATGGTTCAGGTATTTACAGAAATAAAAAATGCATTTATGTTGATTTTGTGTAAGCTCAAATGAAAATGTTAGTCCAGTAGATTTGGAAAATAGTCATCGGATTAAGCAGTGACAAAATAATATCATATTTTTTATATCGTATGTTCAATAAAAGAAAACCTCTAGAGTGCCATGGAAAATATTGTAGGTTGGCAACTCTGAAATTATACATTATACATATTATGCCTGCCGTTTTATATGTCAATTCCTTAAGCGTATAGCCAACATAAATTAAAAAAAAAGAATAAACATACGATACATATTGCACTTTAATACAATTTAAATAAACGCTCAAACCGAAAGCAAGGTTTTTCTTCTATTATAATTTATCATTAATCCTCCTTTACCCACAATGGGTGTTGAGGTTTGTTTTGACTATGTCGAATTAGGTGATTTTTAAATTTACCTTTTGAAAGGGTGTTTTAAGGTGTAAAAATAAGATCCCAATGGTTCATGGTCCATGATCGTTCTTTTTTATATAAAAATGTAATTTTTACTCTTTTCTAAGAAGGTTTCATCAAAAATAAATAAATCGAGTTTAAACTTTTAGGATTTTTTTTATTACCTAAATGACCTTAAATGACCCTGAAAAAATGACATAGAAGGGTATTTAGGGCACCTATGCTCATGAATTTTTTGATATCTTAATTATTTATAGAAATCACGAAAAATATTAATTCCGAAAAAAACACTTTCTTGACCTTGAATGGGAGCGAGGGGAGATCTTGGACCAAGAACCATTGGGATCTTATTTTTATACCTTAAGACACCCTCTTAAAAGGTAAATTTAAAAATCCAACGATAGGGCCATTTTACCATACTTAACCGGAGGTATCCTTTCCAATTCCGTGGTTTTTTCTGTTCCTTTGACAAACGCTCTCCACTTCTTTCTATCTTGTGCCGTTTCCAGTGCTTCGTCCCAATGCAAATTTCGTTCCCTGAGGATCTCCGCCATTTCTTCATTCCGCCCCTGTCTAGGTTTTCCTCTCCTATTTCTACCGATTGGTCTGGCTTTTCATACTATTTTCGTTGCTCTTGTATTTTCCATCTGGGCTAATTGACCGATCCATCCTAATTTGCGCATTGCTATTTCCGCACTTATAGATGTCACTTTCTGTTCTTCTCTGATTGTCGTGCTTCTAATTTTGTATATTATTCGTACGTTGGCTCATCTTCTGATGTACTTCATTTGTGCCGCTTCTAGACTTTTCTTTTTCCTTTCTGTTAGTGTCCAGTTTTCACTTCCATGCAATAGCGTTGGTAGTTAGACAGCCGTATATACTTTAATTTTTGATTCCCTCTTTACGTTTTTATTTAACAAGAATTGTCTGTTGCATAAAGCAAAGTACAATCTGTTATACGCGTCTATTCTGTTATTAATGTCTTCATCATAGTTCTTTTTCTGGTTTATTATTGTCCCTAGATATTTATATTTTCCCGCTTCTACTAATCCCTGTCCTTTCACAACCACGTTCGTTGCCTTTCTTCTTTCTTCGTCTCCTGTTGTTATTTTTAGTACTTGTGTTCTTATTTTGTTTAGGCTTCTCTTCTAAATGTATTATATAAATTGGCAATTAAAGCGTCTCTACTATGTTTTCTTGTGACTCCGAAAGATGGATAAAATAACAGTTACAAAAATACTACGCACTAATAAATTCCAACAAATCTAGAGCTACAAAATCGAAGCTTGAAGAAATAAACACGTTTCAATCAAATTGTCCCTTTATATTCCTATCTCTAAACACTCCTTGTTTTTTTTTTGTATTATTTGTGTTGTATTTTTTGCCTTGAGGTTTGTATCCACAAAAAAAAACCAACACAAACAAACAATGAATCGTGAATGAAGGGTGTTTTCCATTTGGAACAAATTAAAAGTGGAAGAGGGAAGTAAAGAGACACGTCCTTAAAACAGTATTGACAAACATAATACACGCGACATTTTCTGATGGGACAATGCGAGACCAACACAAAGGCATTCCTTTGTCGTCGGCTTTTTCTCTTCTGCCTACCTCTAGAGTGAGCTCCATTACAGGTAGAGTCGACAATGGGGTGTGTTTTACATTAGTATTGAGTTACAGGGATATATTATAGTGGTGAGAGTTAGGTGAGCTTTCTGTTGTAATAAGAATGATGATAGCACGTGTAATTTATATGTGATAAAAATTTGAAACTTTTAACGAGTGTTTACACTCCTTGGTTAAGCATGAAGGAAAATTTCGAGGTTAGATGTTAGAGAGTTAGGTAAAATTTCTGTTGTAATGAGGATGATGTATGTGTAATTTATATGTGATAAAAATTTGAAACTTTTAACGAGTGTTTCCACTCCTTGGTTAAGCATGAAGAAAAATTTCGAGGTTAGAATAACCTGAAATTTCAACAAAAAAAAAAAAAACGAAAATTGCTACATTTTATGAATCATATATCTACTCACAAGAAACTTCATTAGCGACATTAAATTCCTACATCCACCGACATTGCTAAAACTAGTGTGAAATTACCCTGCCGCACGATACGACGGCTTTATGGGGGTTCGCTCGCCCCCTACTTTACCCCGGGATGCACTTTATGATCAACACGGCGTGGGAGGACCGCAGTCAATTTCGCTTAATTAAAAAAACGTCCCTCCTTCTAACCCTTCCCTTTACATTTTTTTTTTCTATTTTCGGTTCGGTTTCAATTCGCGCAAATTGTTTGCCCTGGACTCTTCCAGCCGTGTGGGGGGATGGAAATTAAAGAGCCCGTCGGAAGTTTCCCGGGATTTTCATAATTATCGGGAGGGGGAAACTGGAAACTAGGTGCGACTTAATTAGGCGTCCTTTTTTTTCGCCCAACATCCGGGGAAACGGAAACTGAAACCGGGGGATGCAAAATAATTAGAGAACGAGAGAGAGAGAAAAAGAGAAAGACAGAGAGAGAAAGAAAGAAGAAACATAAAAGCTAATAAAAATTAATACGAGTAAAGCAAACAAATTACGTACGTTAACTGAATAAAAGTTTTGAATTTTTATTTAGTATTTAATTAAAAACATTATGAATGTTAATTTATGCACTACTTTTAGAAAACAAAATGTTTACTTTTTCCAACAGTTCCAAAAACTCTATGAATATTTCGAAAAAAGTAACTAACATAAGTACAAGAATAATTCCAATCCAAAAATATTTGAATTCGACAGAATAAGCTTATGCTTCTTATAATTTGCACACTTTAAACATAATATTTAACATAAATATATACTTATTTAGTGAAAATTTGCGATTATCAGTTATTTTCAAATTGCAAGTGTGTGTGTATCTCAAATACTCTGTATAAAGAGTTTGTAATCGAGTGAATTTCAATTAAAAACCTATGTACAGGGAATTCTTCTTTTCTTTTAAGTATACATATGCATAAGCTTTTTTTTAATAGTGTAATTTGAAGCTTTAAACGAGTGTTTTTTCCACTTCCAGACTAAGCATAAAGTAAAATTTCGAGTTTAGAAAAGCCTTAAAATTTGGTTTGGTCGCGTAGCGCGAAGCTAAACTCGAAATTTTACTTTATGCTTAACCTGAGAGTGGAAAACACTCGTTTAATGCTTTAAATTGAACTCTTTAAAAAACGACGAATATCTAAATATTTACAGCACATAATTGGAATATGTATACAAAAAAGCACGCTGTATATATTGGATTTCACTGAATTTGTAAAACAATACCAAGAATTTCAATTAATAGATCATAGTTGTCTCATTTTTAATTGCTTATTTATCTAAAATACGAATACCGGGTTTCACAAACGTCAATTAAATCGACCAATAATTATTCATTGATTAAAATGTAATAGTTACATACATGTCAAAAAATAAATCAATTCACATGACATTAATCTTTAGCAGAGCTGGGCAGGAGTCGAATCATTCAGGATTCGCATCCTTTTAGAGGATTCGTGATCCGGATTCGTTACACTTTTTTAAAAGGATTCGTATTCGAATCCAAATGCTGGTGATTCGAATCCTCATAAAAGGATTCGAATCCTCATAAAAGGATTGGAATCCTCGTAAAGGGATTCGAATCCTCATAAAAGGATTCGAATCCTCGTAGAAGTATTCGAATCCTCATAGAAGGATTCGAATCCTCATAAAAGGATTCGAATATTTATAAAAGGATTCGAATAGTTACAAAAGGAATCGAATCGAAAAAAATAATTCGGATTAATCGTAAGGATTAACATAAAAAATGTGTTTTGTATGTTTTCAAATTTCTTGTTAAATCACTGTTTTATACGCGTGGCGCATGAAGTAAAATTTCGAGTTTAGAAAAGCCCCGTGAAAATTTGTCTCGGGTCGCTGCGCGACCCTCGACAAATTTTCTACGCGGGGCTTTTCTAAACTCGAAATTTTACTTCATGCTTAGTCTGGGAGTGGACGACACGCGTTTGTAAGTGATAAAAGATAAGTTTGATATTTTGATAAATTTTGAGGATTTTTGCCAGATTTTTAATTGATTTTCGGTAGTTTCGCCAAATATAACATTTTGATGAATATAAATTAACATTCCCAATTAAATTTTTACACTTAACATGTTGATTTATAACATTTTTATAAGATTTTCAACAAATCGATATTTTCATAAAATTATCATTTCGAGATTTTCGTCGATTAATTAAATTTTTATCAGATTTTGCAATATTTCCTCAATTTTCCTTAATTTATCGAATGTTAATGCAAATTTCAATATTTCTAGATTTTTAAATAATTTATGAAAATGTTTATCAGATTTTCAACATATTTTGATTTTTGATATTTTGTCATTTTTATCGATTTATAAAATTTTGATGAAATTTTCAATATTTCGAGATTTTCTCGTCAAATATATAAAATGTTTATATGTAAGATTTTCAATATTTTTATTCAGATTTGTAACGATTTTCAAAAATTATTGAATCATTATTTGAACACACAAATATGAGATTTTTTTCTACAAGACATATTTAATTATTTTTGACATTGAATGACATTTTTGATATTTTTTACCTTTTGAGATGACATTTTTGACAACAGATTATATTCTTGATATTAGACTACGTTTTTTGACATTAGATGACATGTTTCACATTAATTGTTACTTTTGATAAACAATGAAATTTTTTACTTTTTTACTATTTCTGATGTTGACATTAAATGACGTATTTGACATTAGATGGCAGATCTGACATTTTATATTACGACAATTTTGACATTTGATATTTTTGATATTACATATTTACTTGTTTTACATTAGATAACTATTTTTATATTATTAGATAACTTTTTGATATTATTACTGATTATAACAGAAATTTAAGTACGTGTTTGTCAAACTGTCACGTACTGACATAAAATGATAATTTTGACGTAAATCGATTTTATCGCCGAATTTATGACGTGCTTGATGTTTTTATATTTACGAGATGACATTTTGGTCATTTTGATGTTTTTGGTAATTTTAAAAAATTTTGACATATTTTGATAACTTTTAACCCTTTACTGCTCAAATTTTTTGTTTTGGTTAAAAAAATTACATGATATGTAATTTTGGTCATAGATTAAGAAAAAAATAAGTAAAAAAATCAATTGTTGATATTTTTTTAATTATTGTTGTTTTTAATAAAGATGCAAATATGTATCATTTTACATTATGTAATTGATTTTTAGGTTGAACAGATTACAAAATGATGCATTTATGCTACACCACAATTTTTTATTATATGTACTTAAGGCATGTTATAACTTTTTTTCACAATTCACATTTGATTTTTCTACTTTTTCGCGATGTTTTTGTGAGCGCAATTTTGCAGCAATTGTAATGCGGTTTTTTGCAAACGATAAAGAATACCTTGTACTTTCATAGACAAATTTTAAATTTGAAAATATTTCTTAAGTGGGGCAGTTGCGGCTTCTCGTAGTAGGGCTTGCAAAAAGTGTACCGTTTCGCGGTACCAGAAATAACTCGAAATCTGTTAATCTAAAACAAAAAACCAAAATGGCATTATAAAAGTAATGATATTTTGTAGTCCCACTGGCCAAATATTTTCAAATTTAAAAATTGTCTATGAAAGTACAAAGTATTCTTTATCGTTTGCAAAAAACCGCATTACAATTGCTGCAAAATTGCGCTCGCAAAAAAATCGCGAAAAAGTAGAAAAATCAAATGTGAATTGTGAAAAAAAAGTTATAACATGCCTTAATTCTTTCTAGTGTAAACTTACATTACATATATTGTGAAAGTTACAGGTTTTTAAAGATATAAAACAAGTAGGTAAACAATAATGACATTTACAAACAAAATTATTATTGCGCATGAAAATATTTAAAACAATTTTTTCCAGCATTAAAACATAAGGATGTATTACATTTTTCGCACATTACGTGTGTAAAGCCTTTGCACATTGGCATTTTGCATCGCAAGCGATTGCTATGCTAAATAGGCCAGTGTGCTAACTGGTCTTTGCGAACGCCATGTGGGGGAATATATGAAGCAGGATGACGCTTTTTTCTTTCTTCTAATTGATGTTCTACAGCAGACTTTCTTCCCCGTTGCTTTCGAACGCCTAAGCCGGTTAATAACATTTCCATAGCAACTTCAATACGAAAATCTGATAAAGTCAAAATGTTTGAGGTTCTTTCTCCTTTTTGTTGAAGAACACGTTTGTATAATAACCAGGCATTAACTATTGATACATCAATTAGGTGATAAAACATACGTAAATACCATTTCTTTGATTTAATTTTAATTTTATGCCTACCAATCAAACTATCTGCCAGGTCGACCCCACCCATATGGCGATTGTATTCTTTTACTAATGTTGGACAATCTATATTTATTTTTTTAGATTGGACTTTATCATAACGTTGGATGGATTGCATCGGCAAGATTCCACAAAAGTTAGATAAGAGACAAACGGCTTTGTTATCTTTCCAGACGACAGAAGTTATATCAATTGTGTCGACAGTAGTGACATATTCGTGAGACGTTCCTCGCTGCGACTTTAGAATTTCTGTTTCATCAGGTAGTATGCAATTCGGAATTCTATTTTTCCGTACAGTGCCCAGGGCTAGAATTCCACGTTGCCCTAATTGTACCATAAGTGGTACTGTGGTATAATAATTATCAAAATAAACTCTATGATTTATATTTTGAGGTAGCTGACGGATAAGTCTTATTACAACATTAGCACTGGCTCCAAGGTTGTCTTCATTTTCTTTTCTATTTTCATCATCATTCTCTTGGCCTGTATAAATTTCAAAATTGTAAGTAAATCCCGAAACTCCCGATAATACAAAAAACTTGTAACCCCACTTATGGGGTTTTGCAGGCATATATTGCTTTAGAAAACTCCTGGCTTTAGTTGAACAAATTTGTTCATCAACGGACAGGTCTCGTTCGTAGGGCACAGTAATAAATCGTTCGAGTAAATGTTTGATAACAGGACGTAATTTGTAAAGGCGGTCATGATTGGGATCATTGCGGTTCGTCATATGTACATTATTATTGAAATGTAAATACTTGCGAATTTTGTCGAAATATTTTTGGGTCATAGCTTGTTTGATGCTTTCAATGCCAATTGACTTAGACCAATAACTCCGGATACTTGGAAGGTAGATTACCGACATCATAATGCATGCACCAACATATTTTTTTATATCCTGTGAAGTGATATTTTCGGGGTGGTCGCAAGAAACTTCACTTGCGTAAAGGTTTGACTGATCAGCTATATCACTGAATAATTTATCCGTAAAAAAATATTTAAAAAACTCAAGTGGTGTGCTTAGTTCAGTGATGGTATGAGGCAGTGTTTCATCGCCGCGAAAAATTAAAGCATTACCTGGAATTTGAAGATTTCCTTTCTTCCATTTTATGTTAGCATACTTTTGTTTTAGTACCTGTAAATCGTTTTTACATTTCATATTTTTTTGTGAAGGAGAATCAGTCGAATCAACAGCATTTCTTTTATTTCTCCCCTTTCGTAAATTAGTTCGTTTTACAACAGTTTTATCAGCAACTACTGTTTCTCTATTTTCCTCTTCAATGACTACATGGACATTTTCTTTTTCTTCAAATTCTTTTTCATTTAGATGCCCTAATTGCGATTTACTAGTTGTAGCTTCGATATTTGACTCTGCCTTATTCTCTACATTGATTATATTTTCACTGATTGTTTCTAAAACTGGTGTATTCAACATATTTTCAATGGGTATATCGTCAAAAAAAATTGGAATATTTTCAAAATCGAACAGTTCTGCAGGCACACATGAGTCTAAAGATTTGTTAGTTTCATTATCAACGAAATCTTCTTGGTTGATAACATTTTCTTCTTCAGAGGAAACTTCGAATTCATCGTCACTGTCTGATAAATGAGCGATTGCCTCTTCTTATTCTTTCTCAGTCAGTGGCCTCCTTCTATTCCAACTTTTCCAATCCATTTGTGGTTGTTCTAAAAGTAATGATGAATATTCAAAAACTATAACAGCCAGTGTCTACAATGTGAACACACACTGTAGCACATTTGCATCAAATTGTGTTTTGGGTACGTTTGTATTTTACACTGTTATGCAAAATGATGCAGAAGTGCAACGTATTAAATTTAGCTTATAACTTCTACATTTCAATTGATATAATTAAATAAACAACAGAAAACGTTTAAACACACATGTATTACCTTGGGGTATTTTTGCTGTTCGTAAATACACACAATTATATAAATGTTTAAGTCACAAAATCACTGCACGCGCTAGTTTATTATGATCTGCGGTACACTACGTTCTGTCGCCATTTACATAATGTGTATTGCACAACATGTTGCAATCTTCTTAGAACACCAATGGGAATTAGATGCCGATTCGCAACATAACGTTATTTTGGATTTTTATTATTCAAAGTATTTTATTTATGAGTTTTAATTTGCCGTTGCATATATGGATCAAAAAGCAGTAAAGGGTTAAAACTGAAAACAGTTTTAGTATGTTTTTATATTTTTAACTTTACTTGAAATCAGTGTTTAATACGCGTGGCGCATGAAGTAAAATTTCGAGTTTAGAAAAGCCCCGTGAAAATTTGTCTCGGGTCGCTGCGCGACCCTCGACAAATTTTCTACGCGGGGCTTTTCTAAACTCGAAATTTTACTTCATGCTTAGTCTGGGAATGGAGACACTCGTTCGTAAATTTTCGAATTATCATAAAGTTGTGTATTTATTTTCAAAAAAATCTTTCTCGGTTTATTGAACAGGGCTCACACTGTGGTCCGCTTTTATTTTTACTCTTCGTCAATGACATTGGGTTAAGTATAAAAAATAGTCAGTTTCTTCTGTATGCTGATGATCTCAAGGTTTACAAAAAAGTGCAAAATGTTTCTGATCAGCTACAACTCCAAGAGGACTTAAATAGGATTTCTGTTTGGTGTACAATTAATAAATTGGATTTGAACTTGGGTAAATGTTTTTCCATATCTTTTAGTCGAGGGCGTGTGGGGGAATTTACCTACAGTTTACATAATCAACCTCTACCTCTGAATAATAAAGTTAAGGATTTGGGCGTAATATTTACAACAAAATTAGATTTCAAGGAGCATACTTCGCATGTGTGTAACAAGGCATTAAAAGTGTTGGGGTTTGTATATAGATTCGGTAAACAGTTCAAGGACACTACGGTCAAGTCTCTTTATTTGTCCCTGGTACGCCCACATGTGGAGTATGCTTCTATTGTTTGGGCACCATACTCAAAAAACGCTATCCATCAGCTGGAAATGACTCAGGGGAAATTTCTAAAAATTATGTCTTCTCGGCTAGGTGTAGCTAGTATCAATTTTAGTCATAGTGGCATGTTATCGCTATTGAACCTGAGATCGTTAGCTGAAAGAGAGTATTTTTAAATTTGACTTTCTTACACAAAGTTGTTAATGGTCTAATTAACTGTTGTTATTTGGTAGAGGCACTAAATTTCTTTATACCTCGTGGTCTTCAAGCTAGACATAGGCCTATATTCCGTTTACGTTTTCATTCGACCAGATATGGGATGTCTAATCCCATCGATCGTATGATGAGGTATGCCAATGGTATTAGCAATAATCCCAACTTTGTTTTATTTACACCATCAATTCATCAGTTTAAGGTCCAATTACGTCGTATTAGGCTATCCAATGTCATTGACTGTTAGATCTCTAGTTCAGTAATAATTTGTTGGCTGTAATCATTGTAACTCTTTATATAGTTTTTGTTATTTTTGTTCAGTAGTCTTAGTCGGTTATAATCAATGTAATTCTTTATATGATTTTTATGTTTTGTGTTATTTTTATCATATATTACAATATGTATATGTACTTATGTAATAAAATGGAGATTCCGTTAATAAATAAATAAACAAATAAATAAATAAATAAAAACAAAAGAGCTGAGGTGAAACGTGTTTAGGTAAAAGTGGTTTACTTTTTTGTTGGCTACAACTTTTGTTTGAAACATTTTTGATTTAGACGTCGAAAGCCATAATCGGTGACTAAAAAATCTAGTGGAGATCAAGAAATCTCCACTAGATTTTTTAGTTTCTAATTCAAAAACAAAAGAGCGTTAGGTAAAAGAGGTATATTTTTTCGTTGGCTAACACTTTTGTTTCAAACATTTTTTGACTTAGACATCGAAAGCCATAGTGAAATTCGTTTAATACAAAAAATCTAATGATTTCTGGTGATTTTTAACACAAGACTTTTAGACATTTGATGGTATAATTAATATTGAATTACTGAAATAAGTATTTATTTTTAATATATTCGTAAATATACGGTAAACAATGTAAAATATTTATTTAATTAAAATATTTAGAAAATACATTTTATATAACTATTATTATTATACTGGGTGTCCGTATTTCAACAGAATGTATGGGGATCTCCATTATTTAAAGAGATAGAGAGTCGGTTAAATTGGGGCAAAGTTGCATAATTTAATAATAACCCAAAAACAAGTTTGAAATATTTTATTTCCTTAATGAGATATTGGCAAAAAACAAATTTTTTGAAAATTCGTTTTTATTTTTTTATTCAAAAACTATTGAATCCAGCAACTTTGACATTATAGGCACTTTTTAACGATAAATCTAGTAACATATTTTATTTTAAGATAACTATAACATTTACCTAGGGACCATAGCTAACTTTTGTTTTTCTTATAGGCGCCATTTTCGATTTTGATATTTTTTGGAAGAATATTTTTTACTGAATTCAATGATGTTTCACACTTATAGTTTATTGTACATTTTATATGTAAAAACTTAATCTTTTGGTTTTTCAAAGAGTGCCTTGGAAACAGTTGAGTAACTCACTTATTTGGCAACTCCTAGGACCCATAATTTGCTTACATATCACCCCTGAAGACGGGCATCCGACGATACATACTTTAACAGTTGTGACATATTTTAAAGTAACGAGTGTCTTCCACTGCCAGACTAAGCATGAAGTAAAATTTCGAGTTTAGAAAAGCCCCGCGTAGAAAATTTGTCTCGGGTCGCGCAGCGACCCGAGACAAATTTTCACGGGGCTTTTCTAAACTCGAAATTTTACTTCATGCGCCAAGCGTATAAACCATTGATTTGAAGTGTAGTTCAAAAACACACAAATACATCTTTAATCAGAGTAACACAGAAATTTAATCTGTTATCAACGATGTTCAGTGTTAATAATAAATAATTCGGTTGTGAATATATATATATATATATATATATATATATATATATATATATATAAAACAACTGATAACGATATTTATATGTTAATAGTTGTAAAAAAATAATAAAATCAAATTTATTCTTAAAGGATTTGTATTCGTGATTCGAAAAAACAGGAATCTTTGAATCGAATCATATTTATCTCTTACGAATACTTTATTCGAGTATTCGTGATTCGAATCATATTAGGTGATTCGGATTCATGATTTGAATCCTTTTAACGAGGATTCGTCCCAGCTCTGATCTTTAGAACATGGGAAATGCTTATTCCAATCGACAAATAAATTCAATCAACGAATAAGATTTAATTAACGTTGGTGAAACCGGACACAAGTATTAAATAATAATTCATAAAGGTTTAATTTTTACTTACTTATTTTATATATCTCTAAAGATTTTGTAAGAAAACACACTTGTTTCAAACTCATGAATATTTAATGTATTAGTTCTGTGATATACAACCTCTGTATGAATTTTTTATGTAATATTTGGCAATGCGGAAAATTCCATGGGGGGGTGGTTGGTTTACGAGGGCGGGACAGCGGAATGCGAAAATAATGGAAGTGGCGATGATGGGACGATGATGAATGTATCGCGCACTTGCGAAGAAAATAGATTTACATCCAGCAAAACGACCCGACCTCATATTTTATCTCCTATATATTACAATTCGCGAGGGGAGGGAAAAAATGAAAAGCCCCCGAAAAACTTCCTTACAAATGTTCGCTGCTTGTGTTAATGTATAATGCAGTAGGCGCAAAAAGCTTACGATGTTACATAAAGGGAAGACAAGAAAACAATTGTTTCTAATAATTTCTTTTGATGTAGACGAAAATTTATGGCTCGACTTTACTTTACACCCCGTGGAATAACATGCATTATAATATAGATTCACACTGTATTGACATATATCACCAATTAAAATCAATAGATTCACTACGGAAATGATAAAAGTTCACTTTTTTCAACTTCGAAATTTTGACTAGAAACTTCTATAAAACCTCACTGATTGCTGTTAACCATTGCAAATCATTTGCTGAATCTTTAGTAACAACCAAAAGCCATGTCTTGATAGCCTTTACAATAAATGTGAAATTTGCTCAAATCCCTGATGTACCCCCAAAAAGTGTGCACTTATTTACAGAATGGCCGTACTAAATAAATCAGATAAATTTAAGAATGATGTTATTTTAATAGTAGTAATTATACTAAAGCAAATAAAACTTAGAATGATGATATTTTAATTGTACTAATAGGATAGAAAATAGAGCAAAGACTGAAGGAGACGAATTAATGAATTTTATTAGAAAATTTATAAGGAGATTCGGGAAGAGCGGGCGAATGGAATTAATAAATTAAGCGCGGAAAGAGGGGGGGGGGGGGAGAAATGTCAGCTGTTGCGAAATTTGCGAACGCTATCCGACAATTTGAATCGCAGTGATGCCAACTCTAATGACACTCGAGGCATTGTGTTGGAAGGGCGTAAATTGTTTCACCCTTAGAATTATTTTATTGAGTGCGTTATTACAATGATTTTGCAAAATAACGCTTGTAAATAAAACAATTTTAACTTTATGATATTTGAAATAAAAACAAGACACTTGGGAGGGTAGCACTATTTATTGTTGAACACTGCAAGATATTTCACAACACAGGCAACTTCAGGCAGATAAATAGTATAGAAAAAAAAATATGAAACTAAAGAATATGTTCCAATATTCCGCAAGTATCGATGAAATTACACAAAAAATTGAAGAGTTCAAAGTTTGCTATGAACATTGAACATTTGGAAAAGCTGAAAATGCATGCAGTGTTTAAAAAATCATAAAAAATCAATAATATATAAAATTACGAAAAATCTATTCGTGAAAATGCAAACAGTGTCTTAATTAATAAGACAATTTAAGACGATAAATATCCATTGAAACAACTACTTCCCGTGCAAATACACCTCCGGATATTGAATTATACAATGAAATATTTAAAATCTTATTTTATTTGATTTGTTACAACGCTCTATTAAAGTATATGTAACGTTTAGGTCAAATTCTCTTCAAACCAACTAACAATACAATTTTAAATAAAAGGAGAGATAGCAACAAATTAGAAGTGAATGGACTTGGATTAAAACTAATGTCTTAGGCCATCTATAGACGCGTTTCGAGTCTTATCTCTCTTCAGTATAGCTTTGCTTATGACGTTTAAAAAATTAGGAATTAAATTAAAACAAACAAAATCAAGTTTAAAAGTTCTCTTCTCCAGATTGGCCAAAGTATAGAAAAAGAAATATGAAACTAAAGAATATGTTCTATTATTCCGCAAGTATCGATAAAGTTACACAAAAAATAAAGGAGTTCAAAGTTGGCTACAAACATCGAATATTTGAAAAAGCTGAAAATGCATGCAGTGTTTGAAAAATCATAAAAATCAAGTTTAAAAGTTCTCTCCTCTAGAATGGCTAAAGTATAGGAAAAGAAATATAAATCTAAAAAATATGTTCTATTATTCCGCAGGTATCGATAAAATTACACAGGAGTTCAGAAGTGGCTACAATCATCGAACATTTGTAAAAGCTAAAAATGCATGCAGTGTTTGAAAAATCATAAAAAATCAAGTATAAAAGTTCTATTTCCCAAAGTGGCCAAAGCTTAGTATTATTATTATTTTGAAGGACTGACATGCTAAAAAAGTATTTCAAGTAGTGGTTTATATGTCTTCAACGTTAAAGGAGAAATACAATGTCAAAGAAACAATAACCTTCGTTATTTTTGGGTGCATTTTTACTCACTTTCAAATGAAAAATGGTAAAGAAAACTTTGTGTGGAATAAATGGTCTTAATTTTTCTGTGTCTCACTTATGTTTACAGAAACTTTTCACATTAGGAATTTGGACTTTGATTTTTGCCACTTTTGGCCAGATAATGGGCAAAACGTCCCACTGTGCGATGTTGTTTTTATTTTATATAATATTATGGACTTTTATTATGTATTCGCTTCATCAATTAAATAGTTTTAACTTTGTTTAACCACAGTATGCAAGTTAAAAGTGTTTTGAGTAGGAACAAAGGATTTTGTTGTAAATTCAAGCAGTTTATTTCATAGTAGAATTCATCTAAAACACATCATAAAATTAAATACAGCACTGTCCACTCCTTAATCCATAGACTAATACATATCCCTCTTAATCGAAATAATTTAAAAGACGAATTAAAGACAATAAAAATGATCGCAATAAATAATGGTTACTATCCTAAGCTGATAGATAAATACTTTTATGCACAAAACATAATAGAAAGGACTAAGTCGTGCAAACTGGAATTAGTTAACAGTCTATCAGGAAATATAAAAGCATGTTTAAAAGGGTATGAGTTAAATGTTATTATGACGAATCTAATTGATCTACACAAACCTTTAGTGCATTATAAATCAGAAATAGACAAATTTAAAAAAGCGGAATATACCAAATTAAGTGCGGGTATTGTGATGGTGTATATATAGGACAAACATTAGATTAGGTGAACATAAAAAAGCAATGTTAAATAATACATTTTCCGCTTGACTCTCAAATAATCATTTTTTCAATAATAGTAACTTAAAAATGTTGTATTCAGGTAATAACAGACGCGACTTAAATTTCCGAGAGGCATTAGAAATAAACCGAGCAATAAAAAGCGAAAAAACCACGCGTTATAACATCGAAGACATTTGGCAATTCCCCATCGCGACGGCCCTTATTATCTGAAATTTTCTGTTGTATATAAATATAGATACGTTTGTAAATTTTGTAGATATCTTTTTGACAATGATCTAGGGTAGAAATTAGTTGGAGTAAACATTAATATAAATCAATGAAACAAACCAACTGTTTTTACTAAGTTCTACTATTAATTAAATTTGTTTCACTACGGGTTAAGTGAGAAATTAATTCAATATACAGTTAATTTCAGTTCGCAACACGATGAAAGTAAAACGTGTTTATTAGATTATGTTATTTTTAACATTCAACATACATATATTTTTATATTAACCAATTATCTTTATATATCACAGCAGATTTTTTATTAAAGTAGGTATTTTTTTTATAAATTCCCCCACTTAGCTTCCTTTATACTTTTCTCCAATTGCATAACAGATGCTGGTGTGTATGCGTGAACTTTTCCCCAACACAAGGGGCAATAGAATATAAATCTTTCAAATAATATTTCCTCATGTATTCTCGTATTGCGTTCGGAGCGGACTAGGCTCCGCACGGAATCGCGCCAGCTGTCGTGAAAAATGCAAAAAGTTGATGTTCGCAAAGTGAATTTATAGTTGACAGGAAATGATTTTTCTCAGGAGTTTAAGAAAGGAAAAATACATAAAAACTCTTGGTACTGAGTTGTTGTATAATATTTACATGTTATATGTAATAAGTCGATGGTAAGTAAAGGATTTGCATTAAGAGGTCCCATTTTAAATTCCCTGGCATTTTTAAACTGTTAAATAGAGGGCATTGATTGTTTTACACTTTTTAAGTGAAAATTGTACGATTTAAGAAAGTGGAATGATATACGCTCCAACAACGTATAGAATTAGTAAAAATTCAATATCAATATGGTGAAAATTTCGACTAGACATATCACAGCGTTTGTATGAATCATCTTCTAGCCGTACCATTGCGAAACTTATTACTAAACTTGAGCAATGGAGCACAAAAGGACCACGGAGACCGTAGTGCAGGGACGCTAAGCGATACCACCTCATGTGGAAAAAAAAAAAAAACTTGAGCAAAATTGACAAATTACTGATGTAAAACTTCCAGTTTGTACTCGTATCGCCAGACCAGCTGAGAACATTACCGCAATTCAAGCGTTCAAAGAAAATATTCGAGCGTTTATTGGTCAAATAAGAGCCAAGGTTAAAATGCTAAAATGTGTCATTTGCAGAAGAGGCCGAAGTGCCCATTAACCAGATAGTATTTTTCACAACTAATCGTGGAGTTTGTACTTTGTCTTAAAATAAATATGTTGGCACTATTTTATTAAAAAAATATTGTTTTTAAATAATTAAAATAGAACCTCTTAATGGAAAACCCTGTACATAAGAATTGACTCAAATTCGAGCTGTTTAACTTAATTTAAGTTAAAACAGAATGAAAATCAAGTTATTCGCAAATATTCTGTAATAGACGAAATGGACAGCTTTTCCTTGTTCTTCAACTAGTTAATTCTAGATAAAAGTATTCATGTTTAATTGAAATAAAAATCGACTTGAATTCGTGCTGGTTGACTTAATTTGTTCAAACAGGATAAAATCCAAGTCATTTGCAATTATTCTGTAATAGTTAAATTGGAGAGTTATTTTTTTCTTCTTCAATTAATTAATTTTAGATTAAGTTATTTATACATTTTGTATTGTGGAGGTTCCTACATCGTTATACATGTTAATTTTTGAATAAAATACTTTTTACTTTATATGTACAACACTTTTTGTTTAATGTGACTGCAGTTTCGACAAATTCAGCTTTTAATTATTAAACATGAAGTTTGACGTTTGATAATGACAAGTTACATTTGTCAAAACTGCAGTCACATTAAATAAAACTGTGTTGTACAAACAAAGTAAAAAATGTTTTATTGTGGAAGTTAGTCGTGCTTAATTAAAATTACTCAACAAGTCATTAAAGCAATAACTTAAAATAAAACACGATTAACCTTTCTTCATAAATTTATTCTTTACCAGATGTACATTTCGGACAAAAAGTGACCATAATCAATGGTTTTATACTGAACAAACCATTGATAATGGTCACTTGGTGTTCGAAATGTACAACTGGTAAAGAATACATTTGTAAAGAAAGGTTAAAA
Source organism: Philonthus cognatus (assembly GCA_932526585.2). NCBI lineage: Eukaryota > Metazoa > Arthropoda > Insecta > Coleoptera > Staphylinidae > Philonthus > Philonthus cognatus. The sequence continues at coordinate 12,040,998 of OW052244.1, forward strand.
GTGTTTTATTTCAAGTTATTATCATCTTCACGTAACTCACCCAAATTCAATTATTAAAGCAATGTTTGATAGACTAAGTAGATTTTTTTTTCAGTGTTTTATGTGAAATTCCTATATATTATAACAGGTGTTATCCACTCTTTAATTTAGCATGAGGTAAATATTTCGAGTTTACAAAAGCCTGAACGATTTAGTTTATTGTTCACGTAAATCTTAAGATATATATTGGTTTCTTCTAAAAGTTAAATTTAAAGCTTTAAACAAGTGTTTTCAACTCCCAAGTTAAGCATAAAGTAAAATTTGGAGTTTAGAAAAGCCTGAAAATTTGGTTTGGTCGCTCCGCGAAACCAAATTTTCAAGCTTTTCTAAACACGAAATGTTACTTCATGCTGCACGCATATAAAACACTGAGATATTTTGAAGTGTGAAATACACTGAAAAATGTTTTTTTGTAATGAATTATACTCGAAACATTTAAATAACAAAATATTTAGTTTTTTTACACATTTTCAAGTCAGGTCAAATGATGCAACATAAATTAACAATAAAACAGTAATATCGTAAAGCAGTATACTCAAGACGTGTAAAATGAATTTTACATAAAGCCAGTGATATATGCGCGTGGCGCATGAAGTAAAATTTCGAGTTTAGAAAAGCCTGATAATATGGTTTGGACGCGTAGCGCTACGCGCTACGCGACTAAACCAAATTTTCATGATATTCTTAGCTCGAAATTTTAATTCATGCTTAATCTGGAAGTGGAAAACACTCGCTTATAGCTTTAAATTAATCTCTTTTAACAACAACGGCTATTGAAAATGTACTTAGTATGTATACTTAAAAAAATCGACTTAGTTTTATATTTATTTTGATTTCATATAAAAAATCGAGACATTGTTTTTTACATCTGACTTGGTTTAACAGAATTTAGACATTGATTACTTTTAGAACTATTTAACTCATAAAAAATGTATTTCCATTCTAAAAGCTGTTCTAAAACAGCGTATTATCTGAGTAATAGCGATAATTTGAATCCATTGGAAGGATTGTAATTGATTTTTAAGAATACGAATTTTATTAAAAAAAAATTGGATCACCTACATTTTACTTCAAATACGAATCCTTTCAAAAAAATGTAACGAATCTGGATCACCAAACCATTTTAAAATAAGTATTCGATTACCTTGTCCGAATCCAGGATTCGAATCCTAAATGATTCAAATCCTACCCAGCTCTGTTGTTGAATAATAGTGAATTCAGCAACTTGTGAATTCAGTAACTTGTTAATTCAGTAACTTGTGAATTCAGTAACTTCTGAATTTAGTAACTTGTGAATTCTAGTAAAGTATTTTCAGCGACGCATGAGGCTCTTAATATTAATGAAGGCAGGAGAAGTGTATTATACGTGTGTGTGTGTGTGTGTAAGCGTGTAAACAAATGTGTTAATATATCTTGTGGCGTAATTTTACCCAAAGGAATTATTGTTAGTACATTATCAGGAGATATGTGGCTTGATATTTGTGTTTATTACGTGCGCAAAATATTTTATTCCGCTTGGTGAAAAAGTTCGTGAATATGTCAAGGCGGTTTAATTTATGTTTACGACCCGCGCTGTTATTTTTATTGTTACAGCGACTATTTGTAGTGTTGATGTGAAATTAGGTATAATTTACAAAACAAAACATCCATTTGTTTTTGTAACTAACACTAGTTTTAAATAAAACTGAAACTAACACTAGTTTTTAAATAAATTAGTTTTATTTAAAAACTAGTGTTAGAGAGAGATTAATAATAATTTTATAACAAACATCTCTTCGATGCATTCTTATATATCAAACACAAATTCAATCAAAATTGAACACTTCTTATTGCGATTATAATGGCATCAATTTCATAAAATCGCTATGAGGACATGTTTTTTTCATAAACACAATATTAGGGGCCCCACAGTAGTAGTAGTAAGAATCATAATAAAAGTGGGTGCTTTTTTGCTCTTCAATTCATTTGTTGTTAAATGTTATAAACATTATATAAGCGTAAGTTTTATTAATAATAATAATAATAATAATGTTTATTGCCCAACAGGAAACAAATTCTCAATTACAAGACAATTTAGTATAGACAAAAAATGTTTTAAAACTATAAACTAAAAATAATAACATTTTACTTCGTAATTAACAAAATTCTAATAACGATGTCAATGGTTGAAAAAATACGTCACAAGTTTGTGGAAGTTGATTAAACAAACTGCAGATCACATTAATAGACGATTTTAATCCAAAATTAGTTCTATTATACTTTATGTTGAATGTGGTCTTACTTCTGCTATTGAAACTTAGTATATGCAAGCCAACTAGCTGTAAAATATCAGGGCTGTCAATTCGATCATGCAAAAGCTTGTATAAGAACGTGATGCCTGTCTGTGACGTCGGCATTCAAGAGATTCGAAATTAAATTTGTCTAGCAATAGTGAATGATCATAGCCTCTGTCAGGGTAAAGTCCCTTAACTTTAAAGTGCAGAAACTTCAGGAACTTACGTTGAACACTTTCTACTAGGTTAATCTGAAGTTTAGTCTGTGAACACCAAATTAATGATGCATATTTCAACTTTGAACCTACATAAACATTAAATAGAGATTTCAAAGCATTAGAATTTCTCAAATTTGCAGAATTACGATGTATAAATCCGAATGCTTTGAAGGAACTCTTAGCAAGTGTTTGAACGTGAGAATTAAATGTAAAATTGTCATCAAACCAAATCCCTAAATCTTTGAAGACTGTGACTTGCTCAATAGAATTATTGCTAACCATATAGTTAAATAAGATTGGTTTACATTTTTTTAGTAAAGAATATAAATTTGCTCTTATTGTTATTCAAATTAAGATCATTAATACTACACTTATTCGAGATAACATCAAGTTGATTTTGTAAGCGTTGACAGCAGGGTTAGCAATTGTTGTGTAAATCTATAAGTCATCCGCGTATAAGAGGTGTTTACACTTTAATAAATAAGTAAGATAATTTATAAAAAGGTTGAAAAGTAAGGTTGAAAAGTCTCACGATCTGTGAGATAAGATGCTATAAGCGAGGTTGAATTGTCACAAAAACCAAAGTAGCTAAGTTTACCTATTAACAATTGATGGTCCATCCTGTCAAACGCTTTTGTCATATCACTATATGTTACATTAATTTGCCCTGATGAATCTAATGATTTGGCTATATCATGCGTAATAATGGTTAAATTAGTTATTGTAGAACGTTTTGGAATGAAGCCATGCTGTTGAGAAGATAGGTATGGAGAAACGTGGAAATAGATTTGATCATAGAGAGTATTCTTGAATATTTTAGCGATGTGAGATAGTATTGCCATAGGACGGTAGTTTGTTATATTCCGTTGATTAGGTGACGTTTTTGGGATGGGACAAATCGATGCAATTTTCAATTTACTAGGAAATACAGAGGTTTTTATAGATAAGTTCAATATTATTAAGAGCGGGTAACATAGAATTGAAGCATAATCTTTTAATATAATGGCTAGTAAATTGTCATTGCCTGATGAAAATCTATTTGGTAAATGCTTTAAAAATGTAAAGACAGTTTTATCGGATATTTGCCTAAAGGAAAATAAATAGATATTGTTAACGTTCGGAACTGTAGTTCTTACAGATGGCATTGTGAAAACTAATTGAAAGTATTTTCGAAATCCATTAGTAATATATTCAGGCATTTGATAAGCTTCATCCTCATAAATAAGTTCTGCAGGTATTCTCGAATGATTAGATCTTTTACAATTAATATATGACCAAAATTTCTAAGTTTATTAAGTTTAACAATCATGAGTTTGATGTTAACACGTTCGCTACCACGTATGTGACACTAAATTTTTGATGACCTTAATATAATTGTCTCTACAAAATAACATAGTAAACAAATTGGTTGCATTTAAAAATTTTAAAATAGGTGCGGTATGTTCATGGTTAAAGGATAATTACCCTTTTATAGCTTTTTAAGCAATTGTTAAATTTAATTAAAATAAATATAGAGACAACAGTTGCAGATTTTTTTTTTCTGAGAGCCTGGTAGCAAGTGTGATCAAGTGGGTTGCAAATCATTAATAAATAAAGAATCTCTGTTTTTACGTATTCAGTTGGCTATCAATTAAATGTTTTCTCTCGGGGCGTATTCATCAAAAGAAAGACGTATTGCGAGAGGGCGACACACAAAAAGAGGCGACGACCCGCAAATGGGCGCATTATCCCGGAACCGTTATTAACTCCGGCTCATATTAAGGGAATAAAGCGGGAAATATTGTCACAGAGAACTATCCCGACGCCCGACAACATTACCCTCAACTGAATATAAAAAGGAAGCCACTAAAAGCCAGCCAACAGAGACAAATTGCCACAGCTGTGCGTATCGAATTTCGAATGCTGTATACGTCCGTTTGTTGAAGGTTTTTACCCGGTTTTTTGTTGCGTATTAAACTAGAACGGCATTTCTGTTTATGTTTATTTTATTCTTTAATGCGTGTTGTTGATTTTAAGCGGCTTTAAACTCAAGTCGAATAATAATGTTGCATGAAACTGAGTTTAGTTAATTCAGCCCGGCGCATGCACCATTTTTGCACATAAAAGATTGCGTTTGGATTATAGCATACTAAAGCGGCGAGGCTAGTGAGGCTGTATTGGAACACAAAGTAGAGCTATTATCAGCTTTGAAAGCCTTGTATCTCGACTTCATGTTCACTTTTTATTTCGTCATTTCTGTTTCTGTCCACTTTCAATACTTCTTTTAATAATGAAAAATTCGACATGCAATTGACTGACAGCAATTAGGTATTAAGAAAATCAGGCACGCAGTGTGGAGTCTCTTATCTGGCCGCTCTACTATGCTTCAATCCTAAGTTTGTGTTTATTTCAAACCCGGCGCTTTCACCATTTTCTACACAGCATATAAACTGAACCAGGGTTGTTAAAGAGAACGTTTTTTTTAAATTTTAATTAAATCAACAGTTTTTTTTACAAAACGTGTATTTTTTAATGAAACAGTGTTTAAAACATTAACAATTAAATACATGTTTAAAACATGTTTTAAACATAACCAGCCTCAATATTACACATTAGCATACAGCTTTAACACGCTTCTAAGGATAATATTGACATTTTTGGATTAATAAAACATTTTAGTAGATTTCTACTGTTAGTTTATAACTAATAATTTAATAGCCCTAATTTAAGTCTTATACTTAACCTTAACTGTTATAACAAAATAGAGTAATTTACAATTTATTTAATAATGCAATAAATAATAAATGTATAAACCGTCTCAGTATATTTTGAACTTTACTTGAAATCAGTGTTTTTTACGCGTGGCGCATGAAGTATAATTTCGAGTTTAGGAAAGCCTGAAATTTTCAGGCTTTTCTAAACTCGAAATTTTACTTCATGCTTAGTCTGGGAGTGGAGACACTTATTAGAAGTAAATTTCAATCTATAATATATCAGAGAAATACATTTTCATAAACATAAAAAAACAGTGTAACACACCTTCTAAAGTACTTGATTATAATGAAGTTAGAATACATGAAAATGTAATGTTGCCACGTTCATTCTTTCATTTTTTCAAAACTAACTAATAATATGTAGATTATGTATGTTTGTATCATGTTTGTATGCGTCTAGTAGAGATTAATTAGCATTCAATTATAATGATATTAACGGCAATTCTATTAATAAGGCTGAACATGTTTACAACACGTTTTTAATCACATTTATGCACACATAATTGTGATATTGTATTATGATAACATTTTATTTGTAGTAATGCAATATGAAATATATTCAACAATTTAACTAAAATTTGAAAATGTAATTTTTTTTAATAAAGTAGTATAAAATATAGTTTAACTAATTTAAGACAATAAAAAAATACTTTTGAAACAAAATCAACGTTTAAAACATGTTTCAAACGAATTTAACATTTAAAACATGTTTAAAACACTGTTTTAAAACAAAGAGTTTTAAACATAACAACCCTTAACTGAACAGTGCCAAAACAAGTCGCTTACTATATTCACTTCAAACTTTTCACAATATATGGACTTTAATAACTATTTCCATCTCTTACAATTCGCTCCAAATATTTTAAAATGTTTGTATAACAATTACTTCAATCAGTTGCAACTTCGCACGCTTTTGTTAAAAAGTTCTGCTTGAAGTCACGCTTTTTTTGTCAACGTGCGCCGTTCTGAGATGATGAGCTCTTTCCGTTTCCGGAATTTTACTGCGGCAACGCCAGCGCGCTGCACACATCCACGGGAAACTGAAATATTCTGCAGATGCCGGTTTACCGATTGCATAATTCATCGGAGGAATTATGGGAACATTTCGGGCAAGTGGGTCAAACAATTTTTTTTTTTGTTAAATTAATTAAAACGCCGAAAGACGGGATGAGTGACGGATTATAAATTGGATGTGCAAAGCGCTTTGTTCCTGCTCTTTTTTTTTTCATTATTATTTTAGGCGGTTGATTTATTTATTTGAGATGTAATTGCTGTTGCCGAGAATTTACAGAATTTTTACGAAATTCAATAAATTATAGTCGATATGTTACAGTTTTTTTGAGTTATTTACAAATGAACAACGAAAAGGTAGAATTTTATGGAAATATTTAGGAGAATTAAAGGTGAGAACATTCACAACTTAAAAATTCTTTGAGGTATTTTCATAAAATTTTGTTATGTTGTGAATGTTAAAAAGAAATAGCTTTTTCAGAGTTTGTCAAAAACAGAAAATACGCCTTCTGCAGTTTTTGGCCTCACAACTAACATCTGACTAACATCGCAACATCGGAAAAAATCCGAGCATCGGAAAATATATAATTTTATGGATTAATCAATAGTGAGAAGTTTTTCAATGTTTTATACCACTTTATTTTAATATTTTTACGGCTCTAGTTTCGATATATTTAGTGTCATTTTCAAGTTTGACAAATTTATAATGTTTCGATAACCAAAAACTATTAAATAGTGGTAATTACAAAACCCGTTTGTTCGTTGAAAAGTTTTACACAGGGATTACGGGATTGTTTAAAAATTTCAGCGGCTTCTAAATAATTCAATTTGGTACCTTTGGTACAATGATGCTGAATTTTAACTTTATTCAGTTTTGGAAAAGGATGTTTGCATTCCAATGCGTAATTTGGGAATATTAAAATTTAAATGAAACATTCACAACTTGGAAATTCTTTCAGAGATCTTCATGAAATTTTGTGTGGAAGTTAGGAAGACATTGCTCTTTCAGAATAAATCAAAAACAGAAAATACGCCATCGACATTGTTCGAGTTATTTTTAAATGAACATCGAAAAAGTAGAATTTTATGTAAATAACAGAGCTGGGACTAATCTACGTAAAAAGAATTCGAATCACGAACCCAAATCACCTAATATGGTTCGAATCACGAATACTCGAATTAAGGATTCGTAAGAGATAAATATGATTTGAATCAAAGATTTGAATCTTGTTTTTTCGAATCACGAATACAAATCCTCTGAGAATAAATTTTATTTTATTATTTTTTTGCAACCATTAACATGTAAATATCGTTACCAGTTGTTTTAACAAAAATATTCAAAACCTAATTATTTATTATTAACACTGAACATCGTTGATAACAGACTAAATATCTGATTCCGTGTTACTCTGATTAATGATATATTTGTGTGTTTTTTGAACTTCACTTCAAATCAGTGTTTTGTACGCGTGGCGCATGAAGTAAAATTTTGAGTTTAGAAAAGCCTAAGAATTTGGTTTGGTCGCGTAGCGCTAACTTCAAATTGAACTCTAGTATAAAATCGGCGAATACCTGAAAATTACGTAAATAAAAAATTCACTGAATATCATTGAAACCGGGAAAGTCAGAGAAAATTCATGGAATTTCGTTCAAATTGACAAAAACACTAACAAATAAGCCATATGGTATTACTTGTAAATAAAACACTTTTTACTTTGTTTAACCATTTAATCTTACATTTAATTGTGTGACTTGTTTCGACTATCTAGTAGTCATTCTCAAACTAAAGTGAATACAAATTACACGTTAAAAACTATTTATACGGCTTCGAAAAGAGGGGTGTACATTAGGTCAACATGGTCATTAAGAAGGGAAATTCCGGGATTAATTCGGGCCTTGTGTATTTCTAGTGCTTCCAGTAAATCCATTTTACGACCTTTTTCGGCAAAATGGATTACTGAAAGTACATCCTCACCAAAAGTGTGATTCTCTTCTAAAATATGGTTAGCATAGGTAGAACTATTATGTTTTAATCTAAAGGCTCGCTCGTGTTATTTCAATCTTATTTCGGTTCTACGACCAGATTGCCCAATGTACACACCTTTACAATTTTCGCAGTTCAATTTATAAATGCCTGATCTAACTAGGGGATTAAGTTTTGTTTTTGGGTTGAAAATTATATTATTAAGTTTATGGGGCGTTTTTAATATTACATTAATGTTACATTTTTTTTAAGGATGTTTTTTATTTTACAACTTATTGTGACATAGTAGCTGATTGTTTTAAAATGTTGATTATCTATTGACCTAATTCTAGGGTAGAAGAATTTCTGCACCTATTTCATTTCATAATTATGAATTAAATTGTCTATTAGTGAAGTTGTGTAGCCATTGTTCAATGCTATTTCCTTTATTGTATTGATCTCTTTCTTTCTATCATTTATATTTAGCGGAATTTTAAATGCTCTATTTATCATTGTATAGAAACTAGCTTTTTTATGAATTATTTCCGCTAAATATAAATGAAAAGAAAGAGATCAATACAATAAAGGAAATAGCATTGAATAATGGCTACACAACTTCACTAATAGACAATTTAATTCATAATTATGAATTGAAAGAGGTGCAGAAATTCATCTACCCTAGAATTAGGTCAATAGATAATCAACATTTTAAAACAATCAGCTACTATGGTACAATAAGTTGTAAAATTAAAAACATCCTTTAAAAAAAATGTAACATTAATGTAATATTAAAAAAGCCCCATAAACTTAATAATATAATTTTCAACCCAAAACAAAACTTAATCCCCTAGTTAGATCAGGCATTTATAAATTGAACTGCGAAAATTGTAAAGGTGTGTACATTGGGCAATCTGGTCGTAGAATCGAAATAAGATTGAAATAACACGAGCGGGCCTTTAGATTAAAACATAATAGTTCTACCTATGCTAACCATCTTTTAGAAGAGAATTACACTTTTGGTGAGGATGTACTTTCAGTAATCCATTTTGCCGAAAAAGATCGTAAAATGGATTTACTGGAAGCACTAGAAATACACAAGGCCCGAATTAATCCCGGAATTTTCCTTCTTAATGACCAGGTTGACCTAATGTACACCCCTCTTTTCGAAGGCGTATAAATAGTTTTTAACGTGTAATTTGTATTTACTTTAGTTTGAGGATGACCACTAGATAGTCGAAACTAGTCACACAATTAACTGTAAGATTCAGTGGTTAAACAAAGTAAAAAGTGTTTTATTTACAAGTGTATTTAAGATGTACCACAAAGTGAACGCCTACAACACCAAACATTTATTATATATTATTAAATTTGTCAAAATCAATAGGCATCATAAAAATTACAAAACACGTTAACATTTATAAAACCAACTTGTAAGGGAATGCGAGTTCCAAGGCGCTCCACACTACCCTTCCCGCTTGCGCCACCGTCGTACCTTACGCATCGCATCCCCCACACCAACCGCGCGGTCACCTGACCTGAGCGAACACAAAGGCACCACCCTCGCCAATACCCATAAAAGAAGGTAGCAGCCCCAAAAACACCAGAGTTCAACCGGTTCTGCTTGATTCCTCTACAAGTCTTTGTATGGCTAAGAAGTCTGCTTGCAAACCGAACAACTCTTTACGCTCTAGCTAGAGTTTTCTACAAGTCCTTGTGTGGCTAAGAAATCTGCTCGCAAAAGCTTTTACCGCGTCACTCGAGTACGGTCCTTGTGCGACCAAGCCCTCCAAGTACGACGTGCCACCGACACGCTTGCTGGTTACCCAACGGACCCGCTCCAGTTGCCGTCTTCCACCCGCTACTGGCTCGATGCCCGTTCCCGCCGCCGACAGCACCGACCCGCTACGAGGACGACGCCGCTTTTGTCGCGAAAACCCGAACAACTCCAGGAGAAGCCCTCCAGAACATATATAAGATATTTTCCGTAATTGTATATTTTGTAAATAAACGTATTTTTTACCGAAAATCCGCCAAACGTTCGTCTCTCTAAGCTAGCCACCCCACAAACTTTAATATTGACAAAAACAATGAAAACAATTTAACAAAATGGGGATTTCCCACAGAAAAAAGTTATAGGAAAAAAATCTTGAATCGGAAATGTTGGAACAATTTTAGATTTCAGATTGTGGCTAACATGTCAGTTTTACTTCAAATAATGTTAAATAAAATTTTGAAAACTAGATTATCATCTTTAAAAACATTTTAAGTCATTTAATGTTGTTATCAAAGCATTCAGCTTAAAGTTTCGAACAAGTGTTTCCACTCCCAGACTGAGCATGAAGTAAAATTTCGAGTTTAGAAAAGCCCCGCGTAGAAAATTTGTCGAGGGTCGCGCAGCGACCCGAGACAAATTTTCACGGGGCTTTTCTAAACTCGAAATTTTACTTCATGCGCCACGCGTATAAAACAGTGATTTAACGAGAAATTTAAAAAGACACAAAACAAATGTTTCATGTTTATCCTTATAATTAATTCGAATTATTTTTGACGATTCAAATCCTATTGTAAGCATTTGAATTTGTAAGTATGCGAATCCTTTTAAAAATATTCGAATCCTCTTACAAATATTCAAATACTTGTATAAATCTTTTTATAAACATTTGAATCCTTTTATAAGGATTCAAATCATCTGCATTTGGATTCGAATATGAATCCTCTTAAAAAAATGCAAAGAATCCGAATCACGAATGCAGTTCAACTAAAGTATTCGAATGCCTCCTCTGAATCCAGGATTCGAATCCTGAATGATTCAAATCCTGTCCAGCTCTGGTAAATAATAAGGGGAATTAAAGTTTAAAATTGTGTACAATTTTCGGTAGTAAATGTTTAATCAGCTGTCGTTTATCTAGCGCTAGAAAAAAAATATCTAGGGCCTCAAAATAGGTTAATCTGGCCCTGATAGAGAGATCAGTTTATTTGAGTTCAGATAGTGATAATTAAACTAGTAGTTAAAAAAAATGTAATCCACTTTTTAATCCATTTAGAAATGTAATCAACTTTTCGCGTGGGCCGCACAAAAACAATAAATTCGATTTTAATCGTCGGAAAAACAAGAGGAAATCTATAGGGCATACGTTTCCAATTAAAGTTGTAGATTTTAATCCGGCCTTTGATGCCGTTATCTCCCCCCTCGCCTCTCAGCCCTCTAGGGGGCTGGCAAAAATCAATCTGTATGGCCATTAAATGTACAACGTGTAACCAATTGTGCACAACATTGCCGCACCCGATGATTCGTATCGGAGGGGCATTCGTTATTTACCTGCCAATTAACCCTGGGGACATTATTCAACCCACCCTTTTGCAGATTGTTACAATACAACACGGTTTCGCGTTTCGATTCAGATGAGGGAACCGGAAGTGGTTGCACGCTAGTTACAATCCTGTTGAATGTACTATTCATGTAACTTCTTTTTTAATTCATCACGTACAGAATTTGCTATTGATAGATTTTAATTGTCAGGAGAGTTTAGTTTACCTAAAGGCTAACACGTGATTATTTTAATTAGTCCTGTTCAAGGCTATGTAAATTGTAGCAATCAACTAGTTTTGATAATTTAAGCATTTCAATTTGAAATTAATTAGTTTGATAATAACAGGTTAAAATTATCGAAAATAATCACAAAGTAAAAATCAAATGTATTTAAAACTGAAATATAAGTAAATTAATTTGTAAAAATTAATAGAAAGGAAAATCACTTGGTTTGTTTCACTAATATTATTTATTTATTCCAATTTTAATCTTGTTTCATCAAGTGATCAAAGGGTACCAAACTAAAAATAAAACTGAAATATTGTGAAATTGAAACAGATTCTCTTAAGCTCTATATTTTTAATTGTGCTTAAGCAATTTATTTTGATTGACATTTAATACAGATATATTTCGAATTTCACAATATTTCAGTGCTATTTGAAATAAAACAACACAGTTGGGAGGGTTTCACTTTAATTGTTGAACACTGCAACATGTTTCACCACACAGTGGCTTCATCAGGCAGATTATTTCATCTGCCTGATGAAGCCACTGTGTGGTGAAACATGTTGCAGTGTTCAACAATTAAAGTGAAACCCTCCCAACTGTGTTGTTTTATTTCAAATAGTATTATGGAGTTTCATCATGTATCCGCCTCATCAATTAAATATATTTCAGTGCTATGTACGCGTGGCACATGAAGTAAAAGTTCTAATTTAGAAAAACCTAAAAATGTGTGATGTGATATTATGTTCAGAATACGCGTTTTTAACATACTGCTTTAGTAGAATTTTTTAACTTCACCTGAAATCACTGTTTTATACGCATGGCGCATAAAGTAAAATTTCTAGTTTAGAAAAGAGTAAAAATTTGGTTTGGTCGCGTAACGCTACGCGCTACGCACAAACCAAATTTTCAGGCTTTTCTTAACTAGAAATTTTACTTCATGCTTAAACTGGGAATGGAAACACTTGATTGAAATTTCAAATTGAACGATTTTATAATATCGACGAATGCCTGAATATTTGCAATGTACATTATTTATCATATATATTATATGTTTTTGGCTCTACATTGTAAATGGCTTGTCCGTTAATAAAGAATTATTATTATTAAGAAACATTTCAAGTATGTAATATAATAAGTCAATTATAGAAATCATAAAAAGTGGTGCAAAATTTGACATCGCATCGGAATATGTACACTTAAATAAAAATCCCTGTATGTATAAATAATTTTAATAGGTACTCAAATTACACACCTTAAAGTTTTAATGGCAAGTTTTTTCATGCAGAGTCAAACTAGAAAATTATATACTATGTATAAATTGTCGAAAATAGGGACAAAGTAAAAATAAAAGTGATATATAACGAAGTTATGTGTTTTTTATGGTTTTTTTTCAATTAAAAAGTTTTATAAATTTTAAAGAAAATTAAATTATTTATTACTAGCTTTCTCTAAATCTAAACTTTTCTTTGATCTTCCTCTGCCCTCAAACAAATTGTCGAAAATAGTGACAAAGTGGAAATTAAAGTGATATAATACTAAATTATGTATGTTTTATGTTTATTTTTCTTCACTTAATTAGGTTTATAAATTTTAAAGAACATTAATTTATTTATTACTAACTATAAATTTATTATCTCATAATCCCAACTTTTCTTTGATCAAACAAATCTAACTATAATTTGTGTATTTTCTCTACTTGAATAATTTGATTCTTTCGGCTCTGACGGTGGCATTTGCCACCACTAAAATTTAGTAGACATATTGAGAGTTTTTCTTTTAAATATTTATACATGTATGCATGAGCTGTAACTTTTCTAATAATCGTTTGTTTTGTAAAATAGTTTAATTTGAAGTCTTAAACGTGTGTTCTCTACTCCCAGATTAAGGATGAAGTAAAATTTCGAGTTTAAAAAAGCCTGAAAATGTTTCTAAACTTGAAATTTTACTACATGCTTAATCTGGGAGTCAAAAACACTCGTTTGAAAGTTCAATTTGAAATATTTGTAAAAACAGCGAATACCTGAAGATTTACAGCGTATATAGTATATTGATATATGTATACTTAAAAGAAAAACTCCCTGCATATCTAAAATAGTAATAAATAATATGTAGTGTACAAAACATTTTTGCGGGTATGAGAAAAATTCCAGCACTGAAAGGGTTAATAAATTTAAAAGGAAATTAATGTATTTATTACTAACTATACATTTATTTTCTCATTAATCCATTCATTTCTTTGATCTTCCTCTCCCCTCAAACAAATTCTCAATCTAACCATAATTCGAGTCATCCCCCCAAGTTTACGATTGACCCTGTTCTTAAAGCGGGGCTTTGATCAAGCATTGCATTAATTAATTTCCTGAAATATCCTTCAGAAAGACAGAGTTATTATCACCTGGATTCTCAAAGTGCTCGAGCAACAATCGCGTGAAAATCCGGCAAAGGGAAAATTTATTTCCCTGCTGTATATATACAGGTGAAAGCATTTATAAGCTCCGCAGATTTAGATATTGATATATTTCGCGGCTTTAGGATTGATTATCATCTTCCGTCTTTGCCAGAACCGGAAATGACTAGGCGGTTTCTCCACGGCAATTAAAACGTACTATCTCTAATGGGAGTGTGGAAAAAGTTTGCTAAGGCTTGAATTATTTAACGGATTGGGTTTCTTAAACCAAGGATATTTAATTAAAATAATACCCAAGTTATTTTTAAAATTATTACTAAAATTATTATTATTTGCATATTTACTTCTAGTAAACTTATAAGGGTAGAGGCTTCTACTTCGTTATACATCATAATTCACAAATTAAACATTTTTTACCTTTGTATAACTGAGACTTAAGGTAGATCTCGGCTTACAAATAAAGTTAAAATAGTGTTTCATCTGTTTAATACACTTATTTTTTTTTTTATTGTTAAACAGAGCTAGATAAAATCCTCAAAAATAACGGATTAGTATCACAAATTCGAATTCTCTTTCTTAATATGATTCGAATCACGAATCCCCGAATTAAAAAAAAACGATAAAATGTGATTCTAATGAAAGAATTCTAATACTTTTTAATATCATTCTTTTTTTTATAAATAATATTGACTAATCACCGTTTCAAAAAAAGTAATTTAAGAATGAAATAAACATATTGTGACGTGTCCATTTAAATTTACATGTAGTACTTTGTCTGTTAGTGTGTAGAACCTAAATTTGAATTCCTAAACAGAATATATAAATGGCATTTATGTATTTATTTAGTCAACGAAGTCTATTTAAAATAAATATAAATGCTAATTTAATATCATAAAATCTATCTTTAATAATAGTAGTGACTTTTCTTTCGCTAACTTGAGAGCATCTGATTGAAATCGCTTTGTTTTTTGATTTATGTTTAATTAATTGTTTATGTAATATAAATTTGCTAAATTTAATAAAGAAATTCTGCAAATTAATTTTCACCTTTTTATTAAAAACATGTTTTTAATTTATAATTTACTAAGGCTACTAAATGGAATATCTGAGTTTAAATATTTCATAAATAATTTTAAATATCTATATACCATATATGTTTTAAATCACTCTATTAAAACAATATATTTTTATTTACTACTACTATTAAATCTTTATTACTTAAGAATGTACATACTTTGTTTTATAAAATACATGAAATTTAAATTAATTGATATATACGTTTATATATTGTCAATGTATGAAGTTCCCAAGCAAGGGCTATCGACCAAAAGTCTTTCTGCCCATAGACTTGATATTTTTGTAATTCCAATTCAAGGATGGATATTGGAATGTAGAGAGGAAATATATTCAAATAAAGTGATGGGAGGGTTTTTGTATTTCGGAGGAATATCGGAATTTCTCGGGATGCACATGTTTTTAATTAGTTCGAAGTAACTTTCGTTACATGCGAAACATTCTGCGAAAAATCAAAGTCGATCATTTATTAGTGTTGTTTGTTGTTTGATAGAGGAGGATAATGGAAGGGTTATGGAGAGGATTTTGGGGGTGGCGAAGCTTAGTCAAGGTGCGGAGAGAAGATCTATCTGCTACCGCGAGGTTATTACGGGTGGAATTACAGGGGTTAATGTATAGGATTGAGCTGTAGTCAATGAAGGGGCGGGATATCATTTTGTATATTCTGGTGCAGGTCTTTGTACTGATTCCTTGATTTTTGTAGGTGAGGCAGCGAAAATATTTAGCTCTTTTTATAACCTTTGATTTCAATAATGATGTGTGTTTCTAAAAGGAGAATTTAGGGTACAAATGAATACTAAGGTATTTACAAATGGGGGAAGGGGTGAGTATTGTTCCGTTAATGGATACTGTTAGAAGATTTGGTGATATTCGATGGTAGGGTAGGCACAGTTTGGATTTATTAGGATTTATTTTGAGTCTGCATTTGGAGAACCAGCTGGAGCTTTTATCTAATATTTTTTGTAAAGATTCTAAGACTCGTGCTAGGGTAGAGGAGTGGGAAACTAGGGCGGTATCGTCGGCAAACTGGATGGGATAGCGATTAAAGCTAATGAAGTTGGGGTTAGGAGTATATAGGTCGTAGCAATAAATATTATATAGATGTGGGGATAGTGGAGATCCTTGGAGCACACCTTGTTCGGGGTAGAATGTAGAGGATAACGTTTTTCGGATTCGGATTTGAAGTGTACGATTTTGAAGGAATATTTGGATATGGTTAATACGATGATTGGGTAGGTTAAGGGTACTGCACTTATATAATAGTCCGCGATGACATAATTTCATATTATCACCAAACATGACATTAAGGGGGTATTACCATTCGGAAGTTTTAAAAAATTGATTTTTTTTTGCATGTATTGATACTTGATAGTATCTAGTTTCATGTCCGAAAGCCGTTTTACAATAGGCGAATTCGTTAGTTAGATTTTTGCTTGTTGAAGTAAATAATACTGAGTAGGTGGCTGGGTGGAAATACGCAGAACTCAAACGAAAGTTTGAATGCTTGTGTCTGGAAGCTGGCTTCGAAGCACCTCAACTGTGGTGCAAAAACCGTCGCTATCGCGTCTTTCATAGCTACCAGCATTTTCAACGACGGATACTCGGCAGTTTTTAAGACGATAGAGACACTGGGAATCCATATCGGCCTGCAAGCCAAGGCTTTCCGGTGCGGAACGACGCGGAGCGCGAGATGTGGGACGAATTTTGCCTGACTCCAGCAACTCATAAGGCCATCCAACAACGCTGGCAGGAGTAAATCATTCAAACCCAGTTTTTAGAGGAAGAGGAGGGCCTAGTGTACGGAGCTGGCATAGCTGACTAAAGCCAAAAATCTCCAAAAATATTTAAAACTTGTGTCAAAACTTTAAACGTGTTCTTCTCGAAACCACTTTTTTTTTCGCTGGCCTGAAACTTTCTTTTCAAACTATGAAACGGATTGACTTGAGCTTTTAGTGTTCGGTTCTCCACATTTTCCTCTGGAGTTTGAACCACCGTCATTCAAATATATTAACATTTGATATTTTTCATAGAGCCTTAAAGTCAGAAAAATGGGGGCAAAAAGCGACCACTTTTTTCGAATTGCCTCCATTTTGTTATTTATCGAGATTTTTTATTGTCGGTGGTTCAAACTCCAGATAATTTAATACAGATTAATGACTACTACTTCATTTTACGTTTCAAATCACAGAATCGAAAAAATCTTTCCGGCCATGAGGAAAAACACGGCGGACACGGCCTTATTTGAGGCCAGATTTAGAGGTTTAGCCGGACGATTGAAAAGAATTAAAATTCATTTTTTATAGTTTATGAATCTATAAACAAGTTGCAAGAAACCGCAAGATCGCATGTATTAAATTTCCCAAAAATAAAAATTCTGAAAAACCGTAAAAAAAAAACGCTGTCCTAGTGGTAATAGGGGGTATTAAAACAATTACAACAATTCAAATAAATAGTAAATAAAATCCTTTGATCATGCATTCCACAATTCAATAAATACCGGGTATAAAAATCATTTTTGCACCAACTCACCTATCCCCCATCCTACAGACGACAAACTAGACGAAAAGGCCTACTTTGAATTCTTAACAAATGCAAAAATACAGCTCCTGGACATGACAAAGTACATCGACAAATTTTTAAAGTGCTCCCTCATCCCACCACTTACACATCATTAAAATGTATATTATGTATTTTTAAATGGAATCCGTTGACTAAATAAATAAATATAAGAATGTACATATAATTGTTGTAAACATTGAATCAGATGTCTTCAATGGCGGCTCGTCCTTAAGGGCTGCGGGGCTGCAGCCAACTCCCCCTAGTATTAGTCCAAAATTAAATATTTTAGACATACTCTAGATAATTTCTTTTTAGTAATTTATTTCACTATGGTAATATATTTTTGTAGAAATAAACGAAGTGAAAAATGTCATAAAATACATAGTTTATTTTCTAGCTTGAGACTGCATTAAAAAAACTTGTCGATAAAACTTTAGAGAGTGTAATTTAGGTACCTATTTAAATTATTTATACATACATTGATTATTTCTTAAATGCACATCTTCCAATGCATGTGCTGTAAAATTTTAGGCAGTCATTGCTTTTTTAAAAGCATTCAATTTGAAGTTTTGAACGAGTGTTTCCACTCCCAGATTAAGCATGAAGTAAAATTTCTAGTTTAGAAAATCCTGAAAATTTGGTTTGGTAGCGTAGTGCGTAGCGCTACTCGACCAAACCAAATTTTCAAGCTTTTCTAAACTCGAAATATTGTGAACGAGTGAACTTTAATTGAAATCATTGTCGTATACGCGTGGCGCATGATGTAAAATTTCGAGTTTAAAAAAGCCTGGAAATTCGGTTTGGCCGCTCCACTTCACGCTTCGCGGATATTAAAAATATTCTGACTAAATCAGTATTACGTGTTATTAAAAATAAATTGCTAAAGCAGGATTGAAAATATCCTGCTAAACAAGAATATTTCGAACTTCACATTAAATCAATGTTGTATACGCGTGGCGCATGAAATAAAATTTCGAGTTTAGAAAAGCCAAACCAAATTTTTAGACTTTCCTAAACTCGACATTTTACTTCATGCTTAATTAACGAGTGGAAACATTCGTTCGTCGCTTCAAATTGAACACATTAAAAAAATCAACGAATGCCTCAAAATGCACACGCATCGGGATTAATACTTAATATAAAAAATACCCTGTTTGTTTTTGTTTCCATCCCATCAATAAAAATGTTTACGATCCGCCACTGAATGTCTTAAATTGATAATGGCAGGATTAAATATTTATAGAGCTCATAAAACAAATCTTGAGGTAAACAATAAATGTCTTGTATAATTCTCTATGTAAGAGCTAAATCAATAAATAATATTATTTTATATATATTATGTTTAAAGTATGCAAACTATAAGAATCGTAAGCTTATTTTCTCGAATTCAAATAGTTTTGAATTTAAATTGTTTTAAATTACACTAATTCAAATTTATGAAATTTTACAGTGCAGTTTACCTGTCGATATAGTAAAAAATTCTAATTCCAACAATTACAAAAAGATGTAACTTAGTTTAGTTTATCTCCCACATACAGAATTTAATAATTAATTAATAACAAGATTATTTCTCATAAATGAATTGTCCTAGGATAAAAATTTCCCTCCGATAAAACGGTAATTGTATCAGGTAAACTCGTGTTTCCTGAAAGCTTTTATTTTCTCTATTCTTCTCTTTCCCTCTCTTACCCGCTCTCTCTTTCTCTCTCGTCCAGCAGTCATGCAACCAACTTAAACTAATTTCCACCATCCATTCTTCCACCTCTCCGGTTAATTAAAACATCACTTCCCGATCACCGCTCGCAATCACCGACGATTAATTAAACACGAACACTTCCTTCGATTTGTTATGTATCGCACTCGAAACACTCAATAAACGCAATCAATTAAATATTACAAATTTTCATTAAAAGAGAAATTGACTAAAAAAAAATACACAACACAAATAAACATCAAAACATAACAATCGTCTTTAGATTTTCAACGAATTCGGGGTTCTGTGATTACACAAACTGCAATTGTTTTTTTATTTGGTTTGAGGTACGTTTTTGTCGTTGAATTCTTGGGGATCGTTACTAGGAACACCTCCCGCTACGTGATTAAAGTCATGTGTTACTGAGATTTGAGATATTTTCATCACTAGCAAACAATTGGTACAAACAATTGATTGCTGCTACAATATTTTTCGGGTTTATTTTTATCACTTTCATCATAATGAAAAAGTTCCGTTTGCGAACTTATTAATAATATGTAGGAAATAAAACACGATCATTTGAGATCATGGCTTCATCAGGCAGATGAGTACTCATCTGCCTGATGAAGCCACTGTGTGGCGAAACAATTGTCGCAGTGTTCGACATTAAAAACTGTGAAAATTCTCAAACGATCGTGTTTTATTTCCTACATATTATGGAATTTCACCAAGTAACAGCCTCATCTATCCAATTATTAATAATCAATGTATATCTGTATTATCACATGATAAGCGTTGAGGCATACAACAACATAAAGAGATGAATATAACTAAACTTAATAAATCACCAAAATTCTTTATAAAAACATTTATTTATGATAAATATACAATTATTTATTTATTTAAACATGAATATTTCAAATTCAAACTATTAAATATTGAAAGAATAATGTTACCGTTTTTTAGTTTGCAAAACTTTAAACGTAATATATAAAATTGCGTCATGTTTTTTACTGACATTATCGTAATATTATATATTATGTTTGTATAGTATGTTCAATAAAAAAAAAAACTCTAGAGTGCCATGATTTAATCTTTCTTTAATTTAAGGTGGCTACACGCTTCATAAATTAACATATAAAACGTCAGACATAATAATTATAATATATAATTTCAGAGTTGCCAACCCACAATATTTGCCATAGCACTCTAGAGGTTTTTTTTAATTGAACGTACGATATTTATTTACATTTAAATATTTCTGGGGCAATTATTTACTTCAATCTTCAGTAAGACAGAAATTTATGTCTGCAAAATAATTGATGTTTGTGTACCGATAGAGAAATCCGTTTATATATAAGTCGTATGTATATTTGTAATACATACATACGACTTTTATATAGATTGATTTATTGAAATTCTACTAAATTTAGATTTCGCATTCGTGAAAAATTATGGAAACGCGAATTCCCAGCCAACGGATTAAATTACTAATATCTCTTGAAGACAGTGCACGAACGGTGTTCTGAATTTTTAAGCTTAATCTTCAGCAACTTAGTCTCGTCTCGTGGAGTTCGGATTAACTACAAATATTTTACATCCTCGACTCTGAAACTTTAAAATCCTATCATTTTCTCCGCGGACGGGGAATTCCTCTCGGATACCGTTTTAAGTTTAGTTGATACATAAAATATACTCGTATTGAAACTCTGATAAATCCCCAAAAGCGATTATTTTTTTTAGTTTTTATATATACAGTGAGATTGAAGAGGGAAATAAAATGGATTTAAACATAATTTGAATAGACAGTTATAAAAACGGAATAACCTGATACTGAAACTGTATATACCGTGCGGTTTATTTAAGTATGGCCATAGGGATTTACATGGTAAACATTGTATCCCATGTTTACTTTTGCTGTCGTGAAAATTTGAAACAATTTTTTGTTTTTATTGATAAATCAAACACTTTTCTATGAATTGTTCATTGTTAGGAGGATATAAATATGTTAGATGCCAGCTTTTAGCTTTCAAGTTTAGCAGAACAAATACTTACATTATGATATTTTCGCCAAGTTGATTTTTTGGATTATTATTTGTATTATTAATTTCAACTCTGAAAGCAAAAATAAAGAAATCTAACATGTATATGCGCTTCTAGCATTGTACATTTCGTAGAAAAAAATATTGATTTATCAGTAAAACCACAAAATTGTTATAAATTTGTACGACAACAAAAGTTAACATAAAGTACATTTGTTACCAGAGTTGGGACGAATCCTCGTAAAAAGGATTCGAATCACGAATCCGAATCACCTAATATGATTCGAATCACGAATACTCGAATAAAGGATTCTTAAAAGATAAATATGATTCGAATCACGAATACTCGAATAAAGGATTCTTAAGAGATAAATATGATTCGAATCAAAGATTCGAATCCTGTTTTTTCGAATCACGAATACAAATCCGTTAAGAATAAATTTGATTTTATTATTTTTTTGAAACCATTAATATATAAATATCGTTACCAGTTGTTTTACCAAAAATATTTAAAACCTAATTATTTATTATTAACGCTGAACATCGTTGATAACAAACTAAATATCTGATTCCCTATTACTCTGATTAAAGATGTGTTTGTGTGTTTTTAAACTTTACTTCAAATCAGTGTTTAGTACGCGTGGCGCATGACGTAAAATTTCGAGTTTAGAAAAGTCCGAAAATTTGTCTCGGGTCGCTGCGCGACCCTCGACAAATTTTCACGGGGCTTTTCTAAACTCGAAATTTTACTTCATGCTTAGCCTAGGAGTGGAAACACCCGTTTAAAACTTCAAATTGAACTCTATTATAAAATCGACAAATGCCTGAAAATTACGTAAATAAAAAATTCACTGAATATCATTAAAACCGAGAAAGTCAGAGAAAAGTCATGGAATTGTATTCAAATTAATCAAAACTCTGACAAAAAAGCCATATGATATTAAATTTGTCAAAATCAGCAGGCAAATTACAAAACACGTAAATATTTATAAAATTAACTTAAAAATGGACAAAAAAATTAAAACAATATAACAAACTGCGGGTTTCCCACAGAAGAAAGTTATATTAAAAGGTCAGGGAACAAAATCTTGAATCAGGGAAATGCCGAAAAAATTTAACATTTCAGATTGTGGCTACCAAGTCAGTTTTACTTCAAATAATATTAAACAAATTTTGAAAACTAGATTATTATCTTTAAAAACATTTTCAGTCATTTAATGTTCTTATCAAAGAGTTCAGTTTGAAGTTTCGAACGACCGTTTCTACTCCCAGACTAAGCATGAAGTAAAATTTCGAGTTTAGAAAAGCCCCGTGAAAATTTGTCGAGGGTCGCGCAGCGACCCGAGACAAATTTTCTGGGCTTTTCTAAACTCGAAATTTTACTTCATGCGCCACGCGTATAAAACAGTGATTTAACGAGAAATTTAAAAACACAAAATACATTTTTCAAGTTAATCCTCACAATTAATTCAAATTATTTTTAACGATTCAAAACCTTTTGTAAGTATTCAAATCCTTTTATAAATAATCGAATCCTTTCATAAGGATTCGAATCACCCACATTTGGATTCGAATACGAATCTTCTTAAAATATGTAACAAATCCGGATCACGAATCCAGTTTAAGTAAAGTATTCGAATGCCTCTTTTGAATCCTCTAAATGGATTCGAATCCTGCCCAGCTCTGTTTGTTACCATGTTAATCCCTATGGCCCTACTGAAATAAAACGCAGTGTATATGCGTTTAATCCTTTTTTGGTATTGCTTAATTACCACTTGTTTATTGACTATAGATATCATTACTTAATTGCTGTAAGCCTATCGCATATCGAGTTTTTTTATTACTCAATTACTGTTAATGAATCGTGTCGCGACGTTTCCATTGCCCATTTTCTAATCATATGTCGAATTTTTCATTACTCTATTGCTGTCAATCAATCGCGTGCCAACTTTTTTATTACTCGATTGTTGCCAATCAATCGCATTCCGAATTTGTCATTACTCAATTGCTCTCGGCCAATCTCATTTAGTTTTTATATTATTCAGTTGCTGCATTACTATTCTTAACATATCCTTAAGTGAAATGTACAATTAGCAGAATATAATATTATTATAAAAGAAAATCCTTATATTTCGTTAATAAAATATCTCTTGTAAAAAGAGGTGGGTGTTTTTTTTATGTGATAGAAATGGAAAGGGAGGAGAAATTGTGTGGAATACTCGAGCAGCGTATGGCGAACCGGATGGATCTATCCATATTTCATAATTTTTGGCCAAAGTTAAATTTATTCCACTCATTTTCCTCTCTTCCCCTTTGCTTTCCGCCATCACACCGAAGTGGATGGGGGCGGTGGTTTTAACCCCGCCTCCGGGAAAAGTTCTTCTTGCAGGCCGTCATGCATAATTCATGCACGGGTGTTTTTCATCAATTTTTACGGTGATGAGGATGTATGGCGTTTTAAGTTTTCAATTTGTTACGAGAGATTGAGGATGCTCCAAGAGCTGGAGGAGCGAACGTTTAAAACGACCATAAATATTTATGAGTTCGAACAATTAATTCAGGCGGCAATTAGGTAAGGATGTTTTTATCACGAAAGTCGATCAGTTGCTCAAACTTAGAATTAAGATATTTTAGAAGAAAATTTAATTAGTTGTCAATTTCTTAATCACTGTGAATCAGAATACAGGTAATTAAAATTATGATTTTTTAAATTACATAAAATGTGTGTGTTAAACAACAATATTCATGGTAATTATTAAATAATTAACTAATCTCTAGTCTATCGTAATCAAATAAAATCATTTTAAACAAAATCACAGCGTTTACAAAAAAACGACACGATTGTTTAAAAAAGAAATTTTATAAGTTTGAACAAAATTACAGAATTAACTACCATTTACTATTTATTTTACAAGAAACTACTTGATTAATTTTTTTTAAATTACACAAAATTTGTGTTTGTATATAAATTAACGACATTCAGAGAAATTATTTAAGAATTAATAAATAGCATTGTAAAAAAACTAAATTTAGTAAGTTCAAACAAAAAGTGTAGAAAATATGAATATGCGATTTTCTTTACTAATAAAAGTGTTTATATAAACCAGTATTTTTGAGCGGGATAGACAAGAAAATGTAGAAATGTTTTTCAAGATCGATAATTATAATAAAATTTGAAATAAAAACACTTGGTTTGTTTCACTAACGTTTTACTTATTATTCCGACTAGTTTCGGCTTCTAGCCATTATCAAGGAATGTACAGAGAATACTTTTTTACACGATATTTATATACAAAATCAGGTAATAAGGGCGTTCATTATTGACCTGATTTTGTATATAAATATCGTGTAAAAAAGTATTCTCTGTACATTCCTTGATAATGGCTAGAAGCCGAAACTAGTCGGAATAATAAGTAAAACGTTAGTGAAACAAACCAAGTGTTTTTATTTCAAATTTTATTTTAATCATGTTTCACCAAGTGATTAATGAGAACATTGTAAAAGATATCGATAATTATTTTTAAAATGATCGATCTTAAGAAAAATGTTTTCTGTTAAGTTATACATATCACGATTTTTCGATGTAAATTTTCAGACATTCGTTGTTTAATTAAAAATGTTCATTCTGAAGCCTCTAGCGATTGTGTATAATCCCAGATTAAGCATGAAGTAAACTTTCGAGTTTAGAAAAGCCTTAAAATTTGCTTTGGCTTTTCTAAACTCGAAATTTTACTGCATGCGTCACGCGTGTAAAACACTGATTTAAAGTAAAGTTAAAAATATACTTTGACTTAAGTTTCATCACATGTTCATTTATTTTATAAATGTCTATATGTATTTTGTAAAAGTATACTTAAAAGGATTTGTTGTTCAATTCTTCTACAAATAAATAAAACAGAAAATACAATTGCAAAATAAACAGACCAAGAAAGAGTAATTTACAGATTCTATTACAAACAAGACTTTGTATGAATTACAGTTTCCTTATTATTACCAAATAATCTGCTCTTTTCTACACGAAATACACTTTCCACCTATTTTTATTTTGTAATAACTCAAGATTGAGTGTAAGTTTACTCGGATCCAGTTGAATGTGTGTTGCGTTTCACTGCACGTAACCATTGAGCCGAAACACTCTCTGGATAAAGCGAGCTTCAGCTATTTTTCATATTTAAAGCGCAGCAGAGGGGCCCGCTTCTTCTCATATACGATGATATTCCTCCGATATTTCCCGGGAATCTCTCCAGGAATAAGTAATATCTCGGCCATAATAATTTCATGCTGCTAATAAAAATATACTCCTATTGTCGAGCAATGGAAAACGAACGGAATGTGAAACAATAAAAGACGTGGAATGATAATAATGGTAGTATGCGCTGTTGGGAATTATTTTATTGATTCTGAATGGATTTTCATACGAAACAGCACTGAGTTTTTTTTATAACGAGAAAGAAATGGAGATGTATTCTTATTCTATATAAATTGAATTGAAAACATTAGTTAAAGAGTTATATAATTTGTTCAGCTATAAAATAAAATCCTGTAATTTTAACAAATTAACACAAGTTTTGCGTGTGTATATATATATATAATTATTTTTAGGTTTTCGCGAGCAAAATATAACTGGTTGGAGTTTTTTGGGCTGCTTTCTCGCGTTGATTTGTATATTTGCAAATAAACAAATCAACGCGAGAAAGCAGCCCAAAAACTTCAACCAGTTATATACATATATATATATATATATATATATATATATATATATATATATAATTATCTTTATTTCTGAATTATATTTACATAACACTAACTTTACAGTACATTAAAATAAACTACCTTAAATTTTTACAATTCAGAAATTGGCTTTCGACCGTAGGTGATCTTTCCGCCTGCCTTTGTCTAGTCTTTGTCTCTGTATTTTTGTATGTTCTACACGTCATGATCGCTAACGTCATTGTCTGAGTCCAGCTGATGTAATGAGATGAATTGATAAATTGTTGTGGTAGAAAATTTAAATTTAGGGTATATGTTCAAGTTACGAGGGATACAAAGGTGGTTAAGAATATTATTTATATTGGAGTTAGTGGCAAACTTTAGGGAGAGGTGTTCTAGGCGTTGGTTGATAGGGGGAATGTTGCACATTTCGTACAGAAGTGTATAAGAGGGATTATTGGAATGCCTGATTTTTGTAAGCACTCTCAGGGCTGAACGTTCCGCAACTTCTAGGTTTTTTTAACACATTGAGGCTAGGATTATAGAATAGGATAGAAGCATATTCAAGCAGGACGCGACATATCATTGTGTATATTTGTACTGCTGTTTTTGTTGAAATGTCATTGTTTATGTACGTCAATGATGTGAAATATCGCGCCCTGCTCTTGATGCTTCCTTTAAGGTTTTGAGTGTGTGTGATGAAGGTAGTTTTGCGTGTATTAGGTTACTTACCAATGTTTAATAAATAACTCAAATAAAAAGGAAGCAAAAACAAGTTGATATAAATGGATTTCCGCGTTTGTGCCTCACCCGGCATTGTGTTTATTCCGGGCAGGTGGATTCAACCCCTTGTGAGAAACGAGAAATCCGGGCGCCCCTCACGCATCAATATTTAAGCGGAGGCGTCACGAGATGATGTATTTATTTCCCATGCATGCGATCTACCCTGATGATGCCTTTAAAATGGATGGATGCTCTATACACATCCCCAACAAAGAAAACGAAAGAGATGAAAAAAAAATAGGCTCGAAATGATATCAAAGGGAAAATAGGATGAAAAATATCATCCCTAAAAATGATTAAAAATTACAATGATAACAAAGGAAAAATAATATGACGTATCTATGTTTTAGAAGTAACAGAAGAAATAGTGAGAAGCAGACTTTCAAATCAACCTGGAAAATTTGATTCAAACTGTAGATATAAAAACTGGGACCAAAAATACCACAAAATAGCTTGAGAAGCGCTAACCTAGAGAATTTAAAGAGAATAGGTGAGGACCAGACTTTAGTCAATAGATAAAAGTCCACAGTGGGGGAATAAGTGAGGAGCACACTTTAGTCTATAGACAAAAGACCACAGTGCGACTTTTGTTTATAGACTAAAGTCTGCTCCTCACGTATTCTCTACAAATTCTCTAGGTTAGCGCTTCTCAAACTATTTTGTGGTATTTTTGGTCCCAGTTCACCACGGAGCGATATTCATGGGCGTATTTAATGCCAGGCGGTAAAATAATAATAATAAGTTCTTTAAAAAATAAATAACCAATAAAATTGCTCCATTTTCGTTTCACAGAGCATTCTTCAAAAACGTAAAACGTTAATTCCCTAAGGGCAATTATCATTGCTGATAATCTCCTGCTTCAAATTGACCCCAAAGTGAAAAGACCTCTGCATCTAATTGGCTCAAACTAAAAAAACCGCTGCTTTTCAATGCTTTCAGTTGGCTCACATGATTTTTCAATGTCTGCCAACTTAACAAACCTCAATAATGTCATCCCGTTTCGGAACGAAAATATTACAGAAAGAGATAAATCAATTAAATTGAAGAAACAGCACCCACAAACACTACTATTGGGAACATTTTAGACTTTTCTATACTCGTAATTTTACTTCATGCGCCACGCGTATAAAATACTGATTTAAAGTAAAGTTTAAAATATATTACTTAAGTTTGATCTCATGTTAATTACGTTTACAAATGATAAACATTTTGTAAACGTAAATAACATGAAATGGAATATGTAAACGTATACTTAAAAGAAAAAAATATAAATGTAATTTCAAATTGTCAAGTCAAGGGGTATAATACATGAAAAATATGAAATCCTATAATAAAATAGAAATACTGATCGAGTAACATCAGAATATCAACCATCAATTGATTAACTGATGGGGAAAGTGCTGTAAAGGACACATCACTATTTTTAATTTAACATTTAATAATCTCATAAAATTTTAAAATTATGATTAATATTACAACATAAAGTTCCCTCATAATAAACATTGATCGTGGGTGACGTTCTGGAGAACAATTTGTTGCCGAATTTTCCCGACTAATTCATATCGAAACTAAAATTAAGCCGAAGGAGCGACAGTAAACCGTATATACAAACGATTACGAACTTTTCAACCTCCTTTGGAACTCTCTTAAAAATGTATTATTCAGGAGGCAATTTGCAATTAGGGCCTAAGCTTACTCCCACCGATATCACTCTTACTCCCTTTCGCAAACACCGAAAAAATAAAAATACAAAAACTTTCTCTCCCCCTCCCGCAAAATCCGCAGCAGAGCGAATTATTCAAAAGCACAATACACATGCATATTTCATGCGGAAATTTTATTCAAATTAAGTGGGTGCTAACTTTGTTAGAATTAAGATATAGGGAGTTGAGTGAAATGAAATAGGTACTGAATTTAAACAGAAAATACTCAGTATTAAATTAACTAAAAAACTAAACCAACTTGAGGGGTGTTAGGGTGTTTTTCTTTTAAGTTTACATATCCCAATTATATTCTGTAAATCATTATATCTGCGTTGTTTTTTAAAAGAGTTCAATTTGAAGCGTTAAATGAGTATTGTCCACTCCTATGTTAAGCATGAAGTAAAATTATGAGTTTAGAAAAGTCTGAAAATTGGGTTTGTTCGCTCCGAATTTTTATTTTAAGTATACATACAGGGAATTTCTCTATTAAGTATAAATATGGCTACGCTTTTTTTAAATAGTCCAATTTGAATCTATAAATGAGGGTTTTCCACTCCCAGATTAGGCATGAAGTAAAATTTCGAGTTTAGACCAAATTAAATTTTCAGGCTTTTCTAAAATCGAAATTTTACTTCATCCTTAACCTGGGAGTGTACAACACTTGTTGTATTTCACGCGGAACATTTTGTTTAAATTGAGTGAGTGCTAACTTTGTTAGAATTAAGATATAACGAGTTCAGTGAAATGAAATAGGTACTGAATTTAAACAGAAAATGCTCAGTACTAAACTAACTAAAAAACTAAATTAACTCGAGTAGTGTTAGGGTGTTTTTCTTTTAAGTACACATATCGAAAATATATGCTGTAAATCTTCAAATATTCGTTGTTTTTCTAAAAGAGTTCAATTTGAAGTCTTAAACGAGCGTTGTCCACTCCTAGGTTAAGCATGAAGTGAAATTTCGAGTTTAGAAAAGCCTGAAAATTTGGTTTGGTCGCTCCGCGAAGCGGAGCGGCCAAACCAAATTTTCAGGCTTTTCTAAACTCGAAATTTTACTTCATGCGCCACGCGTATAAGACACTGATTTTAAGTGGAGTTCACTTGTTCACAATATTTCAGTGTGTTCAGTGTTTATAACAACGAATTCCTGTGTAAATTTATTAAACAAGAATATTTTGAATGTCACAATACTTCAGTGTTTTATACGCGTGGCGCATGAAGTAAAATTTCGAGTTTAGAAAAGCCTGAAAATTTGGTTTGGCCGCTCCGCTTCGCGGAGCGACCAAACCAAATTTTCAGGCTTTTCTAAACTCGAAATTTTACTTCATGCTTAACCTGGGAATGGAAAACACTCGTTTGTAGATTCAAATTGAACTATTTTTAAAAAGCATACCCATATTTATACTTAATAGAAGAATTCTCAGTATACTTCAAAAAAATCTCTGTATGTTTACATTAAAACAATCCCTGTATGATATATGCAAGCATAAATGTAAAATCTGTGTTGCGCATTGAAAAAATAATGCCGACTGTAAATAAAAACGCTTATTTTTAAAACCCTTATCATTAACCCTATTTCAAAACAACAATGTTCGTTTCAGCGATAACACGCAAAACAGCACTAAAATCCGATTGAAAAGCTTTTTATATATTTATACATGGGCGAATTTTATACTTCTCTTTTTCCGCAAAACGCAAAACGAAATTATGCAGGATCTGATTTTCGAAATGAATCAACCAGAAAATCCTGGTTTTAAAATTTGTAAATTGATTACAAAACAAAACATGAATATTAATGAATAAAAAATCGTATATTATTATTATTATCATATTTATTTCTTTTAATATTGTTATTTAAAGAAATAGAAAAAACTATAAATGGCAAAGTTTGAATAGTTTTACACTAAATAACACAATTTCAGTTTTTCTGATACAACGCATATTTATATTTTTTAAAATAGAAACTATTGGTTATTTTATTGTTAGGAAAGGATTTGTTTCTCTTTAATCAGATATATAGGGTTTTTCATTAAGAGGTCCTATTTTAGTTATTTGAAAACAATATTTTTTTATAAAATAGTGCCACCATATTTAGTTCAATACAAAGTATAAACTTCATGATTAGTTGTGGAAAATGATATCTGGTAAATGGCCATTTCGGCTTCTTCTGCAAATGGCTATTTTGTTGAAATAGTTTTACATCACATTTTAGCATTTTGACTTTGGCTCATTTGACCAATAAACGCTCAAATATTTTCTTTGAGCGTTTAAATTGCGATAATGTTCCCCGCTGACCTGACGATACAAACTGGCAATTTTACATCAGTAATTTATCAATTTTGCTCAAATTTAGTGATAAGTTATGGCACGAGGAGAAGGTGATTCATACGAACGCTGCGTCTAGGCAAAATTTTTACCACATTGATAATGAATTTTCACTATTTATATACGTTGTTGGAGCGCATATCATTCCATTTTCTCAAATCGTATACTTTTCACTTGAAAAGTGTGAAACAATCAAGGCCCTCTATTTAAGTTTTAAAATGCCAAAGAATTTAAAATGAGACCTCTTAAAACCCTTTATTACTGGACATACTTACTTACATAAATAACTGAGTTATTAAATATGTATATATATATATATATATATATATATATATATATATTTATTTTTAGGTTTTCGCGAGCAAAATATAACTTGCTTGAGTTTTTTGGGCTGCTTTCTCGCGTTGGTTGGTTTATTTGCGCTCTACGTTTCGGCAGCATCACAAATAAACCAACCAACGCGAGAAAGCAGCCCAAAAAACGCAAGCAAGTTATATATATATATATATATATACAGGGTGGTCAACTAAAGAATTCCGATTTAAAAGAGAAATAAAACAAAAACTATCAAGTCAATTATAATTTTTTTTTTACAAATAATGTTCAGCTCTTTGGAAATTAATTTCTTAAAAATTACGCTGTCCAAATGTCCACCGTTTTTCTGCTGGCACTCTTCGAGTCGAACCCCGACATTTAGAAAAACACGTCGCAAAGTTTCTGGACCGATGGCTTGAATTTCCTGGCGGATATTTTCCTTCAACGCAATTAGAGTGCGGGGATTGTTGCGGTAGACTACACTTTTGAGGTATCCCCATAAGTAAAAGTCGCAAGGTGTCAAGTCCGGGCTTCTGGGGGGCCATGGAAGGTCTCCACGCCGAGAAATCAATTTTTCAGGAAAAAGCGCCTGAATAACAGGTAAAGACCGATTTGAAGTGTGACAAGTGGCCCCGTCTTGCTGAAACCAAGTGTCCCGATTGTATCCATCAAAGTCTTGAAGGGCTGGTTCAAAAAAATTGTTCAACATGTCCACATAACGATCAGAATTCACTGTTACTGCTCGGCCGCGTCCGTCTTCGAAAAAGTACGGGCCAATAATGCCTTGTGCGTGTATTGCACACCAAACTGTGACCTTCAGACTATGCAATTGAGTTTCATGTTGCTGTTTGGGGTTTTCTGAAGACCAATACCGGCAATTCTGTTTGTTTACATAGCCGTTCAGATGAAAATGGGCTTCATCAGAGAAAAAAATGTTGTCGTACGCTTGAAATCGGTTCACCATTTCATTGACGTAATCAAGGCGTTGTTGATGGTCCCCTGGCTTTAATTCCTGCACTAATTGGATCTTGTAGGGGTGCATGTGTAAATCTTTATGAAGAATGTTTATCAATGACGATCTCTTCACATTTAGAGTGGCCGCGCGCCGGCGTGTCGAGAGGCCCGGTTGGTTGCGAACAGATGCTCTCACTCGCTCTACGTTTGCATCGTTTCTCACAGACCGTCGACGGTTTATCACTCGCTGGGGCAATGTCGAACCAGTTTCTTCGAATGTTCTGACCCATTTCCGAATGAGTTGAGCACTCGGACATTGGTTAAGATTGTGCAAAGCATAATGTGCACGAAAACGACGACGCACAATAATGCAAGAAGTTTGATTTTGGTAATAAGCGCGCACACAGAACGAACGCTCCTCACCCGTCCAGCGAACCATGGCGACTGAATTTCCATGAGCCCCTCCTTCGTTTAAGACCAACCCCACTTCTCTATTCCTATTCAAAACAATTTTAGAGCGCTTGTAAATCGAAATTCCTTAGTTGACCACCCTGTATATATATATATATATATATATATATATATATATATATAAACATTTTTATTGTGCAATATTACATTTCTCTACATTTATTAATATTATATATCTACATTTTAAATGAAATGCTATCGACCATAAGTCTTTCAGCCTAAGTTCTTTGTCTGTCTGTTAGTCATGATTTGTGGGTTATTAAATATTTTCTGTTTAATTTACAAAAAAAATGGTTAGCCATAGATTATGACTGTAATAAAACAATTGCGATTGTTTGCAACAGGTAGTTTTATTGTTGTATTTTTGTCAATTAATTTAGTGTTAAAAATAACTATTTTTTATGGAAATTTTTTCTTACCAATTTCCATTTCTTCCTACACATTTAGTTATTAATTTGTAATACAACTACAGACAATTATTTTACTAATTTTCTTAGTATAGTTGTATGCTACTTATATCTAACTATAGTCTACATAACAAAAATATAGTTACTGTTCTTACATAACTTAGAAAATAAACTTATTTGACAAAACTTTAACAAATTCCTATATTTAATAAAGCTGCAATTGTTTTATAATTGTCAATTTTTTATGGCCAACTATTTTTTTGTTGTAAAATAATTAGAAAATTGTTAATAACTCAGTTAGTTTTATAAATAAGTATGTCAAGTTTAAAGATAAAATTAATTCTTTTAAATGATGACATAGCTAACTATGGTTTTTATTTAAAAAAAAAATGCAAGTTTGCGTTATATCTCAATATAAAATATCTGATAATATTTTATCATTTAGTGTAAAATTACCCAAAACCTTGCAATATATGAGGAGTGTTCGAACAAAAGGTAACATTTCTATCGTTGCTATTTTTTGAGAAATTACTAAAATATGAATAAATGTTTCTTTTTGTTCGAAAACGGACATTTTCAATCGGTTTTTCTGTGGAAATTGTTACAATTTGATACGCCAAATTCAACCAAAATATGTAGTTCATAAACTTACGTACAATTCTGCAAAAAAAGCAACAAGTCAAAAAGTGAAAATGTTACCTTTTCTTCCAACAATCAAAAAATCGATTAGAAAAATCAAATGTATTCTTCAATTAACTATTTGGATCTCCCTTTCAATTATTATACAGGATTATGATTATATCGCAAAAATGCTGAGCTGTTCTAAAGGAGAGAAAAAAGGTAAATCTCTTTACGCTGTGCAAATTTTAAACGGCATAACAAGCGATGAAAATTTATCCTCAGCCCTTAAAACATCCTGACCACAAAAGCAAACCAATTCCCCGTCTTATCGTCCCTTCATCCGCGTCAGCAGATATCTAAATCCTTTCGACAGAGGGAGGGAAGAAAAAAAAAAAGGAGTCGTCCGACCTTCCCTAACGTTTTCACCCTGACCGCACACCGTATGGGGTAAGGGGAAAAAACGGAGTGAGAAATTCATGCTCGTTAATTAATGCGGACGATTTGTCCACTGCGGTGAATCTAGGATAAAGGTCAGAACACTGCTGTTCCGGTATGTCCTGATCCCTAGATGCTAGCGATAATGTTTAAAATGTAGGTTTAATTTTTGTTTTGCGCAAAAGCTCGTTTTTCTTTGTATACTGTGTTCTTGTGTTGAACTACCTACTATATTTATTTATTTAGTATTCTTATGTCTATTAAAATACAATTTAAAATAACAGATAAGTACTTATATTTGGCTGAGGTAGTGGAGAGCCTAAATTTTGTGTTCCTCATTTTAATTTTTTAAGATAGCACAATGTTTTCTAAAGAATTTAACACCTTGGTCACCACCTTTATAACAATAAAAATATTAGCTCAGGCCGCTGTTTAAGTTTTTGTTTCAATTACACAGAATAATGAAGCAAACATTTGAAAAGACGTTTTTAAACGTTCCGGCCACCTAGTTTATATGTCTATATAGTTATACTAGTTTCGCGGCACGGGCAGCACGATGTTTTAAAAGTTGTTTCTGGATGCGGCACAAGGTACATGCCGCGGGGCCTAAACGCAAATTTAACTGCGTCACAAGTGAATGCCGCGCTGAATCAACGTGCAAAAAAGAATAAGTGGGGAACAGAATTTAGCCTGCTGTATATGCAAATTGTGGATATATTAATAATAACAATAAAATATCTCTATTTCCATAACTTTACAGTGATTACCTGTTAATTTGGGTATTAAACAAAAAAATTAGGTTATGTAAAATCTCAAGTTTCCACTTCAGTATGCAAAACGGTAAAATTTCCATGTTATTTCACTAGGACCTTGTTTATATTTTACATATTGCTTATATCTATACTTATACAATGCTTATATACAAAATATACAGAGAGTTTTATGTAACACCGAATATGTTCATAACGAGAATTTTTCTTTTAGGTATACATCAACATACGTTGTACATTTGCCGACGCTCGATTTTAAATTTTAAGCTTTAAACGAATGTTTTCCACTCCCAGGCTAAGCATGAAGTAAAATTTCGAGTTTAGAAAAGCCTGAAAATTTGGTTTGGTCGCGTAGCGCGAAGCGCGGAGCGACCAAACCAAATTTTCAGGCTTTTCTAAACTCGAAATTTTACTTCATGCGCCACCGGTACAAAACACTGATGCAATGTAAAGTTTAGCGGTGTGTTATAAATTTCGTAATATGTCAGTGTTTTGTGCCGGTGGCGCATAAAGTAAAATTTCGAGTTTAGAAAAGCCAGAAAATTTGGTTTGGCCGCTCCGCGCTTCGCGCTACGCGACCAAACCAAATTTTCTGGCTTTTCTAAACTCGAAATTTTACTTCATGCTTAGTCTGGGAGTGTACACACTCATTTCAAGTTTCAAATTGAACTCATTTTAAAAGAAACAACGGTTATCTAAATATTTACGGCATATACGCTGTAATTGGGACATGTATACTTGAAAGAAAAACTCTCTGTATGTACAAGTTAAGGCATTCATTGCGATTGATTGGCTGTAATTTAAAATGGTCATATAGGCAATCCAATTTCCACATAACTTAAAAAATAAAGGTGTCTAATTGTATTGGATGAAAATGTTCGGTGTTACATAAAACTCTCTGTATGCGTTTTCAATTACGGAATAAACATAAAAAACATTGTCGTTTGAATGTTGTTATGTTTAATTTTTTTATATTCTAGAATTATGTAAAATACTCATATGAACGATAAAAGATCTACTCATATAACCTGTATGGTGCCTTGAAATGGCCAAAACGAACAAAACCAAAAACATCTTAAACGAGATGATTAATTCTATAATAAATTTTAATTGTAGACTCATCTAACACTTGGTGAAACATGTTTTAACACAGAATTTAAAACTGGTTTAAAATTAATAAAACACTTAGATACTGTTTCACTGTTTGTTTTTATTTTTAACTGACTAATTTCGGTCAGACGACCATTTAAAAGTTATTAAAAGATTAATCTTACAAGGGAAGCGGTGTACGTTATTATTAACAAACAGTAAAATAATAACTAAGTGTTTCATTAATTTTAAACCAGTTTTAAATTCAGCGAATTCTATATTATCTTGTCTACCAATGGAGACATTTTTTTTCTTATAAACATATTGTCGTTTAATCTAGAGAATTTCCATTGGTATATTAGAAGTAGTTGTTTAATAAAAGCTTATACTAAGTTATGCTAACTAAAATTTTAATTATTAAAATAGACGAATAATTAAGATATTTTCTTCAGTCATAATTATAGGTTTTAATGTCATTTTTGTTAAAGATTCAGTCACAAAACTGAACACATAATTCGTTGAAGGGTTTTTTGCATTTAATATTTGGCTCTGCTCGTAGCCTTTCGGAAAAACATGTGAGGCCCTTCAACATTTTATTCAAAAACAAATATTTTTTTAAAAAGTAAATAGGTCTTCTTTTTCTTATCAACATAGCTCCTCTACTTTTATTTCACATCTATAACTTCTCCTTTGAGTATTTATTTTCATAAAACAAGAAATTGCTGTTTTAAATATTTCAGTGTTTATTACGCCTGAAGTTCGAAAAGTTCGTTACTTTCCCTCCTTCGACTTAATTTAATTTCGATATGAATAAGTCGGGAAAATACGCCAACAAATTTCTCCTTAGAACGTCACCCACGATCAATTTTAATTATGAGGGAAAGTTATGTTGTAGTATCTATCATACTTTTAAAACTTTGAGAGATTATTAAATTTTAAATTAAAAAGTATTCAATGATTAGCAAATTGAACTCGAAAAAAAAAATTATCTTGAATAACTGTATTGAACAGATAAATTCAGTTGAAAGTGTCTGGATTCATCTGTTCAATAAAGTTATTCAAAAGCTGCAGACCAGAGTTTCTAAAACGGAGTCAAAACCGCCTTAAAAATAAATCATAAAAAAAATGTATTGTGCAGGCTTCTACTTTGTTATACATATTAATTTTACAATAAAATGCGTTTACCTTTGTTTGTATAACATTTTTTTTTATTTTTCCTGCAACCACATAAGAAAACAGTGTTTTCTTAACCACCTTACTGATCTAGAAAACACTGTCATAATCACGCGTTTGTTGTAACAAAAAAATTACAAACGTCAGTTTTGAAAAGTCATCATGCAGGTGCGACACGTTATTCAGGTAATGTCTGATTCAAGCGACTGTGAATTAACGCCTCCGAAGAACAGCTGCACAAACTCCTAAAATTGCAAGCAACAGAGAAAACTATGAAAACGAACACATGGAAACAGCTATTGAGCCTGCGGTAATTTGTGATAAACAACCTTACATTTCACAAGCACCTGAAGTCAGAAGCAATGCAGAAAGCAATGAAAACCAACATATTGCAGTTAATACACAAAACTCAATGCGAAATGGTAGCTTTTCTATTAATAACTGTTCTGTAGTTATAGATAATCATTATCATTATAATAACTAGTTTGCACAAAATAATATGAAAATAGATAAAAATAAAACTTTTTGCCAGTTGCTGTTTAAATCTACATTACTATATTTGGTGTTCGCATGAAAACTATATAGGTGGTTGCAGGTAAAACTATGTACAATACGCGTGTGGTAGGCATATTACGTGCTCGTGGAGTTAACACACTCGCCGCTGCGCGGCTCGTGTTTAACTCTACACTCGCACGTAATATGCTGTTTACCACACTTGTAATGTAATATACTATTACGTGACTGCAGTTTCGACAACTTTAGCTTGCCATTATTAGACATGTTTGATAATAGCAAGCTAAAGTTGCCGAAGCTGCAGCCACGTAAAATAAAAAAGTGTTATACAAACAAAGTTAAAAGTGTTCTGTCGTTTGTTAATAATAAAAAAGAATAATAAATGTGCGCTAAACATTGTCGGGTTCCACTTTTTAATTTTTTTTAGGTAGTATTGAACATGTTAGGTTTAATTGTTTGTATTCTAATTAAAAAGAATCTAAAATCCAAGTTTTTGTTAAAATACTTTAAAATTCAGGATTTATTTTTCTTTTAAGTAAACACATCCCGATGCATACGCTGTAAACGTTCTGATATTAGTTGTATTTTTTGAGTAGTTCAATTTAAAGCTTTAAACGAGTGTTTTCCACTCCCAGATTAGGCATGAAGTAAAATTTCGAGTTTAGAAAAGCCTGAAAATGTTGTTTAGTCACGTAGCGCGATTAAAACACTCCTTCTTTCACTTAACCTAAGTAAAAATTGTGAACCAAACTTTGAAAAAATGTAAAGACTGCTTTGATACCTTAATTTAGCACACTACAGAAATTTAAATAAATATTTTAATTACATTTTTACTTTAATCATTTTTTTTTTCAAACAGCTTGGAACATTTAATTACACCCACAATTTATTTCAGGCTTAGCGGTCGTTCCGATTTGCATAACTTAAATTTAATCCCCGCGCGCCATTATCGGCTCATTAATTAAATTGAATTCGCCGAATAAACACGGCAAATTCGGCACTAATTAAAATTAAAACTGCCTCCCGTGACAATGATCCATCACTCCCGGCGCCCACCTCGGGGTAAATAAATCCGTAATTAGCGAAATAAAAGTGATTTACGCCTTCGCAATTCCAAAATAAATAAATTTCCGCAATTCCGACGATTCGATTACTTTATCTTCTTAAATAAATTGATCCGTAAATTTAAATCGGGGAAGGAGTTTTAAATGGAAATGAATTTCGGAAGGAAAAAAATATGCGGAGGAAGAAGCCGCAGATTTCTAAATATCATCGCTGTTATATCAAAATGAAATGGTCACTTTGTGTCCGAAATGTATGTACATTTGGTAATTCAAATAAACGTGCAAAGAAAGATTATTAGTGCTTTTCTTCGTCAAATTTGGTTAGCACATCATGCAACATTTAGATATTGATTTTAACAAATTTGAGAGCAGATTTAGCTAACAAATACAACTGACGGGGCCTAGGTGGCCGAGGGGGTAAAGACCTGTAGGCAGGGTCTTTACCCACTCGGCCACCAGAAGTCGCTGGCTTGAGTCCCGTCCGGTGGAATCATTTATGACTAATAAATAATTCCATTCGGGACCATGGTTGTAGTGTAAATGTGTTGTGGTGTCCTAGATGTAATTTCGAAATTAGAATTGGTTAAAAAACATTAAATATATCATATGTTCAATAAAAAGAAAACTCTAGAGTGCCATGATCTCATCTTTTTTTTTAAATTTAAGTTGGCTACGCGCTTTACGAATTGACATTTGAACCGTCAGACATAATAATTATAATATATAATTTTAGAGTTGTCAACCTACAATATTTTCCATGGCAGTCTAGAGGTTTTATTTTATTGAACATACCGTTTATAGATTGATGGCTAATGGTGTCATAGTTACCAAACCCAATAAACTAAAAAATAATACAAGTATTTTTCGTCAATACGATTTGTTTGGTAATTTTTACAAGAACTGGGACGAATCCTTGTACTAAGGATTCGAATCACGAATACGAATCACCTAATATGATTCGAATCACGAATCCTCGAATAAAGGATTCGTAAGAGATAAATATGATTCGAATCAAAGATTCGAATCCCGTTTCTTCGAATCACGAATACAAATCCTTTAAGAATAAATTTGATTTTATTATTTTTTTGCAACCATTAATATATAAATATCGTTACCAGTTGTTTTAATAAAAATATTCAAAATCTAATTATTTATAATTAACACTGAATATCGTTGATAACAGACTAAATAACAGGTTACTTTTACTAAAGATGTATTTGTGTGTTTCTGAATTTCACTTCAAATCAGTGTTTTGTACGCGTGGCGCATGAAGTAAAATTTCGAGTTTAGAAAAGCCCCGTGAAAATTTGTCTCGGGTCGCTGCGCGACCCTCGACAAATTTTCACGGGGCTTTTCTAAACTCGAAATTTTACTTCATGCTTAGCCTAGGAGTGGAACCACATGTTCAAAACTTCAAATTGAACTCTATTATAAAATCGACGAATGGTCGAAGATTACGTAAATAAAAAAATTACTGAATATCATTAAAACCGGGAAAGTCAGAGAAAAGTCATGGAATTATATTCAAATTGACCAAAACACTAACAAAAAAGCCATATGATATTATTAGATTTGTCAAAATCAGCAGGCAAATTACAAAACACGTAAACATTTTTAAAATTAACTTAAATATTAACAAAAACAATGAGAACAATTTGAAAAAATGGGGATTACCCGCAGAAGAAAGTTTAATTATAAGGCCAAGGAAAAAAATCCTGAATTAGGAAAATGTCGAAAATAATGTAACATTTCAGATTGTGGCTGCTATGTCAGTTTTACTTCAAATAATATTAAACAATGTTAAACATTTAATGTTCTTATCAAAGCATTCAGTTTGAAGTTTCGAACGAGCGTTTCCACTCCCAGACTAAGCATGAAGTAAAATTTCGAGTTTAGAAAAGCCCCATGAAAATTTGTCGAGGGTCGCGCAGCGACCCGAGACAAATTTTCGGGCTTTTCTAAACTCGAAATTTTACTTCATGCGCCACGCGTATAAAATAGTGATTTAACGAGAAGTTTAAAAACACATAAGACACATAAATCATGTTAATCCTCACAATCCGAACTATTTTTGACGATGCAAATCCTTATGTAAGTATTCGAATCCTTTTATAAATATTCAAATCCTTTTATAAATATTCGAATCCTTTTATAAATAATCAAATCCTTTTATTAATATTCGAATCCTTTTATAAATATTTACAGAATTCGAATCACCCACCTTTGGATTCGAATACGAATCTTCTTAAAAAAATCTTACGGATCCGGATCACGAATCCAGTTAAACTAAAGTATTCGAATGCCTCTTTTGCATCCTCTAAAAGAATTCGAACCCAGTATTCGAATCCTGAATGATTCGAATCCTGCCGAGCTCTGATTTTTACATACCACATTTTAATTTAACAGTGACTACATGGTGATTTGCTTGTTAAAAAGAAAAATAAATTAATAATAACAGAATTTTCTACATTATTAAACGAGCTGATTTATTGCTCTCTGCAAGGCCTGGATTAATTCGACTTTAAAACGGAAAAACATACAGAGAATTTTTCTTTGAAGTTTACATATCTCAATGTACATCATACATACTGATTTATTCTGAAGTTCGAAATATACTGCTTAGAAATAAAATCAGATTCACGAATAGTGGAATACATATATGTAAATTTATTTTATTTTTTTATTTCTGATTAGCGTATTGTGAAATATTAAAACACATTTTTTATTTTTATACAAAATAATTTAAATGTGTGAATTTTTGATAAGTTACATCAATTTCATTCGATTACATTTTTCTTCATCAATAATTATTTTATCTATGTAGAACATATTCTTAAATGAATAAATGACATACGTCAATTGTTTACATACAGAGTGAGCAACAATGGTTGCAGATTCATAGGTAGGCAACCAAATACGTATGTTGGTACAACTGATCATATGAAAAGAAAATCCCTTAGATTGCGTTTCCATTGGCGTAGCGAACATTTTTTCCCAAAATAAATTAAATATTTATCATAGCTATATATTAATTTTTAAAACAATTTTAATTAAATGTACAGAGTAAATTGAAATAAGTTAAGGTTTTGTGTATTTAAAAATAATAATCGTAGAGTTAGCATTGCTTATTTTTTTACAAATATTGAAAATTATGGCGTTCATTTTCTAGGCAAATGTTAACTCTACGTTTTTTATCCCTCAAAACGGTCAAAAATACGGGTTTTATGCAAGAACAATGTTTTGTAAGGAATGTCGACATCGGGAAAGGCTTGATTAAATTTATCCAGACACGATTGTAACGAGTATGTCCGTGTGAAATCTTCATTCATAGTTCCACTTCGATAATGAGCCTTCAAAATGAAAGCATAATGCTGTGGTGTAAACATCACGGTAAACAAATGCGACTTCACTTAAACTCTGTAAATTTAGAATGAAACTTAATTTTTTGAATTTTATAACCTTAAAAACAGCAAATCATTTACTAGAACACAAAGATTTACGCAAAGTAATTCTGATAAGAACGAATGTCTATGAAGCAGAAGGTAAAATAACTAAATTCGAAGAATTAATGAACACAATAACAAAATACGACGCACGACGCTGCTACGAGGGTTGCCTTTTATATTTCGGGATTACAGAACAAAAATAAATATTAATCATTGAAAATCGCTATATTGTTTTTCAAAATATTCCCCATTAAGATCTATACACTTTTGCATGCGTTTGAAACAATTGTCGAAGCACTTTTGCCACTCTGATTGAGGTATCTCCAAAACATGCATTCTGAACGCATCAACCGCTTCTTCAGGTGACGAAGAACGTTGAGCTCTCATTTTATTTTTTACGGATGGGAATAAAAAGAAGTCATTCGGTGCCAAGTCAGGACTATATGGCGGATGACTTATCAAATCGATGTTTTGCGTGCTCAAAAATGCAGTTGTTTGAGCCGATGTGTGAGAGCTCGCATTGTCGTGGTGAAGAGTGATCCGTTTTCGGCGGTTGGTTTTCCTGATTTCTTGGATGACAACTGGCAAACAAATGGTTGTGTACCACTCAGAATTGACTGTTCTGCGTTGTTCTAGTGGTACGGTTGCGACATGTCCAGTTTTTCCGAAAAAACAGGCGACCATTTGCTTGGAAATGCTTCGTGCGCGAACAACTTTTGTTGGATTTGGCTCATCTTGAAACACCCATACGGTCGACTGCTGTTTACTTTCGGGCTCATACGCGTAAATCCATGATTTATCACCTGTCACGATGTCATAGACGTGTTTCGAAGCACCGCAATCGTATTTTTTGAGCATTTCTTTGCACCAATCGACACGAGCCTTTTTTTGAGCGATTGACAAATTGTGTGGGATCCAACGCGAACAAATTTTTTTGACAGTCAAATGTTCATGCAATATTGAATGTATGCTGGTCCCACTAATGCCTAAGGTTGTCTCAATCTCACGATAGGTCACATGACGATCTTGCAATATTTGTTTGCGCACAGCATCAATGGTTTCCGGAACAACAACTGATTTTGGACGACCTCCACGAAATTCGTCTTGGAGTGAACTACGACCTCGGTTGAATTCACCATACCATCGATAAACACTGGTCCTTGATGGTGCTTCATCGCAAAAAATTGAATTAAGTTCATCCATGCACTGTTGTTGAGTTAATCCACGTCGAAAGTTGTAAAAAATAATCGCACGAAAATTTTCACGATTTAATTCCATCCTTTGGCCGAGATAAATCTTTTAAGTTAGTGTAAACGACACAAATAACGCTCATATGTCAAAACGTTCTGAGTACGTATAACCTCAAAAATGTCAAACTTTACGATAGAGCTCTCAGTTGTCAGATTGCAACACTAGGGTTGCCCAATCCCGAAATATAAAAGGCAACCCTCGTAGTGTCAAATCTAGTTACTCTTTAATAATTTTTCCTTGGCATGAACTTAGAGCGATCAAATTCGCCAGATTTTACGGCGGGAAATTTAACTTGTTTGCAAACATTGTTGTTCACCCTGTATCATATTACGTTGTCTTATGACTGGGAAATTTCCTGTTGGGCAATAAAGACTTATTATTATTAAACGATATTCATCATGAAATACATAGTATTAATATTTCTTAGTGGGTGGTTTGAGTAAGCGATGCTGGGTGAGGGGAGATTTATGTAAAGTCTGGAATAGTTTATCCCCGGGAAAGTGTCACATTGTGTAATGCGAAATTTTGAATTAGTGTTTCTGTTTCGTCTTGAAAATTATTTCCCGTCGGCCTAGCGCGCGAAATGCGTAAGTAAATTCGACAAGACAATTCGCAGGGAGATTTTAATCTAGATCTCGTATACACAACACCGAACTTTTCGAAATTTTATTGAAGTGGAAAATGAGATATACATACATTAGCAAAAGACACAAAGAAATAGCGAACAGAATATCTAATCAAGAGAATTCTGAAGATGTTGGTATTTAAATATACAGGGATTTTTTTTTTCTATTAGGGCGACGATATAGAAATGGATAAAATCTTCCGATTTCTATCTGTTTCCTAAAATGTTCGAGGGTAAGGGGAAATTACCGAGCACTCAGGGGGTAATGCGTTATGAACACCAACCGCATTATCTGGGTGTCAATGTCAACCCGATATTAGCAGGTAGTAAAGAGTCCATCTGTTTTCGGCCGCCGCGTAGCATTATCTTTTATCCGGTTTGTTTTAATGGGAAGGTTTATATGATAATTAAGGAATTATTTAACGTAAAATTATAAGCAATACGAGATTTATAAATTAAAATCGATAATTTAATTATCTAAAATATCATTAGTTTCTTGTTTATTAACAATAGTTTTAACAGATATTAAACACAAACGAACCCAACTTAACCAAATAAACTCTGTAAAAATAAAAAAAAATTGAAGTAATATTTTTAACACCAAGATCCTGTGGATTTATTTACTGTAAACATACCTTCTAAACACTTCAATAAAATGTTTTGTAACAAATCATTTTATAAATGAATGTAATCTTTGAAACTCACCCGATATTTATTAATTGTCAA
The DNA here is from genome assembly GCA_932526585.2 of Philonthus cognatus. Lineage (NCBI taxonomy): Eukaryota > Metazoa > Arthropoda > Insecta > Coleoptera > Staphylinidae > Philonthus > Philonthus cognatus. The sequence continues at coordinate 12,085,947 of OW052244.1, forward strand.
ATATAATAATTATTATATAATAATAATTATTGTATACTCCCAGCAATTATCTGCATGTAACCGAACAACGGAGTATTTTAGAAATTAATCAATCTTCAATGCTAGAAATCTACATATCACCTCAAAATGTATTTGAAAAACATCCATATAAAAAATGTCAATCAAATAATAAAAAATGTCAATTTAATAAATATAATAAGAGTCAACATGAAGATTGTTGAGACCTTTACTATGTATAATCAGGGCCGACGTTAAACAGTCGTCAAGGCCGGCTGAGCAGGCATGCGCCGATTATTTTCCAACTCCAAATGTCTGAAAATCACCAGGTTTTGTACAGGGATTTTTATAAATTTAATTTGTTCTCTTAGGGATTTTTATTTTAACTTTCCCTACATATTCTAAAGCAAATTGCTCAAATATTGAGAACGTAAAATGTTTCTAGCTGAATATACATTTTTAATATTTATTAAAGTCAGATTAAGCTTAAGCAACACATTTTGAACCTTTAAATCAGTGTTGTATTTTTTATTTTAACATTTCCTGCATATCCTAAAGCAAATTGCTCAAATTTTGAGAACGCAGGGTTTTTCTAGCTGAATTTATATACTTTAAGAAACGCAGGATTTTTCCAGCGGAATATACATTTGTGGTATTTATTAATGTCAGATTAAGCCTAAGCAACACATTTTAAACCGCACATTAAATCAGTGTTGTATACGCTTGGCACATGAAGTAAAATTTCGACTTTAGAAAAGCCTGAAAATGTCGTTTGGTTGCGTAGCGCGTAGCCAAACTTTCAGGCTCTTCTAAACTCGAAATTTAACTTCATGCGCCACGCGTATAAAACAATGAAATATTGAGAATTTTAAAATATACTCCTAAAGCAGTATGCTAAAGCAGTTTACATTAAACTTCAAATTATATCAGTGTCGTATACGCGTGGCGCGTGAAGTAAAATTTCGAGTTTAGAAAAACCGGACAATTTGGTTTTGGCCGCGTAATTTTCAGGCTTTTCTAAACTCGAAATTTTTCTTCATGCTTAATCTGGGAGTGGGAACACTCGTTAGAAGTTTCAAATTAAACTCGTTAGAAGTTTCAAATTCATACACTATGTATGAACATTTATAAGAAAATGCAAGATGTCATCGCTTTTTATTTAATTGCTAAGATCAAAATGTATTCTTTGAACATAATATATAAAATTACGAAAAAACTATTCGTGAAAATGCAAACAGTGTCTTAATTAATAAGACAATTTAAGACGATAAATATCCATTGAAACAACTACTTCCCGTGCAAATACACCTCCGGATATTGAATTATACAATAAAATATTAATAATCTTATTTAATTTGATTTGTTACAACGCTCTATTAAAGTATATGTAACGATATACTTTAAGAGAGCGTTGTAACAAATCAAATTAAATAAGATTATTAATATTTTATTGTATAATTCAATATCCGGAGGTGTATTTGCACGGGAAGTAGTTGTTTCAATGGATATTTATCGTCTTAAATTGTCTTATTAATTAAGACACTGTTTGCATTTTCACGAATAGTATTTTCGTAATTTTATATATTATGTTTAAAGTGTGCAAACTATAAGAAGCGTAAGCTTATTTTCTCGAATTCAAATAGTTTTGAATTTGAATTTATCATGTATTCTTTGATGTTAAATTCAAAACTAATTAGAATAAAAAAATGTTGAAATTGTGAAACAAAGTGCGCTGTCTATTACACAGGCCTACAAAAATCAAATTTTGTTTAGGTGCCCAAAAGTTTTAGATCTAATCTATAGGTATTTTAGGGTAGCGGATTCCAAAAATTCTATTAGTTTGTCTGTATCAGCTCTAGTTTTAAAGATACAATATAATCAACGATTTTCTTCATTTTTTAAGTTCAGATTTAATTAAAAATTGGCCTGTTTATGGCTGTTGAAGAAAAAAGCGAGATCAAAGGACATTTAGTTCCCCTGAAGAGGATCTTTCTACCGATTATACATACCAAGCTAGAATTGATGAAGCACTTCTTAAGATTATGAAAATGTGCTTTTAGTATATATACGTACATTTTCCGGAATTACCAATGAGAAACTGAAAGCAGGTATTTTTGATGGTCCTTGGAATAAGAGCTCATAAATTATACGAATTTCTTGGAATCCATGATCAAAATTTAGTGTAGGGAGTAATCTTTCATTCTAGTAATTACTAACATTCTTAACAGAAAACTTCTAAAGTGTTGTGAATAGTATCTTTCATCGATGTCTTTTTCCTCTATCTCTTAATATAATTATATTTGTATAATATAATAATAATAAAAACTCCGTGTTTAGTTTTTTTATTTAGTCCATGAATTTAATTTAGGGCAGTGTAACGCATAATAAAATAGCTTTTCTTCTAAGTATATCCCGATTATATGCTGTAAATCTTTAGATATTCGTTGTTTTTTTAAAGAGATCAATGTGAAGATTTAAACAAGTGTTTTCCACTCCCAGACTAAACATAAAGTAAAATTTCGAGTTTAGAAAAGCCCTGTGAAAATTTGTCGAGGGTCGCGCAGCGACCCGAGACAAATTTTCTGGGCTTTTCTAAACTCGAAATTTTACTTCATGCGCCACGCGTATAAAACACTGATTTTTAGTGAAGTTCAAAATATACTTTAAAATCAGAATTAAAAATAAACTGCTAAAGCAGGACTATAAATGTACTGCTGAACAATAATATTTTGAAATTATTCCGAAGTGTTGTTAATAGTTTGTTTCATCGATGTTTTTTTACTCTCCTAATATAACAATATTTGTATAATATAATAATAAAAACTCCATGTTAAGCTTTTTTCATTTCGTCCATGGATTTTACTTAAGACAGTGTAACGTATATATCACTTACATGTTATACAGGAAGTTTTTCTTTTTAAGTATACATATCCCAATTATATGCTGTAAATGTTTAGATATTCGTTTTTTTTTTAAAGAGATCAATGTAAAGATTTAAACAAGTGTTTTCCACTCCCAGACTAAACATGAAGTAAAATTTTCTAGGCTTTTCTAAACTCGAAATTTTACTTCATGCGTCACGCGTATAAAACACTGATTTTCAGTGAAGTTCAAAATATACTTTTAAATCAGAATTAAAAATAAACTGCTAAAGCAGGATTATAAATATACTGGTAAACAATAATATTTTGAAATAATTTCGAAGTTAATATTTTGTTCTATTGATGTCTTTTGCCTCTATCTCTTAATATAATAATATTTGTATAACATAATAATAGTTGTATAATATAATATTATTTGTATAACATATTGATAAAAACTACGTGTTTAGTTTTTTTTTTTATTTCGTCCTTAGATTTACCTTAAGACAGTGTAACGTATATATCACTATAATATTATACAGGGAGTTTTTCTTTGAAATATACGTATCCCAATTATATGCTGTATATCTTCAGATATTCGTTGGTTTTTTTCAAAGAAATCAATGTGAAGATTTAAGCAAGTGTTTTCCACTCCCAGACTAAGCATGAAGTAAAATTTCGAGTTTAGAAAAGCCCCGTGAAAATTTGTCGAGGGTCGCGCAGCGACCCGAGACAAATTTTCTGGGCTTTTCTAAACTCGAAATTTTACTTTATGCGCCACGCGTATGAAACACTGATTTCTAGTGAAGTTCAAAGTATACTTTTAAATCAGAATTAAAAATAAGCTGCTAAAGCAGGATTATAAATATACTGCTAAACAATAATATTTTAAAATCATTGATTTGGTTAGCATTCACTTTGTGGTACATCTTTATATGAAATAATAATAAAACACAACTTTGTTTTATCGCTTCATTTAAAAGTTTAAATAAAAGTGGTAAAAGAAAGTTAAGTATTTCTAAGAATATTTTGAACACTTGAAATCAGTATTTTAAATGCTTGGCGCATGAAGTAAAATTTCGAGTTTAGAAAAGCCTAGAAAATTTGTCTCGGGTCGCAATGTCATGTTACTATCAAAAATTATTAAATAAATAAGTTGTTCTTTCATGCTCATTGTTTATTTTGCTAGAGCGTAGGTAAAGTATCGTACGTATTTTGAGCGGTATGGCAATTACATACTCGCGGAATACAGCACTCGCCGCTGCGCGGCTCATGCGCAACAAATCCGCTCATATGTAATATGCTGCATACCACTCTCGTGACCTAATATATTATTAATTTGTTTTATCAACAATATTGGTACACAGTGATTGTTTAATCGAATAATTCTCTCCCGAAAATTGTATTCCTTTCCACCCCCGTACTTTTGTACCATGAAAGTTAATTACATCCATAAAGTGTATTCCCTTCCCCCCAAACGCAAAGTTTTAGGTATTTAATGCGTTCCGGCTAATTCGGTATACATGGAATATCAATATATTCCAGGCTTAATAAATGGATCCGGCGCTAATCCGACGGGCTTTACGGACTATGCGAATTCGATTTTAAGACACCGCCGGTGAATAATGATCAAACTATACCGAAAAAGAAACTTTAATCACTTCGACGACAGGAAAGTTTACGTGTTGGGCGTTACGCTCAAACAGTGACTTGAGAGAAGGGGATTTCCCAAGTTTTTCTAATAGTATGGTAGTATTTGCGGGATTAACGAAATTGAATATTAAAGCAATCTTCTTTGGTAAACTTCTTAGTCTAATCAGAGGCGTTGCTAGGGGGTTGTGTCATCACTGAAGGGGTGACAAAATTGCAAAACTATGATTTTATAAGAAAACACTCGGTTAAATTTCACTAATATTTTGGTTTTTATTTCCAACCAGTTTCGACTTTGAGGCATTCTTAAGGAATAGATGACATTTTTTTATTTAATTAATTTCTCATTTGGCACTTGGTGAAACATATTACAATATGTAAAATTATTTAAATTAAAAATACTTGGTATTGTTTCACAAATTAAAACTTTATTCCGACTAGTTTTGGTTTGTTAGACCATTTTTTAAAGAATGTACAAAAAAAAATTATTGTCTAAGCATATATACAACTATTTTTGTTTCACGTAACAAGGGAAATCGAAATTGGGGAATTTCTAATCTCCTAAATCTTCTAAATGGGGAAAAATATCGTAAACGACAACGAGGAGATTCGGAATATCCTAATTTCGACTTACCTTATTACCTGAAACAAAAATATTTGTAGAGATGACAAGATGATAAACTTATTTAAGATTGCAAAACTGCGTTTTTAACTTAACATACAAGCTGCCAAAGTGTAGAAAGAAGGTTATGTGAAATGGTCTTTATTAAATGTTTAGAATTTGTTGTTGGATCAAAAATACCACAATTTAAGAGACGTTTTTTTCCTTTTGGGGTTGTGTGCATTTCCCTCCGTTTTGCACCCTTGACACCAAGAAATCAAATGGGTCTCAGTTTTGAAATTTTACAAGGGAATAAAATAGAAATTCAGAACTCTGTATGTTTGACAGGTTGTGATATTTGTTTCGTCGTAAACCACTGCTGACCCATTTGTTTGTTTCCGGTTAAGTTTGCCTACGTAGAAATACTTGATCTAAGCTACACAATGGCGCCAAAAACAATGTTTGGTACTTTTTGCACTTATTTCGGTATTCCCCATAAGCCTTCAAATGTGTACGTGTTTTTACACGTTTTCAGAAAAATTAAAATGTCGTTTCTAAATCAATATGAATACGCATTACAGGGTGAGCAACAATGTTTGCAGACAAGTTAAATTTTCCGCCGAAAAATCCGGGGAATTTGATCGCTCCAAGTTCATACCAAGGAAAAATAATAATTAAAGAGTAACTAGATTTGACATTAGCAGCGTCGTGCGTCGTATTTTGCAATTTTGCTCATTAATTTTTTGAATTTAGTTATCTTACCTTCTGTTTCATAGACATCAGTTCTTATTAGGATTACTTTGCGTAAATCTTTGTTTTGTAGTAAGTCATTTGCTGTTTTTAAGGTTATAAAATTAAAAAAATTAAGTTTCATTCTAAATTTACAGAGTGTAAGTGTGCATTTGTTTGCACCACAGCATGATGCTTTTATCCTGAAAGCTTATTATCAAAGTGGAATTATGAATGAAGATGGCATATGGACATACTCGTTACAATCGTGTCTAAATCAATTTAATCAAACCATCCCCGATGTCGACATTCCTTACAAAACATTTTTCTCGCATAAAACACTGTTGACCGTTTTGAGGAATAAAAAACGAAGAGTTAATATTTGCCTAGAAAATGAAGGCCATAATTTTTAACATTTCTTATAAAATTAGGGATGCTAACTCTACGTTTAATATTTTCAAATACACAAAACCTTAACTTACTTCAATTTACTTTGTATATTTATTTAAAATTGTAAAAATTAAATATATAGTTATAATTAAATATTAAATTTAATTTGGCGAAAAATGTTTGCTACGCCAATGGAAAAGCAATCTAGGGGATTTTCTTTTCATATGATCAGTTGTACCAACATGCGTATTTGGTTGCCTATCTATCAATCTTCAAGCATTGTTGCTCACTCTGTATATTTACTTGAAAATTGACAAAAAGTTGACGAAATTCATAAAAAATTGCCAAATTCTTCAAATTTAATACAAACTCAGCACATTGCAAACGAATAAATATCATCAGATTGGTGTAAATCGTGACAATTGGAAAAACTGACAAAAATTATAAAAAATGACGTAATTCGATAAAAGTCATTAATGAAAATCTTTAAACTTTGAAGACAATTACGGACATTGTGTGAATTGAAAGGAATCAGATTTTTGTTTATTGTTACAGATATGATGACCTTAATTTTATTTCATTTTTTGGTAGCCAAGAATATTTTGTTGTTTTTTTGTAATATTCAGGAATTTGTTTTTAATTTTCATTTAAATTAGACAGTTTTAACTTGACTATGAAAGTTAAAATAGAATATTAAAAAATAGCAAAATGAACGAAAACAAACGAGTTCACTCACCAAACTAAATGAATAAACAGCAAAATAAATTGAATTAAAAAAAAATGTTTTAAATATCCTCTGTATAAATATTACAGTGATTTTTCTGCAAGTATACGAATTATCACCCAGGTGTGTCCTATATCCAATAAACAAGAAACTACCCATCATCCCCCCACCTTTGCATACCCCATAGAATTCCTTTCTGAGGGCCTCGAACAGAAAGGGAAACTAATATATCAACAGCCTCTTCTCTTTCCCTCCCGGAGCTTTCAATATTCCCGAACACGTCAAACTTTTGAATTATGGTTATAATATATAAATATTTCAACTTTTATTCTGTATCCCAGATCGATATTTACTCACATCTCTCTCCCTGGATCCGTTCCTCAGCGGCCATATTGGATTCCGCTGCAATTCTCAGCTCGTGAACGGAATTAGGTTCCTGTTACAGGGATTCGTCCCGTGGGATCTGTTATTTTTTTTTCCTCCTCTGCGATTGAAATTTTCTGGAAGGGAAGCGGAATTCATTTCTCCTCGGAAAATTATTCGGTGTTATCAATCCGGAATTTAAATATTTTATGATTAAGGAATTCAATTCAATTCAATTTATTTATTTTGAAATGGAATTATGGTACATTCATTTGGTATAGTGTATGCAAATGTATAGCAAAGTAGTAAAATAATAAATAAACGTAATCACATGCATACACCCAGCAAACCAAATCATATAAAATACAGGGAGTTTTTCTATAAAGTTTACGTATTCCAAATTCAGCCTATTTTCTTTAAATCTTTAGATATTCGTTGTTTTTTTCAAAAGAGTTCAATTTTCGCGTTAAACGAGTGTTTTTCACTCCCAGACTAAGCATGAAGTAAAATTTCGAGTTTAGAAAAGCCCCGTGAAAATTTGTCGAGGGTCGCGCAGCGACCTGAGACAAATTTTCTGGGCTTTTCTAAACTCGAAATTTTACTTCATGCGCCACGCGTATAAAACACTGATTTCAAGTGGGGTTCAAGTATACATAAATTTCACAATATTTAAGTGTTGTATACGCCTGGCGCATGAAGTAAAATTTCGAGTTAAGAAAAGCCCAGAAAATTTATCTCGGGTCGCTGCGCGACCCTCGACAAATATTTACAGGACTTTTCTTTAAATTATACGTTTTTGAAATTTAGCCTATTTTCTTTAAATCTTTAGATATTCGTTGTTTTTTGTTTTAGTTCAATTTGAAGCTTTAAACGAGTGTTTTTCACTCCCAGACTAAGCATGAAGTAAAATTTTGAGTTTAGAAAAGCCCCGTGAAAATTTGTCGAGGGTCTAAACTCGAAATTTTACTTCATGCGCCACGCGTATAAAGCACTGATTTTAAGTGGGGTTCAAATATACATAAATTTCACAATATTTTAGTATTTTATACGCGTGGCGCATGCAGTAAAATTTCGAGTTTAGAAACGCCCAGAAAATTTGTCTCGGGTCGCTGCGCGACCCTCGACAAATTTTCACGGGGCGTTTCTAAACTCGAAATTTTACTTCATGCTTAGTCTGGGAGTGGCAAACACTCGTTTCATGTCTCAAATTGAACTCATTTAAAAACACAGCAAATATCTAAAGATTTAACGAAAATAAGCTGAATTTGGAATACGTATACTTTAAAGAAAAACTCACCGTATACATAATAATAATATTATATCTCAAAAATATTATATAATCTTCCGATTAATTCCGATAAATGTTAAATTTAACGTATACGTTAATAGTTAACCATTACAATCTAGGTACACATATCAAGTACTAAACACGCTTAGACTGTGACGTTGAGAATACCTTGTACGTTAAAATTAACATTTCGTATACGGAATAGGACTGAAAATCTAAAGTAAATCGAGAGCAAATTTATAGATAAAAGTCCGTTATTTTTAGGGATATAAATTGACATATATATTATATAAAAACTATATATAAATATCCATAAATCATCAATAATATATCCATAATACCGCTGGAGTTCTTATGTTAGATATCTATAAGTTTTTTTAAATTACCAGACATATTAATATTTTTTTTAAATTTGTGATTTACTTTTATATCTGTGGCACCTGCGAATAGGAGATACAGTGCAATTTTGAGTTATGTGTATCAGACATTCGTTGTTTTATGAAACACATTCAATTTAAAGTGCCTAAAGAGTGTTTACAATCCCAGATTAAACATAAAGTAAAATTTCAAGTTTACAAAAGCCTGAAAGTTTGGATTTGAACGCGTATACAAATTGAGGCTTTTCTAAACTCGAAATTTTACTTCATGCGCTTCACGTATAAAACACTGATTTAAATTGGTCAAAATATACTTCGACTTAGGTTTAATCACATGTTTATTATTTTTACAAATGTATATATGGAATATGTGGAAGTATACTTAAAAGAAAAAAATCCCTGTATAATATTCTTTATATAATATAGACATAATAATTATTTACGATGCCACTATAGGGCATTACAGAGCGTTAGCTATAGCATTTCTTAATAGTTTTCAAATATTGGCTTGATATAGTCAGAAATGTATTCCTCGGCATTGGGTCGGAACCATACTGACGAGGACCTTGAAGTCCGAAACGCGTCTGTGGGTATCCGCTGTTGGAATACTGAACACAAATTCAATTGTGATATTTCTTTTCTGGTTTTACAAATAGAGTTTAGCTCGGTTGTGTACGAAACAATGACCTGTATATGCACTTTGTGCATTCTTTTCATTGGCGATGCCTCTGGCGAATTTCTTAATAATAATTAATATTCTAACATTTGAATAATTGTTTAAAATCAAAAGACTAGAAATTTAATAACAGCAGCTCAAATTCTAAACAAAATAATCAAATTACGTATAAAATTAACTTGATAAATTATTATAAATAATCCGTTTAATTTTGTTGCTTATTTTTGACGTTCGTTCGTTATGGATTTAAAATGTAGATGATGTTTACGTTCAAGAAGGTAAATAATTAATTAGGGATAATGCCGGGATGAGGAAAAGGGTAAGAGCGATGCCCGTTTAGGTTGATTGCAATTTTCTCTTCGTTAGCCTACTTGTCAGTAATTGGGTTGAAAAGGGTGGAAACGAGGAGAGACCCTTCAATTAACTGCAAAAATTACATCCGCGTGAATATTCTTGTTTGTTTTTTTTTTCGTCCTCGTATAACAATGAAAAAACTTCCCAATTCGATTAACAATTTATTCTTTTTTCCTCTTCATTTAACTAATCAAAAAGAAAACACAACTTTGTTTTTTTATACAATTTCATAATTTTCAATGTGGAGTTCATATTAATAAAATTCTAATAATTTTTTTTTGTCTTCATACAATAAAGAGAAAATTTAATAATCCGATTAACAATATATTTTTAATTTTCTCATTTAACTAAACAAAAAAAGACACAACTTTCTTTTTTTTCAAACAATTTCATAATTTTCAATTCGGAATTTATATTAACAAATTAAGTGCAATTGATTCCATAACGCAATATTATTTTTTTAGATAATAACTAAATATTGATTTGATACATTGTATTATTTGGCTTGATTTGAGAACGTGTGAAGACAAATGTAAATATATACTCAATGACATTAGAAGCGTAACACCCAGAAGGAGTTATTATTTTAACTTGATTTTTTGCCAGTATGGTAGTCTTACATCAAGAATAAAATGATTACATTTTCAAAGAATTTTATTAAAAAACAATATAAAAAAAATTAATAATGTGTTTGGCGACCCCTTTGCTGTATACACTCCTGTAGACGTCTGGGCATCGACAAAATGAGATGGTCGATGTCTTCTTGAGGCATCTCGTTCCAAGCAACTTTAATTTCATTGATCAACTGTGCTAGAGTCTGTGGAGGATGGTGCAAAGAGAATATTCTTCTTCCCATGATATCCCACACATGTTCAATGGGATTTAAATCCGGCGAACGGGGCGGCCACGCCAAAACATTAACACCAGCTTCATTAAGAAAGTTCATAGTTCGACGAGCAATATGGGGACGCGCGTTATCTTGTTGAAAAAGTACGTCTGGGCGGCCATCTAAATAAGGCAACAAAGTCGGTCGTATGACGTCTTCAACATAACGCGCAGCTGTCATACTGCCTCGAATGAATACAAGAGGTGATCGACTACCATAAGCAATAGCCCCCCAAACCATTACTCTAGCAGTCCTGTGTACATGCCTCTCAATAGCAAACCTAAGATCAGGTCGTTCTCCACGGTAGAGTCGTACCCTTCTACGGCCATCATGCGTGCCTAGACAAAATCGTGATTCATCGCTGAATACGACATCGTGCCATTCTGCCTCCCAATGCTGCCGTTCTCTGCACCAGTCCAACCTTTGTCTCGCTGTTAAAGGAAGCACTAATCTTGGACGGTACGAAAGAAGCCCAAAGGATTGAATGCGGCGATATAAGGTTCGCATACTAACGGGCCTACCTTCTTCTCCAATCCATTGATCACCGATTTGACGCGTAGTAGCGAAACGGTCTCGCAGGGCTTTTTGTCTTAGGCGCCGATCTTGAAGTTCTGTGGTACGCCTTGGTTGACCAATTGGTCTTCTTCTTGCTCCTCTACCTTCTTCTGTCCATACCTGATACACACGTATTACAGTTGCTGCAGTGGAATCAATATGGCGGGCAATTTCGCGATAGGACATACCGACATCTCGATAAGCAACAACTCGACCCCGGTCAAAATCGCTCAAATGGTGATATTGTGGACGTCTTCGGACTCGAGGCATTTTATTTAAGCTTAACACACTTAACGGAAACACGAAAACTAAAAACATCTGTACTAAACAGCTCATATAAATAGTTTTATCAAAAAAGAAAAAGTGAAATTTTTTTTTTCACAATAAATATAAAAGGCACAAGGTTGAAATTGTTATCAATGTATGCTTTAAATATAGTCACCCTGTTGCTAAAATATGAATTCAAAAAAATCATTCCTTCTTGGTGTTACGCTTCTAATGTCATTGAGTGTTTACGCCTTTTGACGATTTGGGTTTAAAATTACTTAAACACGTAAAATTAAAATAAAGATTTATTATTAACTACGTGCATCAAAGATGAACAAACAAATATATACAAACAAAATAACAAGGTAATTGAAAAAGAATATTAAATGAAGATGAAAGTGTAAAGAGTTAAAATATATGAGAAAATGAACAAAGTTAAATATATCAGAAAATGAACAAAGTAAATGAATGAAGTCTTTGAAAATATTTAAAAATTGCAAAAATCACAAGTTTGAAAAACAAGAGATAACTTACTCGTACGCTTGGTCGATTGGAAGTAAAGTCTTGTGGAGAAGAGACTCAGGGTGAATTTTTGAGGAATGATTTGATTGGTTGAAAGGAGGTGGTGGGGTAGTCAGGGTAGGTAAAGGAAAGAAAGAAAATTGCACAAGAAAGAGTAGGATAGCGTACGAATATTCTGGAAATTTTGGATTTTCAGGAACTGCATTTTAAAAGTTTTAGGCTGTAAAACTCCGAAGCTGGACAATCTTTATTGCCAGCGCTGAGGCACGTCTTCGCGAGACACAATGGTTTGGAGGAAAAATTTTATACAAAGAGTTTTACAGTCTGTTTATTGGGGTTGGCGATGGTCGCCCCTTGTAAATGCAGCCCTGGTCTCCAGTAACAAAGAAATAACAATAAAGAATAGAAATACAAATAAAAGAAATGTATTGAAATTAAAAATGCGCGGGTCCGTCGCGAACATTGAGTATATTGTTATTTTGTTTAGTTATATTGTTGGTGTCGTTTTATCTTTTGCTTTTGTTTTTATAGGTTTGTATTATTTTAATATAGGATAGGAATGAGAATTCTGTAATAGTATGTATCATTTTTTCACTTTGCCAATAAATGTTAATTTCTTCTAAATATTTGGAATAATCCCTTCGTGCATTGTTAAATAAAACACACAGACATAATGTAGCTTAAACGTATTAAAATATTCTAATAATAATAAAATTATATTTTACTAAGCAAATAAAAAATATAAACGAAGAAAATCACGAACATATGTTTCTGTATAAATTATTTTAATAGATAAATTACCAAGTAATTAAATTTTAATGGAAGATTTTTCATAAAATGTTCTCTGAAGAACAACATTTAAAGATATTTAAAATAAACATGCATAAGGAGTATATTTTAAACATAACTTAAAATCTGTGTTTGTTACGCGTGGCGCATGAAGTAAAATTTCGAGTTTAGAAAAGCCTGAAAATTTAGTTTGGTCGCGTAGACCAAAGACCAAATTTTCAGGCTTTTCTAAACTCGAAATTTACTTCATGCTTAATCTGGGAGTGGTTCAACTTTAAATTAAACGCTTTTATAAAATCGACGAATGCTTGAAAATTTACAGCGTATACATCACGTGCATTTAAAAGAAAATTTCCTCGTATATAATATAACAAGTTATTCATAGAAATCATAAAAAGAAGTGCAGAATTTTATCTAAAATTAACTTTTAGAATAATTCTATAATTGTTTGGGTTACTAAAAGGAATATTTCTATTTTATTACATTTTGAGTTCAATAAAATGTATTATTATTATATCTAGATATTCAGATAAATTGTGATTCCTGTGGGATAATAATTATTCCAACTATTGAAAACGACCATTGTACAGATGTGAATTATTTATATTAGGATTATAGATTAGAGTAAATGTGGCGTTACGTGTGAAACACCGAGTAACTTTAATAAAATATGCAAATAACAGACGTGATACAAAATTGTAATGGCCGTTAGGGGAATTGTAAAGTCAACGATCTGCGTTGGCGGTGCGAACGGCACAATTAAACATTTGAATATGAACTGTTACTATTTGAATGAGGTTGTTACGCTCGTGGAATTTCTAACTTCCTGTAAGTGCATAAATTTGCAGTTCTATGACTATTTTGTTTTTAATTTATTGATCATAAATTCAAAAAAAAAAAATTACATAAAGAAAATGTTTTATATTTTTAAACTACTTAACAAAAGTGGTTTAAATTAGTTAAGCGTTCTCTCTGTATCACAATTGATATGTACCACGAAGTAAACGCTTTCAAAATTCAAGAATTAAAAAATGTTACATATTGATCAATTGCTTCCGAAACCTCGTAAATTCAAAATGTCCAATTTATAGACACTAAATACTGGTAAATTACACGAAATACTAGTTAATTATTATACGAACTGGGTAATCCTTCCGATTTTTTTTAAAAATGTTGCATATCGATCAATTACTTTCGAAACCTCGTAAATCCAAAATGTCAAATTTAAAAACACTAAATACTAGTTAATTATACTGTGTACTAATTAATTATTATACGAACTGGGTAATCCTTCTAATTTTTTAAAAAATCTTACATATCGATCAATTACTTCTGAAACCTCGTAAATCCAAAATGTCAAATTTATAGACACTAAATACTAGTTAACTACACGAAATATTAGTTAATTACACAAAATACTAGTTAATTACACTAAATACTAGTTAATTATTATACGAACTGGGTAATCCTTCCGATTTTTTTTTTAAATTTTACATATCGATGAATTACTTTCGAAACCTCGTAAATCGAAAATGTCAAATTTATAGACACTAAATACTAGTTAAATACACTAAATACTAGGTAATTATTATACGAACTGGGTAATCCTGATTTTTTTTAAATATTACATATTAATCAATTAAATCCGAAACCTCGTAAATCCAAAATGTCAAATTTTTGGACACCAAACACTAGTTAATTACTATACGAACTGGGTAATCCTGATTTTTTTTTTAAATCTTACATATCGATCAATTAATTCCGAAACCTCGTAAATCCAAAATGTCAAATTAATAGACACTAATTACTAGTTAACTATTATACGAACTTTAATATGTTATTTTAATATGTTATTTCTTAATAAGTTATTTTAATATGTGACTATAGATCTACTTACTTATTTACTTCGATGTTTCTCACTATACAAACTAGCTTATAAGGTTTTATTATTATTATATTTTTTATTATTATATTCTCGTAGGTTTAGGTGACATATGTAAAACATGTACTCTTGTTAATACATCAATAAATATGAACATGAATATGAACTGTGTAATCCTTCTGATTTTTTTATAGTAAGTATAACTTTTTTTATAATCGATTTTTAATAAGTATTTTAAGTAGATGGTTTACACCAGACGTGTTCAACTCTTTGTAATACGCGAGCTACATTCGTATACTAATTTATTTGGCGATCGACAGGTTATAGATAATAAAAACAAATAAAAAACAGTATACAAATAGATTTTTTCTTATAAGTATACCTTAAAATTTATTGTAAATTTATTGTTTAAATTTATTAAACGTAAGCAGTATATTTCCAAATTCACTATATAGTCAGTGTTTTATACGTGTGGCACATGTAGTAAAATTTCGAGTTTAGAAAAGCCTGAGTTTGGATTTGGATGCTACGCGTCGAAATCCAAACGTCGGGCTTTTCTAAACTCGAAATTTTACTTCATGCTTAGTCTGGGAGTGGACAACACTCGTTTTAAACTTCGAATTGAACAGTGTTCAGAAACGATGAATGCCTATAAAATTAAATCGTGATATGAATACGAATAGTCGTTAGATTTTGAGGTTATTTTGTTTGAGAAATTATGAGAAAATTATAAATTATCAAATAAACGTCAAAAGCCTTAATTTTACTTAGAAATAAATACGCTATAAGATTTTAAAAGTAGAGTTAAAATATCTGAACCAGGTTTTCTGAAAAATCATGTCAAAGTTAAGATTGCTTGAAAAACTATAAAACAATCATAAATTATTGAACCAACTTTGAAAGCACTATTTTTTACTTTAAATAAACAAGCTTTATGAACCTAAAGTTGTTGCAATATCTTAACTGGTTTTTCTTGAAAATCTTCTTAAAGTTGTGATTTTAGTGAAAAAAATCATCAGATGACCTTAAAATCTAATGATTTTTTCGTTCGAAAAATTATGTATAAAAAAACTGTTGTTTTTCTTAAAAATCCTGTTAAAGTTGTCATTTTAGTGTAAAAAATAATTTCATCATTACCTCAACATCAAAAGTTTTTTTGTTGTTCGGAAAATTATGTATAAAAAACTGTTTGTTTTTGAAAATCCTGTTTAAGTTGTGATTTTAATGTAAAAAATCATCTTATCATTACCTTAAAATCTAAAGATATTTTTCGTTCGGAAAATTATACAGAGAATTTTATGCAACACATTTTCATAACGATAATTTTTCTTTTATGTATGCATACGTTGTACATTTTTCGACGCTCGGTTTATTAAAAGAATTCAATTTGAAGCTATAAGCGAGTGTCTTCCACTCCCAGACTAAGCATGAAGTAAAATTTCGAGTTTAGAAAAGCCTGAAAATTTGGTTTGGTCGCGTAGCGCGAAGCGCGGAGCGGCCAAACCAAATTTTCAGGCTTTTCTAAACTCGAAATTTTACTTCATGCGCCACCGGTACAAAACACTGATTCAATGTAAAGTGTAGCTGTGTGTTTTAAACTTCGTAATATGTCAGTGTTTAATACGCGTGGCGCATGAAGTAAAATTTCGAGTTTAGAAAAGCCTGAAAATTTGGTTTGGCCGCTCCGCGCTTCGCGCTACGCGACCAAACCAAATTTTCAGGCTTTTCTAAACTCGAAATTTTACTTCATGCTTAGTCTGGGAGTGGAACACACTCATTTTAGGTTTTAAATTGAACTCTTTTAAAAAAACAACGAGTATCTAAAGATTTATGGCATATACGCTGTAATTGGGACATCTATACTTGAAAGAATAATTCCCTGTATTTAGAAGTTAAGGCATTAATTGCTATTGATTGGCTACAATTTGTAATGGTCATGTAGGCAACTCAATTTACACATAACCTAAAAATTATAGGTGTCAAATCGTATTGGATGCTTTGGTTTGATAAATAGAATTTACGAAATTGAAGATTGAAAATGTTCGGTGTTACATAAAACTCTCTGTATATAAAATTTTAGTGAAAATAATATATAAAAAAACCAGTTCATATAATAAAAGCTTATGTTTAAACATTAATTATTTCCTTAAAAATTAACACGTTTTAAGATCCTGAAGTCTGAATTAACTCTTTTTTTCTGAAAAATCGTGTCAAAATTAAGGTTTAGTAAAGACATCGTAATATTTTAAAGTAATATTGTTTGCAAAATTATAAATAAATCATGAATTAGTAAATCAACTCTAAAATCACTCATTTTGTTCAAATATAAACACGTTTTAAGAAGTTGGAATTAAAATATCTTAGCTGGTTTTTCTAAAAGAATTAACGAAGCAGTTACGACTGATATTGGTTTGTTTACTAATTTGGTTAGACAGAAATTCCTTCTCTAACGGCATTTTCTTTTATTTCCATATCTCGGTTTTCTTAAATCCTCGTCCTATTGTTCGTGCAACGATCGAAAATTTCGCTCAATGTTGACTTGTTTCGGAATAGTAATAGAGTAATTGCAGATTAAACAACAATATTTTTTACCAATCATACTGAAAAATACATTATTTTTCCCAAAATCTTACCAGGGGTTGAAACCGGTAGGCGATCGACCCGTTGATCGCGATGGATGGGGGTTAAGCACTCCTGGTTCATACTAATATTGGTAGATTAATAATATCTCAATTACAGGGATTTTTTTTACATCAGCGTTTACGAATTTGGTGGATATAATTAACTATGTCTGGAAATTTCTGTTCTTTTGTGTGAATGTCAAAGAATGTTATATCATTATTTGTAGAGGATGGTAGTAAATACGGCGAAAAACAGCAAGCGTCGAAATCTTATCGTTTTCGGGCCGATGGGCAATTTATGAACGCATATTTAACAGACGGATTTGTTCAAGAGGGCCGCTCAGGGTCGTGAGCGCTCCTTTCGCCCTTCGACCTTTTGTGCGTAATATGAGCAGTATTTTTCATTCGCTCTCTATTGTATTTAAATACTAATACTCGGCTATTTTTCACAGAAATAATTTATCAAATGCTGAAACGAAAGTTTTTATAGTTTACAATTTCACACTGCTTCTAACGGGTGTTTGTACTTCTTATTCTTAGTTATGCATAGTCAATTTTCAGGGTTTTCTAAACTCGAAATTTTATTTTACTTATTTTAAAGAAAAAACTCGTTGTTTTAAAAAAATTGGAATGTTGATTCATTACAATTGTATCGCAAAGTTATTGCTTCTTCGGGTGAAGAGAGTTACAAAATGTACAGATTTCTTATGACTATTTATCTATATACAAACTATTTTGGTAGGAGGAACATTTTCAATAGTAGGGAGGTGGATAATTCTAATTGCTTGTTGAGGAGAAGTCCAGAATTTTTATGTTTAATTATTTACAAATTTTCTAATAGGTTTAATTGTTTGCCTTTTTTGATGTTTGAATTTACATCCTGGTTAAAGTTGTGGATTTCGTCTATTAGCTGGTTGGCAAACGTTGACGTTCTTTTTTGTTTGACGTGGGTTTTTTTGTGTTCCTCTATCCTCTCCTCGAACAATCTTCCGGTTTATCCTATGTAATATTTAGGGCAGTCATTACAATTTAACATACAGAGAGTTTTTATATAACACCTAACATATTCATAAAATACGATTTGACACCTTTAATTTTTAGGTTATGTGAATTGGATTGCCTATATGACCATTACAAATTGTAGCTAATCAATTTCAATTAATGCCTCAACTTGTACATACAAGGAGTTTTTCTTTCAAGTATACATGTCCCAATTACAGCGTATATGCCGTAAATCTTTAGATAATCGTTGTTTTTTTAAAAGGAGTTCAATTTGAAACTTAAAATGAGTGTGTTCCACTCCCAGACTAAGCATGAAGTAAAATTTCGAGTTTAGGAAAGCCTGAAAATTTGGTTTGGACGCGTAGCGCGAAGCGCGGAGCGGCCAAACCAAATTTTCAGGCCTTTCTAAACTCGAAATTTTACTTCATGCGCCACGCGTATTAAACACTGACATATTACAAAGTTTAAAACACACAGTTGAACTTTACACTGAATCAGTGTTTTGTACCGGTGGCGCATGAAGTAAAATTTCGAGTTTAGAAAAGCCTGAAAATTTGGTTTGGCCGCTCCGCGCTTCGCGCTACGCGACCAAACCAAATTTTCAGGCTTTTCTAAACTCGAAATTTTACTTCATGCTTAACCTGGGAGTGGAAAGCACTCGTTTAAAGCTTTAAATTATA
Organism: Philonthus cognatus; assembly: GCA_932526585.2. Classification (NCBI taxonomy): domain Eukaryota; kingdom Metazoa; phylum Arthropoda; class Insecta; order Coleoptera; family Staphylinidae; genus Philonthus; species Philonthus cognatus. The sequence goes on from OW052244.1 coordinate 12,105,161, forward strand.
TTCTTTTAATAAACCGAGCGTGGTAAAATGTACAACGTCTGCATATGCATACTTAAAAGAAAAGGTCTCGTTATGAATATGTTCGGTGTTACATAAAACTCTCTGTATAGACTACAGATATTTTGTGATTTTTAGTTTTTTATTTATTGATTTTAATATATTTTCCTAGGCTATTATTGGTGTGGAAGGCTATATTAATATTAATTCTCTACATCTCTTTAGCTAATTTATTACTTAGATGCCCATTGTATATCATTCATGAAAAATTGTTGTTATTTTTATTAGTACTTAGAAGAGATATTAAATTTTTACATTGTTGTTTTTTTTGTTTATGACTAATTTATCTATAATACTTTTATCGTACCCATTGTTTTTTCCACCTTGATGTATAATATCTAATTCTTTTTTAAAATTAGCTGAATTCATTGTTATAGAAAACAATCTTTGAATCATTGATCTATACGCGGCTATTTTGTGTTTGGGAGGGTGAAAGAGGAATTGTTTATTGTGCAATCGGTGTGGGTAGGTTTATGGTATATGGAAAAGTTATGTCTGTTATTGAAATTATATATTGTAAGGTGTGGGAAGTTTATAGACTTATTATTTTCTGTTTCTAATGTGAATTTTATGTTTTTTATTTCATGCACCACTGATGTAAAACAGTATTTACAGTTGAAGCAAGTGGGCCTAAATGCTTTTTCAATTATTAGAACTACAGTGTGATCAACAATGATTGTAGACAGGTTAAATTTCCCGCCAAAAAATGTTGGTACAACTGATTATATGTAAAGAAAATCCCCTAGATTGATTTTCCATTGGCGTAGCAAACATTTTTTCCCAAAATAAATTAAATATTTAATCATAACTTTATATAAAATTTTTACAATTTAAATTAAATATACAAAGTAAATTGAAGTAAGTTAAGGTTTTGTGTATTTTTAATAAACGTAGAGTTAGCATCCCTAATTTTATAATAAATGTTGAAAATGATGGCCTTCATTTTCTAGGCAAATGTTAACTCTACGTTTTTTATTTTGAAACACTCGTTGAAGCTCTTCCGGATTTATGTTCCTTATCTCTTCTTTAATTGCTGCTTTAAGCTCGTTTAGGGTATGCATTCGATTTTTAAAAACCTTATTTTTTAAATGCCCGAATAAATAAAAATCGCTTGGAGTGAGGTCTGGCGAACGTGGTGGCCATAATCCGTCGCTTACCAAGCGATCATCGTAAAATTCCCTCAAGTAATATAATGTTGCCAACGCAGTGTGAGGAGTGGCTCCATCTTGCTGAAAATAACCCATTATCTGTTCGTCATCATGCAATTGATTCAAAAATTCATCTAGAATGAGTATTCGGTAGTGCTCCGGATTGATTATTTCGTTGAAAAATATTAGGCCAATTATCCGACGTCTCGAAATTGCTACCCAAACACCAATTTTTTGTGGATGTAAATCCGTTTCAATAAAAGTATGAAGATTTTCTGTAGCCCACGTACGATAGTTTTGGCTGTTCACATATCCTGACAAGTGAAACCACGCCTAGTCAGTAAAAAAGGTCCTGTCCAACATACCATTATCATTTAAATTCTGATTAAACCAATTGCAATAATCAATTCTTTTTTGGAAATCAAGTGGCTGAAGTTGTTGAACTACCGATACCTTATACGGGTGCAAATGCAGAATTATTTTTACGGCTTTTATGCAACTCCCATACCATATTTCTGTAAAAGGATTAAACATTAAAATTTGTGTGCACCTTAAAATTAAGAACATACTCGTTTGAGCTGAAAGTCTTCTTAAAGATTTTGTTGGGCTTTGTTCAAGTCGTTGTTGAATGTCGCCAACAACCTCTTCTGTTGAGATAGGCAGTCCTCCAGCTGACTTGCCCTTACAGATACAATTCTTTCCCTCAAAACGGTCAACAAAGCGGGTTTTGTGCGAGGAAAATGTTTTGTAAGGAATGTGGACATCGGGGAAGGCTTGAATAAATTGATTTAGACACGATTGTAATGAGTAAGTCCATGTGCCATCTTCATTCATAGTTCTACTTCGATAATGAGCCTTCAGGATGAAAGCATCATGCTGTGGTGCAAACATCACGGTAAACACAAGCGAATTCTTTTAAAATCTGTAAATTTAGGATTAAACTTAAATTTTCTAATTTTCTAACCTTAAAAACAGCAAATCACTTACCACAAAACAAAGACTTATACAAAGAAGTCCTGATAAGAACTGATGTCTTTGGAACAGAATGAAAAATAACTTAATTCGAAGAATGAATTAACACAATGGCAAAATACGACGCACGACGCTGCTGATGTCAAATCGAGTTACTGTTTATTAATTTTTCCTTGGCATGAACTTGGAGCGATCAAATTCCCCAGATTTTTCGGCGGGAAATTTAACTTGTCTACAATCATTGTTGATCACCCTTTATAATAGTTTCGACATTTATTCGTTCTTAAGGAATCAGTGAAAATTAGTTAAAATATTCTTTGATAATTTCTATTCAAGTAAATATTATTCACTATGGGCACAATTTTCTTACTAAAAAAACTATATAGCATTTTTTTTTAATTAAAACACTTAACTTTGTTTTACCACTTTTATTTTTACTTACTTTTCAGTGACTATAGATTGGACTACAAGCTAGTCATTATCAAACTATCTTATATAGCATTTACTATAAATTCAATAAATATCGTAATAGTTTTTATTTACAATACCATCACTTTCTTTCAAAAAAAAAAACATAAAGTTTTCACATGCACACAAAACATTTTTTTTATAAACATAATGTATTTTTTTTAGATTTAAACTAATTCTGAAAACAAACAAAGCGGGCAATCTGGCTATGAATATATGAAGCCGCGATGTGTAACGGTGGATTAAAAAGTGGAAACCGGCGACTTTAATATAAATGCAAATATTAATATTTTGTTAAAAAAAAAAGGACACAGAGAGAAAGAGGAATGATGCACAGACGTAATTTCCCGTTACGAGTTATGCACATTTTTCTCATTTAAATCCAACAATGGATTTCGCAAACTAAATGCGCTGGCGCGTAATTAAATCCGACGTTTAAATTTATTAACGGGTTGATTTACTGCATATTTACACACAGGTATAAACTAGAACAAGTATGCATTTACAAAAAAAAAAATGAAAATTCATTGTAATTTGTTTGAGATAATTTTCTGAATAAATCACATTTACGATCCTTTTTCAAAACTTAGACCTGCCTAGGTCTTTGTCAAAGATCGTAGATATGATTTAGAAATCTATCTTAACCAATTCTATCCCACTGTACTCATTATATCATATCACTTTTTCCGTTAAAGATATGATTATTTAAATATTAACTGTGTGAAAAAGTGTCTCAATCTAAATTTGTTGTACCAAATTTTCTTATTATTATTAAAATATTCACTAAAGTAATTTTTGCATTTTTTCACTGTATCTGGGTAAGTATTGATCCATCACATCTCGGTAGTATATATTTTTAACTTTACTTGAAATCAGTGTTGTATACACGTGGCGCATGAAGTAAAATTTTGAGCTTACAAAAGCCTGAAAATTTGGTTTGATCGCGTAACGCTATGCGCTACGCGATCAAACCAAATTTTCAGTCTTTTCTAAACTCGAAATTTTACTTCATGCTTCGTCTGGGAGTGGAAAACACTCGTTATGTTGAAATACATCACAACTGTCAAAATGTGTGTCGTAACTGTCACAAAGAAAAACAATAACAGTGTGGGCCATGCCTCCTTTTCTTAACCTGTTTTACAAAAGGTAACATTTTTACATATTTTCCAGTAAATAATTTATTTATTTATTTATTTATTTATCTATTATTATCCCAACAGATTTACATCCAATTACAGGGTAATTTAACAAATCATTTTGGATTATGCGATACTTAACTTAATCAAACTAACATAAATTAACATAAATTAACAGCAAAATTAAATATTAATTAATTAATAATTAATAATATAAAAAAACTATTTTCTCAAAAACATTCTTAGGATCAAATGGGTTAAACAAATCCCCATGAGTATGAGTAAAATAACCAATACCACAAAGAAATTAATTTATAAGAGAGCCGGATCCCATATTCCCTATGGAAACGCTCCCGGTGGCCAGCTGGATGAACTAATAGCGCGGAACACAACCGGATAAAACTTCAAAGTAAGGTTTGAATTCACGTTAATGACAGGAGCTTGAAATCCTTATTACTAATTAGCAGAGCTGGGACGAATCCTCTTAAAAAGGATTCGAATCACGAATCCGAATCACCTAATATGATTTGAATCACGAATACTCGAATAAAGGATTCGTAAGAGATAAATATGATTCGAATTAAAGATAAGAATCCTGTTTTTTCCAATCACGAATATAAATCCTTTAAAAATAAATTTGATTTAATTATTTTTTTGCAACCATTAATGAATAAATATCGTTACCAGTTGTTTTAACAAAAATATTCAAAATATTTATTATTAACAATGAACATTGTTGATAACAGACTATATGAGGGTTGCCTTTTATATTTCGGGATTAGAGAACAAAAATAAATATTAATCATTGAAAATCGCTTTATTGTTTTTCAAAATATTCCCCATTTAGATCTATACACTTTTGCATGCGTTTGAACCAATTGTCGAAGCACTTTTGCCACTCTAATTGAGGTATCTCCAAAACATGCATTCTGAACGCATCAACCGCTTCTTCAGGTGTCAAAAAACGTTGACCTCTCATTTTATTTTTTACGGCTGGGAATAAAAAGAAGTCATTCGGTGCCAAGTCAGGACTATATGGCGGATGACTCATCAAATCGATGTTTTGCGTGCTCAAAAATGCAGTTGTTTGAGCCGATGTGTGAGAGCTCGCATTGTCGTGGTGAAGAGTGATCCGTTTTTGGCGGTTGGTTTTCCTGATTTTTCGGATGACAACTGGCAAACAAATGGTTGTGTACCACTCAGAATTGACTGTTCTGCGTTGTTCTAGTGGTACGGTTGCGACATGTCCAGTTTTTCCGAAAAGACAGGCGACCATTTGCTTAGAAGTGCTTCGTGCGCGAACAACTTTTGTTGGATTTGGCTCATCTTGAAACACCCATACGGTCGACTGCTGTATACTTTCGGGCTCATACGCGTAAATCCCTGATTCATCACCTGTCACGATATCATAGACGTGTTTCGAAGCATCGCAATCGTATTTTTTGAGCATTTCTTTGCACCAATCGACACGTGCCTTTTTTTGAGCGATTGACAAATTGTGTGGGATCCAACGCGAACAAATTTTTTTGACAGTCAAATGTTCATGCAATATTGAATGTATGCTGGTCCCACTAATGCCTAAGGTTGTCTCAATCTCACGATAGGTCACATGACGATCTTTCAATATTTGTTTGCGCACAGCATCAATGGTTTCCGGAACAACAACTGATTTTGGACGACCTCCACGAAATTCGTCTTGGTGTGAACTACGACCTCGGTTGAATTCACCATACCATCGATAAACACTGGTCCTTGATGGAGCTTCATCGCCAAAAATTGAATTAAGTTCATCCATGCACTGTTGTTGAGTTAATCCACGTCGAAAGTTGTAAAAAATAATCGCACAAAAATGTTCACGATTTAATTCCATTCTTTGGCCGAGATAAATCTTTTAAGTTAGTGTAAACGACACAAATAACGCTCATATGTCAAAACGTTCTGAGTACGTATAACCTCAAAAATGTCAAACTTTACGATATAGCTCTCAGTTGCCAGATTGCAACACTAGGGTTGCCCAATCCCGAAATATAAATGGCAACCCTCGTATATCTGACTTCCTGTTACTTTGATTAAAGATGTATTTGTGTGTTTCTGAACTTCACTTCAAATCAGTGTTTTGTACACGTGGCGCATGAAGTAAAATTTCGAGTTTAGAAAAGCCCGAAAATTTGTCTCGGGTCGCTACGCGACCCTCGACAAATTTTCACGGGGCTTTTCTAAACTCGAAATTTTACTTCATGCTTAGCCTGGGAGTGGAAACACTTGTTCAAAACTTCAAATTGAACTCTATTATAAAATCGACAAATGCCTAAAAATTATGTAAACAAAAAAATCACCGAATATCATTAAAACCGGGAAAGTCGGAGAAAAGTCATGGAATTATATTCAAATTGATCAAAACACTAACATAAAAGCCATATGATATTATTAAATTTGTCAAAATAAGCAGGCAAATTACAAAACACGTAAAAATTTATAAAATTAACCTAAATATTGACAAAAACACACAGAAAATAGTTATATTAAAAGGCCAGGAAAAAAAATCTTGAATCAGGGAAGTGTCAGAAAAATTTAACATTTCAGATTGTGGCTATCATGTCAGTTTTACTTTAAATAATATTTAAATAAAAATTGAAAACTAGATTATTATCTTTAAGAACATTCATTTAATGTTCTTATCAAAGCATCAGTTTAAAGTTTCGAACGAGTGTTTTCTACTCCCAGACTAAGCATGAAGTAAAATTTCGAGTTTAGAAAAGCCCCGTGAAAATTTGTCGAGGGTCGCGCAGCGACCCAAGACAAATTTCCTGGGCTTTTCTAAACTCGAAATTTTACTTCATGCGCCACGCGTATAAAACAGTGATTTTACGAGAAATTTAAAAACACACCAAAGACATTTTTCATGTTAATCCTCACAATATTTTTTTTATTATTTTATAAATATTCGAATCCTTTTATAAAGATTCGAATCACACACATTTGGATTCGAATACGATTCCTCTTAAAAAGATGTAACGAATCCGGATCACGAATCCAGTTGAACTAAAGTATTCGAATGCCTCTCTTGAATCCTCTAAAAGGATTCGAATCCAGGATTCGAATCCTGAATGATGCGAATCTAGGATTCGAATCCTAAATGATTCGAATCCAGGATTCGAATCCTGAATGATTCGAATCCTAAATGATTCGAATCCAGGATTCGAATCCAGGATTCGAATCCTGATTGATTCGAATCCTGCCCAGCTCTACTAATTAGTCATATAAAGAAAATATAAATAAAATCATGTTCTCAAAATATACACATAGTTTATTATATTGTACATAAGATTAAATACATTGGAAGATATTATTGGGATTGCATTACAATTTATTTTCTTTTGTAAAGAATTTTTGAACGATGTACTTGTGAAAATATCCGCACATACTCTTACGAATCTTTTTATTTTAATATTTCTGTTGAAGTCGCTCCTAAATGCTGTTAACTATTGCAATCTTCGCTTGAGACATTGGGGAAGTCAAAAGAAATGTTTGTTGAAGACTTAATTCTAACTTCAACTTGCAGTAAATTTAACCGGATGACGATTATTACACATTAGCACATCAGACTTGAACTTAAATGGATTTATAAAATAACTTACATAGATTAATATACTCTTGGAAATTGATTTGTATTATCAAAACTAAAACTATTTTTAAAATTTTCACCGACCGACATTTATTCGCGGAATGATTTGAAGTTTTTAACATCACACTGATGTCGTAATTTTGACAACAATGCATTACTAAAATAATTTAAATGATAAATAGTAGCGCCACTAGGTGAGCAGCTGGTTGAACTAAATTTTATAAAACTATATAATAAAAGGATTATTTTAATACTCAGAAGCGCAATTCTTTAAAGTTTAACTTCGTAAATACCTAACAATAATCATCATATCAATATAATCTTGATATTGATATGATGATTATTGTTAGGTATTTACGAAGTTAAACTTTAAAGAATTGCGCTTCTGAGTATTGAAATAATCCTTTTATTATATAGTTTTATAAAATTTAGTTCAACCAGCTGCTCACCTAGTGGCGCTACTATCACTTTTCTCATTTTTGTATTCAATCCGGCCCCTGGCCAATATTTGGTTATAGATTATTTAAAAACATTAAAAGTGCGATTCTTTATACAATCTACAACAAATTTGTCTTGTAAAGGCTAAATTAAACAATCATTGAAACAACTATTTCTCGAAGTAATACTCGACGAGAATTTATTTTTTTATTATTGTATTGAAGTTAATATTTTGAATTCAAAGAGGCGATTTTTTCAAATTTGACCTACATAAAAATACATCATTTCTGATTTGTTTGTTTCTTAACGAACTTCAGATCGAGCTTAATTCAGCTCCAGTTTAAGACGCACTTCCTAAGGCAAATAATATATCATCCCTTCTTGCTAGTATTTGCTTTTGTGTGTGATGGTGTATATGTGTGTGCTTATAAATGCCTGTAATTAATGAGGGCCCGGCAAAAAGACGCCGAATCTATTTACCAGTGAGGTCTTCCTTTGTGGAAGACTTCGGAAAGTAATTTACTCTTACAGCTTAAGTGCACCGAAAACGCCCGCATTGTCCTTATCTAGGACAACCCTTCAACCCGGCGCAATTAATATTGCTTTAAATAAATTCTCGGCGTTTAATAGCCGAGAAAATGCTTCGCTTTCAATAAGTTGATTACACACAATGGTTGAGAGAATAATAGATACTGCAACTCTAAAAATAAACAAGTTTCAAGATAAGAGACAAATATATTAACGAGAGTTTATCCATGATTTGAAATAAAATAAAATTAAGTATCATCACTTATATTTTTATTAATTTTTATTCTAAAAAATCAAATCTATACATATACTTACACTACTCAAAAAAAAGTAGTCACTTTTTTATAATGGCATAATTTTATGTGAGTGAAGCAATCTTCTTGAAACTTGATGTATATGTGAATACATTGTTTATATATTGTATGTATTTGACCATCATGTGTACGGTATATCATTCCTATTCCATATAAATACTTGTAAATTGTGACCATCGTGTGGATTGGGAAACAGGGCCGAACCTTCGTTTCCTCAACAAACAAAAAAAAAAACAATGTTATTTAAACGAGAGAGGCAATTGTAGAGTTACTGATTAAAACGTTTCGATTGTGTCGTACGGAAATGAGTGAAAAATTGTATATTTTATTGCGAGAGAAAGAGAAATGTGTGAATATATTCGACATCTTATGTTTATATAAATAATACTACATCTTTACAAAAAAATTATTAAAATTTGTAATCTTTTATATATTAGTGTTAAGTGGTGACTAAAACTAAAGTACTCTACAACAAACGTCGTAACTTAAGTCAGTTTTACTTAGAAATTGTGAACACCTGTTAGTAAAATTTATAATCTTTGTATAGATTAGAGATTAGTAGTAACAAATACTAAAGTAATCTAGGAAATTTCCTATAACAAAGCGTCGTATCTTAAGTCAGTTTTACTTAATAATTAGGAACAGCTCTTGCAAACGAAGAAATCGATTTTATCTACAGTATTTTTCATTTGTGAAAACTTTCATTTGTGGTGCATCTTGAATATGTTCACCCAAAATGTTGAGAAGTAGTTTTATCAATGAATGTAATATAAGTGTTAACCACACTTTGTTTTTGGTTATATAATTTATCTAACTTAATTTGACATAAGCATACATGATAGCATTTTATAATATGTGGAAATTATTAAAGATAAAAAACAAGTTTCAAGTGCCAACCGTTCTTTAGATTGTAATCATAAATTCTCTGAAATAAAACATGTTACATTTCTTCACAACTGTACTAAAGACCCAAAACTATACCTATTAGAAGCCGCCGAAGTTTTCAAAAATTCAAAACAACCCGACTTTAATCTCCTAAACGAGCAAACGGATATTTTGTTTTCACCGCTCTTTCATAACCCTAATCCATAAACCTGTACCCATAATTAGTGTCTCCAAAAATTAAGCTGCCTGTAATAATGGGGGGTTAGTCTGTAATCCTCAATAACCGTATAGAGAGAGTTTTATGTAACACCGAATATTTTCATAACGAGAATTTTTCATTTAAGTATCCATATGCATACGTTGCACATTTTTCGATGCTCGGTTTATTCAAAGAATTTAATTTGAAGCTTTAAGCGAGTGTTTTTCACTCCCAGGCTAAGCATGAAGTAAAATTTCGAGTTTAGAAAAGCCTGAAAATTTGGTTTGGTCGCGTAGCGCGAAGCGCGGAGCGGCCAAACCAAATGTTCAGGCTTTTCTAAACTCGAAATTTTACTTCATGCGCCACCAGTAAAAAACACTGACATATTACAAAGTTTAAAACACACCGCTTAGCTTTATATTGAATCAGTGCTTTGTACCGGTGGCGCATGAAGTAAAATTTCGAGTTTAGAAAAGCCTGAAAATTTGGTTTGGCCGCTCCGCGCTTCGCGCTACGCGACCAAACCAAATTTTCAGGCTTTTCTAAACTCGAAATTTTACTTCATGCTCAGCCTGGGAGTAGAAAACACTCGCTTAGAGCCTCAAATTTAATTCTTTTAATAAAACGAGCATCGGAAAATATGCAACGTATGCATATGGATACTTCAAAGAAAAATTCTCGGTATGAAAATGTTCGTATGTAATACCACAAGAGGTTGGTTTTGGCCGGATATTTTTTTATTTAGACGAGTGCGTGGTTGCCTAGCAATTTTAACGAGAGAACACTTGGATGACAAAAACACGAGAGCGAAGCTCGAGTGTTTTTGTCTATACAAGTTTTCTCGAGTAAAATTGGAAAACCACGCACGAGTTATTAAATGAAAAAATATCCTCCCAAAACCAAACCTCGAGTGGTATTTGATAAGATAATTCCATGACAAAGGTGTATTGTCATTCTAAAATCTGTCATCCGCTCTTGCAGCGTTGCCAATGTCCTATTAAATTTCTTTTAGTTTGTAGAAACGTTTCGCGCAAGAATAATTTATATTCAATGCATTAGTAATAATTAATCAGTTACGCACTTTTAACCGCTATTAGAAAGTGAGGATTATTTTTTCTCTTTATTAGGTCCAAATTGACGATTTACTTTTTTTGGTATTTGGCGGAACTGTTAAATTTATATTACTTATAATTTCCTCCTTGGAAATTGTTCCGAAACGATTTGTGTGACAATTATGCATTACGTAGTGATTTGACGGATTGAACTTAACGTCACTAATTCAGCGCGATCGTACAGTCGTTGGCATGGAGAACGTAAATAAGATAATTTTAAAATATCCACTTGCATTTTTACTTCTGCGATTTTGTTTGTTAGCAAATATTCATGATTTTAGGTTGGAATGGAATTATCGGTGTTATATAAAACTCTCTGTATATTAATCTGTATGTTCGAAAATTGTTATACTTGATAATGACTGTCGAAACTTAAGTCGTAAAAATATTTATATGTAACACTTGTATATATGTATATAAATTAATAAATGTGGTGAAAAACATAGTCATTGTTTCATTTAATTTAAAAAGACAAGTGTTTATATATTCCAAGTTTCAACAAAATTTATAAACCCACATTATATTTACGCCACTTTGAAAAAGTGACTACTCCTTCCTTTTGAGTAGTGTATATTCTTATCTTGATCAATGGGATTGAGTAAACTAAACTGAAAATTGAATTTGTCTTTAGTATAAACTAAGCTAAATATTACTAAATGAAAAATTGAAAAATTGTCATTTTGGTAAAATTTCAAGCGCAAACTAAAATGTAACTATATAAATCGCAATAATTTATTTTACCACCTCGCTTATTTCTCGTGTGGATCTAAGAACTGGCTACTCATCATTGTTCGGTCCAATTGAAAACTGGAATGGCTCGTCAATTTGTAACGAAAATAGATTCATCTGCCCTCTGAGCCGAGGCGAGTTATTGGGGCGTGCTATCAAAAGATTGGAAGCTCTCTCGTCATCAGCTCCAGAGAAGTTTTATTAAAATATGCCAGGGATGAGGAAGAGGAATATCCCCGCACAGTTTTAAATAATAACTTCCCGTTTGAGTGAAGGATGATGTTGCACTTATAGCAAAATTAATTGAAATTGGAAATTAATCTAAAGTTAACGTTAAACTAAGTCTATAAAAATGATCGTAACGGATCGAAACACGTGTTTTCTTTGAAGGTTAGCTACGCAGTAAATTCAGTAAAAAATTGTATACATTTAGAATAAACTAAAAAATAAATCTGTATGGACACTCATTCTTTAGATTCGACAAAATAAACATTTATAAATGAGCTTCGCTCGCGCGCCCCGGCAGATCTAAATTTCCAGGCTTTTCTAAACTCCAAATTTTACTTCATGCTTAACCTAAGAGTGGAAACACTCGTACGAAGTTTCAAATTGAACATTTTTGTAGAAACAAAAAATGCCTGAAAGTTTTGAAAACTTATATCAAGATATGTATACTTAAAATAAAAATTACCTGTATATATTGTATTGTAGTTTTCATATTATTATATTTTAGTTTTATATACCAACTGTAGTCTTTAACTAAACTTGAAAGTTTTGCTTTTTTCTAAATAAACAATTTTATATTAAAATATAGTTAAATACGATTATGTTGTTGAATCAACTTTAAATCCACTGATTCTACTTAATATTTAAACTTTTGCAACAGTATTTTAAAGTCGACATTATTTATTAATTCAATTAGGTTTTTTTTTGTTTTCCCACGTATGCAAAATAAATAAATTATGAACGGTGGTTCTACTTCGTTATACATGTTAATTCAATAAAATAAAACGCTTTAACTTTGTTTGTATAATACAATATGTGTTATACAAACAAAGTTAAAGTGTTTTATTTTATTGATATTAATAAATAAATTCTAATCAAAAAATTAAGTGGATTTATCCATTTTGAGGTCCCCAGAGTTGATTAACACTATTTTTGAAAAATGTCTGTTCTTCTGTCCTGTCGCCACGATAAAGTATAAGCCGATTGAGCTGTTAAGATGACACTATATACTTGAGCTTTTTATTGCAACAGTAGTATACGATGAACTGTTGTTAACATGACACCATAAACTTAAACTTTTTATTACAACAGTAGTATTCGATCAACTTTTGGCGAAGATGCAGAAACCGGAAGTGGTAGTTTACTCTTAGCATTTGTTTGATTTTTCTTTAATATTGATCATATTAAAAAACCTTTTCAAGAAAAGTTTTAGATAATAAAAAATATACATTTAGGTCGGGTCTTTCAATCTTCGACTAAAGTGACAGATAACTATCTTAAGAATAAAGTTATTAGAAACTTTTGTTTGGCAAATTGGGAAATTAACATAGGACCATATTATATTTTAAATTTGGCAGCAATGAACATCGCGTAACTTCCTTTAGAGTAGTATACAGAGAAAGCTGTATAGTTAACAAGAATACATTTTTGTTTGTTTCTGTGGTTTCTATGTAACCACGTATTCTCTATAGCCAGTTTATCTTCGTCACTGTGCTCAAGTTGTTTGTATTCTTGTTTGATATTGCACTATAGCATCTTTAAACAATTTTATAATAATTATGTAAGTATTGCACAGTTTGTAATTTCTATGCTTAAACAATATGTAATTAATTTTTTTAGTTTGTATAATTAAGAAGCAAAGGGAAACAGAAAAATAGCTCTACATTTTACAGATTCGGATATTCGAATTTTAGTAGATGTAATAATAAAATACATTGCAATTATTGAAAATAAGCGAAGTGATGCCGCAACGTGGAAGCAAAGGAATCATGCTTGGGAAGAAGTTTCCACAGACTTTAATTCCTTAACAGGGCGCATAAATAGGAATGCCAATAAATTAAAATAAAAAGACCTAGGAATTCGTTGTTCTATTTTTCAAAATAATTTACTCTTTCTCTCACCGTATAAGGACCGTTCAGGGTTTATAAAATCCACTAGATCTTGAATTTTTTTATTATCAATTTCTTCAAAATCATCAAAAATGTCAATTTTTAAAATAATGATTTAAAATTTACCTAAATAGTACATTGGTTAGAAAACACTCGTCGGACACTGCACTGACATTTTAGTACATTTTGACTTTCACCGTCCGCTACCTAAGACCCGAATAAAATTATTTGGTAGTTTAAGCTCCTAATAGTTTATTCGTCGAATAAGATATATTTATTTGTGAGATATCGCTATTGGGGACTGGAAAGACACAGTTTATTCGTCGAATAAGATATATTTATTTGTGAGATATCGCTATTGGGGACTGGAAAGACACAGTTTATTCGTCGAATAAGATATATTTATTTGTGAGATATCGCTATTGGGGACTGGAAAGACACCATTTGTGTTTATTCATACAATTAATGTTATTAGAAAGTTTATTCGCAGATGGAAAGACCGGGCCTTAATGTTTGTCGTAGCTCTTTTAGTTATATTTTTAATAATTATTAAAAAATCTGATGGTAATGTATGTTTTTATTTAATTATAATAACTAAACCTAAAGTCAATCTTTATAAAATCAAGACGATTTTCTTTAAGAAATCAACAAACTTTGTTCTGACGTTTGAAAAAACAAAATCTGAGCTCTCGAAATAAAATTACAGGCGTTCAAAGTTGCAAAATTATTTGCAACTGAATTGTGATTCTTCTTTAAAAAATAAACAAACTTTGTTCTGACGTGTAAAAAAACAAAATCTGAGCTCTCGAAAAAAAATTACAGGCGTTCAAAGTTATCAAATTATTTTTAACTTAATTGTGATGATAAAAAAAAGCTTTTTCATTTAAATATAAAAATCAACCATAAGGTCGATTTTTCAAATTCAAAATGTATTTTTCTTAAGAAATAAACTAATTTTGTTCTGTTGTTTAAAAAAACCAAATCCGACCCCTAGATATTATATTACACGAGTACAAAGTTGAAGTAGGAAAACAAATTGTAAGACTGGCGCTTCTTGGAATAAAGTATTGTTAAAAATTGAATTTAGCGTTGAAATAAAAATTGATAAAAATCAATCAACTTAGAGTTAAGCTGGCTTTAATTTGAGCTGAAGCGCATGTTTTTTTTAATTTAAAGTTGTGGTTAGCACAAGCACCCAAAGTCACGAGTTAAATTTAAGTCGTTTTTTTAATACCTTTAAATAATAAATAAATAAAATTCAAGTTGATCTTTTTTTTTTAAAATACCCTTAATTAATAAATGCATAAAAGAGCTGTTGGGATTATTTTGTTTTAGTAGGGGAAAAAAACAACAGACTAATACCAACACGTCCAATTTTGTCAGATTTTTAAAAAATCAAAACTTTCTCGTAAATATTAACGATTTTCTTGCGAATTTTTAAATTTTTTTTATAATCTTAAATAATAATCGTGGATATACAACAACGTTCTAACCAATTTGAGGTATCTTGAACAAGTTTCTCATCTTTTACGTGGTGAAACAAATTTAACTATGAAAACGAAAACACTTGGTTAAATTTCACTAATATTTTGGTTTTTTATACTCCCTGAGAATAACTCCCTGAAAATGACTCAAAATCGAAACTAGTTGGAAAAAAAAACCAAAATATTAGTGAAATTTAACGAAGTGTTTTCTTTACCAAATTAATTTAAGGTATTTTTTTTCTTTAAAAACGCCAATTGCTTGCAACATCTATTAGTAAATCAATAAATCCATTAACTTTTAGTGCTAGTGCTGAGCGCATTTTTTAACCCATTGAAAAAATCATCAGCTGAAATTAAATCTCATTTTATCCTCAATAATTCTCGTAAATTTCAATTAAATCTAATAACCGCTTGATTTTTTATTGAAAAAAAATGTCAAAATGCAAAAAATCACAATAAATTCATCTTTCGTTTAACGAATTTTTAAAAATTACTGATACACCTGATTTTTATGAGATTTTCAAAAGGTAATTACGAAAAGATTGAGCTCTTTTTCTATGCAAGATTATATAAAATCTGTTAACTTTGGGAAAAGTTACAGAAGCTTGAAGTTCATTAAAATTATGAAAAATTGAAAAAAATCTCATTAAATTGATCTTTCTTTAAAAAAAAAAATTAAAAATTACTAAAACATTAGTTTTTTACAAGATTCGCAGATAATATCAAGAATATGACAGGGCTTAGTTTTTACGTGAGATTAAATAAAATTTGTCAATTTGGGGAAAAGTTACAGAAGCTTAAAGTTGAAATAATGAAAAAGTAAATAAACTCACACTAAATGTATGTATTTTACATAATTTCGGTATAATTTAAGCTTATGCAATCTTTTTGTAAAAGGTTACTAATGCACACGAATTTGTTTTTATTCTAAATTTGAACTAATAAATAACATCAACTCTATTTATTTTATATCATAACTTTGACACTACAGGAAACTGCAAAATACGTTTCTGATTGATCGTCTCATGAGCGTTTCTACTTTCAGATTAAGCATGAAGTAAAATTTAGAGTTTAAAAAAGCCTAAAAATTTGGATTGCTTTAGTGGTGCAAGTCGCGCCTCGGCAACTCTAAATATTTAGGCTTTTCTCAACTCGAAATTTTACTTCATGCGCTACGCGTATAAATCACTAACTTCAAGTGATATCTCCGACCTATTGGTTAGAGCAAAATAAATTTAGTGTGTCAATTATCAAATGTTTAAATTACGGGGCAAGTGCTATGATGGAGACATCACCATTTTTTTAGTTTCTATTAACAAATTTCTGAAAATAAATTTTAAACCTGATCACTTTATTAATAGACATAATTAATAAAAAGACATAATCCAATGAAATCAACAATCTATTATTGGGATTTAATAAATTAAATTGATAACTGAACGATCTCTCAAATAATTACTCGAGAGATCGTTCGAATAATTGCTCGAATTATCACTTAAATGATTGCTTGAATTATCGCTCGAATGGCTGTTAAAATTATTGACTCGATTTATAATTCAGATAATTATCATAACAAAATAATGGCCATAAAGAAATAATCTATGAAGAAAAAAATGTATCGCTTAAAAGTTAAAGCAAATTCTATTTGAATAAAAAATGAAATAAGTGATTATTTGATTTGAGCAATGCTTCGATAGATATCTCGACCAATCATTTAAAAGATCTCTCAAGCAGTCACTCGAGAAATCTCTCGAGCAATCTTTCGAGCGATTTCTCAAGCGATGTTCGATTATTTCCATAATTGAACGAATCCATTATTTCAATTCAAGTGATCCCCTCCCAAGATCACTCTTCTATCTATTTCGATTATTATAATTCTTAACGAAACTAGATTATATTTCTGAAATCGTATTTATACTTCTAACATAATTCAACTCGAAATTTTACTTTATGTGTCAGGCGTATAAAACACTCATTAAAAGAGAAGTTTAAAATATACTTTGACATGCACGTTTCTGATTCACAATCGACTCAGTGTGTTATAATTAAATAAATTCTAAATAATTATTTTGCTAAGTCCAGGTTAGGTGATTGATACTTCGTTCATTTCACCTTACTGTTTTTTTTTTTTTTGTTGAAGCTAAAGCATGCTTTTAAAGCTTAATGAAAATTGCAGAAATTGCTTTAAATTATAATTGTTGCAGATAAGCTAATACGCAAATTTATATGCATATATAATTTTCAAGATAAAATAAAACAATGGATATTACTTATAAACACGCAAATATATCACTTTTACAACGAATGAACTGTAATTACATAATTGATAGAGGGTTTATTTTATTGCATTTCACTCTTGATCAAAATAGATTCACTATATCCAAAATATCTTTTATCTTGTCAAATATATGCCAAAATATTTCCAGATTTAGGAAATGAGTTTCATTATATACCAAATACTTTTCACTTTAATATTTTTGTTAAACATTTTTGCAGTAATAATTACTTTCTTCTGGAAATATTTTATTTTTATTTATACATATACAGGGAGTTTTTCTTTAAAGTATACGTTTTCTAAATTCAGCTTATTTTCTTTGAATCGTTACATCTTCATTGTTTTTGTTTTAAGAGTTTAATTTGAAGCTTCAAACGAGTGTTTTCCACTCCCAGACTAAGCATGAAGTAAAATTTCGAGTTTAGAAAAGCCCCGTGAAAATATGTCGAGGGTCGCGCAGCGACCCAAAACAAATTTTCTGGCTTTTCTAAACTCGAAATTTGACTTCATGCGCCACGCGTATAAAACGAATGATTTCAAGTGAGGTTCAAATATGCATAAATTTCACAATATTTAAGTGTTTTATACGCGTGGCGCATGAAGTAAAATTTCGAGTTTAGAAAAGCCCAGAAAATTTGTCTCGGGTCGCTGCGCGACCCTCGACAAATTTTCACGGGGCTTTTCTAAACTCGAAATTTTACTTCATGCTTAGTCTGGGAGTGAAAAACACTCGTTTAAAGCTTCGAATTGTTTTTTTTTAAATCAACAAAAATCTAAAGATTTAAAAAAATAATAAGCTGTATTTGGAATACGTATACTTTAAAGAAAAACTCAATGTATCTGTATAAATAAAAATAAAATATTTGAAGGAGAAAGTAATTATTACAGCAAAAATGTTTAACAAAAATAGTAAAGGGAAAAGTGTTTGGTTTTCTCCGGATAACGAGTCCTTTTAGTTTGCTAACATGCATTTTTTAACGAACTGCAGCCATTTTGCTGACAAGTGAAATGTAATTGACAAACTGTGATAAGGTTTCGGTATATAGGGAAATGTATTTGATAAATGGGAAATAAAGAAAATTTAACATAAAGAAAAAGTGAGTTTGTCAATAGGTTGCAGAATATTTACAAAATATAAAAATGAATTACAATTAATATCGACGTTCTGCAAAAATTTTGTCTCATTGAGACAAGTCTCCAAATATTCATTAAAACGAGACGTAGTTGTTTCAATGATTCTAAACTCGAAATTTTACTTCATGCGCCACGCGTATAGAACGAATGATTTCAAGTGAGGTTCAAATATTCATAAATTTCACAATATTTAAGTGTTTTATACGAGTGGCGCATGAAGTAAAATTTCGAGTTTAGAAAAGCCCAGAAAATTTGTCTCGGGTCGCTGCGCGACCCTCGACAAATTTTCACAGGGCTTTTCTAAACTCGAAATTTTACTTCATGCTTAGTCTGGGAGTGGAAAACACTCATTTAAAGCTTCAAATTGATTTTTTTTAAAAACAACACAAATCTAAAGATATAAGAAAATAATAAGCTGTATTTGGAATACGTATACTTTAAAGAAAAACTCAATGTATCTGTATAAATAAAAATAAAATATTTCCAGAAGTAATTATTACAGCAAAAATGTTTAACAAAAATAGTAAAGGGAATAGTGTTTGGTTTTCTCCGGATAACGACTCCTTTTAGTTTGCTATCATGCATTTTTTAACGAACTGCAGCCATTTTGCTGACAAGTGAAATGTAATTGACAAACTGTGATAAGGTTTCGATATATAGGGAAATGTATTTGATAAATGGGAAATAAAGAAAATTTAACAAATAGAAAAAGTGAGTTTGTCAATAGTTTGTAGAATATTTACAAAATATAAAAATGAATTACAATTAATATCGACTTTCTGCAAAAATGTTGTCTCATTGAGACAAGTCTCAAAATATTCATTAAAACGAGACGTAGTTGTTTCAATGAATATTTGGAGACTTGTCCCAATGAGACAATAATTTTGCAGAAAGTTGATATACATTTTAATTCGTTTTTATATTTTGTAAATGGGAAATATATTTGAGATGAAGAAATACATATTTGATACAAAGTAAAATGCAATAGAAAAACTCTGTAAAATTTAATTTGTCTTATTAAAACTAATCGGAATCAATGTCATCACTAGTTTGGCCATTTTAACTCATACCTGGTTGAGTATTAAACTCTTAATGCACAGAGCCTAGTTAGCTAGGGTTGTAAAAACTGTATAATTCTAGCTCCCCCTGTTTCGAAATATCATTTAATAGAATAGTTCAACCGAGTTAACTCGGGTTATTCGCTATCGAAAAATATACACACATGTATCTAAAGTAGTTTTTGTAAACACAAGTTTGATCCTCCTCTATCAAAGATGTGTATTCTTATCTGAACGAAGAAAAAACGTGGGGTAAAGTGGAAAAAGATTTACACTCAGTGTAACGTTGGATCAAAGTTCCTCAAGGTTTTCAAGTGCGATTTTACAGCTCCTTTCAGGCAATATCGCGTTGTCGTTGTAATAAGATCGCTTCCTCGATCCTTTTCGTGTCCGCCACTGGCGCGCTGCTTTCCTCTTTATTTCGCACAAAAAGTAATTGACTTCCATTCACGGGGAAAACCCATTACATTTATGGGTTTTAAGTGTGCTAGCTGCTGTTAGGAAAATCGACCTAGTTTTTTTTTTTATGAAAACAAGATAAGTTTGCAGTTGTAGTTAAAGTTGTATTGTAATGGGTCAGCATTGATGGGTTGAATTTTTCTGAGGAAATATGAAATTATAAACAAACAAAAATACGTTTAATTGATAATCAAGCACCAATAACCTTTCTTCGCACTTTAAAAGTGTGAAGAAAGGTGCACGCATGTCACATTGATTTAGTCATCAATTAAAGGGCTTATTGTAATAACATGGTAAGCCACACAAGCAAGAAATACTGTATTATTCTTCGATTTGATTAAGCAGTAATATAAAATGCTACAATATACATACAGAGAGTTTTATGTAACACCGAACATTTTCATAATGCGAATTTTTCATTTTAGTATCCATATGCATACGTTGTACATTTTCCGACGCTCGGTTTATTAAAAAAAATTCAATTTAAAACTGTAAGCGAGTGTTATCCACTCCCAGGCTAAGCATGAAGTAAAATTTCGAGTTTAGAAAAGCCTGAAAATTTGGTTTGGTCGCGTAGCGCGAAGCGCGGAGCGGCCAAACCAAATTTTCAGGCTTTTCTAAACTCGAAATTTTACTTCATGCGCCACCAATACAAAACACTGATTCAATGTAAAGTTTAGCGGTGTGTTTTAAACTTCGTAATATGTCAGTGTTTTGTACCGGTGGCGCATGAAGTAAAATTTCGAGTTTAGAATAGCCTGAAAATTTGGTTTGGTCGCTCCGCGCTTCGCGCTACGCGACCAAACCAAATTTTCAGGCTTTTCTAAACTCGAAATTTTACTTCATGCTTAGTCTGGGAGTGGAACACACTCATTTTAGGTTTCAAATTGAACTCTTTTAAAAAAACAACGATTATCTAAAAATAT
Source organism: Philonthus cognatus (assembly GCA_932526585.2). Classification (NCBI taxonomy): domain Eukaryota; kingdom Metazoa; phylum Arthropoda; class Insecta; order Coleoptera; family Staphylinidae; genus Philonthus; species Philonthus cognatus. The sequence goes on from OW052244.1 coordinate 12,126,222, forward strand.
ACGGCATATAATTGGGACATGTATACTTGATAGAAAGGCCCCCTGTATTTACAAGTCGAGGCATTAATTGCGATTGATTCCCTACAATTTGTAGTGATCATATAGGCAACCCAATTTGCTCATAACCTAAAAAATCAAATTGACACCTTTGATTTTTTAGTGCTTTGGTCTGATAAATAGAATATACGAAAATGAATATTGATAATGTTCGGTGTTACATAAAACTCTCTGTATACAATACTCGCATGCAAACCGAAACTTTCGAAACTTGTTAAACAATCTACAATTAATTCTTATTATCATAGTAATACAGTTTACGTTTAGTTACAAATTTTAAAGTTCAATATCTCTGTTCTGTTTACTTGTAGCATATCATGTTACTACAATAAGCCCCTAAATTAAATTTGATCTTCGTGAGTTAAGTGATGATCAGATTTAATTGAATCAATTTAAAAATATGTTTAATTAGTTGAAGAAGATTCTAATATGATTTTCTATAAAATGTTATTTAAAGAATTGTTTTTTTTTTTTTCAAAACATCACACCAAATCAGTGTTTTATACGCGCTTCGCATAAAGTAAAACTTCGAGTTTAGAAAAGCCTGAAAATTTGTCTTCAGGCTTCTCTAAACTCGAAGTTTTACTTTATGCTTAATCTGGGAGTTGAAGCACCCGATAACAATTCAAATTAAATACTTGTACAACAGCCTGAAAAGCCTGAACATTTACAGAGTATGCATAGAGATACAGTCTATTTCACGAATGTTTACACTCACGTCATCAATTATAAAATTCCGAATCAATCTGTTCAAGGTCATATGTAATGGCGCGCATTGGCGTAACGTTAAAAAGGGGTTTGTTGTTTAATTTTTTTACTGAATCCTGCATTGAAACCCTAGAAATTGCATTCCAACATGTAATCTTATGAAGAACTCATGCCAATGAATACGTTATTGGAATGCACTTATAAAATAAAATCCCGATAGAATGATAACTGTTATAAGATTGACATTATTCCATGTACAATAATAATAATAAAATGCAATACAATTCATTTTAATAAAAATATATTTATTTTCACTTCTATCGCGATTTCATGATTTTTAAAATAGACGCTATAGAAATATTGTTTGTGTGGGTGATCATGAGGCTATTTATTTTAAATTATATAATTTTCAAACCTCGATTAAAAATAGTTAACGACGTTGGATATTAACCAAATAGCGACCTTTCCTCTAAAATGACCGGAGAAGCAGGAAAATGCATAAATGTGGTATTACATGATAAACCCCTACGTATTCTTGATCGAATCAACACCCGGTAATTTCTTGATTTAATCATTATTACTGTCTGTTACATCATCGTCTGAACTACTCCCATCCCCAATACGAATAATAAATTCTAGCACATTATCCAGAACGTTTTGGCTGATGTACCATCTGTCGATAATTGATTCTGTGTGTCTAACAACAGAGTTCCACCTTTCCGGAGTACATTTTTCTAAGGATTTGTGCCACATAACCAACACTTCATTGTCTCCATATCCTTTTTCGTATATATGAGCATCATAATATTGTTTTGCCTGTGCCCATATTAGTTCTATGGCGTTATGGTGGGAGTCGCAATATTTCATGGCCATGTTATAGCAGATATTTGTCTACCACATATCTGTTAGGTATAGCATATCGTTTGGCTAGAGCTAACAGTTCCGCCTTGAACTTGTTACTTCCACAGGTTTATTGCTATCTTGTAGCCAATGCGTGATTTGTGCCTTCGTCCAGGAAATTTTGGACTGCTTTTCTACGAATACGCTGTGGTAAGGTGCATCCATAACCAGTCTGCAAGTTTTAAAGTTGTTGCATAAACAAGGGAAGCATTCTCCACAAAACCTGTACTCTGACCAGCATGCAAAATAACGAAGCGCTTTCCCTCACCGACAGCTCTCCTTATTTTAACTATTCACCTCGTAGACTGCATCTAAAGGTAAAAGGGGACCTCAATTGCATTTTTCCTGGTTGAAGTAGTCCTTTACTTTAATAATCATATCTCGGGCTACTTCAGTAAGTCTTTTTTTATTCATTTAGAGTTTATGGTTTTAAAAAACTAGATCTAAACACAAAACAATTAATTCTACACATACTTACACTATGAAAAAACACGAAAAACTCACGAAAAAACTAAAACAAACTTGGAACGGATAGTGACGGTACTGACGTTTCTGGGAAGCGTTGTGCTGGGGTAGACAAGCACTATAATGGCGTCTTTGTCTAATGCATCACCTCACGTTTCCAAACGGTGAGCACTGTTGTCGGTACTTGTATCAGGAGTCACAAGACATACGTTTCTATTATTTACTACGATGATGCGCATATAATAGTATAGAATGGTAGAATAACTGCTTGTCTTTGATACGTACATAAATTGATGACGTGACTGCCAATATTCGTGAAAAATACTGTATGTATACTTAATAGAAAACATCTCTATGTGTCATCTTGTATTTGGTCTTAGGGCTATTGAGTTTCCAATAAATAAATGAATAAAAAATATACAAATTGTCACCGAGCTATACAGTCCAGTTCACGAGAGGTATCCTGTGACATTTTTTGTTTCTCCTTGACCTCGGTTACTAGTCCATATACCCAGTTCAACATTGTATGTCCTGTGACAATTAAGTTTAAATTAAAATAACTATAAAAAAATAAATCCCCTGGTTATGAGAGTTTATCATTAGTGGCAATTGAGCACACAAATGCAGAACAAATAATGTTATTATGAAAATGCCTTAGAGAAAAATTGTACCATAAATTTTAAATCTGAATTATTGAATTATACTATAAGTTATTATTTTGTGCTATAAAATTCTATGTTAAAAAAAATCTAGTCATGTATTTTTATTATAAAGATCTTTATTTCATATTATACTTGAAACAACTAATTTAAATACTCGCATGTCACGTTGCAACAGGAAATGCGGTTGCATCAATAACGTTAGGTCGGCAAAAATCGATCAATTCCGGTATTCACTCAGACAGTGTTAATTTCGCAAATGACATCACATATTTATCAGCATTAGGGTTTGTTGCTGCGGCCTGTCAGGTGGACGCTGACATTGATGGATGTTGATAATTATTAGAAAATTATGGAGAAAATCAGCAGGCCATAGAGAGCCAAGTCAACCGGAAACTCGATTTTTTTTTATTTATTCAACGTTATAACTTTAAAAACGTATCAAACTTTTATTAGTGTATTAAATTCTAATTTCCTGTCATAATATGAACTATCAATTTTTGTAATTACGTGTATGCAATAACTAAAGCATCGTCTTATTTTTCGTCTTTTTAATGTGCATAATAAAAATAATCTTCATTATCCAAACGGAAAAACCTTACATTACAGAACAAAATCAAAACAAATATAAATCGATTTTTGTAAGTATACATATCCCAATATACAGTATACATATTCAAAATATCCAAAATATACAGAGTGGGTTTTTTAAATTTTTTTATGCGGATCTCGGAAATTATAAGAGATCTAGAGACACGGTTCAGTGGGAAAAGTAGTATAGTTTTACGAGCTGAATATAAAGACATTTGTAAAATTTACGAAAAAGCCACAGGTAACTAGATGTTTTGAAAAATGTGAAAAATGTCGATTTATTCAAATCGATTTTTCTCAGTTATTAAAATACGTTGAAAAAAACTATAAAAAGCAAAGTTTTAGATAATTCTACACTAAATAATAAAATGTTGTCAGATTTTTTATATTGACATTCGTTTTAGAGATATAACACAAAATTATTTTTTTTTAAATGCCAATTAAATGGCTATGTCAAGATTAGAAAGGGATTTTTTTCTCTTTAATCAGATATGTTACTTGACATATTTATTTACAAAAATAACTGAGTTAATAACTATTTTATATTTTATTTACACACAAAAAATAGTTAGTCATGAAATAATGTCTATAATAAAACAATTGCGAATGGTTGTATAAGTTAGTTTCATTGTTGAATTTTGGTCAATTAATTTAATATTAAAAACAACTATTTTTTATGTACATTTATACGTACCAATTTTTATTTCTTCCTACACATAACTTCTAAATTAAATTATTTGACAAACATTTCACAAACTCTTATATTGAAAAAGCCGCAATTGTTTTATAATTGTAATTTGTCATGGACAACTATTTTTGTTGTTATAAAAGAAATTGAAAATTGTTAATAACTCAGGTGTTTTAATAAATAAGAATGTCAAAAGATTTATCAGTTCAAAGAGAAAAAAAATCTTTTTAACGATGACATAGCCAACTATGGTTTCAAAATATAATACCTAATTAAAATTAATATCGACTTTCTGCAAAAATTTAGTCTCATTGAGACAAGTCTCCAAATATTCATTGAAACAACCACTTCTCGAGCTAATACCCCGACAGATATTAAATTTTACAATGAATATTTGAGTTACACGACAGCTTTACTGTTCTAAGCATAATTTATATGCAAAATGCAACATCAGGTCAAAATATTCTCTCACCAAACTAAATGAATTAACAGGAAATTGAAATAAATTGAAAAAATTACAGGGAATGAATATTAATTGTCTTAAGCCATCTATAGACGCGTTTCGAGATTCATCACTCATCAGTATAGCTATGCTTTAGACTTTCAATACAAAAAATATTAAAATAAACTGGAAACTTACAGGAATGTCGAAGTGTCTCGTAGAAACAGGTACACAAAACTGGGGCGAGTGAAAATGAAGGGATGTTATTTATAGGTAAAGTCGATATTAATTTTAATTCGTTATTATATTTTGTATATATTCTGCAAACTATTGGCAAACTCAATTTTTCTTTATGTTAAATTTTCTTTATATTAAACTATGGTTTCTATTTAAAAAATAAAAGTTTGTGTTATATTTATTTATTTATTTGTCAAATCAATGGCATTTACCAAAACACATAAATATAAACAATGATTAAATTAGTTTGGGTATCAAACTTAAAATTAGTTTAAATTTAACTAAGGGTTAAAAGGATCGACGAGATTTTAAATTGCTATTGAAAAAATCAACGTCAATTTTATTACAATTTGCGCATAATCTACTTAAACCGAAGTTAATGCAATAGTTTGTTCTGCGTATTTAAACAAAAAAAGGTCGTAGTATTCCGCAGTAGACGGTTTGGTACATGAATATTGATTAAATTCAAAAGTTCTGGGCAGAATGTCAAACTAAGGTGTCCTCATTTGCTTTTTGCCGATGATTTAAAATTGTATTATACCGTAAAGAACACAGCAGACTGTATCAAAATTCAAGAAGATATTGACTCGGTCAATAAATGGTGTGCACTGAATGATATGCAGCTGAATATCAATAAATGTAGTTTTATATGTTTTTCGCGTAAGAGGAACGGAATAACATATAACTACAGGTTAAATAACATAACATTGAGTCAAGTTTATTTAGTAAAGGATCTTGGGATCATGTTTGATTCAAAGCTGTCAATTAAGTCGCACCTTGACTTCGTAGTCAATAAAGCAAATAAGGCGCTAGGATTCATTAAACGTGTTACCAAAGACCTGGTCGATGTGCGCACTTTTAACATCCTGTATAACTCCCTTGTTCGGTCTCATTTTGATTATTGTAGAACGATTTGGTCGCCCCCATACGTTACATATGTCAACAGGATGGAAAAAGTGCAAACTAAGTTCATTAAGTTTATGTCATATAAATTCACCCAGAAAAATATACACCTAACAACCGAGGAAACGATGGCATACTTAGGACTCACAACTTTGCAACATCGTGGCATGGAATTAGATATGTGTTTTCTTTATAAAATCATAAACTGCAAAATAGATTCAAGTCATATTGTTAGTATGATTAATTATCATGTACCACCTAGACATGCACGTAGCCGCATGCTATTTCATAACGAATTTTGCAGGACGACTTGCAGTTTAAATTGCCCCATGACTCGATTAACGCGCACGGCTAATGACATTTGTAGCGGCATTGACTTTTTTAACTCATCTTTAGGTTTAATTAGGAGGAGTCTCGCGGATGGTGTGCACTAAATGTTATAACCCTATTGTGGTTTACGCAGATTAACATATGTGTCTTTGTGCATATTTGTGATTCATGTTTTGTGTCTTACATTTTAGTTATATGTTTTTGGCTCTACATTGTAAATGGCTTGTCCGTTAATAAAGAATTATTATTATTATTATTATTATTAATTAATTTAAATACAAAAATTATGTCCTTATAATGCAATGAAACTTAGAAATTTCAGCTGTACGCGATCTATTTAATGTTTTCCAAATTGTGTACTGGGTGACGATATCAATGGTGGGTCCGAACTAGGGAAACATAAAGTTTGACATAAGTATTTATGTTATTAAAATCTCTGCATTGCCTTTTTACAAACCCCAACATCTGAGATGCTTTAGATGTTATTATATCGATGTGCTTGTTAAAATTCCATGAGCCAATAAAGGTTACACCAAGATCTCTTATCATGTGTGTATGATTCAATAGCGTGTTCGACAGGAAATAACTTCTCTGCTTTTTAACTTTCATTTTGGAATAAGAAAGAACAAAACATTTGGAAACATTCAACATTAAGCAATTTATAGTACACCAACTTCTGAGGGAATTCAAATAATGTTGTTAATTATTATATAAACATGTATCTCTAATAGAAGTATACAACTTGAGATTGTCTGCAATAAAAAGACAATTAGAACAACAATCGAAAATATAATAAAATATTGACAAATATACATAAACACAAATACAAATATAATAAAAAGTAGTGGTCCTATTATGAACGGTGGAGGCTTCTACTTCGTTATACATGTTAATTTAATAAAATAAAACACTTTAATTTTGTTTGAATAACACAATATTTATTATTTATGTGACTGCAGTTACGGCAACTCAACTTGCCATTATCAAACGGAGTCAATTTAGTATTTTATTAGTGGTCCTATGTGTGATCCCTGTAGGACATCGGAGGTCACAGATATAGGTGTGTGATCCCTGTGGGACATCGGAGGTCGCAGATATAGGAAGAGATAAGCAGTCATCTATGCGCACTATTTGTGATCAATCTGTTAAATATGAATAGATCTACTCAAGCATAGTGCCATGTATACTAGACCTAGCAAGTTTTTCCACCAGGATACCATGATCCACACAACCAAACGCTTTGGAGAACTCCGTGTAGATGTTGTCTACTTCGTATCCTTCCTCCAAAGATCTAGTAACAGCCTCACCAAATATAAGTAGGTTTGATGTGGTAGAGTATCCCGGTCGAAAACCGTGCTGTTTATTGGTATCTTAACCAAAGAGTCTAAGTCATTACAAAAGTATTCTGTAACTATTTTTTCTAATATGTTAGGAATGGATGATAATGATAAACCACAATGGCCTAGCAAGTGAAAATTCTCATTTGGCTAGAATATCTCGAAAACTAACGTCAATATAAAATGTCTTATAAAATTTTATTATTTAGTATAAAATTATCTAAACCTTTGGTATTTATAGCTTTTTTTATTTCTTTTAATAACTGAGAAAACTCGATTTGAAAAAATCAACACTTTTCACATTTTTAAAAATATCTAGTTACCTCTGACTTTTTTGAAAATTTTACAAATGTCTTTTTATTCAGCTCGTACAACTGCACTACTTTGCCCATTTAACAGTTTCTCTACCTCTTATAGTTTCCGAGATCCCCATAGAGAACATGAAAAAACTCACCCTGTCTACGCTATATTAATTCAGGCATTCGTTGTTGTTGAAAATAATTCTATTTGAAGCTTTAAACGAGCGTTTTCCACTCCCAGATTAAGCATGAAGTAAAATTTCGAGTTTAAAAAAGCCTGAAAATTTGGTTTGGTCGCGTAGCGCGTAGCGCTACGCGGCCAAACCAAATTTTCTGGCTTTTCTAAACTCGAAATTTTACTTCATGCGCCACGCGTATAAAACACTGATCTCAAGTGAAGTTCAAAAGATACTTATAAAACGATATGCTAAAGCAATGTACTTCAAACTTCATAGTATTTCAGTGTTTTATTCGCCTGGCGTATGTTTATTTAAGATGAAAAAAAAAACTTAATATTTTATGAGTATAAAAAGAGTGAAGCGTGAAATTCTTTTTGTAAGAAGCGCATTAAATCTGTTGAATAAGTAAGCAAATAAGAAGCTCCCCTTATTTCTATATTTCACTTATTACGTCCCATTTGAGAGAATTCGCCTGAAAGCCTCGGATATCCGAATGCATTTCAGTTGCATCTCACGTCTTAAGGTAGGGACGTGAAGCCCCGTGAGCCCCACCAAGCTCCGAATCGGCAACAAATTGGCCCAAGTTATGATATGGAACGGGTTATAATCCTTTCTTGATTTATAGCAGAAAAGGTATTCATATCATATTATGGATCCAACATAATTTTTCTGTCTCAACAAAAATGATTTCATAAAAGCAGCGCAGTTCTGATCGTACGCTTCTAATATACACATTTATATTGATATTGAGAATTACGACAATTTTCATTTAAAATGCAAACAATACGTCTTAATTAATAAGACTACTTAAGACAATAAATACACATTAAAACAACTACTTTTCGTACAAATACACCACCGAAAATGGAATTATACAACATACATTCATATGAAAGATAGTATTTAAACTTTCAAAATTAGTTTCATTTAATTGCTTGTAAAAATTGATTAAATTTAAATTTTTTTAATTTTAAAATCACATGAATTGTTTTTTTTTTAATATTTTATAATGTTTTATTTACTAAGTGATCAATAAAATCTGTAAATATCAGGCGATTATTTAAAAACTCTTCTCGATCGGGTTTTTAAATGATTACCTGTTATTTACAGATTTCATTGATCACTGTTGCTTTTTTGATAGAAGGAAATGGACCGAAAAAGTGAAGTCGCAGCTTAATTTACGTTTTGTCATACCTGACATAAATGTCAGATTGTGTTAATCAGTAGCTCATTAGTTTGCCTTGTTCTTATAGTTGTTGTGTTATTTTTTCTTATAAATTAGTTGTTTTCACAGCCAAATAAACAATGGCAACTGCACCACAGAATAAATTAAAAAACTTATAAAACTGGGTTAGATTAACACTGACAGGAGCGACTGACAAATTCACATACGACCTATTTTACAATGTTTTGAAAATTTCACAGCCAACTCGATCGGGTATTTAACTGAACATCTGATATGATAAGTTCCTTACCTGAAGAAGCAATGGTGTTGCGAAATAATTTGAGTGAGATACAATAAATAGTTGAAAATTATGAAGTGTTCCAATTTAGGTGGTCAGTGAGAAACAAGTTGAAGATATGAAGAAGATAAGATTGCGTGACGTATAAGAAAAATATTTCGCACATGGCTCTTATTATAGACAATAATGACTAAATTGACAAGATGATTTCAATGTGTATACAATTTTTTGATCCAATATTTAATATTGAACACTTATGCCCATTAGCACCCAACTCGATTACTTAATCAGTCATTAGCAGAGCTGGGCAGGGTTCGAATCATTCAGAATTCGAATTCTTTTAGAGGATTCAAAAGAGATATTCGAATACTTTAGTTCAACTGGATTCGTAATCCCGATTCGTTACATTTTTTAAGAGGATTCGTATTCAAATCCAAATGTGGGTGATTAGAATCGATATAAAAGGATTCGAATCCTTATAACAGGATTCGATTTATTTATAAAAGAAAACGAATATTTATAAAAGGATTCGAATACTTACAAAAGGATTTGAATCGTCAAAAATAATTCGAATTAATTGTGAGGATTAACATGAAAAAAGTTTTTCTGTGTTTTTAAATTTTTCGTTAAATCACTATTTTATACGCGTGGCGCATGAAGTAAAATTTCGAGTTTAGAAAAGCCTAGAAAATTTGTCTCGGGTCGCTGCGCGACCCTCGACAAATTTTCACGGGGCTTTTCTAAACTCGAAATTTTACTTCATGCTTAGTCTGGGAGTGGAAAACACTCGTTTAAATGAAGACAACCTTATACAAGACTGTCTCATTTTAAACCAAGTCGGCCTTATACAGTAATGACTTTGATTTCAACGTCATGTGGAGATTTCCGCGCGTGATAAGGTCGACTCGGTTTAAATTGAGACAACCGTGCACAGCAATGATCTTGATTTTGACGTCACGTACGGATTTCCACGCGTGACGACATAAACATAAAGGTGTGTAAGTAAGTTTGTCTTGATTTAAACCGAGCCGACCTTGTATTGTTTAATTACCTTGATTGTTGACGTCACGTGAGGACTTCCACGCTTGTCGTCAACAATCAAGGTGGTTAGTGTATAAGGTTGTCTTAATTTAAAAGCGAGTCAACCTTGTTAGTTAAATTACTTTGACTTTTTACGCCACGCGAGGAATTGTTTAATTACATTGATTGTTGACGTCACGTGAGGACTTCCACGCGTGACATCAGCAACTAAGGTGGTTAGTATATAAGGTTGTCTTAATTTGAAAGCGAGTCAACTTTGTTAGTTTAATTACATTGAGTTTTCACGCCACGCGAGGAATTTCATCTATGACGTCAGAAAAACTCTCTGTATTTCTCGGGACATAGATATTTCTAATAAAATCAAACTGAATATGCTATGAAATTCAAACATAATGAGAAAAACTAGTATATTTTCAATTTCACAATATTTCAGTGTTTTATCCGTTTCGCTACGCAACTAAACCAAATTTTCAGAATTTTCTAAACTCTATATTTTACTTCGTGCGTAAACAAGGACAGTAAATCTGTGTTAAAAAACAAAAATTAACACATCTTAAGATATAAACTTTTTGTCTCGTGTAATATAAGGCAAAAGGTAATGTAATATCATGCATTGGCTGCCTTTTATTAGAAATTAAAAAATGGGCAATGTTTTGACTGAAAGTTAATTAAAAGGTGTAAAATTGATAATATAAAGTTAAAAAAATGATATCGGTCAAATGACCATCTCCTGAGTTGATGTTGATTGTGCTCTTTTTACAACATTTTGAATTTGAATTTGAACAAATTGGTGATTTCTTTTTCAATGTTGGCTTTCAAGACTTGCAAGGTTTGTGGTTTGTTGTGGTAAATGCGAAATTTCAAAAAGACACACAGGGAGTGGAAACGCTCGTTCGAAACTTCAAACTGAATGCTTTGATAAGAACATTAAATGACCAAAAATGTTTTTAAAGATAATAATTTAGTTTTCAAAATTATGTTTAATATTTTTTGAAGTACACTGACATGGTAGCCACAATCTGAAATGTTAAGATTTGCCGACATTTCCCTGATTCAAGATTTTTTCCCTGGTCTTCTAATATAGCTTTCTTCTGTGGGAAACTTTCATTTTGTTAAATTGTATTTATTGTTTTTGTCAATATTTAAGTTAATTTTATAATTTTTTATGTGTTTTGTAATTTGCCTGCTGATTTTGACAAATTTAATAATGTCATATGGCTTTTTTGTTAGTGTTTTGATCAATTTGAATATAATTTCATGACTTTTCTCTGACTTTCCCGGTTTTAATGAAATTCAGTAATTTTTTTTTTATATACGTAATTTTCAGGCATTTGTCGATTTTATAATAGAGTTCAATTTGAAGCTTTAAACGAGTGTTTTCCACTCCCAGGCTAAGCATGAAGTAAAATTTCGAGTTTAGAAAAGCCCCGTGAAAATTTGTCTCGGGTCGCGCAGCGACCCGAGACAAATTTTTGGGCTTTTCTAAACTCGAAATTTTACTTCATGCGCCACGCGTACAAAACACTGATTTGAAGTGAAGTTCAGAATAGGGGTGCCAATCCCGGGATCCCGAAATCCCGGGGTCCCGGGATCCCGTTAAAAAATCGATCCCAAAAAACCCGGGATTAAAAAGTCCTAATCCCGGGATCTCGTACTATATTACAAAATTTAAAAAATACTCTTTTTGATGGCATTAATTGTTTTTATTATTTTAACGATACAAATTATTTGATTATTATTATTTATCGCAAGACTTGGCAACACGGCGGTTTTCGAGATCGAAGGCCGTACAACGGCTGACATATGTTTGGTAATTCGGTAATTCACCGGATTTGTTATTCGTTTTATATTGAGTGTTGTTTTTCGAAGAATAAGAATGGATTTGAGTGACCAGGATACTAATAAGAAAAAGGGTGAATACTGTTTATTAGTACATTTATTATTGAATCACTGCATGATTTGCTTATTCTGTAATTGTAAATCGAAACCTTTCTTTCATACATATAGTTTCAAATGTTATTGGTTATGTTACCATTATTTGTGTAATTTATATTTGAATTTCTTATTGCTGAAAGGGACCATCCGATTGTTTGAAACAGTTGTACTAATAGTTATTTAATGCTCCAATGTAATATCAAAAGCGATTTTTAATTGAGATTTTTTCGACCGCTAGCTTCTCATGCGTTAACTGTCAAGACTATGAATCGCTATTTTTTACAATATTTTTCCGTCGACCGTAGTGTTATTATAACATGGTTTATAATATAAATTTAAATTAATTTAATTAATGTATCTGAATTTTGTTTATACACATTTTTGTTAAGAGGTAGTCGACCGGAAGTGAAAACGCCAAAACGCACGAAACGCCCGCCATTCTATCACACTTATTTATGCATAGAAATTTAGAAATAGACACAAAAATAAACCCGTGTTTATTAAGGTACATTCTACAATATACTACGGTAGATTTTCAATTGAAGTTATGAATGTTGCGAAAAAAAAAAATTTTAACTTGACGAATTTTATAAATTTTCCGATGTTTGATATTTTTTATCTCAAAAACCAACAAAGTTAGAAAGAATTCGTCGTACCAAGTATTAGTTTATACTTTTATTAAACACTATAATTTTTTTCAAATCGTTTTATAGTCAAATGGCAGTGTAGTTGTGGCGGGCGTTTTACACGATTTCTAGTATTATTAAATTAACAGAAATTTCGTAGTCCCCACACTGTTATTTGATTATAAAATGATTTGAAAAAAATATAGTGTTTAATAAAAGTGCAAACTACATACTTGTTGCAACAAATTCTTTCTAACTATGCTGGTTTTTGAGATAAAAAATATCAAACATCCGTAAATTTATGAAATTTGTCTAGTTTACATTTTTTTTGCAACATTCATAACTTTAATTGAAAATCTACCGCCGTGTATGGGAAGAATGTACCTTATTGAACACGTGTTTATTTTTGTGTCAATTTCTATGCATAAATAAGTGTGATATATTGGCAGGCGTTTGGTGCGTTTTGGCGTTTTCACTTGCGGTCGACTACCTCTTAACTGTTGCAAAAACTGGTCAATCACTTGATAATAATTGGAATCAATTTTATTTCCTACAGTTTGTCATGTTATCGGAAATAGATATGTTATGTGAGACATATATGTATTTGTTTTGGCGCTGATTGAAATGTAATATGACAGATCATTAAAGATCTGTTAACTGAATATTTTCGAGTTTATGTGAAGTGATTAATCACAAAAATAGACGACTGTTATTCCTTATTTCACTTTTTATTTTAATGTTAGATGTACATTTCGAGAGACAACGTGCTAATTATGTGAGTTTTATCATTAAGCAAATTTGGTTTCTCTGCAACAACAAAAATTTACAAATAAAAAGTAGGTTATTTGGGGAGTTTATTAACCTATGATACCTTTTTTGCAGGCGTTCTTACAACTATCTCTGAATTAAAAGTTGCTGCTCTCTACGGCCCACATCAGACAAAAGCAAATGACATCGACTCTGTCTGGTTTTATTTTCTAATAGAAAAAGGTCGTGGGGAAACTGCAAAATGTAAACGTTGTCACGCAATTTTGAAAACCAAAGGTGGCTCCACCAAAGGTCTACTTACGCATCTCAAAACTCATAAAATTGACCACTCTAAGAAGCGTATCCGAGATTCTCTTGAAACTCAAACAGAGCAGATTGCTGGAACGAGTAATTCAGATGGAATAATTAATTATAAACGACCGTGCAAACAGAAAAAGCTGATGGACTATTTTACGCCAATAAATGATAAATGCTTCGACGCTGTAATAGCAAGAATGACTGCTTTAGATGGTTTTCCTTTCTCTATGTTTGTAGAATCAGTTGATTTAAGAGAATCATTGGAAGCAAGGGGATTTTCAGTGCCGAAATCTCGAGAGACTGTTAAAAAACACGTTATGAATTATTTCGAGAAAATTCGCAAACACACCACTGAAGAGCTTCAACAGCTAAAGAATAAAGGTGACAAATTTAGTTTGACATTCGATGAATGGACCTCAACATCAAATAAGCATTTTATGAATATAAATGTACATGGCCATGATAAATTCTGGAACCTAGGGTTGGTAAGGTACAAATATTCAATGACTGCTCCGGTGTGTGTTGAAATGTTAGAACATCGGCTCTTAGCATTCAACATAAATTTGTCGAAGGATATTGTCGCTGTTACTACTGATGGAGCTAGCGTTATGGTTAAAGTCGGAAAACTTATTGTTCCAGGGCAGCAATTATGTCTTGCGCATGGCATCCAGTTGGCTGTGATTGACGTTCTTTATAAAAAGAAAGAAGAACTCTGTGATACTGACATTGATAGTAGTGATGACGAAGGTGATGAGGAAGAGGATGGATTAATGTTTTGTGCAGATCGCGACTTCTTCGAAGTAACTACTAGTCATGAATTAAATTCATTAATAGCAAAAACGAGAAAAATTGTTCGCGCGTTTAGAAAATCTCCGACTAAAAATGACATTCTTCAAAAGTATGTTCAAAATGATCATGGAAAAGAGCTTAAACTTGTATTAGACTGTAAAACAAGATGGAGCAGTCTACTTACCATGCTTGAACGTTTTATGTTGTTAAAAAATTCAATTAAAAAGGCAATGATTGATCTAAATATGACACCAATGCTGGATTTTGAATGTGAATTAATTCAAGGCATTGTAAAAATTCTTCAGCCAGTACAATTAACAGTACAGGCGTTATGTCGACGTGACATGGATCTATATAAAGCTGATGCTGCATTAAATTTCATGTTGGAAGAAATCCTCAGAACCAAATCAGTTTTAAGCGATGAGTTTAAAAATGCACTAAGAACAAGAATTAACCAACGTAGAACTATTTTTTCCGGGCTTTTAGGATATCTTACCAACCCCAATTACACAAATACTGGATTGGACGAGTGCTTAAGTGTTCCAAATATCGAAGTAATTAAACATAAATTGGAAAAACTCCTAACCAGATTAGGCAATAATTCCGTAGAGGAGTGTGGGACACAAGATAGCTCCGACGAGGAGGTTTCAATTGCGGAGATTATACGCACCGAGGAAAAGATATCTTTAAAAGATAAATTGCAGAAGGTTCTAAAAACATGTTCTGAAGTACCACAGCTCCAGATGGAACGCACCAAGCTCCGATTATCAGATATTATAGTGAAAGAAATAGAATTATTTGCTAATGGGGGTAAACGTGGGAATAATCTACAACGTGCCTACGATTTTTTAAAAACCATCCCCCCAACTAGTGTAGAGTCCGAAAGATGTTTCTCTTCGGCCGGATATATCTGCAATAAGATTCGCTCAAGCCTGGGAGACGAGACACTGGACGCATTAATCTCATTGCGATCTTTTTTCAAAAATATGTAGTGTAGATACATAAATAAATAAATGTTGGTGAAACTGTAAGACATTTTTATTTAGCCATTTTTTTTAAACGTATATTAAAAACGTAATTCGCGCTGGAATTCCACATCAATAAGAAACAATTTCTTAAAATATTTCACCTATATACAATTACATATTTTCCCGGGATCCCGGGAATAGTCCCGGGATCCCGGGAAACTTGACCATTGTACCGAAAATCCCGGGATTGGAAAAATGGCTCGGGATTGGCACCCCTAGTTCAGAAACACACAAATACTACTTTAATCAGAGTAACAGGGAATCAGATGTTTAGTCTGTTATCAACGATGTTTAGTGCTAATAATAAATAATTAGATTTTAAATATTTTTGTTAAACACAACGAGTAACGATATTTATATATAAATGGTTAAAAAAAATTATAAAATCAAATTTATTCTTAAATGATTTGTATTCGTGATTCGAAAAAGCAGGATTCGAATCTTTGATTCGAATCATATTTATCTCTTACGAATCCTTTATTCGAGTAACCATGATTCAATTCATATTAGGTGATTTGGATTCGTGATTCGAATCCTTTTTACGAGGATTCGTCCCAGCTCGGGTCATTAGTACTTCTTAAAAACATAACAATTGTATTTACAAACTGTTTACATCAAGAAGGCGTAGGTGGGGGGGGGGGGGGGGGGTATATGCCTCCAATATTTGTACCAGTAACATTTTTTTTTTCTAGCTAAGACCTTGGTTTACACAGTTGCATATTGATGAAAATGATATGTTTAGGATATCTTATAAAATTATAACATTCTTATTTTCTAGAATTTTGACTTAATTAGAGGTTTAATCAATGATTAGTGAATGAATAAAAGAAATCAGTAGAAGTGCAAATGGGCTTTAAACTTTTCTCAACGTTTCACTCTAACATTAAATTTAATATATTGCAAAAACCAACCATTAAACATAAAACATCGCAATAGTTACACCCAAATATTCACACAATCCGTATCTGTTGTTTGTAATTAAACATAAATTAAGAAATTTATCTTTTTCGCGTGCACGAACTGAGAAACGTCGCGCATCCGTTTTGAGCGTAATTCTAATGAAGTAATAAATTTTTGAGAAGCGCAAATTGCGAATTCCGACGCAAACTGCAATTACGCGAAACTAAATGTTGAAATTCGCCGAATTTCGTGAATAATGCACGATTTTTTGTCGTTTGTTTGTATTTACTTTCAATCAACAGTAAATTGAATTTTTTTGCGTGAATATACTAAATACAATGCAATTAGTTGAAATGGTATTTTGTATGAATAGGTTTTTGATTTTGTGTTTATTTATTTCAATCATAGTTTTTATGAAAACAAAATGTTGAATAATATATGGCGTATGAAATGTGCAGGATATTAATAAATGAATTTTTTATTTACATTATATTCACTGTAAAGTATAATGTATAGGGTTTTTCAATAGTAAGTCGTATTTTAAAATACTGATATGTTTATCAATCATTGAGCAATTTGAAAATTGCCTGTTTGTGCAGAAATAAATGGGATTTATTATAAATATTACATTTATTTCAAATTTTGTATATGGCTGCCATTTTCTTCTTGAACAAGAAGTAACCTATTTTCAATACTATAAACCTAGATGTTCCATATTGGTTTTCATTTGCCAAATGTTGCGTTTCTTGTAATGCTTCAGCAACTTCAACATCTGTTGCTACAATGGTCTTCCTGATTTCTTTCTATCAAAAACAGATCCTCTTTCTTAAAATTTTGCTACCAGCTTTTGAAAAGCTCTCAAAGTGCATGAGCCAGCTCTTAGACCGTTACGGGAACAAAACAGTCGAAAGACAAATCCAATGCGAGTTTACAAAGACAAAACCATTTATTATCACAAAAGCAATTGTGTTCTAATGTGAAAAACCTGTGATAAAACTTGCATGCAATGTTATTTTTCATGCAACTCTTTTTAAATAAATTTGTTGCTATAGCGACAAAAAAAAATCCCGTTTTCCCTGTGAGCTGATACTGTCTTTAATTTCAAAAAGGCATTAAAATCAGCCACGATACGAGAATTTTAAAATACTAGTTACTTTTGAAAAACCCTAAATATATCTTCTCTGTTCTGTAAGGGCATCATTATTATTTGTTTTTTTCTGCGTACTATTAAATATTTACAATAGGAATGATATTTTGCATGAAATCGTTATTGTGTTTATTTATTTCAATAGCAGTTAATAATAAATAGAAAATTCGTTGAATTTGACGATTGAAATGTACTGAATACCAGTAAATTAAATTTTCATATAAATACAAAATATACAATACAATGTCTTCATTAATAAGACAACTCAAGACGATAAATATCCATTGAAACAACTACTTTGCACGGGAAGTAGTTGTTTCAATGGATATTTATCGTCTTGAGTTGTCTTATTAATTAAGACATTGTTTGCATTTTCATGAATAGTTTTTTCGTAATTTTATATATTATGTTTAAAGCGTGCAAACTATAAGAAGCGTAAGCTTATTTTCTCGAATTCAAATAGTTTTTAATTTGAATTTATCTTGTTTGAACTTTATCGTAAGGTAAATAATAAGGTCTCACATTCTTCATACCTGCTAATGACATAATCCCCTTTTTTACCTATAAATACTGACCATAATTTTCACTCATTCCACTTCTGTGTACCTGTTCATTCCACACACAACACTTTTTCCAAGGAAGTTTGTTTTAATTTTATTCCCAATTTTTTAAACGTCATAAGTAAAGCTATACTAAAGAGAGATAAATCTCGAAACGCGTCTATAGATAGCCTAAGACATTAGTTTTAATCCAAGTCCTTTCACTTCTAATTTGTTGCTATCTCTCCTTTCATTTTAAATTTGTATTGTTAGTTGGTTTGAAGAGAATTTGACCTAAACGTTACATATACTTTAATAGAGCGTTGTAACAAATCAAATTAAATAAGATTTTAAATATTTCATTGTATAATTCAATATCCGGCGGTGTATTTGCACGGAAAGCAGTTGTTCCAATGGATATTTATCGTCTTGAGTTGTCTTATTAGTTAAGACATTGTTTGCATTTTCACGAATAGTTTTTTCGTAATTTTATATATTATGCTTAAAGTGTGCAAATTATAAGAAGCGTAAGCTGATTTTCTCGAATTCAAATAGTTTTGAATTTGAATTTATCTTGTTTGATAAATACATCTTATAATTTACTATAATGTGTTTATTACTGTAAGTGTATCAAGAACTGAATAAATATACTTAAATTAAAACTAAGTTGATCTCTGATTACAACAACAAAAATACTACATTTCAATGTTTTCAAATAACATTTTTAATCGACAAAAAATTAGAAGAAAAAAATCTAGAAGAAAAAAAGGGTAAAAAAATTAAATTTTAATTACTAGAAGAGGAAAATCTAGAAGAAAAAGTGGTAAAAAATGCAAGTTGCATAACTACAAATGGAAATTCTTCCGTTCTCAGAAAAATACAAATGAAAGGGACATTTTTTGCATAATATATAAAATTATGAAAATGTTTTTCAAGTAAAATACAAACAGTCTTCTTAAATATAATCGAGAAATAAATACGTTTATTGTTATAAACCGAGTTAAAACAAATATATTACAAACAGGAAATTTTTCTTTTAGTTATACATTCCTCGATATATACATTGTAAATTTTCAGGCATTCATTGTTATTGAAAAGCGTTCAATTTGAAGCTTCTAACGAGTGTTTCCACTCCCAGATTAAGCATGAAGTAAAATTTCGAGTTTAGAAAAGTCTGAAAATATGGTTTGGTCGCGACCAAACCAAATTTTTAGACTTTTCTAAACTCGAAATTTTACTTCATGCGCCACGCGTATAAAACACTGAAATATCGTGAAATTAAGAATATACTTCTCCGCGAAGCGGAGCGACCAAACCATATTTTCTAAACTCGAAAATTTACTTCATGCGCCACGCGTATAAAACACTGAAACATCGTAAAATTAAGAATATACTTCTAAATTAGTATTTAAAATAAACTGCTAAAGCGGGATTAAAAATAACTGCTAAAGCAGGAATAAAAATATACTGCTAAGCAAGAATATTTTAAATGTCACATTTTTTCAGCGTTTTATACGCGTGGCGCATGAAGTAAAATTTCGAGTTTAGAAAAGCCTGAAACCAAATTGTCAGGCTTTTCTAAACACGAAATTTTACTTCATGCTTAATCTGGTTAGTAGCTTTGAATTGAACTCATTAAATAAAACAACAAACGCCTCAAAATGCACACGAATCAAGATATGTATACTTAAAAGAAAAATTCCGTAAATGTAAAAAGATATACTTAAAACATATGTAATGCATATATTATGTAATTAAATTCATATAAATGTTATTATCATTTTAATGTAAACATAATTTATAGGTTGTAATATCTATTTACTCTTAATATTCTACAGATATTATACAATATTTTCAAGAAATTACATAATTATTAAGGTATGTTGTATATATTATACACGGTTGGGCAAAAGTATGGGAGCACTGGATTTCTGGCTAAACTATACGTGCTTTGAAAAAATACTCTTAATATAAATTTTTTAGTCGTTTTAATCTATTCAAGGACCTAATGTGATTTCCAACAGCTATCCTATGTCTCGAGGTATGCGTCATCGGTGTTTTTTTAAATGGAACACCCTGTATATTTCAAACTTTTTGGATAAACACTTCTTAATCAATTACAATAATGTCGAATTTGGTGGGTGTGCGACTTGTGGTTTTTACATGATTAAATAAAGTAATAAAAGGAATAGATAACTGTTTACTGTTGTTTGTCTCGTCTTACAAACAAATGTAAATCTAAAAGTAACATTCGCTGTTATTATTGCACTACTTTCCACCAGATAATTAAAGGACACCATTATCGGACCAATATTTCTAGGATAAAATTTAAACGCAAATCAAAACAACAGTTAACACATTGAATATAGATATGGACACGACTGGTAAAAAAATCGCCACGTTGAAGTTAGAGGCTACTAAAGCATCGACATCTACGCATCAAAGCAAAGAACTACGCCCTAGCACAAAAAGCTGTTTAAATACTGACATCTTTTGCTTGTGTGCCAAAACCGAATACCCTGAGACAGTCATGACAGTTTTCTACCTAAAATATTGTTTGAGAACAGAGACAGAGGTATGTTACGTTCGTTCCCTCCATATGGACAAGATTCATTCGATTCAAAAGACCTTTTTTGGCATACTACATTACGGCAAGGGGAGCCAATGCTTATGGAAAAATTGGAAATCGAGTAGAAAAAGAGAGACTATTGTAAGGATGTGGGGTACGAGTAAGACAGACGACTATATACACCAATCACCGGTCTCACTTCTGGATGTAGCATCCAAACGCTTTTACCAAATTTTATACAGAGACTGGTTAACTGGATATATATGAACTGTGATTACATCTACACACTAATCGCTACCCCGTCTCTTCCTTCGATTAATTCATATTTTAGACGACCAGATATGACAACAGGGCCGTTGAGTTTTTTTTTTGTTTAATGAACGCATAGTCTCGTGTCACTATTACAACGTTGCCAATCTTTTTGATAATTTCCGAGCGAGCTTCCTTAAAATTCCACGATAACGCGCTAACATCTCTCAAGCTAGAACACAGTTCTTAAAAATCCCGTAAACTTTTTGAGGCCAGCACTGTATTGACCAAATTATTCTTCTCGGTCTGAAAACTAAGCCTGAAGTTTTCGCCCATTCAGTTGTAGTTCTTTCCATTCTATATTCAAAGGTAAACAGCTATCTTTTCCTTTTATTCTATTTAATAATGTAAAAACCACAATTCGCACACCCACTAAACCCGACTTCAATGTAATTGTGTTTATCCAAAAAGTTTAAAATATACAGGGTGTTCGATTCAAGAACACCACCGAAGACGTCATACCTCGAAATATAGGACAGCCGTTGGAAATCACATTACGTCCTTGAATAGATAAAAACGACTACAAAAATTTATATTCAGAGTATTTTTTCATCGCACGTATAGTTTGGCCAAAAATCCTGTTCCCATACTTGTGTCCAACCCTATAAAAACTGCTTTGCTGGAAAGTTCTGAAAAACAAAATCGATTCACTCTGTGCAAAATTATAGACGTACAATTGACTAATGTTTATTTATTTTTAATTAACCCTAGGCGCACACACAAAATTAATTCCATCCTCTTTCCATATTTTTTTTGTATTTTTCAGCGTCCGCTTCCTAATAAAAAAAAAATCGATTTCCTCCTTCTCCTCGATGTCTGCTTTTTTTCGCTCATTTGAGTTTTCATTATTTTTTGATTAATTGAAATTTAAAGCCCGTGCAAAAGAAGTGTTATATATATATATAGATATCGCTTTTCCTGTTGAGAGGGGGGCCCGTCTAGCCCTTTTCCGATTCAGCGTTTTTTTTTTTGTGAGAGAGGTGGCTTTATGTCACATGATTAATGCCCCTTTAGCACGTGACGAGAGAGAGGAAAAAATTGCGTGGGTGATTTTTTTGCTGAATTAAATAACCATAAGATTTTTTCTTATGGAAGAGAAAATCATATACTCGCAAAATTAAAAAATATATATAATAAAGGAGAATAATTAGTGGGATGAAATTGTTTATTAAAAACACACAGAATTCACTTTTAATTGAGATAATAATAATAATAATCTATTTATTGTCCAACAGGAAACATTTCCCAATACAAGACAAAAACAAAACATAAGCCTGGTACATATAAAAATATAATAATAACTAAATTAGAATAATTCTGTAACAGTATAATTATTTATTAAATTTAAGTCGTGTCCAGTCAATATAAAAAAACATATTTTTAAATAAGAATAATTATTTCACAGTTAGCTCGAAGTAACTGAGTAACATTTTTAGCGAATCGTAAGATGTCACTACAATGGGAAATTGTATTAAAACAATTACAAATAATTCTAACAGGAAATTTTAATCTCGCGTTAGTTCGATGCGCAAATACATGCAATTTTGGTTTCTGGCTGCTGGAAAAAGAATAGAGTAATGAAAATATTTGCTGAAGCAATATGTCCATGTAGGAAATTTATATTTTAAGTGCGATTCTTTAAAAATAATCAGGTTTATATTAAAAAGTTGATAGAAATTAAATAATATGTAAAGAAATTGTTCTACAAAACTTAATCAACATGCTTTAAGCCATTTTTGCCGAACCCTTTCAGCCCTGGAAATTTTCTGGTGCCCAAAAAAAAATGTTTTGTACACTGCATATTATTTATCACTATCTCAGATATACAGAGAGATTTTCTTTTAAGTATACATATCTCAATATACTGTATACACTGTAAATCTTCAGGTATTTACAAATATTTCAAATTGAACTTTCAAACGAGTGTTTTTCACTCCCAGATTAAGCATGAAGTGAAATTTCAGGCTTTTTGAAACTCGAAATTTTACTTCATACGCCATGCGTACTAAACACTGATGTGATGTGATATTCAGAATACTAGTTTTTAGCATACTGCTTTAGTAGAATATTTTGAACTTCACCTAAAATCAGTGTTTCGTACGCGTGGCGCATGAAGTAAAATTTCGAGTTTAGAAAAGCTTGAAAATTTGAGTTGGTCGCGTAGCGCTATGTAAATCTTTAAATATTCGTTGTTTTTACAAATATTTCAAATTGAATATTCAAACGAGTGTTTTCCACTCCCAGATTAAGCATAAAGTAAAATTTAGAATTTAAAAAAGCCTGAAAATTTAGTTTGGTTGCGTAGCGCGAAGCGCGGAGCGACTAAACCAAATTTTAAGGATTTTTTAAACTCGAAATTTTACTTCATGCGCCACCCGTATTAAACACTAATATGATGTGATGTTCAGAATACACGTTTTTAGCATACTGCGAATATTTTAAACTTCACCTAAAATTAGTGTTTTAAACGCGTGGCGCATGAAGTAAAATTTCGAGTTTAGAAAAGCCTGAAAATTTGGTTTGGTTTAGGCTTTTCTAAACTCGAAATTTTAATTCATGCTTACTCTGGGAGTGGGAATCCTCGTTTAAGACTTCAAATTAAACTATTTTAAAAAACAAACGATTATCCGAAAAGTTGCAGCTCATGTATAGATATTTGTATATTTAAAAGAAAAATTCCCGGTATGTTTACCAAATGTTAGTGATGGCAAATGCCACCGTCGGGGCCACAAGGGTTAAATTGATGCATAAACTCGACCAACCAACGCACCAGCATCATTTCTTGATTTTTTTTTTGTTATCTTCTTATTGCACTATGTAAAGTTATTGAGAGAAAATAAACAATTGTGTTTTTCTTCTCAATAACTACAAGAAAAAAAAAACACTTATGTTTTTCTTCTCAATACCCTTACATTGCACCAATTTTATGAATAAATAAAACCACTAGAAGTTTATTTTTTCAGGCACAAATTGAATATTTCAAAAAAACCTTGTTTCTTCACAGTTTAACGAGAGCGAAGTCGTGTCTTAAATCACAAGACCGTAGGTCGAGCGATTTAGTGACTTTGCTCGAGTTAAATTTGTTAAAAACAACAAAGTTTGAGTGAAATATTCAAATTTTAACTGTATTAAAAATAAAACTCCAGTGGTTTTCGTCGTGATTATGTTACGAAAACGCATTCCTGGCACATTTGCACTCAATATTCTTAACACGTTGATCGCCACGCGGCATTCGCGTGTGCCGCAGTGAAATTTGCGTTTAGGTCCCGCGGCGATCAACGTGTTAAATAGACCAAAACTAATTTTGAAGTTAAATTAAAATACTACCTTATTCTTTTATAGTGTAAGTGCCATAAGCTCGTATTAATAAGCATTGCAGAAAACTGTAAAGTGCTTCCAAATTTCCAAAATTTTATTGTTTTATGGGACAAACATCAACATTTTCTTTAATTTTTTCTTAATTCCTTCATTCTTGTTATCAAAGCGAGAGACTTTAATTAATTTAATTCGTAAAATGATCGCTGTCAGCTTTTGATGTTTTAATTCGATGTTTGTGTGAGTTGAGTTACTATGATCAACTGTAAAAGGAGGACAGAGTTGTTATATTTGCTAAAACTTTTATCGTATACACGTGGAAACCATGATAGTTTTAATAATAGAAAATCCCTTCAGGCGCCCGGGAAATACGTAGTTTTCAGATTTATTAAAACATGTCACGTGGTGCAAATTCGACCAATTTTTTTGGCTCTCAATACTTAGTAAAATAATCATACATAATATCCAAGCAAATTACTGACAATTTTCCCGAGCGCCCAATTGCCCAAGTGAGAGATGGGAAAATTTGCGGGATATAAATACCTTTACGAGGGATATTTGTTCAGACAATCGCTAGAACGAAAATTATTTATAGAAATATATTAATGCCCGGTATTATAATCGATTAATAACTCATTAGATAACTATTTGTGGAGTAAATTTATTTACCTGGTAAACTAATGGGCAAATAAAATTGCGTATTTTAAAGCAAATCTACCAAATAAATAGCAATTCTAGAAATAAATAATTTAATTAGTAGAATACAGACAGAAATTATACATTTTCATTGTGGCCATAGCTGGAACCATCAATTTTTTGAATTGAATTGTCAATTGACAATTTAATTTGAAATTAAATTGTCAATCAAATTGGAAATTTAGTATAATTCCTTATAATTATGGAGAATAACCGTGGAATAGGACAGAATTACACAGAACAAGAAAAAAAAGCTTATTAGAAATTATAAAAGACTTAAACGAGTGTTTTCCACTCCCAGGCTAAGCATGAAGTAAAATTTCGAGTTTAGAAAAGCCTGAAAATTTGGTTTGGTCGCGCAGCGCGAAGCGCGGAGCGGCCAAATCAAATTTTCAGGCTTTTCTAAACTCGAAATTTTACTTCATGCGCCACGCGTACAAAACACTGATTTCAAGTGAAGTTCACTTGTTCACAATATTTCAGTGTTTTCAGTGTTTTATGCGCGTGGCGCATGAAGTAAAATTTCGAGTTTAGAAAAGCCTGAAAATTTGGTTTGGTCGCTCCGCGCTTCGCGCTACGCGACCAAACCAAATTTTCAGTCTTTTCTAAACTCGAAATTTTACTTCACGCTTAGTCTGGGACTGGAAAACACTTGTTTAAAACTTTACATGGAAATAATTTAAAAAAAGCGTATGCATAAGTATAAAAATGCCTGGTTATGTCTGACTTAGTCTTCGACTCCTTATGTCTTAGGGTTCGAATTAATCACTGTCAGGGAAGATACTATGAGCGAACTTAAATCTGACACGGATAATATGATAGACATGATAACCGTTATGAAATTAATAAATACAAGTAGTAGAATCTAGAGTAATTATAATAGTATAATACACTTTTCACTTTTGACTGTCAAATTATTTAGAGAATAAAATTTACTTGGTAGGAAAACAAACAAATAATTTATTGGGGAGATTTATTACTCAAATAAAGTTATTTTTTGTTTATATATATATAATACCGAAATCTTTGGAATAAATTAATTTATTCCTAAAGTAAATTTTATTTAGGGAATAAAACGTTTTATAATACAGGGCATTAATACACTGCGCCGTAAACTTAACGCAAAATTCGAAATTTTGTTTAAAAAAATTAATTTTATTGTTTTTCCTAAATTGAGCCTTTTTTCTTTTTCTATTTATCAGCAAAACTGGAAATATGTATTAGTAGGCTAAAAACAAACCTTATTATCTGCCAAACAGGTCTTTATTTTCTTGTTAAAAAAGGCGAGTATCGTTTGATAAGTAAGTTCTTCGATTTCTGGAAGTTTATTTAGAAAATTGTAAAAACAAACAAAAATGAATCCCCCTGGACGAGTTTCAAGAAATCTTACACATGAAGAATGTGCTGTTGTAGTGGCGCTGCAAGAAGAAGGGTTTACTGCAACTTATATTGCCCAACGTTTGCATGTTGCTAATTCCACAATATCGCGAGTTCTTTCCCGCTTCAGAGAAACAGGACGTCACGAAAGAAGACGCGGCCAGGGTCGAAAAAGAATGACAACGCCGAGAGAAGACAGATTTATGCAACTTCAAAGTTTAAGGCAACGATTCCTAACGAGCACTTACCTGCAACAACAATTTGTTCTAACCTATGGTCGTCGACTAAGTCAGGATACGGTCAGAAGAAGACTTGCTGAAGTTGATCTTCGACCCTATCAAGCCGCTAAAGGTCCTTTGTTAACCAGAGAGCACCGACGAGAGCACTTAAGGTTTGCACAGGAACATCTTAATTGGAACAATGCTGATTGGGGTAGAGTATTGTTTAGTGACGAGTCCAGATTTTGTCTGTATAGTGACGACCGCCGTAGAAGAGTATATCGACGTCCTGGTGAAAGATACAGCCAGGCGTACAAACGAGGAACGGTGCAATATGGTGGAGGCTCTGTCATGGTATGGGCAGGCATCACGTCGCAAGCAACAACAGCGTTGGTACACATTAATGGTGGTCGGTTAAATGCACATCGATACATCGAAGAGGTGCTTGAGCATCATGTTGTACCATTTGCCCCATTTATTGGGGATAATTTCCTTTTTATGCAAGATAACGCCAGGCCGCATATCGCAGGAATTGTGAACCAGTACTTTGACCATGTGGGAATTGTTCGTATGAACTGGCCAGCACGAAGTCCCGACCTCAATCCCATAGAGCATCTGTGGGACATTGTAGGGCAGAAGATTAAAGACTTGCAGCAACCTCCTGCAAACCTTCCAGAGTTAACACTCAGATTAACGCAAGTGTGGGAAGAAATTGAGCAGCAACAAGTCAGAAGTTTTATTGACAGTATGCCACGAAGGATGCGAGCTGTCATCAATGCTCGAGGAGGCAATACTCGCTATTAAGACCAACTGTACGACTGTTACACGCTATTTTGCGGATCAGAAGAATCATTATTTTTTTGTATTATTGCAGTTTGTTGTTTATTTTCTCATTGTTTGTTCACAAATAAGCAAATTAGTTTTAATAAGTATCTATTAGGAACCACTTCGGGAAAAAAATGGAGACAAAGAAAAATAAAAAACAATAAAATTTATTTTTAAACGAAATTTCGAATTTTGCGTTAATTTTGCGGCGCAGTGTAGTTTAAATAGGTGACTGTCATTGATAATTCGCATATTAAAAGCAACTATTCCAATTTTGATCTCTTGTAAATAAAAATGCTCCAAATGCTTGTTTGTGATATTCTTGTTATTTACCTTTAATAATAAAATTATTGAAAATTAGGCATCTAGTTATCTTTGCAGGAAATAATGGAAAATGTTGCCCGGCTAAATACTCGCTATCAAAATATTTACGTAATTCGAATGTGATTGGCAAATTTCTAATTAATACGTCATTTTTATTGGTCAAAATATTCACGTATTTGTATGTAATTGGCTGATTTCTAAGTAATACGTCATTTTAATTGGTCCAATTCTTTAAATTGACAGGTGAGGCCGATTGTCAGTAAAAAAATAAAACAATAATGCATTTAATGATAATTATAGTTATTAAAAATAACAAACTTTAATAAAGAAATAAAAACTAATTACACTCCTTTAGCGAGAATCTAATCAAAATTTAATTAAGGAATTGTAACCGTAGCCGAACTAAATACTCGATTAAGCTAATTGAGTGGGATGGAACTTTAGTCGTGGAAATAAATTCGTAATGTCGGCGTTATGATGCGGCCGCCGACCGACAGGTCCCTGTTAGTCTAGGAGGAAGACTATTTACTTTAATAATGTTAGCTAAATGGAAATTCACGTTCTCAAACAGCCGCGGTCCAAACCTACCTGACTCGCAGCACGATCGATAACATTAAATTAACAGACGCCGTTTTAATTGAGTACCAAACGCGTGTCCCTCGCTAATTATTGTTTGTTGAATTAATTGCGAAGCGATGATTGTTTAGTTGCTGAACACACACTAAATATATACTAATAATATACACACTTACAAACACAAAAATATACAGTAATTTAAAGTGTTTAATAGAATATATCATAGCTTCCCAACCTTTTTTATTCTACAGTCTCCTTTTCAAAAATTTTACTACCCACAATAAATTGATTAAATAATACGTTGATGATACTCTTTTTATTACGAATTTCCCTAAATTTCCCTAAATAAAATTTACTTTAGGAATAAATTAATTTATTCCAAAGATTTCGGTATTATAAACACAAAATAACTTTATGAGAATGGATGCTCCCCATGGATTAACTCGGCTATCAAAAGAAAAATCAAATTAAAAAATAAGTATCGCAAGAAATATTTAAAATGGCATAGAAGTGGTGATCGTGATAAATTTAGGGAGCTTCGTCGATCTTGTAAACACGATATTACCACTGCGCACTTAAAATATATTGATAAAATACAGCAACGGCTGTCACATGATCCAAATTTGGTATAGAGCTACATAAACAATAAAAGAAAAAGCTCTCGTCTTCCTGACGTTATGACACTGGATAATACATCGCTCAATAATCCACATGATATTGCTAATGGATTTGCTGACCATTTTATGAAGTCATACAGTAATTCTTATATTCACGATAACGGATCTAATGAGATACTAAATAAAACTCATTTGGGCGATTACTTGATAGATTCTGCTGATGTTCTGAAAAAGTTAAAAAGTTTGAAACCTAATTTTACCATGGGGTTAGATTTGATACCAGCGCTTCTATTAAAAGATACATCAACAATTCTATGTAATCCAGTAACACATCTATATCAACTAATTCTGAAGACAGGTGTTTTTCCTACTAAATGGAAACAAGTTCGAATATGCCCTGTATTTAAATCTGGTTCAAACAAGGCCATCGAGAATTATAGACCTATCGCCATCTTGAGTAATTTATCTAAGGTTTTCGAATCGCTATTAGCCGATTATATCTACAGTAAAGTTAATCCCTATATTTCCACTCAACAACATGGCTTTGTAAAATCTCGATCAACGACAACAAATCTTATGGGAATAACGCAGGGCATACTCGATGCTATGAATGACGGACACCAAGTTGATGTTTTTTATGGTGACCTAACGAAAGCCTTCGATAAACTGGACCACAAGATTATGTTTCATAAGTTGATATCATTTGGCCTAAATAATAATATTTTAAATACTATCACTTCATATCTACATAATCGCAGGCAACTTGTTGAGATATACGGTCACAAATCCAAATGGTACGTAGCATCCAGCGGGATCCCCCAAGGATCGAATTTGGGACCTCTGCTGTTTTTATTGTTTATGGATGATGTGTGTGCAACTCTGAAATGTAATATGGTGCTATATGCGGATGATATTAAACTTTACAGTGTTGTTAGTAAAATTGATGATTGTATGCAATTGCAAAATTATATAGACGTTTTTACAGATTGGTGTTATGCCAATAAATTATCACTTAATACATCAAAGTGCTCCATAGTAACTTACACCAGAAAAATAAATTTAATTGCGTACCCATATAAAATTGATAGTATAGATTTATGTAGATTAACGGAAACAAGGGATCTTGGAGTAATTTTTGATACTAGATTGACATTTAATACTCATATCGAAATGTTAACTAAGAGTTGTTATCGGATATTGGGTTTTATAATTCGCAATTGTAGAGAATTTACAAATATAAAACTCCTACTTTTGTTATTTAACACCTTTGTATTAAGCAAAGTATCGTATTGTGTATTGATTTGGTCACCAATGTATTTGAAATATTTTGGTATGCTTGAAAATGTTCAAAAAAAAATTCTTAGGTATCTGTATTATGTAAAATATCGTCAGTACAGATTTGACATACCCTACAATGACCTACTTGCTGAATTTGATTTAATTTCTATCCACAGCAAAATTTTACTTATAA
The DNA here is from genome assembly GCA_932526585.2 of Philonthus cognatus. Taxonomy (NCBI): domain Eukaryota; kingdom Metazoa; phylum Arthropoda; class Insecta; order Coleoptera; family Staphylinidae; genus Philonthus; species Philonthus cognatus. Next base: position 12,156,847 of record OW052244.1, read on the forward strand.
ATATTTGTTTTCTTTATAAACTCATGAATAATATGATTGACGACATACAGTTTTTGAATCGTTTTAAATTTAACATTCCTAGAGTGTGTTCTAGATTTTGTAAAACTTTTGTGTATGCTACTCCAACTAATAATTATTATGCAAACTCACCTATTATAAGATTATCTCGACTTTATAATCATTACGCATACAATCTCGACATATTCACTTCAACATTCAAAGTGTTTAAGCATAATGTTAGTGATTCTATAAAATTATTATCTATGTTACCTTAGTTTATGAGTTAATTTTTAATATTGTTTATTTCTTTATGGTTTTATGTATTTCTGTTCTGCATGCATCTTTTGTTATATATTTATATAAGTTATATTGTATTTCATTTGTAATAATGATATAGCCCTGTTATTGGACTTGACCGTCTGTTGGGTTATTACCAAATAAATATATAAATAAATATTATAAACTCCTTGACAAAATTAACGCACCACTTTAATTAATCAAAATATTTACAATATAAACACAAAATAAATCTAAGTAAAATTGAAATAATAATGAACTCTTACAAATTACTCGAACATGACCTTAACATGACCTTAATTTGCCTTGTTTTTTTTTTTTAATGTGTTTCGCTGGAAATGCATAACAAATAAGCTAGCGTAACTTCAAATTGAAAAACTAAAAAAGAATGAGTACAACAGAATAAATGCATCTGGGTCCACCCTAATAGGGGTCCACCCTAATAGGGTGTAAGACTTTCTTATCACTGCAATCATGCATCGAGGCATGCTTGATATCAAATGTTTAACAAAAGCTTGCGGAATATGTTTCCATTCTTCAATAAAGGCCTCTATGAGTTAGTTGTGATTAGCAACAGGAGATCTTCGACTTCTAATCTTCTTTTTGAGATAATCTCATAGATGGTCTATAGGATTCATGTCCTGACTGTCAGGTGGCCATTCTAATATAGGGATATTAACATCATTTAGGTAGCCAATAACCTGTCTAGCCACGTGGGTATGAGCGTTGACTTGCATGAATAAAGAATTAGGTCCAACAAACGGAGCAAAACGCATTACATGATCGACAATAATGTTGTCTAAGTAATATTGGGCATTCATAAACCTCGTACGTATAGGGACCAACTCCGTACAAACATCGAAGCAAATTCCTCTCCAAAACATTTTAAAACCACCACCAAAAGGTACTTTAGGAGAGATATTAAAGCTAGCAAACCTTTCTCCTCGCCTTCGCCAGACACGCTCACGTCCATCTGGAGCTTTAAGGCTAACTCTAGTTTCATCGGAGAACAGAAGACGTTTCGAATCATCATTGATGGTTCAATTCGGATGTAGTATTGCAAAATTCAATCTCTGAACTGTGTGTTCTCTGGTAAGCAAGGTTTTTTTGGCTGTTCTTCTGTTGCTCCATTCTTCTACATGTAAACTTCTAATTGTTTGAGATGATATAGCGATATTTTGACATCTACTAATTCATTTTTATACAGATTGCTGGTGACTCTTCTATCTCTGAGAGCACGTTGTCTCAAAAAACGATCATCAATTTGATTAGTGCAACGTTGTTGTCCTTGCCCTGATCTTCGATGATACGAGCCCGTTTCATTTTGTCGTCTCACTATTCTGGAATGATGTACTCCTAACAAACCAGCAACATATCGCATTGAATATCCTTTATTCAGGAGAGTCGATGCTTGCACTGCCTCCTCCATTAACAAATTTCTTTGCGGGTTCATTTTTCTTACTTGATTTACTCGTAAATGAACTTTCAAACATGCACGTGATAAAAACAATTACAATCAAAAGCTTGCTAAATTTTAACTTAGTTTTAGTCTAATACGGGGTTTAATACGAATTACTGTCAAAACAAGTTATTATGTGATACTAGCTAGCTTAAATAATAACTGTCATTGTCAAACAAGACCTATGGCCTACTTGTCGTACAGTAAGTTATCAATAAGTAAAGATTATCGAGAAAAATATGAGTGGTACGTTAATTTTGTCAAGGAGTTTATTTATAGTTATTTCGTTTCAAAAAAAAGTTGAAGCTCGAGGCAACTACTAATATTTTAAAATTCATTATGGAAACTACGAAATATATCAGTGTTTTAGACGCGTAAACTCGAAATTTTAGTTCATGCTTAACATTATTCCAACACCTGTTAAAACAATGTTAAGAACTTTGATCAGTGGTTTCCAACCTGGAAAATTCGCTTCTCTGTGGGTCAATTAGAGTTTCGAGGAGAACAATTGAAAATTAATAGAATCGCTAAACTCATTAAAATAAATCAAGTGCATGAAAATCAACCAGATATCACAAAAAACATTAATTAATTCTCAGTAGAAAAATAAAATACATATAAGTGAAACAAAACGAATTGAATTTAATTTACAAAACAAATAAATTCTCATTACTATTATTAAGAATTTGAATTTGAAAAATTTGTAAAAAAATTAATTTATTTAACAACTTTTCAAGAACTCTCTAAAATTTCTATGAGCTTTATTGAAATGATTCAAAAGAGCAATGAATGTTTACAATTTGTTATAACAAATAATTTCTAATTATCGAGCAATTTTCAAATTATTTTATTCCACAAAATCTGAAGATATCCATGTTTATCATCTTATTCAATAACACATTTTACTAGTATTTTCTTGGGAATTTTGGGAAAGTTAAAAATTAACAAAGTTTTGAAAATTCATTAAAAATTCTTTTAACTTTGAAATTGAACTAAAATCATTTAAGTTCATGAAAACCGTTACCATTTATAAAATTAATGGAAAGTCACAAAAAATGTACAATAATTTGAAAATAATATATAATTGTGAATTAAATTAAAAAAAAAACTAATTGAAATTTCATGAATATGAATAGGAATATGACGATGCTACTTAAGCTAATGGGCATTAGATGGCGTTTACGCATTCGAAAATATGTTAATTTAAATTTATTTGATCTTTTTTTTTAATAAACAAAATCATAACGATATTTATTTAAAATAAAAAATAAAAGTCACAAACAGCACATCCAGTGTTAATTAAAACTGTGAACATTTTTGACAATATAAAAATTGTTGAAGATGTCGAAAATTGGGAGCATTCTAAAGAAGTATGAGGAATTTATTGATGCATATATTAGATTTTTTATTAATTGTATTTTATTGAATGGGCAGTAAATTTTTAACTTTACTATAAATTAGTGTTTTATGCGCGTGGCGCATGAAGTAAAATTTCGAGTTGAGAAAAGCAAGAATTTGGATTTAGACGCTGTGCGTCCAAATCCAAATTCTTCGGACTTTTCTCAACTCGAAATTTTACTTCATGCTTAATCTGGGATTGAAAAACACTCATTAGAGATTAATGATTATTTTTTTTTTCAAGAATTTCATTGGTTTATAAAATCTTGTCTGGACCTCGATGTGCTGGATAACTCAATTTTGATTAAATTGGATTATTTTGTAATTTTAAGTCCTTTGGACATATTATTTTGTCTTTTTCCAATGGACTTAAAATTACAAAATAAATTACACAAGAGCCAAAATGTTTGTTAAAACTTATGATTTGTCAATTATATTTTCCTTAAACGATACAATTTCTTGGTGTCCAGGGGCGGTTAAGAGAATTTACGATAATTTGCAGTTGAGCACACAAAAGTATAAGAAATAATGTTAATATCAAAACACCTCCATGAAAAGTTGTACTATAGATTTAAAATCTGTAATCATAGGACACCTCTCATGAATTATGCTATCAATTATTTTTTGTGTTATTTATTGTTTCATGTAATAACCTTTGTAACATGCAGTGTGTGGAATTTATGAGGGGTCATATGAAATCGATAGAGATATATGTTCTTCGGATGCGGATTTTTTTTTTGGGGAGCAGGGGGCGAAATTGGCGTCCGTAACATCAATAAAAAAATATAAGAAACGAGGGACCTTCGCAAGAGGGAGGTTGATTTATATCGGAATGATAATCACTAGTAGCTACAAAATCTGCTTGTAACAAGAAAATAACGGTATATTCAGAAAATATCATATAAATCTCCTCTAAACAACAATGTTCTTGTTATATGATTTTAGAATTGGGGATACATACAGGGAATTTTTATTTTAAGTATACACATCACGATGTGCACTCTGTAAATGATCAGGCATTCGTTGTTTTTGTAAAAGTGATCAATTTAAAAATTTTAACAAGTGTACCCACTCCCAGACTAAGCATGAAGTAAAATTTCGAGTTTAGAAAAGCCTGAAAATTTGGTTTGGTCGCGTAGCGCGGAGCGCGGAGCGGCCAAACCAAATTTTCAGGCTTTTCTAAACTCGAAATTTTACTTCATGCGCCACGGGTATAAAACACTGACTTTAAGTGGTGTACAAAATATACTCCCTAATTTGGATATGTATACTTAACAGAGCTGGGCAGGATTCGAATCATTCAGGATTCGATTCCCGGATTCGAATCCTTTTAGAGGATTCAACAGAGGTATTCGAATACTTTAGTGAAAACGGATTCGTGATCCGGATTCGTTACATTTTTTTAAAAGGATTCGTATTCGAATCCAGACGTACATGATTCGAATCCTTATAAAAGGATTCGAATTCTTATAAAAGGATTCGAATCCTTATAAAAGGATTCGAATTCTTATAAAAGGATTCGAATCCTTATAAAAGGAATCGAATCCTTATAAAAGCATTCGAATCCTCATACACGGATTCAAATCCTCCTAAATAATTCGAATCATCGCTATTCAGGCTGGGATTCGAATTCGATTAATTCAAATAGTTAAATATTCTAATATGAATATTAAAATCACTAAATTATTCATATTTGAATATAAATATTGAAATTTTCTAATAATTCAAATATTTGTGAATGGATATTTGGTTACTTAACCCTGAAAAATATCCAACGTTAATAGTATATTTTTAATTTCACTTGAAATCAGTGCTCTATACGCGTGGCGCATGAAGTAAAATTTCGAGTTTAGAAAAGCCCCGTGAAAATTTGTCTCGGGTCGCGCAGCATCTAATTTTGAAAAAAATATCGAAGTTGGGTTGGTTTTCAGTGCATTTTTAACTTCACTTTAAATCAGTGTTTTATACGCGTGGCGCATGAAGTAACATTTTGAGTTTAGAAAAGCCCCGCGAAAATTTGTCTCGGGTCGCTGCGCGACACTCGACAAATTTTCTACGCGGGGCTTTTCTAAACTCGAAATTTTACTTCATGCTTAGTCTGGGAGTGGACAACACTCGTTTGAATTTTAAATTTAACTTTTTTAAAAATCGACGTATGTAATATAATAAATCATTCATTGAAATCATAGAAAAAGATTCAAAATTTTATCTAAAATTAACTTTTAGAGTTAACTTTATAATTTGGTCGGCTCTTAATGGGTGAATATTCTATTACTAAAAAAAACCGTTTTTATTTAATATTAAAGTTGCATTTAATACAATAACAAACTGTGAATAAATCGACATAAATCTAGAAATATCGAAAATCTCGACATGTAGAAAATCTTGACGGTCCACTCCCAGACTAAGCATGAAGTAAAATTTCGAGTTTAGAAAAGCCCCGTGAAAATTTATTTTCTACGCGGGGCTTTTCTAAACTCGAAATTTTACTTCATGCTTAGTCTGGGAGTGGACAACACTGGTTCTTAGAAGTTTCAAATTGAAGGATCACTCTAGATTACTAAGTTTATTACCATTTTACAAAGGCTACAGCTCGAAGGACCAACCATGGTCTTCGGAGACCGAAGGACTGCAGGGAATCGAAGTTTTTTGACAAGAAAACAACGAATATCTGAAGGTTTACAGCATGGATAGGAAAGAAAACATCTAATTTTGAAAAATTATCCAAGTTGGGTTGGTTTTCAGTGCATTTTTAACTTCACTTTAAATCAGTGTTTTATACGCGTGGCGCATGAAGTAAAATTTCGAGTTTAGAAAAGCCCCGCGAAAATTTGTCTCGGGTCGCGCAGCATCTAATTTTGAAAAAAATATCGAAGTTGGGTTGGTTTTCAGTGCATTTTTAACTTCACTTTAAATCAGTGTTTTATACGCGTGGCGCATGAAGTAACATTTTGAGTTTAGAAAAGCCCCGCGAAAATTTGTCTCGGGTCGCTGCGCGACACTCGACAAATTTTCTACGCGGGGCTTTTCTAAACTCGAAATTTTACTTCATGCTTAGTCTGGGAGTGGACAACACTCGTTTGAATTTTAAATTTAACTTTTTTAAAAATCGACGTATGTAATATAATAAATCATTCATTGAAATCATAGAAAAAGATTCAAAATTTTATCTAAAATTAACTTTTAGAGTTAACTTTATAATTTGGTCGGCTCTTAATGGGTGAATATTCTATTACTAAAAAAAACCGTTTTTATTTAATATTAAAGTTGCATTTAATACAATAACAAACTGTGAATAAATCGACATAAATCTAGAAATATCGAAAATCTCGACATGTAGAAAATCTTGACGGTCCACTCCCAGACTAAGCATGAAGTAAAATTTCGAGTTTAGAAAAGCCCCGCGTAGAAAATTTATTGAGGGTCGCGCAGCGACCCGAGACAAATTTTCACGGGGCTTTTCTAAACTCGAAATTTTACTTCATGCGCCACGCGTATAAAACACTGATTTAAAGTGAAGTTAAAAACGCACTGAAAATCAACCCAACTTCGATATTATTTCAAAACTGGATGTTTTCTTTCCTATCCATGCTGTAAATCTTAAGATATTCGTTGTTTTCTTGTAAATAAACTTCGATTCCCTGTAGTCCTTCGGTCTCCGAAGACCATGATTGGTCCTTCGAGCTGTAGCCTTTGTAAAATGGTAATAAACTTAGTAATCTAGAGTGATCCTTTAATTTGAAACTTCTAAAAACGAGTGTTGTCCCCTCCCAGACTAAGCATGAAGTAAAATTTCGAGTTTAGAAAAGCCCCGCGTAGAAAATTTGTCGAGGGTCGCGCAGCGACCCGAGACAAATTTTCACGGGGCTTTTCTAAACTCGAAATTTTACTTCTTGCGCCACGCGTATAAAACACAAATTTAAAATGAAGTTCAATAACACATATATCATCATTAATTAAAATCATTATATATTTAGTCGGTAAATGTACATTTTTGTTAATAGAAACTGATGGAATAAAATATTACTGGTTGCAAATAATAGATTCAAATTTATTTTTAAAGGATTTGTATCCGTGATTCAAAAATGAGGATTCGAATCTTTGATTCGAATCATATTTTTCACTTACAAATCCTTTATTCGAGTATTCGTGATTCGAATCATATTAGGTGATTCGGATTCGTGATTCGAATCCTGTTTTTGAGGATTCATCCCAGCTCTGATACTTAAAGGCAAAACTTCCTGTATTCTCCATACCATAAAAATCAAATTACCGGTCATTTGTTTTACGATTAACAGGTAAATCAGTCAGCCATTTTACCAGTAGTACAATTCCCGTTAGCGACCTAACATTTAGCAATTCATTTAATCACAGTTGGATCAATTAAATCTTAATTAAACATAATCGAAAAGAAAAAAGGCGCTTTCTTTTCGTCTTCTTCTTTAATTTAGATAATGTTCAATTTCATTAAATTAAAAAAAAAGAATTCGTGTTCGCTCAGCCCTGAACTCAGCTCGATCAATCTTAATATATAGCCGAGATTTTTTTCGGAATCCGAGGAATGTGGACGTTTTAAGTCGCACGAATTTATGGCCTAATATTTCAGCGAATTATTTTAATTCTTCGCCCGCACGCCGCTGAGAGCGACATTCACCGCATTTTTTTCTCTCTCCCTTGAAAAACCCAAACGAAATTTGTTATTCGCCACTTACATGGTATTTTTCAAATGAGAATTATTTAACAATTTAAACTTTTATTTACGATTTTTTTACATAATAAAGAGTCTTTTTTAAGCATTACAAAATATATCATTAACTGGTTTCTCAATGATCATTTCGGAAAACATTTCTACTCATTTGTAGATTTTTAATTAAATCCTATTAACACTTTCATCCTCCACAAATATTGCATCCCTCGTAACCTAGAAATTCCACCCTAATTTAAATACCCGACAATAAGCTTACATCAATTCGTAAGTTCGCATCATCTCAACAGTTAACATAATTTTCTACACATCTTTTAATCATTTTACAAAAGGGCAGAAAGACCAATGGTCTATAGCCCAGACAGAGACGTACTTATAAAGATGATGAATATATATATATATATACAGGGTGTCCCATTAGTGCGGTCTCGGAAGATATCTCAGCTCTCGTTAAAGATAGAAAAAAAATGTTTTCACCAAATTTGCTTGATTTTAAGAGCTGCATAACCTAAAATTATTTTCAAATATACAGGGTGTCCCATTATTCCATACTTAATACCAACTTTGTTATTTTAAATGGAACACCCTATATATTATTTTTTTATTTGATCCGCCTTTAAATAACCTACACAAAAATATATCATTATTGGCACTTTAGGTTATTTGTTACTTCAGAAAAAAATATTTTTTGAAAATTTTGGCAGTTTTAGTACTTTACTTAAAATTTCACTGTGTCCTTATTTTTTAAGATATCAGTCTGTAATTTTACACACATATGCAGTAAAGAATGCTCTATCCATTGACTATAACACATTATAATATTACTTATAAAACCTAATAAAAAACTACCTTCTAATATTTAATATTTAAAATGTACATAACTTCATTTTCTTAAATGGGACACCCTATATTTCTTTACTTTATCAGATCCGAAATGAAAAATGCTTTATTTTTTGTATACCCTATATTTGACAGAAAAATGTTAATATCTCCAAAACTAATGAAAATAGATAAAGAGTATGATATACAAGAAATAAAGCATTTTTTATTGCGGATTTGATAAAATAAAAAAATATAGGATGTCCCATTTAAAAAAATGAAGTAATGTACATTTTAAATATTAAATATTCGAGGGTAGTTTTTTACTAGGTTTTATAAGTAATATTAAAATGTGTTATAGTCAATGGATAGAGCATTCTTTACTGCATATGTGTGTAAAATTTCACACTGGTATCTTAAAAAATACGAACACAGTGAATTTTTAAGTAAAGTACTAAAACTGCCAAAATTTTCAAAAAATATTTTTTTTTTTAAGTAACGAATTACCTAAAGTGCCGATAATGATATATCTTTGTGTAGGTTATTTAAAGGCGGATCAAATAAAAAAATAATATATAGGGTGTTCTATTTAAAATAACAAAGTTGGTATTAAGTATGGAATAATGGGACACCCTGTATATTTAAAAATAATTTTAGGTTATGCAGCTCTTAAAATCAAGCAAATTTCGTGAAAACATTTTTTTTCTATCTTTAACGAGAGCTGAGATATCTTCCGAGACCGCACTAATGGAATATATATATATATTATCAAAACCCTTATACCCTTTCAGGTGTTGGGTGCATTAGTCTAATTAATGTCTATGCCTGTGTGTCGTAAACTATTATTCTCCAATTTTTCTTGTCAATTGCTGTCTTCCTGGCTTCCTCAATTGTTAATTGTTTTTCCTTTAGTATGTTGCTATCCCTTCGTTCCACGTTTTTCTTGATCGTCCCGGTTTCCTTTTCTTATATATATATATATATATATATATATATATATATATATATATATATATATATTACAAATTTTAAGTGACGTGTTGTTTATTAACTAGCACTTAGTGCATTTCGCGCGGATTTAAATGAAGGAACAGCTTTGCGAAGATCCCGCTCGCTTTTGTCAGAAATTTTAAGACTGTTCGCTGCTGTGTTAAAGGCGGACACGAAATAATTAATTATAATCACACAGTATGGCAACCTTAGCGTTGCGTGCGCTCCCAACTTCTCCGAGAAGTTTAAAACAAAAGACTGCCGAGACATGTTAGGGGGGCTTCGTAATTGATCCAGGATTCTGGGATATTAATTAATTAAGGTGCATGTGTATGTGTGTACACGCCAACTTTACAGAAATGAGGTTAATTACATCAATATGAACTCAAAATTTGTTATTATAGTTTATTAATTCAACTTTTAAAAACAAAAAATGTTGTAAGATTTGAGCGAATAATCAATATTTGTTTAAAAATGGCAAAGATATAACAAAGAAAAATGTAATAATTTGAGCATATAAACAAATATTCAACAGTAAGCATGAATGAAATTGTGAATATTTGTTGTAGAATACATCAAAACATTGAGAGTGCCTAGATTCTTTACGCAATCTATAACTGATGTGTCTTACGCAAACTAATTCAAACACAAACAACTACAAGGTGGCGCAAAAGTTGTCACCCGATGTTCTTTGGCTGTAATTTTTTTTATGAATGAAAAATGTTGGTTCTGCTTTTAGTTTGTGTTTATTTGATGTCTTTATATTTTTTCCATTAGGTCGAGAAAATGATATCGACCAAGTGGCCGCCGGCAGAATTAATGACAATACGGGCCCAATTTATGGCATTTTCCATCACTCTTGCTAGAACTTCTACCGATAGGTTCTCGCATTCTTGACGGATATTTTTTTTTTAGAGGCTTCAAGAGTCTGAGGCTTGTTAAAACAGACTCGTGACTTTAAGAAACCCCACAAAAAGAAGTCTGGAACGGTTGAATCGAGCGATCTTACCGGCCAGTGCAAATCACCAAAACGAGAGATTAGATGACCCGGAAATGCAATTATTCAATTATTCCGCTTTCTTAAGGTGTATAGCGATTCATGTCTTGTTGACGTGTATTTTGTTTACTTCAGAAATGTCAAAGCAGAACTGACATTTGCCGTAATTTGCAAAAATTATAGCATATTCCGACAGGGTGATGACTTTTGCGCCACCTAGTACAAAAATAGTCAATAGTGTTTAGAATTATCTTAGCTTTTAACGCATAAAGTTGTAATAAATATCAAATATAAAATTACGAGAAAATTCGTATGTACTCCAATTTATGTGAGATGTCCCATGGTATTTAAGTTCAAATTAAAATAACTATAATAATGCGAATCGCTTAGTTAAGAGCGTTTTGCATACGGTGTAATTGAGCACACAAAAGTAAAAGAAGTAATCTTAATATGAAAATATTCCAAAGAAAAGTTGTTTCATTAATAATAAAGCTGTAACCACTGCACACCTTTCGTGAATTCTACTATAAATCGCAAACAGCAGGTCTTAATTAATAAGACTACTAAGACAATAAATATGCATTGAAAGAACTACTTTTCAAACAATTACACCGCCAGATATTGAGTTATAAAATGAGCACTAAAATAATCTCATTAGAATTATTACAGCGGATTTTTTTTAAATTCAAAATAGTCTTGAGTTTAAAGTATACTCATGGTGTAATAATAAATATTATACATCAAGTGAATTAAACACGATTTTATTCACGAAAAGATTTTTGATTTCACGAGCGCCTCGGCGCGAGTGAAATCATTTCTTTGAGTGAATAAAGGTGTTGAATTCACGTGGCGTATATATGTTTTTAATTTCGAAGGTTGAATCTTGTGTAATCTAATGTTAATACACTTAAACGCAACAAATGCACTTAAAATTAATTAATAAATACCCCCGACGCTCTATTTAATTTGTAATTAATAAGTTTGATTCGCGTGGAAATTTTGTTTTGTTATCGAAAAGCCCGATGGAAGCGGCGGCAGTTGCCCGAGCCGAAAGCGAACAACATTGTTTGACGAGAATAAATTGTAAGTGTAAAGTTTCCGTGTTGCATTATAAAGTTTGTGTGCACATTCCAAACTTTACATTATTTCCATAACGGTGAAAATTTAATAGCCCGAAAGAAAAGTGCGAAGGCGAATACTGTACGTGATTTCAATATGTTTTACACGCGAACAAGTTTTTATTGTTTCATTTACGCTCACGCGAAATGTGATATTAATTGTAATTATGCAAGTTACACAACTTAGTTGTAATGTTACACAAGATATTAAATTTTAATGGAAATTAACAAACGTAGCTTAAAAACTCGATGTAACGAACATTTCCGCGCCTTTAGATTAAATCATGATTCAAGTACCTTTGCCAACCATTATTTAAATTGTAAACATAAATTCCCTGAAATAAAACATGTTCTATTCTACTTCTATTTCATGATTTGCTGATAAATCGCCACTTCCAAGTCTATTAATTTAGGAGGTTTGTTCTTGTTAACACGTTCTTTCAGGTATCCCCATAGAAAAAAGTCACATGTGGACAAGTCAGGGGATATAATACTGTCATCAAATCTCGAAATAAGATTATTCGGAAACGAGGGTCAAAGAACCCATTGTTGCTCTGGTGGTGTGTGCCGTGGCCCCATCTAGCTGAAACTACAAATACTGGCGATCAATATTCTGTCTTTGTAAATGATGAAACATGTGTTCACCTTGTCAACGCAACGCTCATTTGTTGCAGTAACGGTAACCCTATTTTATTTAAAATAATAGGGACCGATAATTTTCTTATAACGGACACTACTAACAGTGAAATGTTACGAGGAGTAATCGAAAAGTAAGGTTTAAAAGCCAGCAATGAAACGTGTACATTTTATTTTACAAAACCAAATTTTCAGGCTTTTCTAAAGACGCAATTTTACTTAATGTGCCACGCGTATAGAACACTGATTTACAGTGAAGTTTAAAATTCAAAAGCATTATGCTAAAAACGTGTATTCTGAACTGCACCTCAAATCGCGTGGCGCATGAAGTAAAATTTCGAGTTTAGAAAAGCCCCGTGAAAATTTGTCTCGGGTCGCTGCGCGACCCTCGACAAATTTTCTACACGGGGCTTTTCTAAACTCGAAATTTTACTTCATGCTTAGCCTGGAAGTGGAAAACACTTGTTTAAAGCTTTAAATTGAACTTAAATAAAAACAATGAATATCAGGAGATTTAAGTACATACGCTGTAATTGGAATATGTATACTTAAGAGAAAATCTACTTGTAAGCCCCATGATGGACTTAACGATTTTAATTATCAAAATTTGAAGCCTATCTAGGTTTTAAATTGAAATGTTGCAAAAAGCTTTAATCAATACACATTTTTAAAAGTTAAAAAAAATACTATTAATTTTAAATGCTCGTCACAGAATTTAAATATTTCAAAACTAAACATATAATTATTTTTAGAAATGTATAGGCTTTGAAAAATTTCCGACATTCGTTGTTTTATAAAAGATTTCGAGTTGATGCTTTAAACGAGTGTTTTTTACTCCCAGGCTAAGCATGAAGTAAAATTTCAAGGTTAGAAAAGCGTGAAAAATTGGTTTGATCGCTCCGCGAAGCGGCTTTTCTAAACTTGAAATTTTACTTCATGCGCCACACGTATAAAAAACTGATTTGATGTGAAGTTCAAATTATACAGCTTTAACATACTGCTTTAAGTGTATATTTTGAACCTTATTTGAAAACAGGGTTTTATACGTGTGGCACATGAAGTAAAATTTCGAGTCACATGTGGATAAGTCAGGAGCCATAAAACTGTCACCAAATCTCGAAATTAGATTATTCGGAAACTGGGGTCGAAGAACAGCCATTGTCGCTCTGGCGGTGTGTGCCGTGGCCCCATCTAGCTGAAACCACAAATGCTGGCAATTAATATTGCGTCTTTGTAAATGATGAAAAATGTGTTCACCCTGTCAACGCAACGCTAATTTGTTACAGTAACGGTAACCCCATTTTGTTCAAAATAATAGGGACCGATGATGCTGAATTTTCCGGTAACTGGCACTACCGACAGTGAAATGCTACGAGGAGTATTTATAAAGTGAGGCTAGAAAGCCTGCAATGAAACGTGTACATTTTATTTAATAAAACCAAACTTTCAGGCTTTTCTAAACTCGAAATTACTTCATGCTTAGCCTGGGAGTGGAAAACACTCGGTTTAAGCTTTAAATTTAACTTTTTAAAAACATCGAATCCCTGAAAATGTAAAGCGTATGCATCAGGATTTGTGCGCTTAATAGAAAATTCTATTTCTTTACATCTGTACTAAAGGCGCAAAACTAAATCTATTAGAAGCAGCCCATATTTCAAAAATTCAATGAACCCCGACATTAATCTAATAACCGAGCAAACAGATATTTTGTTTTCACCGCTCCTTAATACCCTTAATTAGTGTCTCCGAAAATTAAACTACTTGCAAATAACCCCCCAACCCAGACGTTAATTTGTAAAGCTAAAAAATGGTATATATTGATCTGCATGTCCGATAATTGTTATATTGAAAATTTGAGTTGAAAATCATGTGTTGTATGTCATAGTAAAATAGTATGAAGTTGAATAATTACAAAAATCTTGGAAATCCAATAAAGCGTAATTATTTAAAAAAAAACAAATAATGATAATTCACGAAAACTGTTTAATTTCAATTTAATGTTAAAAATTGATCTTAAAAACCGTCGAGTTTTTATATATTAAGGAAAAACTTGAAAGAGTTATCGATTGTTTACTAAGGAGTGTTTTCCAATCCCGGATTAAGCATGAAGTAAAATTTCGAGTTGAGAAAAGCCTAAAGAGTTTGGATTGGACGCGCAGCGTCCAAATCCAAATTCTGGCTTTTCTCAACTCGAAATTTTACTTCATGCGCCACGCATACAAAACTCTGTTTTAGTGTAAAGTTCACTGAGGAATCATCCTCAGTTAATAAAAAAAATAATTTTATTATATGCATTGAAATTTCACAATTATTAAAAATGTTTCTTACTTATTTCGCAATTCTCGCACTTTACAAGCTATTTCTTTTTCACATTTTATTACTTTTTTTTTCACAATTTCTGAATTTGATAATATTTTTTGACATTTTATCAATTATCTACAATGTTAACGTTATCGGCAATACCAACAGTTATAACATTCGATACGTCATTTTTGCCGTTCATGGACTTGGATCGAGTTTTTACAATTATCGAGAGTTTTTCACACTGTTTCAATTTTTCTTTATATTTTAAATTTACGCTTTCATGAATTTCGAAATTCACTCTTTGCAATTAAGGCACTCACCTAACGGCTCGTGCTCTAAACTCTCAAATCGTGCCTAAAAGCATTACTTTACACACCAGTTACCATAATAACTATGTTACTATTCTTAAATTCGAAGGACCAATTATATCTGGTTTAGATATAATAAAAATAATAAAATGAGTTTAACTCGTATATTCGTCAAACACCAATATATACAAAAATGTACAAAAGTTTAAAATGTCGCGACCGTTCTCATTGACGTTTCGTTATCGTCTCTCTTCTCTCGTCTGTCCCTTGGTTACTCCACGGGGTGGTGGGTGGAGTCTTATAGGGGTAGGTGGTGGTAATGAGTGATTCTAATTGGTCATGATAATTCCCAATTACCACCACCTTACCGATGTTGCCAAACTGCAATCTGTATCTCGAGCCTCTCGTTCGGGTCAGGTATGCAGCTGTCTGTTAATCCGCTCAACCGTTTGCGTTTGGGCGGTTTATGATTCAAATGTTCCCATCGCGCACTTTAGGTAAACACCATAAAAATCACTTCTTGGTAACTGCGATTACACGAAAACATAATAAAATACGCATTAAGGGACAATATTTATAATATTAATGCAAATGTGAAAGGTCGGAGTTACGGGGAGCCAGGTAAAGCCGTAACAAACTATTAAAAAAAATCATTAATTTACCCACTTTTTTCTAAATATATTTTTTACTGTTAACACAAGTTAATTTCAAACAAGCTCGCTGAAAAAGTGGAAATCTATTAAGAAACTTGCGGTTCGTCTCCACTTGCTGATTGATGATGATTGATCATCCTCCTTATCCGCCGCCATCTCGTTATCTTCTTTAATTAAACCCCGAGACGGACGCACTTCCTCTCGCCTATTTCCATAAATCATCCGGATCGAATGTTGACGTGAGTTTCAACTCGGCAAACACTAATTAACGAGTCAATATTTGGGTCTCCTCCTCCTCTCGTTGTCTCATGAAAAATTCAACGCGCTCTCATCGCACGGGTCCCACTTCCACATGCAAATACGCGATTTGTGTCGTTCCATTAGGAAATTGCGAAGGCCTCGTTATTGCGCTTTAGTGCGATCTACAAGTTTAATCGTGTCTCGCCTGTTCAGCGATTTTTTTCTAACTTATTTGAGTGTCTTCACAAAAAAAATCTGTATTATTATTTTTGTCCTCCTTCGTTATCACCATGAGGCTCACACACAAAATATTGATAATGATAACGAAGGAGGATGGAAATAATGATACTGATTTTTGTTAGGTATACTACATGATGCATGTAAATGTTAAGGCATTAATTTTGTATAGTTCAATCTTAAATCTTTAACGAGTGTTTCCAGTCCCAGGTTAAGCATGAAGTAAAATTTCGAGTTTAGAAAAGCCTAAAATTTGGTTTGGACGCGTAGCGCTACGTGACCAAACCAAAGTTTCAGGCTTTTCTAAACGCGAAATTTTACTTCATGCGCCACGCGTATAAAACAGTGATTTAATATGACATTCAAATTAAGCAGCTTTGATTTGATCCCAATTTGATTGTGTTTAACCCATTAACGGCCAAGCAAGTATAGAGTTAAATCTAAAAGCTGATTTTAGGTCAAATTCTGCACTAATGTTTATGATTTCTATAAACGACTATACCATAAGTCGTGATTTGTTATTTGAAATATACATAATGTATACGCTGCAAATTTTCAAGCATTTGTCGATTGTATATAATAACGTGCAATATGAAGTATAGAACGAGTGTTTCCACTCCCAGACTAAGCATAAAGTAAAATTTCGAGTTTAGAAAAGCTTTAAAATTTGGTTTGGTCGCTCCGCGAAGCGGAGCGGCCAAACCAAATTTTCAGGCTTTTCTAAACTCGAAATTTTACTTTATGCGCCACGCGTATAAAACACTGAAATATTGTGAAGATAGAAATACACTGATATATTTTTTTTTTTAAATGAGTAATAGTCGACATTTTTAAATAATAAAATGTTTACAATTTTCTTCATACATTTTCAAGTCAGATCAAATAATATAATGTATCAAATTAACTTATTCAGTAATTTTATTAACAAAAAATTAATAATGTTGCGTGTATGAATCAATGGTGCTTAATGGGTTAAAATGACAGTTATGTTTGAAGTCTAAATTTGAAATTGTTTATTCTCAATTTGATATTGACATGTATACCCACTGAGCAAAAAATAAAGAAATAACGTTATATTAACATTGTAACAACATTAAACTTTGTAAATATTTAATTGATGAGGCGGATACATGATGAAACTCCATAATACTATTTGAAATAAAACAACACAGTTGGGAGGGTTTCACTTTTATTGTTGAACACTGCAACATGTTTCACCACACAGTGGCTTCATCAGGCAGATGAAATAATGATTATTTCATCTGCCTGATGAAGCCACTGTGTGGTGAGACATGTTGCAGTGTTCAACAATAAAAGTGAAACCCTCCCAACTGTGTTGTTTTATTTCAAATAAAATTAAACTTTGTATTTATGTTGATGAAAAATTACTTCAATGTGTTGGCTCAGTAGGTACCTACTTAAAAAAAAACTGTGTGTATAATAAAAAATTACGTTTAAAAATATAAAGGGGCAAGTGGTGGCCGAGCGGTAACGTTGTCGGGCTGTATCGCTCGGCGAGCCACAAACTCGGGTTCGATTCCCGTGCACGGGGAGACTTTATTTAAAAATAATTTCTCGTCGTGTCCCTGGGTGCGGTGTGAATGTGTTGTGACGTCCAAATATATGTTAAATTAATTAATATAATCATCGTTAGTGGCTGAATGGCTAGAACCTATGCCAAACAAACAAACAACACAAAAATATATATAAAGTTTTGTTAAAACGTAAATCGAATTATTTATCTTTCTATTGTTACAAGCGATATAGATATAAAATTGTGGCGATAAATCGGATGCAATTGCCGGAATTTGATCTCGCGGAATTATGGTGTCGTAAATCAGTTAGGAAAGAGAAGGCGTCGATAGTTCGGGTCAAACGGCTACTATAAAGCAGGATTTCATCAGGTGATTTGGTAAAAGTTGTTCTATTTAATCCTCGAGAATATTTATTACCGGATTGAAAACCGGGATTTATGTCCCAAGAGCTTTGACAAAAAAAAAAACAGAATGTGGTGTCGCTCGGCACATTCAGCAAATGTTTATTTTGTTTTTTTTATTTTGGGTTTTACGTCATCTATTTCCGCTGCTAAGGCCAATCATGACGCCGGAGATTAGGTCTACAGCTATCCGGGAATTTTGCCGAACCCGGTGGAAGTTCCGCAAAATTCCCGGATAGCTGTAGACCTAATCTCCGGCGTCATGATTGGCCTTAGCAGCGGAAATAGATGACGTAAAACCCAAAATAAAAAAAAAAGCAAAATGAACATTTGCTGAATGTGCCGAGCGACACCACATTCTGTTTTTTTTTTTGTCATTTTGTCATTTTGTTTTAAAGTCCTTATTTAAATCAATTCGGCTTATTACACGATCCTGTTGGAACCAAATATTCCGGAGTCCATACGCCGCAGATAAAACACATTTCCATCAACTAAACCAGAGTTTCCCAATCTTTATCTACTATCGACCCCCTTTGAAAGAATAGCTTTTTTCATCGACCCCCTAATATTTCCTAACATTTTCTATGCATTCGATTATCTAGCAGTGTTTGTGGTAATTGTGTTGAAATTTGACATTTACAATTTGAAAATTTGAAATATTGCAATATTTACGGTATTTCAACTTTAACTTAAGAATGTCACTTATACTTGTTTGTACCAGAGCTGGAACGAATCCTCGTAAAAAGGATTCGAATCACGAATCCGAATCACCTAATATGATTCGAATCACGAATACTCGAATAAAGTATTCGTAACAGATAAATATGATTCGAATCAAAATTTCGAATCCTGTTTTTTCAAATCACGAATACAAATTCTTTAAGAATAAATTTGATTATATTATTTGTTTGCAACCATTAATATATGAATATCGTTACCAGTTGTTTCAACCAAAATATTCAAAACCTAATTATTTATTATTAATACTAAACATCGTTGATAACAGACTAAATATTTAATTCCCTGTTACTCTGATTAAAGATGTATTTGTGCGTTTTTAAACTTCACTTCAAATCAGTGTTTTGTACGCGTGGCGCATGAAGTAAAATTTCGAGTTTAGAAAAGCCCGAAAATTTGTCTCGGGTCGCTGCGCGACCCTCGACAAATTTTCACGGGGCTTTTCTAAACTCGAAATTTTACTTCATGCTTAGCCTGGGAGTGGAAGCACCCGTTTAAAACTTCAAATTGAACTCTATTATAAAATCGAAGAATGCCTGAAAATTACGTAAATAAAAATTCACTGAATAAAATCATTAAAATCGGAAACGTCAGAGAAAAGTCATGGAATTATTTTCAAATTGATCAAAACACTAACAAAAAATCCATATGATATTATAATATTTTTCAAAATCAGCAGGCAAATTACAAAATACGTAAAAATTTACAAAATTAACTTAAAGATTGACAAATACAATTTAACAAAATGAGGGTTTCCCACAAAAGAAAGTTATATTAGAAAGACAAGGAAAAAAATCTTGAATCAGCAAAGTGCCGGAAAAATTTAACATTTCAGATTGTGGCTACCATGTCAGTTTTACTTCAAATAAAACTAAACAAAATTTTAAAAACTAGATAGGTATTTTTAAAAACAATTTCAGTAATTTAAAGTTTTTATCAAAGCATTCAATTTGAAGTTTCGAAAGAGCGTTTCCACTCCCAGATTAAGCATGAAGTAAAATTTCGAGTTTAGAAAAGCCCCGTGAAAATTTGTCTCGGGTCGCGCAGCGACCCGAGACAAATTTTCTGGGCTTTTCTAAACTCGAAATTTTACTTCATGCGTCATGCGTATAAAACAGTGATTTTACGAGAAATTTAAAAACACACAGAAGACATTTTTCAAGTTAATCCTCACAATTAATTCGAATTATTTTTGATGATTCAAAACCTTTTGAAAGTATTCGAATCCTTTTATAAATGTGAGAATCCTTTTATAAGGATTCAAATCACCCACATTTATATTCGAATACGAATCCTCTTAAAAAAATGTAACGAATCCGGATCACGAATCCAGTTGAACTAAAGTATTCGAATTCCTCTTTTGAATCCTCTTAAAGGATTCGAATTCAGGATTAGAATCCTAAATGATTCGAATTCTGCCCAACTCTGGTTTGTACTTTTGATGATTCTGATAACTTTCTTTAGTGTTAATGATTTTCGTCAGTTTTATTAACTTAAACAATTTTTTATTCAGAAAAAAAATATAGAAAAATACAAAAAAACTATTCAAATTAATATCGAATTTAGTTTTGTTGAGACTTTCCCAAATATTCATTGAAACAACTACTTCTTGAGCGAATACCCTGACAGATATTGAATTATATTATGAATATTTGAGTTATACGACAAATTTACTTTTCTATGCATAATTAATATGTATATTCTAATATCTGCCGGGGTATTAGCTCAAGAAGTAGATGTTTGAATGAATATTTGGAGAAGTCTCAACAAGACTAAATTTTTGCAGAAAGTCGATATTAATTTTAATTCGTTTTTATATTTTGTAAATATTCTGCAAACTATTGGCAAATTCAATTTTTCTTTATGGAACAATAAGTTTTTTTTTTTTGTATTATCATTACCTTTATAAAAATACTTCAGCTTCAATGGATGAAGTATAATTGAAATTTAACTTTAAATCAATTCTTAGTATAAAGTAAAATATCGAGTTTAGAAAAGTCTAAAAATTTGGATTTTCCTGCTTTTCTAAACTTGAAATTTTACTTTATGCTTAATAAAGAAGTCGAAACCCCCGTTAAAGGTACGTTATTATATGCTAGAAGTATTACTTATCCATATAATCAATGACTTACCCTGAAGAAAATCTGATATCTGGTAAAAAAAAAATCGATAAACTTAGGCGAATATTATGTTTGAAATATTGCAAAAATCAAACAATTGTTGAATAAAATTCATTAGATTTACATGCATGTTGAAGTAAAGTACTTTACACAAAATGAAAACGAATACTTTATCTTAATTCGCATAACTAAATTATTGAGACTTAAAATTGAACATTGGAAAAACTGAATGAAATGAATACATTATTCTTTATAAAATTGAAGAGAAATACGAAATTTTAACAACCAACTTTGACTAGATTTACTCATAACTATATACATTTCTTTGCACTTCAAATCAGATTTTGCACGAGTCATCGATACAAATTTCGAGAATGAATTGGGAAGGAGAAAAACATGAGCGCTTGCGCGAGTGGTTTTTGCCTAATCGCAATTCATTCCCGAAATTTGTGAAGAAATGACGAGTGAAATATAATTTATCCTGCACAAATTTTAGCGCCAAACGGTATTTGGTGAGATAATTTAACAAATGAGTGAATTTTTATTGTAAAAAAATGTTCTTGTATCATTTTCGCTGTTGTGTTTCACTTCACATTGTCTTTACAACGGATTCTCGGATATAATTTTATAGTCCATTTGCTTACTTTATGTTGAAATCCCGTGCATCTACATTTTGACGTTTAGAAATCAACATTCCAATTCCGTAAATGATCTTTTCTCATAATTTGTGTTACGGAGGCGCTAGAATGGCTGAAGGGGTTCTAATAATATATTACGTCAAGAGAGTGGTATGCAGCATATTACATATAAGCGGATATGTTGCGCACGGGCCGCGCAGCCATACCACTCGAGAAACGTACGATACTTTACCTACGCCCTAACAAAATAAAGAATGAGCATGAAAGAATAACTTATTTATTCAATAATTTTTGCTGGTAACATGACATTGATCAAAACTAAATTACTACTTCATCAATATACATCAAAGAAATGTCATTCGGTTGTGCGGTAATCAAACAGCTGTTCAGCTGTCAGCATGTAATATACTTGTCAAAGCTATTACGCGCATGTGTAGGTAATGTCAATCATACGCGTCAAGATGACAGTGTGCTATGATGCTGTTACTAAATAGGGCGTAGGTAGAAGAAGATTACTGGTGCGACGTTGACGATTTTAAGCATAAAAGTTGAGCATAAAACCTCTAAATGTCCGTAATCATGTGCCGAAAATGCCCAATTCGAGGTTAGGATCTACACTTTGCAGTTTGAGGCAAACGGTGCCATGGTGAATGTAAATAAAATAGTATCCACTTGCAAACCTATATTTACCTGTTTATCAGCTAAAAAAACGGCAATTTCAAATAGTATATAAATTGCCTCTTTTTGCGGATAAACAATTACATTAATGTTGTTGTATGAGTTACGTGAAGGTGTTAAGTCACTTAATTAAACACAGTTATATTCCTTTCTTCACTGTTATTTTTCTTGCTAGTTGTACATTTCGGGTACTAAGTACCCATTATCAATAGCTAACTAGAAATCAACATTCCAATTCCGTAAATGATCTTCTCTCATAATTTGTATTACGGACGCACTAGAATGGCTGAAGGGGTTCTAATAATAAATTACGTCACGAGAGTGGTATGCAGCATATTACATATAAGCGGATATGTTGCGCACGAGCAGTTAGCTATTGATAATGGGTACTTAGTACCCCAAATGTACATCTAGCAAGAAAAATTAAAGTGAAGAAAGGAATATAACTGTGTTTAATTAAGTGAAACAATTACATATTGTTCTATATGAGTTGAATTATCATTTAAATACATTAAGGATTTAGAGAAGATTACATAACGTGTGAATGTCAGGCTTGTTCATTAGTTTTCCAAATTCTAACCGGAAAAGTAAAAAAAAAGAACAAGAGTTGTTTGAAATTAATTTGTGTTTACAGTAAGAAATATACCGTTCGTTTGTTTTATCATGGTCACCATTGGGATTGCGTAAACTATTACTGATTCGAAGACAGTTAAAGTAGACACAAATAGTAGAACTTTTATTAAAACCAAGTGTTTTAATCAATGTTCTACTTTTAATTAAATATATTCTTAACCGTAAATAATTTCTATAATATTCTGTTAAGTAATTAATTAGACGAAGTTTATACAATAATACGAAATCCATTTGATGCAAATCCCGCAAACGACTGTAAACAAGCCGACGCTCCACTTAACGAATCGATTACACCCAGTTCGACATTAATCCGGTATTAATCCCAATTAAATCCCCCCAGCCGGCGTTTCGGCGTTACAGGAAATCCGGCGAAATCCAGAAATACAAAAAGCACAAAGAGTGAGTGAGTGACTAACAGAAAATAGAGAGAGAGATGTAAATACGCGGAGAGAGTTTCATTAACTCCCCATCCGAGAAATTATTCATATCTCTTTCAAGTCTTTGTCTCGAAAATGTCACCGGGAAACTCACTCGGTCTCGGGGGTTTTTCATTAAGGCCGGAAAACGGGAAAAATTGCCGGACCGCACCTGACCTCTCGGTGTTATTAGATAAGTTTTCCCAGGGAGAGGAAAAAAGCAATGGATTTTCTTTATTGTGCGCGCGGAAATGTAATTGGTGTCAGGCTTGTTCATTAGTTTTCCAAATTCTAACCGGAAAAGTAAAAAAAAGAACAAGAGTTGTTTGAAATTAATTTGTGTTTACAGTAAGAAATATACCGTTCGTTTGTTTTATCGTGCTTACCATTGGGATTGCGTAAACTATTACTGATTCGAAGATAGTTAAAGTAGACAAAAATAGTAGAACTTTTATTAAAACCAAGTGTTTTAATCAATGTTCTACTTTTAATTAAATATGTTTTACCACGGGTTAAATGAGAAATTAATTTAACTTAAAGTAGACAAATGTTTCATTTTTAATACATATAAAACTGTGTTAAAAACGTAATCTACCGTCGTTTGTTTTTGAGATATAGAGAAAAGTAAGAATCGACAAAATTATCTTTTTGCTACAACTCTATGAACCCATTAACGGCCGAGCAATTATAGAGTTAACTCAAATAGTTGGTTTTAGGTAAAATAGTTGCACATATTTTTATGATTTCTATGAATGACTTATTGTATGACATACTTTGATTTTTTACTTTCCCCCGTATGTAATACAAAGGGAAAGTATTGTTTTCGTGAAAATTTTCGAATCAAAAATTTTAGCGGAAATATCCGTTTTGAGGTCCCCTGAGTCGAATAAGACCATTTTTGAAAAATGTCTGTCTGTCTGTCTGTGTGTCTGTGTGTGTGTCTGTGTGCGCTGTACCGCAAAAACCGCTAAAGATATCGAGATGAAACTTGAAACTTAAGCTTTTTGTTACAATCGGAAGAACTGAAAAGCTTTTGGTGAAAATCGGAAAACCGGAAGTGGTACTTTACTCTTAGCGTTTTTCAGTTTTTTCAGATTTTTTCAATAAATGTTCATCAAACAAAAAATTCTTTCAAATAAAAGTTGTAGATAATAACAAAATGAAGATATATTGTTCACTTACTTTTAGTCATAGCACTCTTAGTTTTTGAGATATTTAATAACTAGTGTTTTTTATCTAGTCATTGATTTGTGTCAGTGTGCGTGTTGATACAATTTTAAAATGTTTCAAATAAAAGTTGTAGGTAATAAAATATTAAAGATTTTTTGTATCTTCACTTTTTGTCATAGCACTCTTAGTTTTTGAGATATTCAATAAATAGTGTTTTTTATCTAGTCATTGGTTTGTGTCAGTATGTGTTGATCCAATTGAAAAATGTTTCAAATAAAAGTTGTAGTTATCAAAAGTTGAAGACATTTTGAAAATAATAATGCTACAAATATTTTAAAAGTGATTTAATACGCAATTTACGGGGGAAAGTACTATGATGGACACATCACCATTTTTCTATTAAATATACATAATGTATACGATGTAAATTTTAGGCATTCGTCGATTTTACATAAAAACGTGCAATATGGAGTTTAGAACGAGCTTTTCCACTTCCAGACTAAGCATGAAGTAAAATTTCGAGTTTAGAAAAGCCCCGCGTAGAAAATTTGTCGAGGGTCGCGCCAGCGACCCGAGACAAATTTTCACGGGGCTTTTCTAAACTCGAAATTTTACTTCATGCGCCACGCGTATAAAACGCTGAAATATTGTGAAGTTAGAAATGCACTGCCATTTTTTTATGAGGAATAATCAAAATATTTAAAAAACAAAATATTTACAGTTTTCTTTATACCTCTTAAAGTCAGGTGAAATAATATAATATATCAAATTAATTTATTTAATAATTTAATTAACATAAACATGATAATGTTGCGTGTTGCTTAATGGGTTAATTAGAACAATAAGGAACTGTAATTTTAAAGCTCTACTTAATTTTACAATTTATTGAATATTTAATTTGATTGATTGAATTCTGTATATTAGGTGCTTTTTCTAAGCTTACTTCCTTTAAACTTTAACTTTTAACTGATTGATTTAAAATTTTATCCAAAAATAAAATTAAATAAAATAATTTCCAGGTAATATGTCTCCCTAACTTTCTCAATATAAACACAAATAATTTTCCTTCAGCTTTATATATTTAATATGTGATTTTATAAAGTCTAATTTAAAATCGAACAATGCCTGAAAATCTACACATGTAAACATTATGTATATTTAAAATAAAAATTCGCAGTATGTAATACAATAAGTCATTTATAGAAATCACAAAAATAAGTGCAGAAGTTTACCTAAAATCAATTGCTCAATAATTGCTCATTTAAAAAAATGTGTTTTCGGTGTATTTCTAACTACGAGTTTATAGAATCCTGAAAAGTTGGTTTGGTCGCAACATTATTAATTTTTGGTTTATTATTAATCAAATTACCGAATATGTTAATATTATACAATGTATTATTTGACCTGACTTGAGAATGAGTGAAGAAAAATGTAAATATTTGGTTATTTAAATACTTCGATTATTGCTTATTTAAAAAAGTGTTTTCGGTGTATTTTTAACTTCACAATATTTCAATGTTGAAAACGCGTGGCGCATGAAGTAAAATTTCGAGTTTAGAAAATCCTAAAAATTTGGTTTGGTCGCGTAGCGCTACGCGCTACGCGACCAAACCAAATTTTCAGGATTTTCTAAACTCGAAATTTTACTTCATGCTTAATCTGGGAGTGGAAACACTCGCTCGAAACTTCAAGTTAGCTGCTTTTATAAAATCGACGAATATCTGAAAATGTACAGCGTATACAATATGTATATTTAAAACAATTTTAAAAGAATAATTCGCAATATGTAATACAATAAGTTATTTATAGAAATCACAAAAAGAAGTGCAGAATTATACCTAAAATTAACTTTTATAGTAAAGTCTATAATTGCTTAATATTATATTTATATGATTTCTATTTGTTTACGCGAATTACGCGATTTGGTTTTAAAAATTACTTAAACACAAAATTTGTAATAAATGGTATATTCTCAAATAATGTGCATCAGATTATTTACATAAATATTTACAAATATCAAGTTAATATAATAATTTGAATAAACAACAAACACAAAGAAATGAATTAAGTTGAGAAAAGATTAAAGTAGAGCTTAGGAAAAATGAGCAAAGATACACGGTGAAAGAACAAGTTAATGTTATGAGAAAAATACAAAGTTTCACGTTTTCGATTCAAAGAGAGAACTTACTCGTTTGCTGTTCAAAACAAGACTCTTCGATTTTTACTTTTGAAGACGAGAATTCACAAGGGTGTGAAAAGTGGGAGAAATTTTAGATAAAGAAAGAAGAACATAGAGCATGCAAAGAAGGAAGATAGAAGTGTAAAAAAAAACAGATTAAATTATCTCCCCGACTGGCCTGCATTTTATAACTTCGACGAACATTTTTCGGCGACGGATTAGCGCCTATTGCGCCTCATCGGGCACGTAGAGCCGAAAACCCATTGTCACACAAGAAATTTTACACAAAGCATTTATTTGCCATTTTTCGGGTTTTCACCTCTTAAGGTTGTCATAAAATGAAGCCAGTCTCTCACGACAAGAGCAAACAATTTTACAAAATAACAAAAAAGTCACGTACAAATTTATTTTCTAAAGTTCGGGGAATTTTTGACGCGAACACTATTAAAATAACATTCAATAACCTATTAAAGGTTAATGAATGATATTTTAATAGAAATCATGTAAATATTCTATTGATAATTGAATAAAAGTCATTTGGCTTGTTTCATTACTGATTTATTTTGCTTCTAGAGAAAGAATAGAAACATCAGTAAAACAAACCAAGTGACTTTAATTCAATTATCAATATTGAAAATATCTTTCATTAAATGATTAATGAGAACCAAATTGTAGATAAATATAATATAACTTTAATTTGGTTCTCATTGATCACTTAATAAAACATTTTACTAAATATTGAATTTGAATTAAAAGACATATTGATTTGTTTCACTAACTTCTTTATTTTTCCAACTAGTTTCGACATATTGTTATTCTCAAAGAATAATGTACAGAAAAAATTTTACAGAGTATATACAATCAGGTAGTAATGGCAGTGAGGATAGGGACGTGCCAGATGTCTTCGCACTCATTTACAACGTTTTTTTCCCGTTTTATGGTCCTTTGAATTTCTAGGCCCTCTCTAAAATTCAAATCCTGTCCTTTACTACCCCAGCGTAGAATTGTAAAATCAACCAAATTAAAAAAGTGGTTGAATTCGATGCAATGCTTAGCAAAACCTGTCGATTGTTTATTATTAAGAATTAATGTCTTGTGTTCATTCAATCGGATTTCGAAACTACTTTCGGTTTGACCTATGTACATTGCATTGCACTTCCCGCACTGGATTTAATAAATGCCGCATTTTTAAATTTTCTTTACAGGTAGTTTGTTGTTTACAAATAATCTACTTAAATTAAGTGTGTTAGTAATAATAATATTTTTTTCTTTCTCTTTTAAACATTTATTTTATTTTCTGTGAAAGATCATTTAAATAAATTAATTTATTAATATATTTTCTGTACATTATTCCTTGAGAATGACGATAAGTCAAAACTAGTTGGAAAAATAAAGAAGTTATTGAACCAAACCAAGTGCCTTTAATTCAAAATTAATATAAATATAATATTTATAAATTATTTACTAAACAAGATTCATTTACACTTGTATTGGATATTGCTACTTTTTAATCGTTACTTACATTATTATTTCATATAAAATATTGAGTATATTCCACAAAAATGTAAATGCACTCTTTTCACGTAGTTAAATCGTTTTTTTTTTATTCTACTCCATAAACCGGAAAATTACACCCTCCGGTTTTCCATTTCATTTATTTATTTATTTATTCCTCGACTCCACAAATTACCCTTAACTAGCTCCGATAAAACCAGGAGACGATTGTAAAATAACGCAATCGTGTTCGGGGAATGATAAAAATTCCGTTTTATTACCCTGGCCGGCCGGAGAAATTAAAATTTTACTGCCTTCCTGCGCTTTTACAGCCTTCTTTTTTTATATCTATATCTATATTGGATTATGTTTCTGTGAGGGGAAATCTTGGGAAAGGGAAAAGGTATTCGATTGCGGTGTTCGGATTAGCGTCATGTCGGACTTGACGGGCCGGGCGGGGGGCGCTTATCTGGTGTAACAAGGCAACTCCTGGGATTTATCCATCTCCATCATGTAACGTATCCAACGGGTGATTTAGGCTTCGCCTCCCTCGCGCGCTAAATAAACTTTCCAGAAAAGGGAATACTTGTTAACATGTGCCGGTTTTTATTTTTCAGGGGTTTGGGAAAGTTTTCGTTTTGCTCCTTTTTGTTTCAAGTGTCGGAAAGTTTTAAAAATCTCGACTAGTTTCCATTTAATCGAGTATTGAAGCTTAAAATACGAGTCAGGAATTAAATTAATTCAATTCAATTAAGAATGAGCAAGTATATGATTAATAAAAATTAGTTAACGAGTAATGTAAGTTTTTTACTTTGCACATTTTTTTATTTACTGCATTCACATGTTTTATGTCTGATAAAGACAAGCTAAACTTGTCACATTAAATAAAAAAAGTATTATACAAACAAAGTAACAAGTTTTTTTTTAATTGTATATTTTGTGTTCACTACTCCAAATTCACAAAAATAGTTTTTGTGAATTTTTAAGAGATATCAAATAGACTCGGAAATAGGTTATGTTTGGAGGCTTACTGTACCGCAGTTTTACATATTTAAGAATTCAATTGCTCTGATTTTCTAAATATAATGCAATATCTAATGTCTGGAATAAACACATTTGCTGACGGAAATCTGTTTTAAATTGTAAATGAAAAATATGTGTTACTTCGACGGGTTTCGGGTACAGTTGACCTTCGCTCTCAAGCTAGCCAACTTTACTTAAAATTCGAACGTATGTCGTACAGTGCACCAACGGTTCTGTAGATTCTGTCATTCTTGTATTGTTCACCTCGTGTGTGTGGATAGGTTTAGTTATTTTCGTCTGGGCTATAACTATTAAATTAAAATGACGTAAACATTGAAAATAATTTAACATAATACTTGAAAATAATTGTTTTATTAATAAAAAAGAAAAAATATTGATAATTTTTCTAAATCTTAAATTTATATTATAGAAGTATACAGGGTGGCTGATGTTTTAGAGTCCAGCTTATATCTTCTAAAATAGTACTGTTACAGAAAAAAGTTCTATATGAAACTTATCACGTGTAACGCAATCTACAAGATGAAATTAACAATTAACACCTGAAAATTTACTGTTTTCTAATGACCGATCTCGCTTTATATAACACAAATCACTTAAATCTCATAAAAAAACATCTATTAAATTCCACTAAATCGAATTTACTTTTACGATCCCCGTTTCACGCGAAAAGTTACGCCGATTTGACGACTTATTTTCGCACCTAGTGAACGGGTGTTTTCCATTCGGTGATAAACGACGACGACTGTTTACCTCCCTCACGTCCAGACCGGAGTAAATAAACAAACAAATCATACCGAATCGATAATTATCGGTGTTGTGCACTTTGCGTGGCTTTCGGCCAGCAGCGATCTCTCACGGTTTCCACAAAAGTTACGAAACGGAATTCCGATTCATCAACGAGAAATTGCAGGACAGAATATGTTGGGTGAATATTTATTAGGGGAAGTTTTCTGGAAATGTTTGGGAATTTTATATGACAGGGAATTATGTAACTTGTTTTTTTTTGTCTGCTTTTTCTTCTGCTGTTGGCAATTATGATTCTTGTGACATAAATTGATGCTGATTGTTAAGAAAGGAAAAAGCAATCAATCTTCATACTAACTACAATAAATAATATGACTGAAACTCAAATCACTATAGTAATTTGCAGAATAAAATCTGTTCACAATTCAGAATAATTCTAATTTATCTAGAAGTAATTTTTATATAATTTTATTTTATTGATACAAAAACCGAACAGACAACACGTCAAATTATATTACTTAAAATTAAAAGAAACAATTGAGTATAATTGGTGTAACGATAATTACTTATTGTGTTACGAAAATAAAACCAATGATATCTCTACAAAATGCAACGTAAATAAATTATCCGTTTCTAAAATGGTTCACAATACGGAACAAAAGAACAATCAATCATCATACTAACAACAATAAATAATATGACTGAAACACAAATCACTATAGTAACTTGTAGAATCAAATTTGTTTCAAAATTTAACATAATTCTAACTCACCTTGAATTAATTTGTATCTTATTTTATTTAATTTTATTGATACGAAAACCCAACAGACAATAAGTCAAACTACAGGGTTTATAAAATAAAAAAGAATTAGTGTAAAGATAATTACTTACTGTGTTACGAAAATAAAACCAATAAAATCTCTACAAAATGCAACGTAAATAAACCATCAGTTTTTTAAATGGTTCATAATACCGCTTTTATAACTACAAATTTAGGACAAATATATATATCAATAATATGTGAATAACTATTATATAAACGAGATAATCTTCAAGAATAACTTAAAATCAAAACTATTTGCATTCGAAAAAATACATCTCCGGTGTATTGTCGTAATTTTATATATTATGGTTGAAGTGTGCAAACTATAAATAGCGTATTTATAGTTTGCACACTTTATATATAAAATGACGACAATACACCGGAGGTGTATTTGCACGGAAAGTAGTTGTTTCAATGGGTATTTATTGTCTTAAGTAGTCTTATTAATTAAGACGTATTGTTTGCATTTTATAAAAACATTGTCGTAATTTTATATACTAGAGATAATCTTATTACAGGAGAATTCATATAATAGTTTATACGCGGTGTGTTTTATTATATACTAAAGAAAAATGTATTTTCTAAATGTTCTTGTTAATCTCATCAAATTTTAGAAAATACATTTTCCTTAGTGTTCAATATAAAATCCGGCTTCTTTAAAGTTAACATCCGAGTGGATCAAACCGCTATTAAAATTGGCTTATTAAAGGCATGCCCGGCACATCCACCATTTCCACTCGAAGAGCTGCTCAATTATGCTAATTATTACCGTGCGCCCTCTTTAAATTCGAAACGGCACCCCTCTAGATGAAATTACGATTGGATCTCTAAAGATTTTTAAATCTCGGAGAGTGTAAACTTTCCTACTTTTTCAATTACCGGCGATTCGGTAAATTTGTTAATCTAAACCAGTTAACCGATAATTATTCGATTAATAATATTATTCTTATTTTGACGGTAAAAATCATTGAATACAAAGAAAATTAGTATCATTTAATGACTTGCCTTTAACGAGGGTTTCCACTCTTAGATTGAGCATAAAGTAAAATTTCGAGTTTATAAAGTGACTAATTCAAAAGGTTAAGGCTTTTCTAAACTCGAACTTCTTTTTTATGGGACATGCATACAAAATCAGTGTTTTGTACGCATGTCCCATAAAAAAGAAGTTCTAAAATCAAAACTTAAAACATAATCTAATTAACTTTGATCGGCGATCGATCAACTCAATAAGCAGTAATAAACAATCAGATGCATCGAAACTTAAACGATTGGCTCAATAATAATAAAGCGTTCAGAGCTAAAGTGGATCAAGTCCATAAATTGTAGTTTTCAGATAATCAAGGTTAAAGTTTATCACCACTAGTTGAATCCTGAAGTGATTTAGAGAATAATTTTATTTTTATTATTGTAGTATGGAGACAAGAAGATAATTTTAAAATTCAAAAAGAATAATTAAGATGGCAATTCAATTTTAAATCAGAATGTACCGCATTTTATTCACTTTGTCCCTGAAATGTTTTTTTCTACACAAGATCAAAGAAATGATTACACCAGTATCATAAAATAATCTAAAAACTTTGGAATTAAGCTTTAAATGGTTTCATCAAACAGAAATTCGTCATTATCTGATTCTGCAATTTCCTTATTAAAGGATGTGACACCTCTTGGAGTTTTGTACGGTAGGTCTTGCTTTTCAACAAATTTATATATTTTTGTGAACATAGTTACTTTCTAGAAGCCCATATCTGCATTTAAAGTATTTTTAAACTGCATTGTCCATAGTTCCTTTCGGTCAAACCTCATCCATTTAATCTGTAACCACTTGACAGAATATCCTTTATTCGTGTTTTTTTGTTGACTATTATGTCTTCTAGTTTTTTAGTGGATAAAATTACAAGTGTTGTTACATTGATAGTCTCTGCTTTTTAGGAAACATAAATCCGGTTCTCGGTAGTAAAGATTTGAATACACTTTCAAGAAGATTCTGAAGTAGCTAGCTCGTTTTGCGAAAGCACATAGTCTGACGATAATTCAAACAAGTCCATACATTTATCGGAATCCATATATCGGAATTTTAAAGTTTTATCAACACGTGCATAAGTACACAAACAAAAAACACGGGCTACGATTTTGGACTTGGTCCACTTAAGCACGGAAGTTTTACGAGAGTTTTTCAGGGCTAAAGATAATTGCTTCCATATATTAGATAGCAATTATTAGCAACAAGTATTAATCCGCAACAAACACAATTTTGTATACTTTTGGACTTAATCCACTTTACCTCTGAACGCTTCAATTAAGATTTCTGCAATATCTTATTAGAGATTACTGGTAACTTAATGTAAC
Source organism: Philonthus cognatus (assembly GCA_932526585.2). Classification (NCBI taxonomy): domain Eukaryota; kingdom Metazoa; phylum Arthropoda; class Insecta; order Coleoptera; family Staphylinidae; genus Philonthus; species Philonthus cognatus. The sequence goes on from OW052244.1 coordinate 12,189,967, forward strand.
TAAACGAAAACGCAAAATTATTAAAAGCACATTTTAGAATTTTTTCTTTATCAAAAATAACTTATTTTTTTAAGTCTGTAAAAAACAAGTGCCCCATAAATCATAAAAAATGTATTTGTTATAAACACTGAACATCGTTAATAATATATTTAGTTATGGATTGAAAACCGTAGTTTCATCTACTAAAACTCATAACATTGCGAGTTTCAGTAACTATAACTAATTGAGAATATTTAAGTAGATGGGTTCAGAGGAAAAAAATAAATAGTTGCGTTGTTTCGACGTATACATTTTAAAAACTTCCCCTCCTTGACAAAAAATGGTTATCTCTTAAAGCAACCTTGAGTGGGATAAAGGGTAACAAAGTGCGAAAGGGCTCGGATACATCGCTCAAAATTGATGGTCTCGATTTATTCAGCACAGCGAAAACTTTCTTATTGATGTTTCCGTGTGCGTGCCCAGTTTTCACTTTCGGATTTTCACCATTTTTATTCGTTCGCGTATCTTATTACAATTTATTGAAATTTTTCGTTATTTTCCTTAAACATTCGTATAAATAACCCAAGCGAACTCATACAGACTTTTATTTAAATTAATATTCACACATATATATTTAATCATGTTTCACCAAGTGATTAACATAGTGAAAGAGATTTTTTTCTTCTTTTAAGTATCCATATCCTGATTTGTAAAATTGCAGACATTTGATATTTTAAAAAGCGTTTAATTTTACACTTTTTTAAAGTGTTCTCGCTCTCAGACTAATCTTGAAGAAGAATTTCAGGCTTTTCTAAACTCGAAATTTAACACTATGCCTAATAAAAGCGCTTACGAAAATCGTATTTTGGCAATATTTCAAGTAAATTATCTCTGAGTGAAGTGAAAAATTATAAAATTATTACAAATAACACCCCTTTATGACATAAACATATGATATGAATTTGATGATTTAGACAACTGGTTCCAGAGTTATAGTGCATCAAAGCTAGCCAAAAATTGCGTTATACGCACACAAAATTGAACGGTAATTAATGGTAAAAATGCTCTAAAACACAACATTTTATTAAAACTAAGTAACACACATATAAAGTTCGATATATACATTTCATCAGTTAGCATGACAAATTTATAATTTCCTTAAACTATTATAAAGTTTCGAAATTACGGTGCATAGTTGTGTGTGCCGGAAACCGTCGTTAGTTCTGTAGGGGTAATCTTCCTGACAACTTTACTTACTGGAATCCACATCATATTATTTTTAGATATGCGGAACTATATCTAAATGAACTAATTCATCGGTATTTTGATCGCACTTGTCTTTGACTATGCCTAGCCGCCACTGATATTCGTAAATGCATACAACATAGTCCATGTTTGTAAGCGAAGATTTATCAGTAAACACTTATAACAAAAAATTGATGATACCCTCTTGTTCTTGGCACAGGTAAGCAAAGGTCAAATCTTTTTGTTAGTTTAGCTTCAGTTTGTTTAATTGCTCCGGCAGAGACAATATTTTATTCCGGTTACTTTTTCATTGCAGTATTTGAACATGTCTTGTGGAGTAAAAATTTGGTCACAGTAAGGTCTCTACATGCTAGCTCTAGTTATTTTGCTTTTAGTGGTACCACCTATACCATCACAAGAATTCTTCCCATGCGATGTAGTAAAGCTTAGTTCAGCTTTCAAGCCAAAATCATTCTCATGTTGGCACAAATTAATAAGGTTTTTCTTATTATTGTATAAGCTACTGGCACCATCGCGCAAGTACATCTTTTTGACTTCGGGTAAATAATAAACTGTAGAGGTGCCATAAATGAGAATAAAAAAATATTGTTTTATAGTTTATTTTCTTTATAATGCCGTCTAATTTTTGGTTAATTTAGGACACAGGTTTTGTGCAAATATCTATTGCCTGAATTGAATTTATTGAATGGCAAAAATATTTTGTGGCTGTTAAATATTAGAAAAATGGATTCTTACCATTAATTATTTTGTATGCATATACCGCAATTTTTGGCCAAATTTGATGCACTATAACTCTGGAACCAGTTGAGTTTCAATCATCAACTTCATATCATATGTCTATGTCATATTTGAAAAATTATATTAAATAAAAGGAACTAGTTGAGTCTCAGTTTCAGTCATCAAATTCATATCATATGTTTACATCATAAAGAGGTGTCATCTGTAATAATATCATATTTTTTCACTCAGTCCCTTTTGAGATAATTTACTTTAAAAATTGCCAAAATACGTTATTTGGCATTTTTGAAAAATTATATAAAAATAAGGACAAAGTTCTCAAGTTTCAATATTTATGGGAATACTTGCTGTAGACGGCAAGTATTCCCATAATAAATCTATACAAAAAAATATGAATGGTGAGTCTTTCTTCCTTCTAACAATTTTACAGCACTAAAACCTGAGCTGGGATGAATCCTCAAAAACAGGATTCGAATCACGAATCCGAATCACCTAATATGATTCGAATCACGAATACTCGAATAAAGGATTCGTAAGTGAAAAATATGATTCGAATCAAAGATTCGAATCCTCATTTTTGAATCACGGATACAAATCCATTAAAAATAAGTTTTAATCTATTATATGCACCCAGTAATATTTTATTCCATCAGTTTCTATTAACAAAAATGCTCATTTACCGACTAAATATCTGATTAAATAATGATATATGTGTTATTAAACTTCATTTTAAATCTGTTTTGTACGCGTGGCGCATGAAGTAAAATTTCAAGTTTAGAAAAGCCCCGTGAAAATTTGTCGAGGGTCGCGCAGCGACCCGAGACAAATTTTCTACGCGGGGCTTATCTAAACTCGAAATTTTACTTCATGCTTAGTCTGGGAGTGGACAACACTCGTTCTTAGACGTTTAAAATTAAAGGATCACTTTAGATTACTAAGTTTATTACCATTTTACAAAGGCTACAGCTCGAAGGACCAATCATGGTCTTCGGAGAATGAAGGACTACAGGGAATCGAAGTTTCTTTACAAGAAAACAACGAATATCTGAAGGTTTACAGCATGGATAGGAAAGAAAACATCCAATTTTGAAAAAATATCGAAGTTGGATTGGTTTTTAGTGCGTTTTTAACTTCACTTTAAATCAGTGTTTTATACGCGTGGCGCATGAAGTAAAATTTCGAGTTTAGAAAAGCCCCGTGAAAATTTGTCTAGGGTCGCTGCGCGACCCTCGACAAATTTTCCACGCGGGGCTTTTCTAAACTCGAAATTTTACTTCATGCTTAGTCTGGGAGTGGAACGTCAAGATTTTCTACATGTCGAGATTTTCGATATTTCTAGATTTTTGTCTATTTATTTACAGTTTCTATTCCTAAAAAAAACCGTATTTATTTAATATTAAAGTTGCATTTAATAGAATAATTAAATGCAACTTTAATATTAAATAAATACGGTTTTTTTTAGGAATAGAATATTCACCCATTAAGAGCCGAGCAAATTATAAAGTTAACTCTAAAACTTAATTTTAGGTAAAATTTTGCATCTTTTTCTATGATCTCAATGAATGATTTATTATATTACATACGTCGATTTTTTAAAAGAGTTAAATTTAAAGTCAAACGAGTGTTGTTCACTCCCAGACTAAGCATGAAGTAAAATTTCGAGTTTAGAAAAGCCCCGCTTAGAAAATTTGTCGAGGGTCGCGCAGCGACCCGAGACAAATTTTCGCGGGGCTTTTCTAAACTCGAAATTTTACTTCATGCGCCACGCGTATAAAACACTGATTTAAAGTGAAGTTAAATATGCACTGAAAACCAACCCAACTTCGATATTTTTTCAAAATTAGATGTTTTCTTTCCTATCCATGCTGTAAACCTTCAGATATTCGTTGTTTTCTTGTAAAAAACTTCGATTCCCTGTAGTCCTTCGGTCTCCGAAGATCATGATTGGTCCTTCGAGCTGTAGCCTTTGTAAAATGGTAATAAACTTAGTAATCTAGAGTGATCCTTTAATTTGAAACTTCTAAGAACGAGTGTTGTCCACTCCCAGACTAAGCATGAAGTAAAATTTCGAGTTTAGAAAAGCCCCGCGTAGAAAATTTGTCGAGGTCGCGCAGCGACCCGAGACAAATTTTCACGGGGCTTTTCTAAACTCGAAATTTTACTTCATTCGCCACGCCTATAAAACACTGATTTCAAGTGAAGTTAAAAATATACTATTAAGGTTGGAAAATTTTCATGGTTAAGTAACCAAATATGCATTTACAAATATTTGAATTAGTCGAAAATTTAAATATTTATATTCAAATATGAATAATTTAGTGATTTAAATATTCATATTAGAATATTTTACTATTTGAATTAATCGAATTCGAATCCCAGCCTTAATAGCGATGATTCGAATTATTTGGGAGGATGTGAATCCGTGTATGAGGATTCGAATTCTTTTATAAGGGTTCAAATCCTTTTATAAGAATTCGAATCCTTTTATAAGGATTCGAATCATCTACGTCTGGATTCGAATACGAATCCTTTTAAAAAAATGTAACTAATCCGGATCACGAATCCGTTTTCACTAAAGTATTCGAATACCTCTTTTGAATCCTCTAAAAGATTCGAATCCGGGAATCGAATCCTGAATGATTCGAATCCTGCCCAGCTCTGACTAAAACTTCCGTTTTAGGTTAATTTTCAATTTATAGTTGTGAATTTTTTTCTGCACTTTTTTAACTACTTAGGGAATATTATGTAAAGACAAAATATCTAAAGCATCATTTTTGCGTATGCTTAAGAGAAAATACCCTGTAGATATTGAAGCATAATTAGTCTTATTGTATGTATGAATTATTCAGCCCGATTCCGTACACGAAATGTTATTTTAACATCACAGTCTAAGCGCGTTTAGTAATTGGTTTGTATGCTTAGATTGTGAGGGTACATATACGTTAAATTCAACATTTCACGTACGGAATCGGGGGGATTGTAATTTCATTATTATTGTTGAATATAATTATAGCAAATTTTATTAAAGTCAGTTTTGTTTATTTCTTGTGGGGTGTTGCTTACATTATCACAAACTTATATAAAATTTTCTTCAAGAAACAAGCGCAATTTTTCAAAACTAATAATTACCCCAACTCATCCGAAAGCCAAGATTTTTTTATTCAAACTGAACGCTCGACTGACGAACAAACAGCGACTTGATTTACGATTTCCTTTACGGGCGGGAATTGTTAATTGCTGTATCTCTATCTCTCTCACTCTCCCTATCTCTCTCTTTGCCTGTTGTTATTACGCAAGTTACTGCAGTAATAAATTACTGGCGAGCCGTGAGTGTTTATTTGCTTTTGAAAACTTTAAACTCGGCGATAAGAAATTATTAGCAGAGACAAAATGTGGTTTATACATTTAATTTGTGTGTAAAAGGCGGGCGCTTTGAGTCCGTCGAGATTCCTGGTAGTTTTTTGTTTTTTTAAATTAAATTTCCATTAACACCGCGGCTCTGCATAAAAGCGCGCTCGTGTTGATTTAATTTATTCGCTTTTATTTATAGGAAACCGTATTAAAAGTAATTAAAATGTATTCAATCAAAATAAAACGATACAAAATTTAAATCGGAATTCGTTGTTATGATTTGTTTGGCATTTTGTTTTTTTTTTTACAGAGGTGGAAGAATATATTCTTGTTGGTTAAAGCAAAATACTGAAGCATTTTTCCTGTAATTTTCCGTTTTGATTTAAATTATTTTAACCCTTTCGGGCCTGACGGCCACCACTCAAACTTGGTTACCATACTAGGAATTTTTCTTTTAAATATACATACATCTATGCATGAGCTGTAACTTTTCCAATAATTGTATGTTTTTTATAATAGTTTAATTTGAAGTCCTAAACAAGTGCTTTCCACTCCCAGGTTAAGCATGAAGTAAAATTTCGAGTTTAGAAAAGTCTGAAAATTTGGTTTGGTCGTGTAGCGCGTAGCGCTCCTCGAAAATTTTCAGGCTTTTCTAAACTCGAAATTTTACTTTATGCACCACGCGTATAAAACACTAATTTTAGAAAAATTTCAAGTTTAGAGAAGCCTGAAAATTTGGTTTGGTCACGTAGCGCTACGCGCTACACGACCAAACCAAATGTTCAGGCTTTTCTAAACTCGAAATTTTACTTCATACTTAATCTGGGAGTGGAAAACACTCGTTTAAAAGTTCAATTTAAAATATTTGTAAAACCAACGAATATCTGAAGATTCACAGCGTATACAGTATATTGAGATATGTATACTTAAAAGAAAAACTCTGTATATCTGATATAGTAATAAATAATATGCAGTGTACATAACATTATTATGGACACCAGAAAAATTCCAGGGCTGAACGGGTTATAACGAAAATTCTTATAAATTGATCGATTGATTTACGTGAAAACAAAATTAATTTGATGAATAAAACGATCAATGAAAAACTATTAATCCATTGATAATGGTCACTTTGTGTCCGAAATGTACATTTGGTAATTTTAATAAAAGTGTGAGGAATAGTATATACACTGGCGAAAGAAATTAACGCATCACATTTTTTTTTTAATTTAAAAATAAAGTTTTGATGTTTAAAAACAACAAAATAACAACAAAACCAACTGAACTATAATAATGATTTTCAAGACATTTTCTTTCATTAATAACTAAAATAATGTCATAAATAAAAAGAGGAAAAAAGTGAACATGTGATTATAAGACTTAATATCTAGTGTTTCCTCCTCTTGCTCGAATAACTGCCTGACAGCGACGGCTCATACTGTTAATTAATGATCCAATTTCATCCTGGTTAATATCTTCCCAAATTTCCTGCAATCTTTGTCCAAGCTCTTGTTGATTGCTTGGACGCCGAGGAAGTGCTCTAAGGCGTCTGCCCATCGCGTCCCATAGGTGTTCGATCCGATTAAGATCGGGACTCCTGGCTGGCCATTGCATTGTGTTGATACCCACTAGGTCAAGATACTGTTGTACAATTCGGGCACTGTGTGGTTTTGCATTGTCATGCATAAACAGGAAATCGTTTCCTCCAAAGGGAGCAAAAGGCATTACGGATGGTTCTAAAATGTTTGCAATATAAGACGCTGCCGTGATGCTTCCTCTTGGTATGACCACCAACTCCGTACGAGCCTCTAAAGTGATACCACCCCACACCATAACAGAGCCTCCACCAAACATAACAGTCGGAACAATGTTACACTGCGCATAACGTTCACCTGGCCGTCTGTACACATGCATTCGTCTGTCACTGCCGTAAAGACAAAATCTGGACTCGTCGCTAAACATAACATCAGCCCAATCGGCCTGTAACCAGTTTACATGTTCTTGCGCAAATGTTAACCTGGCTCTGCGATGGTCTGCGGTTAATTGTGGTCCTTTTGCCGCTATTTTCGGAGTTAAATTAAAACCACGTAACCTTTTTCTGATGGTAACGGAACTTACATGAACATTGTGGATCTCTGCGAGCATATTTTGTAGCCTAGGAGCCGTAATAAACCGTTCGCGTAACGTCTGCATTATTAAAAAACGGTCTTGAACAGCAGTTGTGGCCCTTTTTCTCCCTTGTCCTGGCCTTCTTGAGTATGCCTGAGTTTCCCGATGTCTCATCAAGACACGGGATACGGTCGATTGATTAACACCAAGACGCTGACTAATGTAACGCTGACTCCTACCTTCTTCTGCAAGTGTAACCACAATCACAGCTTCTTCACTGCTTAAATTAAGATTCGGACGTCTATCCATATCCATTCTTCACTATTTAGCACTTAATTTTAACAATTACTTGAAAACAAACTCAAAATGAAATTTTATATGAACCTTTCTTACAGTCAGAATAATGAAAAGTGCTTCATTTTATTTATTGACAGAAAACCATGAGAACAAAAAGACAAAACACAACATGTAAAACAGCATGCTTGATAAGATTTCTTATTGTAAAAATATGTTTGTGTTCAAAGAAAACTCGATTCCAAGATATCAAAAGAATCACAAATGATGCGTTAATTTCTTTCGCCAGTGTAGTACAATGAGCATGGAATGATAGCATATCTCATAAGTATGAAACATACTATTTCTACGATTGTACACATATATCAGAAAAAAGTTGAAACATGATTTATTCACTCACTTACTTTTGAGCCTCGCGATTGATCTTCACGTGTCGGGGGCACTGATTTACGTTGGAATTCACCCAGCTTGGGGCCCCATTGGCTCCCTGTAACATTAATCAGTGATGGGCAAATAACTAATATTCGGTTTCACCAATTTCAACTAAATCTTATTTATTAATTACATTTATTTGTCGATTGGAATAGACAATTTCCATGTTATAAACATCAATGTCATGTGAATTAATTGATTTTTTGACATGTACGTAACTATTACTGGATTTTAATTAATGAATTAAACTATTAGTCGATTTAATTGACGTTGGTGAAACCCGGCATAAGACATTTTAGAATATAAGAAGAAAAAGGTAAAAATGCTGCATTCTTCAACAATATTTCTTGTTAATTCAAAATTAATAAATGATAAAGAAGAATTAATATCAGCTTTCTATACAAATTTAGTCTATCGAAGACTTTTTTCCTGAGCAATTTTTCTTGTTAATTCAGAACTAATAGAATATAGAAAAGAATTAATATCGACTTTCTGTAAAAATTTAGTCTATTTAAGAATTTTTTCTCCAAATTAAACAAGTAGGTTTATCCCGTTAGACATTAAAAATACGTATTATTATAATCTCGTTTCAACTTAAAGATTGTCATAATGTCCTTGATGTGAAATGGAAAGCGTAGAAGAGGCATTACCCTTTCGCAAACTTATGGTTGGGAAAACTATGATGAATGCCCTCCACTTCTGCCAAATGTCAATAAGAAAGTTCTTTGGAAAGTTCGTCGGGGTGAAGTAAAAAGCCCCCTGAGGACAGACGCGATCCACCTAATTTACCCCAACCGGAAAACCGAGCCTATTTCCCCCCTTTCTATAAAAAAAAGCAGAAGAAAAACCGAGCGTGCCAGGTAATCGAGATCAGAAAGGGGGGAAAGACGGGGGAAATTGAAAGTCAATTGTGTGTGTGATTTTCGGCGTTGCTGTGTGGTGTAATGTTATATAGAAGGGAATAAATGCTTGTGTATACAGGGAATTTTTATTTTAAGTATACATATCCCAATTACAGCATATATGATGGATATTCATTGTTTTTTTAAAAGAGTTTAATTTGATTCTTTAAACGAGTGTTTTCCACTCCTAGATTAAGCATGAAGTAAAATTTCGAGTTTAAAAAAGCCTGAAAATTTGGTTTGGTCGCGTAGCGCGCAGCGCTACGCGACCAAACCAAATTTTCCGGCTTTTTTAAACTCGAAATTTTACTTCATGCGCCACGAGTATTAAACACTAAAATATTGCGAAGTTAATTAAAATATTCTCTTAGTTTAATTAAATTGAGAGTGTGCGTTTGTTAGCTTCACATTAGGTCAGTGTTTTGTACGCGTGGCGCATGAAGTAAAATTTCGAGTTTAGAAAAGCCTGAAAATTTGGTTTGGTCGCGTAGCGCTACGCGCTACGTAACCAAACCAAATTTTCAGGCTTTTCTAAACTTGAAATTTTACTTCATGCTTAGTCTGGAAGTGGAAGACACACGTTTAAAGCTCCTCATTGAACTCTTATGAAAAACAGCGAATGTTGAACATTTGAAATTTTACTTCATGCGCCAAGCGTAATAAACACTAAAATACTGTTTAGGTTTAAATCTTGCATTAATTAATTTGAAAGTGTGTAATTATTAGCTTTATGCGTAGCGCTACGCGACCAAACCAAATTTTCAAGCTTTTCTAAACTCGAAATTTTACTTCATGCTTAGTCTGGGAATAGAAAGCACTCGTTTAAAGCTACTACTTGAACTCTTATAAAAAAATGCTTAATCTGAAAGTATAAAAACACTCGTTTAAAGTATCAATTTTTTCAGAAAACAACGATTGTCAGAAAATGTACAGCGTATGCATATGTATACTTAAAAAAATCCCTGTATATAAGTATACTTAAAAGAAAAATCTGTATATATATTTAATATAACTCAATATAAACAAATTTTATTGAAAAATTGCGCTTGTAAAAAAAAATGTGGGTCTGGAGGGGTTTAAGAGATTTAGTATTCATTTCTACACGTAAAAAGCGTAATATTTATAAAGAAATAAATTCTTTAACGGAAATTTAGAAAAACAAATATTTCAATCGTAAAATAAATACGAATATTTAAACTTACTTTTCTGAAAGTAAAATATTTATCCTAATACGTTTTCCTTTAAAATTACGATTGTGGTTTATTTTTTGTTTGTTTTGTTCTTTGCACATCCAAGATACACTGAAACTGCGCGATTTATTTATCAGAAAAGTTGTGTGTAACCTGAACTTTCCTTTTGATGTTCCACTTCTTACATTTCTGGACTGACAACTTTCCGATGTTTGATCTAACGAAATTTATCGCGGAAAGGCGAAACCTTACACCATATTTATAACTCAATTCCCTTAAAAAACTAGAGAACGGTGTTTCTAAAGTCTCAACTTGCATTTTCTCTCAACTAGCTGTAAACAGGGAGAAGGGGGGATAATTAAGAAAGTTTTATTTCAATAGAAGTAACAAGTTTGGATAATGACAAAATAAGGGTAATTTTTTCGTTTGGCACGAAAGAAAAAAAAACAGTTACTTTGTGCAGCTTGAGACTTTTTTATTAGTGCTTTAACAATTGAGTCGCCTATTTCCCAAAACCCCTAAATCCATTCGAAAACAATCGATTTAGGGTTTTTTGAAAATAGGCAATTTAATTGTTTTACACACGGTTATAATACATACAGAGAGTTTTATGTAACACCGAACATTTTCATAACGAGAATTTTTTAAGTATACATAAGCATACGTTGTGCATGCTCCGACGCTCGGTTTATTAAAAGATTTAAAGCTATAAACGTGTGTTTTCCACTCCCAGGCTAAGCATGAATATTTCTATTAAATATACATACATCTATGCATGAGCTGTAACTTTTCCAATAATTGTATGTTCTTTTAAAATAGTTTAATCTGAAGTCCTAAACAAGTGTTTTCACTCCCAGATTAAGCATGAAGTAAAATTTCGAGTTTATAAATGTCTGAAAATTTGGTTTGGTCGTGTAGCGCGTAGCGCTACGCGACCAAACCAAATTTTCAGGCTTTTCTAAACTCGAAATTTTACTTCATGCGCCACCGGTACCAAACACTGATGCAATGTTAAGTTTAGCGGTGTGTTTTAAACTTCGTAGTATGTCAGTGCTTCGTACCGGTGACGCATGAAGTAAAATTTCGAGTTTAGAAAAGCCTGAAAATTTGGTTTGGCTGCTCCGCGCTTCGCGCTACGCGACCAAACCAAATTTTCAGGCTTTTCTAAACTCGAAATTTTACTTCATGCTTTGTCTGGGAGTGGAACACACTCGTTTCAAGTTTCAAATTGAACTCTGTTAAAAAACAACGAGTATCTAAAGATTTACGGCATATACGCTGTAATTGGGACATGTATACTTGAAAGAAAATGTACAAGCTGAGGCATTAATTGCGATTGATTGGCTACAATTTTTAATGATCATATAGGCAGCTCAATTTAAACACAACTTAAAAATTAAAGGTATCAAATTGTAATGGATGCAAATGTTCGGTGTTACATAAAACTCTCTGTATAATTTATCGTTGATTACTGAGGCACTTAATTTTTGAAAATCCATGATAACTTTAATAGATTAATATATAAAATAACTAAAACAACTTTCTTTTCGCAATTTGGGACATGATTAAATTGTATAAAAAGAAAATTGCAGGTCACAAGTTGTTAAGAAAAACTGTGTTTTTTACTTCGCAATTCCAGACTTAAAAAAATTGCGTGGTTATCCCTCCACGCAATTTTTTTAAGTCTGGAATTGCGAAGTGATTGATTATTTATTGTCTAATCATATATTCTGTAAAAAAAACAGTATTTTCTCTTCTAAATTTAAAAATTTTTAATAATATTATGCCGTGAGAAACAAATACTGTGTTTTCTATAGTCACAAATTCTGAGAAGAGAACTGTGACCGTGATTTGTTAAGTCACAAATTATTGTATGTTCAATAAACATAATTCTCTAGCGTGACATGATTTAATATTTTTTTGAATTTAAGTTGTGTAACCAACTTAAATAAAAAAAGGTTTAATCTTGACATTGACAATATAAAAAATTGACATATAAAACGTCAGACAAAATAAATATATTATATAAGTTCAGTGTTGGTAACCTATAATATTTTCCTTGGCACTCTAAAGGTTTTTTTTTTTATTGAACATACAATATAACTGTATTCTCTTGTAAAAGGTTTTCCAATAAGAGTGATATGATTTCTTTAAAAAAAAACACATTTATTGTTAAGAAAATTCAAATGTTTTTTTTATTTAATGTGAAGTACAATCGATACAATTAAGTTCTAAATAAAACGTCATTCAAATGGCTTCCACGACTTCTTCTGCATGAACGAATTCGATGAACCCAATTTTCGAGCACTTTTTCTACTAAATCAAGTCGTATGTCATGAATGGCATGTTCAATATTGACTTGTAAAGCTTGAAGAGAGTCTGGTTTATTTCGAAAGACCAATGACTTCAAATAACCCCACAAGAAATAGTCTAATGGTGTTAAATCACAACTTCTTGGAGGCCATTCAATATCACAATTTCTTGAAATAATCGAATCTCCAAACTTTTCTCGTAATAATTCAATTGTTGCATTTACTACGTGGCACGTAGCCCCGTCTTGTTGGAACCAAATGTTGTCAAGATCAACTTCTTCCAATTCCGGTCATAAAAAGTTGGTTATTATCGATGTATTTCGCTCTCCATTGACAGTAACGGTGTTACCATCTTCATTTCGAAAGAAGTACGGACCGATGATTCCACCAGACCAAAAATCACACCAAACTGTCAATTTAGGTAAATGTAATGGTTTTTCTTGAATAATTTGTCGATTTTCTTCGCACCAGAATCGACAGTTTTGTTTATTTACCGCACCCACTCAGATGAAAATGAGCCTCATCGGAGAAGATGATTTTCTTAAAAAAATCGTTATCGTTTTCAAGATGTTCCAAGACAAAATCAGCGAATTCACGACGTTTACGGTGGTCCAATGGCTTCAGTTCTTGAGTGAGAACAATTTTATACAAATGAAAACCCAAATCCTTTTTTAAAATCCGCCAGGTTGTGGTTTGAGACAGTCCCAATTGTTGAGAACGTCTTGGAATCGACAAATTGCAGTCTTCAGCAACACTTACCTGAACGGCAGCAATATTTGCATTACTTCGAGCGGTTCTTTGTCTTATTGGCACTGTAAAGAAAATGTACGCTCACAATTTCCAACAATTCGACGAATAGCGAGCACACTTGGACGATTATTACGACCATAAAATGGCAAAAGCGCACGAAAAGTTGCAATTGGAGAACGATTATTTTCACTGATTATAGAGGCTTCTACTTCGTTATACATTGTTGAACATAAATAAAACAATGTTTATCACTTTGTTTGTATAACAATTGGTTTATTTGGTGACTATAGTTTCGATACTACACGTATCAGTATCAAACCGTTAGTAACAAAAAACTACAAAGGAACATTATTTATATTTGCAAATTTTCTAATAACAGCGTTAAAGAGGGGGGTGTATTTAAGATCAAGCTGGTCGTTAATTACGGGAATTTCCCGATTAGCGCGGGCTCTGTGAATCTCCAAAGACTCCAGAAGGTCCATCTTTCTACCCTTCTCGGCAAAGTGAATAACTGAAAGTACATCCTCGCCAAAAGAATGGTTATTTTCAATCAAATGTTTGGCGAAAGATGACATCAATTAATCTATGCCGAAAATAGTAAAGATACTCACTGAGTCTGGTCTTAAAATTACGTAGTAGTATCGAAACTATAGACACCAAATAAACCAATTGTTATACAAACAAAGTGATAAACAGTGTTTTATTTAACGATTATTTTGATAATAAAACTGAATAATTTGTAAACGTTGTTCTTGCATCTATCTCTCCATGATGAAATTGTGAACACTACTGAATACAATGAAAAATAAATGACAGATCATGACATATTACATATGGCCGAAACGTTACTTCAAAATCATATATGTTAGGTTTTCCAATAGGGATGGAAAACCTAACATATACCGGCGTATTAGCCAGGAAAGTAGTTGTTTCAGTGAGTTTTTAATTTGTCTTTGTATGACAAATTCGTTGTAGATTGAATCTCGACAATTTTATTATTTTTCAAATACAACAGTGTTTAATGGAATCTATAGACTGCGTTTTATTTGAGTATGGCCATAGGGATTTACATGGTATAAAATGTACCCCATGTTAACTTAACTTAACTGTTGTCGTAGAAATTTGAAACAATTTTTTGGTTTTATTTATTAATCAACATTTTTTCTAGGAAATGTATAATGCTAAAAGGACATAAACATCTTAGATTTATTTATTTTGGGTTTAATGTTAAAATTAATAATACAAATAATTAAGCCATAAAAGCAACTTGGCGAAAATGTCATAATGTAAGTATTTGTTTTGCTAAACTTGAAAACAAAATTAAAAAATTATAAAACTTTTATGTCCTTCTAACAATGAACATTTTGTAGAAAAGTGTTTCATTTATTAATAAAAACAAAAAATGTTTCGAATTTGGACAACAAAAGTTAACCTAGGGTTCAATTTCTACTATATAAATCCCATTATATTTAAATAAAACGCACGGTATATTAAATTAAGTTTATTTTATTTTCAGTTGATTACATGAAATTGCCAAATCGTCGATATTGACAACTTTTAATCATATGCAGCTTAATCAAGCAGAGTAATTTAATTAATTTCGAGATTACATCAATCCAACCCATCCAATTCACAGTGAATTAATTTTTTACACAACTCACATTCATCCAATCGTTAACACAAACTAATAACGAGTTATTGTATGAACAGAACGTACACACGTAGAGTGGATTGATGGATTAATAAATTGGACTAATTCCGATTTTAGTCCGGAAGGAAATGCCCACATTAAATTACGCATCGGCCACTTTCGCAAATGAATTCCCGCCCTAACGCTCACATCGAGTCTTCAATTGCACAAACGCAATTTGCGAAACATAAAGGCCCGAATCGGATTATCCTCGCCCCGAACAAGAGAGAGGTAAAGAGAGAGAGAGAGAGACTCTGAGGTTTAATCCCTAAATTTTGATCCTGATGAAATTGCTGTAACTTGAGTTTTGATGATCGTTTAATTACTGATTAAGTAATTTTATACAATTCTCTTAATACTAAATTACAGAAATTAAGACGAGGTTTTTTGCTGTTTATTTTAAGAATTCGGTCTTGTTTTTTTTTTATTTTTTTATTGGAGTATTCATTTTTTTTCTACCGAGTGTTTTCCACATCTTGGTTAAGCAGGAAGTAAACATTTCGAGTTTAGAAATGCAAACCAAATTTTCAGGCTTTTCTAAACTAGACATTTTTACTTTACGCGCCAGGCGTCTAGAACGTGGATTTTCTCTGAAATTCAAGAGCTACTTAGCTTGATTTTACGTTTAAAATCACGTTACAATAAATATAACTTAATTTGTATTTATCGAGCAATTTCGAGATGTTCGATAATTATTTTATAACCGAAAGAATCCAGTATTTTCACTTACTACGCATTTTACATACTACATACTACACATTTAAGTCAACCCCCTCTAAGGCGCTTGATATAATACTAAATCTAGCTCCAGTCGACTTCTACTACAGATATGCTGCAGCTACCACAGCGATCAGAATCAACTCAGTTGGGATATGGAGCACTAACAAATAGGGCCATGGAGGAATCCTGAATGAGTTTGTCGATATCCTTCTGAAGACTGACAGCAGCACTCCAGAACTTAATTTTGAAAATAAGTTCTCCACTTCCCGGACAAAACCAGATGGTTAGAGGGCAAGATAGTTCAAGGCAAGGACGTCTGACTCTTTACGGATGGTTCCAAGTCTGAAAACAGAGTAGAAGGAGGAATCTTCTCACAAGATTTCAACCTTAAAAAAAGTCTTTTAGACTCCCAAACCACTGAAACATTCTTCAGGCAAAGGTCATGGCCATCCGAATGGCAGTGGACTGGATCCACAAAAATGACCTTCAGGGGAACCGCATCAGGTTCATTACTGATAGCCAAGCCGCCATTAAGATACTGAATAGTCCGTACTGCACCTCGAAGGTGGTCAGAGACTGTACAAAATCGCTAAATAGGCGTGCAAATAACTGTGACATGGAACTCATGTGGGTAGCAAGTTACAGTGATATCAGGGGGAATTCAATTGCCGCCGACCTTGCAAGGAAGGGGGCAAGAATGAAGGACCTGTCCACTGAACTCTCCACCCATATTCCTCTTATGGAATGCAAGAGTATTTAGGGACTAAATGATAGCATCGGTTAACCACAGGTGGATAGAAGAAGATACGTGTCTCATAACAAGGCAGCTATGGCCTATATGGGATACTATAAACAGCAACAGATTAATTGCACTTAGCAGAATCGACATAAAGAAGGCGGTAGGCATTCTCACGGGCTACTGCCTCCTTGGCAGACATGCACAAAAGATGGATCTTGAGCACAACGACTTTTGTAGAGGATGCCTGGATGTGGAGGAGAAAGAGACGGTACTCCACTAGCTGGGACAATGCCCTGCTCTTGAAGGGAAAAGAATCAAGTACTTTGGTATGCACTACGCGAATGGATTAGCGGATCTTACACCTCTAGATGTAAGAAATCTGATCGGGTTATTAGCTGCTCAGATTGGTTTGTATAGGTGGGGAGGGAGGGGAGATCTGACTCCTTTTTACTCTTATGGTATCACAAGGGGCCCTTTGGGCCTAAGTGAGCGGTCTAACTGCTGCTATTGAAACCTAACCTAACCTAGTACACATTTACTAACATACTACATATTTTACATATGCCATATAAACTTGAAATTACTACACATTAATTTGCAAGGCGAAAGAATGAAATTTCACAAAATGGAAATAAACTTTCATATATTTCATATAAATATTCGTAAAATGAATGAAAATGTGACCAAAACTTCACTTTAAATCAGTGTTTAATACGCGTGGCGCATGAAGTGAAATTTCCAGTTTACAAAAGTCTGAAAATTTGGTTTGGTCGCGAAGCACTACGCGCTACGCGACCAAGAACCAAATTTATCGAGGGTCGCGCAGCGATTTTACGTTTACGACCTGATGATGAAGGTTTTTTAAGTATTTTATTTAATATATTGATCAATAGTTACATAACAAATTATGTTGAAGTGAAATTTACGTCAAAAGCAATATCCATTTGTAACGTCATGCAATATAACAATACCTTTCATCACTGAGAACTTCTTCAATTCGTTTTTGTTTTCTGGCGCTATTTCTTCTTGGGTTAAGGTTTTTAAAGGAATGAATCCCATTAAAATCATTGAAGGAATTAATTGTACAAACAAAGAGGAATTACATTTAATTCAATTTGTTAACCGTGAAACAACATAATTCACTGCAATAAAAAACAAATAACTTGTCACAATCGAAATAGGTAAAACGTCTGTATCAATTTGCATTTAATTATTTGCTGAATTGGCTAAATGTACCGCTTAACGAAATAAAATAAAGTTAATAAATTAACCTGGTGGATTCAAATAAACTCTTATCTTTAATTTGTATTTGATAATCAAAATTTAGGGGAGAAATCCGTACCGCTGAATGCATCAACACAATTTTCTGTAAAATTAAAGGCTCTAGGCTTCGCAGCCATGTCAAGCACGCGATTGGTTCTTTTTAACATTTGCGAATATTTTCAGATTAGTTTTAAAGCCGGCTTCATCTATTGAAAGTGTCAAAAAGCCGTTTTTAACTTTAAAACCGACTTTTGCTTTAAATTTGCATTATGAAACAGAATTTAACATTAAAGTCGACTTTAAATATTTAAAGTAGCTTTAACTTGATTATGAAACCAAACCGACCGTTAATGTAAGTAATAATCTCTGTCGTGTTATAGAAAACATTCATAGTAAGTATTGCTTTAATTTTTGATATAAAGAGACTGTCGATTTTAATATTTTAAAAAATATTTAAAACGAATTGAAACCCCTATAGAAACGTGTAAGTAAATTTAGGTTTATAAATAAATTAGTTTGATTTATAAACAAATCATAGATTTTTCATAAAAAATTAACTCAAAATTCGCTTTGAAAAGGGTCGATAAATATAATTATTTAATTGGAGTGGATTTTTTCTGAATCCATTTAAATACTCGAAATTTTATTAGATTCAGCAAAAAAACCCAACCCAATCAAGTACCTATATTTATCACCCTTATTTCAAAGTGAAATTCTCTCCTTTTTTTTTTTTCTTAAAAGAGGGCCAATACTTTTAAAGCTTTCCGGCGATAAGATATCCTCCCCAATATTCGGATTGCGTTTTTCACCTGATACCGGGGAAATTCAGTTCCTCGAGCGTTCGAGAATTATAGTCGAGGAGAGTTGGGAGGTGGGGAAACTCTTCTAACTTTCCCAGTAACGTTTTGAATTAATTAACGGGTCTCGACGATAATATCAATATCGCTGCGGAACTGACAGTTTCAGATTTTCAAGCTTCTCTCACTATCTCGATATGTGTGTGTGTGTGTGTGTGTGTGTGTGTGTGTGTGTGTGTGTGTGTGTGTGTGTGTGTGCTTAATTACTGAAGCGTCTTATGCAGTCCAAATCGGATGATACTTAAACTACGTTTGAGATTTGCAACTTGCAATTTGGGTCGCCGATTGAAGTGTGACTATAATTTCAATTAAGGGGTATAGTCTACAACATTTAAAGATTAAATGTAAATTTCTAAAAGCGTTTGCCCGTATTTAACCAATTGATAACAAACAAAGATTATCGACAGTGGCGTATCGATGATACTGTGCTTGGTTTTTTGTGAAGTCATGGTAAAAGGGTAATGTGTTGACTTTACTCAGCTTGATTTTACGTTTGAAATCACGTTACAATAAATGTAACTTTATTTGTATTTATCGAACGATTTTGAGATATTCGATAATCATTTTTATAACCGAAAGAATCAAGTATTTTCACTTGAAATACTACATATTTTACATACAGAGAGTTTTATGTAACACCGAACATTTTCATAACGAGAATATGTCTTTTAAGTATACATATACATATATGCATTTCGTTGTACATTTTCCGACGCTCGGATTATTAAGAGAATTCAATTAGAACTTTAAACGAGTGTTTTCCACTCCCAGGCTAAGCATGAAGTAAAATTTCGAGTTTAGAAAAGCCTGAAAATTTGGTTTGGTCGCGTAGCGCGAAGCGCGGAGCGGCCAAACCAAATTTTCAGGCTTTTCTAAAATCGAAATTTTACTTCATGCGCCACCGGTACATAAAACTGACATATTACGAAGCTTAAAACACACCGCTAAACTTTACATTGAATCAGTGTTTTGTACCGGTGGCGCATGAAGTAAAATTTCGAGTTTAGAAAAGCCTAAAAATTTGGTTTGGCCGCTCCGCGCTTCGCGCTACGCGACCAAACCAAATTTTCAGGCTTTTCTAAACTCGAAATTTTACTTCATGCTTAGCCTGGGAGTGGAAAACACTTGTTTAAAGCTTCAAATTGAATTCTCTTAGTAAACCGAGCATCGGAAAATATACAATAAGAAATATTCTCGTTATGAAAATGCTCGGTGTTACATAAAACTCTCTGTATGCTATATAAGCTTGTAAATACTACAAATTAATTTGTTATTATAGTTACGCATTAGGGCCCCAAAACATTCTCGCCCCTATGGTTTCCACGTACGCCACTAATTATAGGCAACACAATGCTGTGAATTGAGGTGTCGCTGTCGCCACAGTCTACGTTTATTTAAAAAAAAAAAGTGCAATCACTGACAGTAACGTAATTTTTAGTCATTTTAATTTCGAATGTTTTTTTTTAAATAATCGTTTAAACAGTATTCGCTTTAAATGGAGAATAGAGATTAATAATTTGACAGTAACGTGATAAAAACGGCAACCAGATATTGGGCTGCCTAGAATCATTGTTTGAAACAATTGATTCAATTCATTTTATTCAGCTATACATAGGGGAAAGGTATTCAGATAAAAACAAGCTTTGAGTTCCCACTGTTGAATGATTTTTTTGTTGTGTTTTATGATAATGTCTTTGATGAATTACTTGGAAATATATATCATTGCTGGAAGTTTGAAAAGGCTCGTCTGATGTTAATTCTCTGACGGGCGGGGCAGGGCAAAATTTAAATTGAATTCCTGCTATCAAACCCGTCAATTTTTATAAATTAAATTTCCGTCCCATAAAGAGCAATCGAGAATCGAATATCGAAACGGCTCCTATTGTCACCACGGGGCAAAATTAAATATAGCAGCAACGACAAAAGGTACATTCCGCCACATTTACGCCACCCCCAATTTTTCAATTACAGCCGAAACGCCAGGGAACGCGCGCGTATCTATTTTCCATATAAATTCCCCGCATAATCCCCAATTTTTTCCCCACAATACTCTAGGCACGTTTTTTTTGTGTGTATACTTTCCTTTCAGAGAATATCAAATTCACTCTTCGCTTCGCTTTGGAGAAACCAATTTATTTCGCGCGAACTTTTCAATTAATCCAGAAAACACCAACAAATCCAACTCTTTCATATTTTAATGTCCTGCCGCCCTTCCGCCGAATATTAGCAATTTAAATTCACCCCCGCGGTCCGTGTCCTGCAAGAAGCTGTATTTAATTACCCCCCTGGCCCCAGTTCTACGTGAGTGGCCCGCCCTTTTACGTAAAATGTTGATACACTTTTGCAATAAAATAAAGTTTGATTGTACGTAAAAGTTGGCGCACTATTTGAAATTAGTGGAGCAGACGTGACTTGAATTAACCAGGGGCGGTTCTTTTGTTTTATTTTTTTAAACAGTTTTTTTTTTTAGGGGGTGAAATGGATTGCGATTGGATTTCGCAATTATAGATTCTTGGGAAATAAACTGGACCTTTTCTGCATTTTAAATTTTGTTTTGTTGCGGTAGAAATGGGTTTTTGTTTAGTGACAGGCGCAGATTGTTTTTGTGGTGAATTGTTGACATCGTGAACAGAATACATTTATTTTTTGATTAAAAATTTAAAGATAACTACACTACTTTTTTAAATACTTTGAGTAATTCAGTAAAGTCAGGACATTTTTTTTTTGTTTTGGGGGTGGGGGTTTGGCTTTTGCCTATCCTTGGGAACTTGCCCATTAGCCAACATCATTTATTTATATTTGTATTAATTCTTAAGATTACAATTTGTAGTATGCTGTTATTACATACGGACAAACACTCACATTCATACTACACCCAGGGTCACGACGAAGACATTTTTTATATTCAAATCAGTTTTCAGGTCGTACAGATTCAAATATGAATAATTCTAATAGTTGAATATTCGAATAATAAAATAGAAATAATTGAATCGGTAAATTATTCATATATTTAAATATTCGAATATCTTAATATTCAAATAATTCGAATCCCTAAATATTTAAATATTTCGAATATTTGAATATTTTACTAAACCAATATTTAAATAATTCAAATGCTTTTAAATGAATAATAAAATAAATAAATTTGAAAAATTTTCAATTTTAATAGTATATTTTGAACTTTACATTAGATCAGTGTTTTATACGCGTGGCGCATGAAGTAAAATTTCGAGTTTAGAAAAGCCTGAAAATTTGGTTTGGTCGCGTAGCGCGGAGCGCTACGCGACCAAACCAAATTTTTAGGCTTTTCTAAACTCGAAATTTTACTTCATGCTTAATCTGGGAGTGGATAACACTCGTTTAAGCTTCCCACTCTTGGTGTTTTAATCGAAAATGTAGTCCTTATTTTCATAACATTTTATTTTTAAATTTTATTCAGTGGGCAGGTTTACGATCCAGCTTTTACCTTGCAATTATTTAACTTATTAATAATCTCTTGTTCTTGTGTATTATTTATTTAAAACTAATTAACATTCAAATTTTGACTTTTAATTATTTCTCTTATTGATAAAAAATGTGAAAATGGGAAAAAATCATAATAAACTCATGTTTCGTTTAACGAATTTTTAAAAATTACCGAAACACCTGATTTTTATTAGTTTCACAAAAGTTAATGAAAACAAGTTTAGGCGTTGTTTTTATGTAAGATTAAACAAAATCTGTTAATTTTGGGAAAATTTACAGAAGCTTAGAGTTTATTAAAACTATGAAAAAGTGAAAAAAATCTCATTAAGTTGATGTTTCGTTTAAAATTTTTTAAAATATTACTAAAACATCAGTTTTCTATGAGATTCGCGGGTGTTATTAAAAATATGACACGGCATTGTTTTTACGTAAGATTAAAAAAAATCTGTCAGTTTGAGGAAAATTGCAGAAGCTTAAAATTGATTGAAATTATGAAAAAGTGAATACACTCACATTAACTATATGTATTTTACATAATTTCGGTATAGTTTAAGCGTTTGCAATTTGTTTGTCAAAGTTAACTAATGCAACGAATTTGTTTTTGTTCTAAATTTGAACTAATAAATAACATTAACTCTTTTTATTTTATGTTATTAATTTTACACTAAAGGAAACTGCTAAATACGTTTCTCATTAATCATCTAATGAGTGTTTCCACTCCCAGATTAAGCATGAAGTAAAATTTCGAGTTTAGAAAAGCCTGAAAATTTGGATTTGCAAATCCAAATTTTCAGGCTTTTCTAAACTCGAAATTTTACTTCATGCGCCACGCGTATAAATCACTAACTTCAAGTGAAATCTCCGACTAATTGGTTAGAGGAAAATAAATTTAGTATGTCAATTATCAATTGTTTAAACTACGGGGAAACTGCTATGATGAACACATCAACATTTTTTTTTTGAATTTTATTGAGTGGATAGTTTTACAATGTTTATTATTTAAAACGGGATCCAACTTTCAACTTTCGTTTACTTAACTCATTAATAATCCCTTTCCTGTCCTTGTGTGTTATACATTTAGAAATAATCTACAGTCAAATTTTATTTTGACTTCCGTTTATTTTTCTTAATAAATGAACCCACTCGTGTATTTTTAATCGAAAAAGTAATTAATCCCTGTCCCTCTTTTCCTTAAATTTTTTTTTTGTTTTCAATTTTATTCAGTGGACAGTTTTACGACGTTTATTTTTTAAAACGGGCCTCCGAAACTTTTATCATTCGCGTCAATTAAATTTTTACAGCGCACTTTCGCAGAAAAGCGGGCCAAGTTTCTTATTCATGCCCCCGGGGTGCCTGCTCGATGAGTTTCCAAAGGGGAGCCTTGAACTTGTTAAACTTTTAACTCCCTAAACTTCAATAAGAAATATAAAAAAACCCTTCTAATTCAGCATGACGGAAATACAGAAGAAAAAAGTTGATTTTTTTTTTTTTTTTTTTTTGGGTTTTGGCTTTTGCCTGGCCTTGGGAACTTGCCCATTAGCCAACATCTTTTATTTATATTTGTATTAATTGTTAGGATTACAATTGTAGTTTGCTATTGTTTCATACGGACAAACACTCACATTCATACCACACCCAGGGTCACGACGAGAAATTATTTTTAAATAAAGTCTCGCCGTGCACGGGAATCGAACCCGAATTTGTGGCTCGCCGAGCGATACAGCCCGGCGACGTTACCGCTCGGCCACCACCTGCCCCCAAGTTGATTTTTATTGTATACATTTGAAGAGGAAAACAGTATCATAATAATTTTTTGTGTCGATTTTGTGATAGTAAACATTTGAAGAAGGGATCAGGGAAAATCAGTTTTGTTTATTTTTTATTTCGATTTTCTGATTTAAACACTGATTGATTATTCATTTCTTATTTTAATTATTCATTTGATAATTGAAGAAGTTTAAAGTTTAACAATTTCAAGGAAATACAGAAATGATGAAGTAAACTTTCATTGTATACATTTAAAGGGAAAACAAGTATTATTTCATTTTTTGTTCCTCGATTTTCTGATGTTAACATTGACTGATTAATATAAATGAATAATAATAATTTTCTTTTTATACTTTAAAGAAGTTAAAAGTTAAAGATTATCAATTTCTTTTAACTCCCTAAATTTCAATAAGAAATATAAACAAAAACCTTCTAATAGAGCATGACCGAAATACAGAAGAAAAACGTTGATTATTATTGTATACATTTGAAAAGGAATAACAGTATTAACATTTTTTTATTTCGATTTTCTGATTGTAATCATTTGAAGAAAGGATCAGAGAAAATCAGTTGTGATTATTTTTTTGTTTCGATTTTCTGATTTAATCATTGATACACTGACCGACACTGATTTACTATTTTAATTATTTATTTAATAATTAAAGAAGTTAAAAGTTTAAAAATTTCAATAAATACAGAAATCATGAAGTAAATTTTTATTGTATACATTTAAAGAAGGGGTCAAGAAAAAAAAGTATTATTACATTTTTTCTCGATTTTCTAATTTTACATTGATTGAATATTCATTTATACATTTTAATTGTTCTATTTATAATTTAAAACATTGAAGTTAGACAGTATTAACCCATTAACGGCCGAGCAATTATAGAGTTAACTCTAAAAGTTGATTTTAATTAAAACTCTACATTTTTTATGATTTTGACTGTAATGCATACTGTTAATTAAAAAAAAAATACATAATGTATACGCTGTAAATGTAAGGCATTCGTCGATTTTGTATAAAAACGTGCAATATTGTTTGTTAAATAAAATAATTCGTTTAAAATGCCCACCTTATCTTTACAAGAAAATATCTTTTCGAATTGACGTACACAACATTAATATAAGAAATAAAGGGCTCCTAACACCACCCATTCATCGAATAACGTATTTTGAACGCAGTTTCACTTATAATGTGGTAAAAGTGTACAACAATATTCCCATTGAGTACAAAACTCAACCACTGCTAGCATTTAAAAAATCTGTAAAGATCTTCGTATTTTCACGCGAATAAAAATGAAAATGATGGTGTACCAAGTTACTGCTGCAAGTTTTGTAATTTTAAATTATATTTCTTATTATTATTATTGTATAAGTTATACATACATTCTTAAATATAATTCTAATTATACTTTTTTTGTAAATTACTAATAATATTCGCCACAATATAAATATATCCTTATTTTAAGTTGGGTTATGTTCGAAGCAGTTATGCCTGTTTGTATAACCAAACAGGCTGTATACTGTACACCGCCAATGGGTTTTCTACACTAAGTACTTTTTGTGTTATTATTTTAATCTTGTTTTTTTTAATTGGGGAAAATAAAGAATATTATTATTATTATTATTATTATTTTTAATTAAATGGTCATCTTCTACACCCACATGCCTCTGATTTCATGTGGAGAGGGTGCCAAATATATCCCCTAGTTATTATTATTATTATATGAAGTTTAGAACGAGTATTTCCACTCCCAGGCTGAGCATGAAGTAAAATTTCGAGTTTAGAAAAGCCCCGCGTAGAAAATTTGTCGAGGGTCGCGCCAGCGACCCGAGACAAATTTTCACGGGGCTTTTCTAAACTAGAAATTTTACTTCATGCGCCACGCGTACAAAACACTGAAATATTGTGAAGTTAGAAATTCACTGAAAACATTTTTCTTTAAATAAGTAATAATCAAGATATTTAAATAACAAAATATGTTCGTTATTCTTTATACATCGGCAAGCCAAATAATATAATAAATCAAATTAACTTATTTAGTAATGTATTTCAAATAAAATTAATAATTTTGCATATATGCATCAATGGCGCTTAATGGATTAAGGCAATAGAGAAAAAATAAAGATCATTTTTATTGTATACATTTGGGGAGAAATAGTATTATTTTGTATTATAGTATTTTTCGATTTTCATATCTTATTAATAACATTGATTAATTATTCATTTACACATTTTAATTATTTCTATTATAATTTAAGAAGTTCAAAGTTTATAAATTTCAAAAAAATTTAAAAAAAAATAGTTAAGTTAATTTTTATTGTATCCATTTAAATAGGGGTCAGGAAACAATAAAATCCCTAGATTAAGTTTCATTTAGTTCCATTATTTATATACGAAGTTTAATGAATAATCCTGACTTAATTTTTCTCTCTAAAAATCTATTAACAAAGAATTTACTCCGTAATCAATAATTCATCAAGATATTAAGAGTTTTATTAAAATCCCAAATTCAAGTTTAATTTAGTTCCATTATTTAAACACGAGTTTTAACAAATAATCCTTAATTTTTTTCATTAAAAATCTATTAACAAGGAATTTATCAAGATATTAATAATTTTCTTAAAATCCTTATTTCAAGTCTAATTCAATTCCATTATCTGCACATGAATTTTAATGAAAAATCCTGACTTAATTTATTTTGCGTCGTTCCTCCAGCGAGAGTATTTACCTAACCATATTAATTCCAAAGGACAGACGTATTTTTGTATATTCCCAGTGGAGTTTAATAAACACACATTTTACCTCATTGTGAATTAAATGCGAAAAAGATTTTTTTTTAATTGTGGAAAATAAAGAATATTATTATTATTATTATAATTATTATATGAAGTTTAGAACGAGTATTTCCACTCCCAGGCTGAGCATGAAGTAAAATTTCGAGTTTAGAAAAGCCCCGCGTAGAAAATTTGTCGAGGGTCGCGCCAGCGACCCGAGACAAATTTTCACGGGGCTTTTCTAAACTCGAAATTTTACTTCATGCGCCACGCGTACAAAACACTGAAATATTGTGAAGTTAGAAATTCACTGAAAACATTTTTTTTTAAATAAGTAATAATCAAGATATTTAAATAACAAAATATGTTCGTTATTCTTTATACATCGGCAAGCCAAATAATATAATAAATCAAATTAACTTATTTAGTAATGTATTTCAAATAAAATTAATAATGTTGCATATATGCATCAATGGCGCTTAATGGGTTAAGGCAATAGAGAAAAAATAAAGATCATTTTTATTGTATACATTTGGGGGAAATAGTATTATTTTGTATTATAGTATTTCTCGATTTTCATATCTTATTAACATTGATTAATTATTCATTTACACATTTTAATTATTTCTATTATAATTTAAGAAGTTCAAAGTTTATAAATTAAAAAAAATATATACAGAAAAATAGTTAAGTTAATTTTTATTGTATCCATTTAAATAGGGGTCAGGAAACAATAAAATCCCTAGATTAAGTTTCATTTAGTTCCATTATTTATATACTAGGTTTAATGAATAATCCTGACTTAATTTTTCTCTATAAAAATCTATTAACAAGGAATTTACTCCGTAATCAATAATTCATCAAGATATTAAGAGTTTTATTAAAATCCCAAATTCAAGTTTAATTTAGTTCCATTATTTAAACACGAGTTTTAACAAATAATCCTTAATTTTTTTCATTAAAAATCTATTAACAAGGAATTTATCAAGATATTAATAATTTTCTTAAAATCCTTATTTCAAGTCTAATTCAATTCCATTATCTGCACATGAATTTTAATGAAAAATCCTGACTTAATTTATTTTGCATCGTTCCTCCAGCGAGAGTATTTACCTAACCATATTAATTCCAAAGGACAGACGTATTTTTGTATATTCCCAGTGGATTTTAATAAACACATATTTTACCTCATTGTGAATTAAATGCGAAAAGAAAATTTTCGACAGTAATCCCCTCCGTCGGGCTTTTTTATTTTGCAAGTCTGGAAAATTCACGCTTTGAGAGGCTTTGGTAAAAAATAAGGCATATTCTGATTATATATTTAATATTTTCAGCATTAACATATTATAAATATAAATATTCTTATTTAAATAAGATTTAATAATATTTAATATAACAAAAAAAT
The DNA here is from genome assembly GCA_932526585.2 of Philonthus cognatus. Classification (NCBI taxonomy): domain Eukaryota; kingdom Metazoa; phylum Arthropoda; class Insecta; order Coleoptera; family Staphylinidae; genus Philonthus; species Philonthus cognatus. The sequence goes on from OW052244.1 coordinate 12,217,974, forward strand.
ACTCTCAACTTTAACGAGATGATATATTCTAAAGGCTCGTATCGACTAGTGCTTGTCCCTGTTGCGGAACACTGTAACGTGACATTTTGTATCACGCAACAATGTTACAGATTGCTTATTTAATCAATATCATGGACGCGATCATTCAAAATGAACATGTTATCAGTAAACGACACTCAAGTGAGAGCGAGCTTTTTTCAGACTCTGCATTGACATATCCTTATATTTCTATTCTATAAGGACCCAATCAAAACATCCACACGGTCTTTCTGAAGAATGGCTAAAAATAAACATTTAAAGAGCAGAGAGTTCTTTTACAAAAATAATTCTTTTGTTTTAGCAAAGTGAGCCTTGGAAGCAAAATCAACACGATTGATTTTAAAGAAATTATTTACAATTCGCTTAACATTAAGCACACTATTTTTAATATAAATTGTATATTTTAATAGAGAAACTGCATACTACAGGTATTTACATTTCTAAAAGTTAGTATACACCGTTCCATTTGTTTCTGGATCTCGCCTAGCCATGCTTTCGTGTTGTTATGTTGCAGTATCAACATTTACATTTTTTATTAATTGGCTCTCCTGATTCCTTATTTTAACAGTGTTGCAATAATTTATGATATCATAAGTATGGGGTATAAATTCAAATTAATTAATGGGCGCAAAATTCTCTGTGAACAAAAATATGTTGTTGCAGCTAAAATTATTTTCCTTAAAAAAATTTTACAGTATCAAAATTCCAGTGAAGATATCCAATTCGTATACCTGGATGAAACATGGATATATCAGAATGGATCCGTGGTTCGACGCTGGGTACATGAAAAGAATATAAAAAGTAATCCAACTAAATTCAAAAATGAAGGCAAACGCTTCACCATTCTACATGCTGGGTATAGGGGTGGGTTTTTGGATGGGTGCGATTTTTTATTACATTCGAAAAACAATGACCGAGATTACCATGCCACAATGGATGGTAATACTTTTCAAAATTGGGTGGGTTTGGCTAAGCTTTCAGGGAAATGTGTAGTTATTATGGATAATGCTGCATACCATTCTGTGCAATTAGAGAAAACTCCTTCATTTTCTTGTAAGAAATGCGAAATGCAGGAGTGGTTGGTTAAACACAATGTAAAATTTAATCCAAAATTAACCAAAAAGGAACTATGGGCTTTATTTATACCTTTTCGATCAAATGACAAAATTTACGTAGTTGATGACATTTTGAGAAAGAACGGGCACGAAGTTCTTAGATTACCGCCATACCATTGTCAATACAATCCAATTCAAATGGCATGGGGGTTTTGTAAGACTTACTACAATAAGCACATAAATTCTAAGCAACCATCTAAGGATCGTGTTCAGAATTTATGGCTTGAGTCTCTCTCAAAATGTACATCCGATATGTGGCAAAATTTCTGTGATCATTGTGAAAAACTTATTTCGGATGACTGGACAAAACACATGGGAAACCTTTCTTTTGAAACCATTCCTCCTTTTATTATTTCGCTTGGGTAATCTGGCTCAGAACAAACATCAGAAGATTCAGATGCAGGTTCTCTTGACTAAATAATGAAAGTGGAATGAGGGCTTAAAAATTGTTTGACATGAAAATTATCAGTATCACAAGAGGGTGGGAATAAATTTGCAATTCTACAATAAAATACTGAGGGCCAACAGAAGAGAGAATGACCAAAATTAAGGTGGATGGATGGAGTTGATCAAAATGTGTTAGCGGGAAGACCCAAGCGAGAAATACAAATGGATGACGAAATAAGTTTGCAGAGCCGAATTCATTATATTTGTTATATACAATATTATTGCTGTGTTTGTATGTACAAAAACCAAGTAGTAAATTTTGTTAATCTTAAAACTGCATATTATTATCCTTTTATATCTGAAAATTTGTAAAACAGGCAACAGTGTAAGATCACAATAGTCAGAAATTATAACCTTAAAATCGAACATCTGACAGTGACATTTAAAAACCCTGATTTAAAACACAACCAGCCCCATTTACAATACTTAAACTGTCACTTTTCCATAGCTAGGCGAGATCCAGAAACAAATGGAATTTTGTATACATACGAATAAGTACTTTAATTTTGTAACTAATAGAAATTATCAAAATCATGCCTTGTTTTGATCAGCATTACGGCTATCAAAAATAGTGTGGATGTTTTGATAGGGTCCCATTCTAAAGACATATGATTTTTTTAATCGAAACGTATAGTTGAGATAAATATGTGGATGTAGATAAGTGTCCACAATCCGAATTGAACAAAAAATAGGTATGGTGTCATTTGAAAAAAAAGGTTGACCTACGCTACCTTGACAGTTGTCATCATATTGTCAATTCGGAGAGGCCATTATTTAGAGAATTTCCTGCCGTTTACAAATATATACTGTTTGTTATATCTTACTATCAAAATAAAAAAGTTAGAAGCGGGTGGAACACCAAACTGAATCACCCTGTATATACATATTGTGTTAGATTGGCAAACAAGTATCTTGAAAAATGTACGTATAATAATAATATTTAAAAATACTACGTTACAAAATGAACAATTATATGTGAAGTTATATACAGAGAGTTTTATGTAACACCGAACATTTTTATTCAATACAATTTGACACCTTTAATTTTTAAGTTATGTGTAAACTGGGTTGCCTATATGACCATTACAAATAGTTGCAATTAATGTCTCAACAGTTGCAATTAATGTTTCAACTTGTACATACAATGAGTTTTTCTTTCAAGTATACATGTCTTAATTACAGCGTATACACCGTAAATCTTTAGATAATCGTATTTTCAAAAGAGTTCAATTTGAAACTTAAAATAAGTTGTTCCACTTCCAGACTAAGCATGAAGTAAAATTTCGAGTTTAGAAAAGCCTGAACATTTGGTTTGGTCGCGTAGCGCGAAGCGCGGAGCGGCCAAACCAAATTTGCAGGCTTTTCTAAACTCGAAATTTTACTTCATGCGCCACCGGTACAAAACACTGACATATTACAAAGTTTAAAACACCGACAAACTTTACACTGAATAAGTGTTTGGTACCGGTGGCGCATGAAGTAAAATTTCGAGTTTAGAAAAGCCTGAAAATTTGGTTTGGCCGCTCCGCGCTTCGCGCTACGCGACCAAAACAAATTTCCAGGCTTTTCTAAACTAGAAATTTTACTTCATGCTTAGCCTGGGAGTGGAAAACACTGGTTTAAAGCTTCAAATGAATTCTTTTAATAAACCGAACGTCGGAAAATGTACAACGTAGGCATGTGTATACTTAAAAGAAAAATTCTCGTTATGAAAATGTTCGATGTTACATAAAACTCTCTGTATACCTACAAGGTGTGTTAAATGTAAGTTAATAATAACAATCATTTATTTTACGGTAATCACCTTTTACATAAATTAACAAAATAACAATTTCGTGGCATTTTCGGATTATTATGTAAGAAAAATAAAATTAATTAGATAATCAGGGCAGCTCCGTATGAGAAATGTTAAATTAAATATATACGTTATTATTTACCTTACAATCTAAGTATACATATAAATTGAACTCGTTTAGACTGTGATGTTAAAGAAAAACATGTACGATAAATTTAACATTTCGTATACGCAAAACGCCTCATTTCTGAATGGATCAGGAAATTTGACCCCGTTAAAACGCTGAATATCAAACAGGTAGCGACGAAAATGGCTTCCTACATAAATTTAAATCAAACATTCACCAACCTAATGAACCATTCTTAATTAACATGGAGTGTAACAAACAAACCTCCAACGAAAACAATATGTTGTAATTATCCGAGAAGGCAATTTTCTCACTCAATAAAACAAGGTGTTTTAATTAATAAATTTTCTCGAGCATTAAAATGAACAACACGCACATAGAGGAGGTTCAAAAGTATGACTTATTCAAAATTAATCTGTGAAAAGTTGACTTGAAGTGGAAATTGAAATTGTAACTCTAGGGGGCTACGGGAAATTGTTTGTTTACAACTGAGGAGAGCAGCAGTTTAAATCTTCCTGACTTGCTGCATCGTTGAATAATACCCTTGAGGAATACGAGGAAGTTTTATACGTGAATAGGATTGCATGTGAATTTATTACTTAAAGTTTTATTTAGGTTACTCTTTGTAATAAACATGACGAATATTAAAATGTAAGTGTTTTTTTATTAGTCGTTGATTTTTTTTAAGAAAGAAATCTTTTTATTTTGTCATTTTTGTAAGCTTTATTTTGTAACTTGTTAGTAGGTATTATACAAATTAATATTTCTGTATGTGCCAGGTAAACTTTCTTTCAGTGCGGTAAATAGCATTATAAAATTCTAATAATGTGACTTGGTGTAGTCTCGATAGAGTAACAAACTCTGATTTCAACAGTATAAAAACACGTAATTTGAAAAAAATGTGCATTGGTGTAGTGTACCTCTTACATGCAGATTTAAATTTTGAAGAAATATTTAATTGATGAGGCCGATACATGATTAAACTCCATAATACTATTTGAAATAAAACAACGCAGTTGGGAGGGTTTCACTTTTATTGTTGAACACTGCAACATGTTTCACCACACAGTGGCTTCATCAGGCAGATGAAATAATGATTTTACAAAGTACAGGTAAAAGCTTATATACTAATGCAATTAAGTTAATAGAAGGGGGGGGGGTAATGAGGTAATTAGGCTGAAACTAATACAAACAATTTTGATCGACTAAATATTGATTAGGGGTGAATTGTTTACTTCTATTTGGTCATTTAATAGAATACCTTTTTTGTTATATTTATTAATTTCTAATTCTTCTAATAAGTTTAATTTACGACTTTTGTTACATTCGTGCAAAATTTTGAATTTAGGGTTAAAGTTATGTTGGTATTCGATTAAATGATTGGCGTAGGTTGAGGAGGTTTTCTTAAATTGAAAGCGACCCATACAGATACTACGATCCATAGCACATCATTCCATCCTATGCAACATAAACTAGCAGCTTATCATTCCATGTTGCATAGGCTAACCACTATCCCCCTATCAATTAATAATTTTAATAATGAGCTCAACAGAATTCTCATAATAACTAATAACAACGGCTTTCGTCAAAAGCTTATCTTAGACATCCTTTATAAAAAACAAAAACAACAAGCCCTGAAATTAGTATATCCCACCAATTTTCTAAATCAGAATAATAAATATTGCTCATTAACATTTAACGGCCCCCCTTCGATTGCCATCAGCAAAAAACTCAAATCCTTAAACCTAACTCCTTCTTTTAGAACGGTCAATTCACTTAATAAATTCATTAATAATTCTAAAGACAAATCTGATAAAACTACGAACTCTGGCGTGTATTTGCTAGAGTGTGGAGATTGCCCTAAGGTATACGTTGGACAAACTGGACGTAGCTTCCCAGATCGCATTTCAGAACATCAAAAATGCTTTCAATTTAAGAAAACCTCCTCAACCTACGCCAATCATTTAATCGAATACCAACATAACTTTAACCCTAAATTCAAAATTGTGCACGAATGTAACAAAAGTCGTAAATTAAACTTAGTAGAAGAATTAGAAATTAATAAATATAACAAAAAAGGTATTTTATTAAATGACCAAATAGAAGTAAACAATTCACCCCTAATCAATATTTAGTCGCTCAAAATTGTTTGTATTAGTTTCAGCCTAATTACCTCACTACCCCCCCCCCCTTCTATTAACTTAATTGCATTAGTATATAAGCTTTTACCTGTACTTTGTAAAATCATTATTTCATCTGCCTGATGAAGCCACTGTGTGGTGAAACATGTTGCAGTGTTCAACAATAAAAGTGAAACCCTCCCAACTGCGTTGTTTTATTTCAAATATTTGAAGAAATAATTCAGTTGCCATGCCAAGTGATTTATATTTTGAAAAATTAGGTATTAATAAAAATATTCTAATAATCCCTCAATACAATTGATGCAATAACGCAAAATTATTATTCTTTGTTAATTAAATTGCTAAATAAGTTGGTTTGATACAAAAATAAAAACAAATTAAAATTAATATCGACTTTCTGCAGAAATTTAGTCTCGTTGAGACTTTTCCAAAATATTTATTGACTTCTTCAATGAATATTTAGAGAAGTCTCAGCGAGACTAAATTTTTGCAGAAAGTCGATATTAATTTTAATTCGTTTTTATATTTGTAAATATTCTGCAAACTATTGGCAAATTTAATCTTTCTTCATGTTAATTTGATACATTGTATTATTTGACCTGATTTCAGAATGTGTGTAGAAACATGTAAATATTTTGTATTTGGAATAGTTTCTTTAATTCTAATTTTAAAAAAGTGTATTTCTAACTTCACAATATTTCAGTGTATCATACGCGTGGCGCATGAAGTAAAATTTCGAGTTTAGAAAAGCTTTAAAATTTGGTTTGGTCGCGTAGCGCTACGCGCTAAGCGACCAAACCAAATTTTAAAGCTTTTCTAAACTCGAAATTTTACTTCATGCCTAATCTGGGAGTGGAAACACTCGTTCGAAACTTCAAATTGAATATAAAAATAAAATTGACGAATGCTTGAAAATTTACAGGGCGTACATACATTATGTATATTTAAAATAAAATTCCCAGTTAGTAATTACAGGGTTTTTCTATTGCATTTCACTAATGATTAAAAAAGATTCACTATATCCCAAATACTGTTCACCTTGTCAAATATATGCCAAAAGATTTTCCTATTCACGATATGGGTTTCACAATACTTTTCCCTTTAATATTTTTGTTGTACATTTTGCAGTAATAATAACTTTCTTCTGGAAATATTTTATTTTTCTTTATACATATGTAACACTTCTTACGACAACATCTATTCTCCGGATAATGAGTCCTTGTAATTCACTGCTAACATGCATTTTTTGACGAACTGCAGCGATTTTGCTCATAAGTGAAATGTAATTGACAAACTGTGATAAGGTTTTGACATATTGGGAAATGTAGTGGTATAGGGAAATATTTATTTGAGATAAAGGTATAATATTTGATATAAAGTGAAATGCAATGGAAAAACTCTGTATAATAAGTCATTCAACATATTCATTCATAGAAATCAATAAAAGAAGTGCAGAATTTTACCTAAAAGCAACTTATAGCGTTCACTTTATAATTTCTCGGTCGTTAATGGGTTAATATTTAATAAATTTAAAATTGATTTTATGCAGTTATTTTTATAACCCACGCACTTAATCCTTGTTTCTTTCCGTTTTCCCTTCAGTCACTCACATTTACCGAATACATTTTCCTCGCTTGTCGTAAAGAAAAAAACGACTCGAGGGTAAGAAGTTTTCTCTGGAGATAAATAAAACAATAAAGATAAACGCTGAATCACGATCACTCAACGGCACTAAATGGAAATTTACAGGCACGCACATAAATGTTCGCGCACGCGGGGGGAGTTTTTCTTTCTTCGCGTTTTTCTTTTTTTTCGCACGGACGCGACTTTACATAATCCACTTTGCTTTCCCTCATTTCGGGACATTTCCCCGCACAGACGACGCACATGCACACAATAAGGTGAAGCGGAAATGAATAACGTTCCCTTGCGAGGCGAGCCACTTAATATTAACGAGAAATCCCTTAACGGAACAAGGAATAAAAATGTGTAAAACACGTCCAGGGAATTAATAATATTTATAAATAAATACTTAATATTCATGTACCATAATAATTATTTATGTACCAAGTCAGTAAAATAAGACTTTATCGAACGAGTCTGAGGTTATGAGACGAGCGAGCGGAGCGAGCGAGGTGAATAAAGACGAGTTCGATAAAGATATTTTACTGACGTGGTGCATACAAAATTTTATCGCCAATCTTAAAAATAAATGAAAAAGTATAGGATTTTTTATTTAAATTAAAAAAAAATAGAAAATATGTATTATTATTTAAACAAACACTACGAATTAATCAAGATATTAAACCACTCTATTTGTTGTATATGTGGAAATTGATGGTGCATCCTGTGGCATTATTTAAATTTATTCCTGATGTTGACCCATCAACGGAAAAATTTTGTGGAAAATGAATATTTTCATTTTGATGTAAAGTTGTGGCAGTGTTGTCATTGATATCAAAACGGTGCGCAATTTGATCACTACCCAAAATCGTTTTTGCAATCTTCGTTTTATTCAATATTGATTCCTCAACATAGGACTCAGCAACGGTATCACTCTTCCACCCTCCATGACGTTTCAAATTTTCTTTGCTGCCCCCTGCATTAGCAAACAAAGTAGCAGACGACCTCCGAAAACAATGACCAGTATATTCTGACGGATTTGGCAAATTTAAATAGTTCGCAATTTTACATGGTATGTTTCCAAAAGTGTGGATACCCACAGGCTGCACTGTGCATTTACTTTTTCTATATGTAATAAAAAATCTATCATGTTTGGTCTGTGCGGGACGAAGTTTGGCATATTTTTTATATAACTCAATCGGTTTAACGTGTCCTTCGAACTCTGATGTTACGACAAATACTCTTGGTTTATTAGTTTTCGTGTGTCTTATATGCACAATCAATACAGTATCCTTGTCTTCTATATCATCAACTTTAAGATTTACTAATTCATTATTACGGCAGGCTCCAGCAACGCCAAAAATAACACAAATCTAAAATAATATCTACATTAATAACAAATATGCTTCGATAATTGATTACTATCTTACCTTCATCATTAAATATATTTCATTTGGTGCATTCAATAGAAACTGTATTATTTCTTCTTGTGTGAGAACTTTCGATTTTTTTGCCGTATAATTTTTTGATTTCTGTTTTAAAAACGCCGTAAGTTTCTTATATTGGCTTATATCAACGTCGTTTTTTACCGAAAGAGATGCTTTTAACATAGAATAATATGACCATAATGTTGCTGCTTTATATTCCTTGGATTTTTCAGAAAAATATGTCAAGAGAACGTTTTCGCTAATTTTTTTAATGTTATTTCTGTCACACCAACTTGTGAATAAATCGTGTTGACGATTATAAATATGTCTAGACTTACTTGGAAGAATTTCGAGCGTTGTTTCTATCGCTCTTTCGCGTATTTCTGGTGGAGTACATGGTATTTCAAACTCTTCACTACTCATGTTTTTTTTTGACAACTAAACTGACAGGATTCGACCTCCTTAGATTTTGTTAGTATTGTCCCATAATGTTACTTGTTGAAAGTAGTAAAATAATGGGACGGTTTAGTGCCGCAAATGGCGATAATAATAGATGTATTTAGTGCCGATTGGCGATAAATGAAATTATACCGTTCGTTTGTTTTATCGTGATCAATATTGGTATTTCGTAAACTATTGGAGATACAAAGACGGTTAAACTAGACAAGAGTTTCCAATTTTAATACAAAATAATATTGCTCTTACAAATTTTAACTAAAATATAAATCTTTAATACTTATAATTTTGCTCTTGTGCTTTTGTAATTCAAGTTGATGTGTGTGTGCGTGTATGATTTCGAACTTTAGAATAAATTTTATACGCGTGGCCCAAAAGTCAAATTTCTAGTTTAGAAATTTGGATTTCAGTTTCCAAATTCAAACGTTCAGCCTATTCTAAACTCGAAATTTTACTTTATGCTTAACCAGGGAGTGGAAAACACTCTGTTGTTAGGCCGTAGCTGTCCCGAATTTTGCAAAATGTTTTTTTTTATGTAAAAGCGGCTCTGTAAAAGCAAAATCAATATTTTTTACCATTAACCCCCTCCTCCCCCTAAATTTTCAATTTTCATACCCCCCTCTTTAGTATAATAATTCTTCTTTAGTATAATAATAAATTCTTTTATAAAAAATTAGAGAAAGCAAAAAAATTTTACTATTTGATTGATTGATACGTTTCTTCAACTAATAATAAATATCCAGTTTCTATTGTCAATCATTTTTAAATTTCAACTTTTAGTTAATCTATTTCAGATTTACATTTCAAAAATAAATAATAACAAGCTATAACACAAAATCTTAATTGTAGCAATTTAGTCTCAGATAAATTCCAACTTTATTTATTCGATGTTAATGTTTATGACTAATAATACTAAAGAAACATTTAAAAAACTTGTAGAAATATTTTCTTGTTTATAAAAGTGTTCAGTAGAGTATGACTTTAACAGTTTTTGACTGAAAATTTTGAAAATAACCGAGAGTTACATTATTTGAAACTCCAATCCTTCAAGTGTTATTTATGTTATAAAATATCACGTTTTTTAAAGAAAAGTATGATTCTTTTGTTGGAGGCATATCAATTTATGACTATATAATAATCCTAAAGAAACATTTAAAAATTGTAGAAACATTTTCTTGTTTAAAAAAGTTTTTCAAGTCATATTCTAGACCCTGGGTCTCCAAACTATCTTCTTCGCGGGCCACAAATACAATTCTACATAATAAAGTCGGCCAAGATCCGATTAATTTTATAAAATTATGAAAAATTTAAGGAACAATTGTTACAATATTTCAAAATATGACATTTACAAAAAAATTACAAACAATGGCGGGCCGGATTCATGCAAGTCGCGGGCCGTAGTTTGGAGACCACTGTTCTAGACATTAACAGTGTTTGACTGAAAATTTTGAAAATAACCGAGAGTTACCATATTTGAAGCCCCAATCCTTTAACTGTTATTCATGTTATAAGAATTACACTTTTTTTTAGAGAAAAGTACGATTCTTTTGTTGGAGGCATATTTTATTAAAGTTATAACACGAGTAGGAATATTTATTTATTTATCAATAAAATCCGTTTTAACTTTGTTTGTGTAACACTTTTTAATAGTGTTATACAAAAAAAGTTAAAACGTTATTTTATTGAGAAATAACATCGCCGCTTTACTTTTAATAGTGACACAACTAATAAAATGATTTTTATGTTTTGCATTCAATCTATTCAAAAGTTGGTGAACTTTTATTGTAAAAAAACGGCACATCTTCATTTCTTCTGGATATCCACCAGAGTGCAGTTGCGTCAGTATCAACTTGAAAACAACTTGAATAGATTAAATGCAAAACATAATAATCAATTTTTTTGTTGTGCCACTATCAAAGCAAAGCAGCAGCATAGAGGCCTCTAAAATAAAAACTTTATTTATTTATTTATTCAGTCAACGAAGTCCATTTAAAAAATACATGATATAGTACAACTGAAAATATAAAATTGCACATAAAAAAATAATTAAAACTATAAACATAAAAACATTTAATAATTGCGAAATTGTGAATAGACTTTGACTGAAATTGTAAGAACCCTTTAAGTTTAATATGAAACAAAGTTTGCATTACTTCAAAGCATTATTATTTTACTGTTGTTATAAAAATAACACATGTTTAAAAAAGTTATTATAATTTTTTTTACCACTACATATTTTTTTTATTTTGAGTTCAAATGTCATCCTTCAAATTTATTGTAAAGCAACTGAGAAACAAATCACTTTCTTGATTAAATGGTGATTAAATGATAAAATATAAATAGTAAGTTTAAATGTCATCCTTCAAATTTTTTGTAAAGCAATTGTAATTTAAATCAATTTTTCGATACTTTTTTTTAAATGCTGATTAACTAATAAAATATATTAAAATGGGTTGGAGTCCATTTTATAACGAGTGGAGTTTCAAAATGAATATATATGTAAATTTGTACTTCTCGTTATATAAGTAATATTCTTTTAGACTAGTTTCGGCTGTAAGGCCGTCTTCAGTAAACTACAAGTTTATTTTATTTTATCATATTTTCATTTTATAACATATATTTACATTTAAACAATTTTAAATTTTCAAGAGTGTTCTCATTTTCAATTTTCAACATTACTATTGAGAATTTCCAACGTAATGTTGAAGGTTCAAATTCGAAACACTTTTGTCACTTTCTAATATTAGATTTTTATACTGTTCACTTTCACATTAAGTTTTAATAACTGTAACGTTTATTTAACTTGTAGTATACTGAAGATGGTCTCACAGCCGAAACTAGTCTAAAAGAATTTAATTATATAACGAGAAGTACAAATTTACATATATATTCATTTTTAATAAAATATAGGTAGTAAATTCAAATATCTTAATTCAATTTTTTGTAAAATAATTGTTAATTAAATTACTTTTTCGATTTTTTTACCGACGATTAAATGATAAAATGTAGCTAATAAACTCAAATGTAATTCTTCAAATTTTTTGTAAAACAATTGAAAATTATATCACTTTTTTCTATTTTTTAAAATGGTAATTAGATGATCAAATATAAATAGTAAATTCAAATGCTATCCCTTAAAATTTGTATAAATCAATTGAACATTAAATTAATTTTTGATATTTTCTTTTAAATGGTGATTAAATGATAAAATATAGGTAGTAAATTGGAATGACATCTTTCAATTTTTTTATAAAACAGATGAGAATGAAATCACTTTTTCAATGTTCTTTTTAAATGTTGAATAAATGATAAAATATAGGTAGTAAATTTAAACATCATACTTCATATTTTTTATAAAACAATTGAGAAATAAATCACTTTTTGTTTTTTTAAATGATAAAATATCAGCAGAATATTTAAATGTCATTCTTTAATTATTTTGTAAAACATTTAAGAATAAAATCACTTTTACGATGGTGATTGAATGATAAAACATAAAGTTTCAATTTGAAGCTATAAACGAGTGTTTTCCACTCCCAGGCTAAGTATGAAGTAAAATTTCGAGTTTAGAAAAGACTGAAAATTTGGTTTGGTCGCGTAGCGCGAAGCGCGGAGCGGCCAAACCAATTTTCCAGGCTTTTCTAAACTCGAAATTTTACTTCATGCGCCACCGGTACAAAACACTGAATTAATGTAAAGTTTAGCGGTGTGTTTTATACTTCGTAATATGTCAGTGTTTTGTATCGGTGGCGCATGAAGTAAAATTTCGAGTTTAGAAATGCCTGAAAATTTGGTTTGGCCGCGTAGCGCTTCGCGCTACGCGACCAAACCAAATTTTCAGGCTTTTCTAAACTCGAAATTTTACTTCATGCTTAGTCTGGGAGTGAAACACACTCATTTTAAGTTTTAAATTAAACTCTTTTAAAAAATCAACGATTATCTAAATATTTACGGCATATACGCTGTAATTGGGACATGTATACTTGAAAGATAAACTCCCTGTATGTACAAGGTGAGGCATTAGTTGCGTTTAATTGGCTACAATTTGTAATGGTCATATATGCAACCTAATTTACACTTAACTTAAATATAATAGGTGACAAATTGTATTGAATGAAAATGTTCGGTGTTACATAAAACTCTCTGTATATCAATGTCATTGCATGACAAACAGTAGGAACACACAAACAATCAAAGAACCTGCGAAAAATAAATCCCAATTTTGGTTGGCCAATAGAAAAAAAAAACAAATATAAGTAGTTAATTCAATGATTGAATAAAAACGAATTCATTTTTAATCGTAGGGATTTTTCATGTAAACACATAATTCACGAAAAAGTATAAAAGAATTAATAAAACTATAGATTTGTTTTTAAGAGTTTTTTTATGTAAACACATAATTCATGAAAAATACAATAGAATTATTAAAACTATAGTTTTGTTTTTCTCATTACAAGTAAATAAAGCAGTTTTGTTTTTTAATTTTACAACCAAGAGATATGGATTTCAAATATTGTATTCAACCTAATTGAGTCTTTATAAATACAATAAAATAAAAATTATTACAGAAACTACTGAAATAAATCAAATATACAAAAATTGCAAAATTATTTATTTAGAAGTTGTTTTCTCTCTGTATTTTTTAATATTATCCTAAAGAGTATCTTCCATACGCGTAGCGCATGAAGTAAAATTTCGAGTTTAGAAAAGCCTAATTTGGCTTGGTCGCCCCGCTTCGCTACGCGACCAAGCCAAATTTTCAGGCTTTTCTAAACTCGAAATTTTACTTCATGCTAAGTCTGAGAGTAAAAGACACTCTTTAGGATAATATTAAAAAATACAGAGAGCAAACAACGTCTAAATAAATAATTTTGATTTATTTCGATTAGTTTCTGTAATAATTTATAGTCAGTTGTTTCTGTAATAACTTTAATTTTATTGTATTTCTGACAAATGACAAATGAGACTAGTTGAAATTTGATATGTATTAAAGCTTTAAATGTTTGCCTAATTCAATTGTCTTTGTATCTCTAATAGTTTACCCTCGCTTCTATGAGTATTATTTTAAGTTTATTTATTAAATAGCGGTCGAGAAAGTGCGGGAATTGCATTTTCTCGACCGCTGTTTAGAAAATTAACTTAAAACATGTGAAAACAGTGCTATATGCATTACTGACCCTGTGTGAAAACAGTCATAAGTAGATTTCAAGCTATGTGTGAATCCAGTTATAAGTGCATTTCTCGCTCTATCTAAAAACAGTCATAAGTGCATTTCTCGCCCTATGTGAAAACAGTCATAAGTACATTCCTAGTCTTCTGTGAAAACAAGAGTGCATTTCTCGCCCTGTGTAAAAATATTTTTAAGTGCATTTCTCGCCCTATACAAAAACAGTCATAAGTGCATTTCTCGCTCTGTGTAAAAGCAGTCATAAGTGCATTTTTCGCTCTGTATATAAATAGTCATAAGTAAATTTCTAGCCCTGTGTGAAACCAGTCATAAGTGCGTTTCTGGCCCTATCTAAAACAGTCATAAGGGCATTTCTCACCTTGTGTGAAAACAGTCATAAGTACATTTCTAGCCCTGTATGAAACCAGTCATAAGTGCATTTCTCGCCCTATGTGAAAATAGTTATAAGTACATTCCTAGTCTTCTGTGAAAACAGGAGTGCATTTCTCGCCCTGTGTAAAAATATTTTTAAGTCCATTTCTCGCCCTATACAAAAACAGTCATAAGTGCATTTCTCGCTCTGTGTAAAAGCAGTCATAAGTGCATTTTTCGCTCTGTATATAAACAGTCATAAGTAAATTTCTAGCCCTGTGTGAAACCAGTCATAAGTGCGTTTCTGGCCCTATCTAAAACAGTAATAAGGGCATTTCTCACCTTGTGTGAAAACAGTCATAAGTACATTTCTAGCCCTGTATGAAACCAGTCATAAGTGCATTTCTCGCCCTATGTGAAAACAGTCATAAGTACATTCCTAGTCTTCTGTGAAAACAGGAGTGCATTTCTCGCCCTGTGTAAAAATATTTTTAAGTGAATTTCTCGCCCTATACAAAAACAGTCATAAGTGCATTTCTCGCTCTGTGTAAAAGCAGTCATAAGTGCAATTTTCGCTCTGTATATAAACAGTCATAAGTAAATTTCTAGCCCTGTGTGAAACCAGTCATAAGTGCGTTTCTGGCCCTATCTAAAACAGTAATAAGGGCATTTCTCACCTTGTGTGAAAACAGTCATAAGTACATTTCTAGCCCTGTATGAAACCAGTCATAAGTGCATTTCTCACCCTGTGTAAAAACAGTCAGTGCATGCTCGCCCTGTGTGAAAACAGTGCATTTCTCGCATTGTTTGAAAACAGCCATAAGTGCATTTCCCACGCTGTGTGAAAAATAAACAATCATAACTACATTTGATTCAACTGTAATTATTTTTATATACTTAAAAATACCGATTTGTTTTGAAAACTTTCTGTTGAAAACATGTTATCGTTGAAGGAAGAGCAGTAAACTATTCGTTGGTCAGGAACAAATGCAAATTCTGCGGTGCGGACGCTTGCGCGCATTTAAAAACTTTCGTCCGCACAGATTTGTCAAGTAAGTGTGTTTTTAAGTGGATTGATGAGAGTTCAGCTGGAAACCGAGGGGGTTGGTGGTGGTAATTTAAATGTAACTCGGCGAGGAATTTGCACTTGGAAACTTTCCGACAATGGCCAATCCCGGAAAATAAGAAAAACAAGCGCTTCGTCCGGAAAAAGTAGCACGAACACGAGCTCTGGCGTCGTAAATAGAGATAATCTTGTTATTCGCCGTTTTCCTCAATTATTTTTCATTAGATTCGTTGTAAAATGTGGGTGTCCTTTCTTTTCGACAACAGTATCTTTTATTTTCGTGTCAGTTACAACATAGAGTTTAAAAACGTGAATTCAAGTTTTTCTCGAATAGTTTACTGAATTCATTTGTAATCTTAAATAGATACTGCTCTATTTTTTTTAGGGAAATTAGTTTAACAAAAAACCGAAAACGTTTATACATAAACTGTTAGTTTTATTTATAGATGCACCCGGGGATGGTGTATATTTATGCGTTACATCGACCACCCTCCGTGACTGGTAATTCATGTCGTGCAGCTGCGGGAGCAAATTGTGTACTTCCTCTTGCCGCGCGCGGAAAATTCGATTCGCCTCCCGGCATGAGAAAATCATCATTTTGCGGGCTGAATATATATACAACGATTATTCAACAAACGAAATAGAAAAATACATTTTGTATTGTAGAGGGTTCTACTTCGTTATACTTTTTAATTTAACAATAAAAATAAAACACATTTTACTTTGTTTGTATAACGCTATTTATTTCACTGCATGTTTGATAATTGCAAGCTAAATATGCCGAAACTGCAGTCACGTAAAATAAATACTGTTATACAAATAAAGTTAAAAGTGCTTTTTATTGAGAAAAATAAATACCAAAGAATATGAATTTGTGTTCATTACTCGTGCATTCACCTGAATAACTGAGTACTGAATAAGAATTCATATTCTTGATATTTGTATTCTATATAAAAGCCCTGTTGTTGACGAACAATTGCTGTATACAACAGAGCTGAGATGAATCCTCGTAAAAAGGATTCGAATCACGAATCCGAATCACCTAATATGATTTGAATCACGAATACTCAACCAAAGGATTCGTAAGAGATAAATATGATTCGAATCAAAGATTCGAATCCTGCTTTTTCGAATCACGAATACAAATCCTTTAAGAATAAATTTGATTTTATAATTTTTTTGCAACGATTAACATATAAATATCGTTACCAGTTGTTTTAACAAAAATATTCAAAATCTAATTATTTATTATTAACACTGGACATCGTTGATAACAGACTAAATATCTGATTCCGTGTTACTCTGATTAAAGATGTATTTGTGTGTTTCTGAACTTCACTTCAAATCAGTGTTTTGTACGCGTGGCGCATGAAGTAAAATTTCGAGTTTAGAAAAGCCCAAAAATTTGTCTCGGGTCGCTGCGCGACCCTCGACAAATTTTCACGGCGCTTTTCTAAACTCGAAATGTTACTTCATGCTTAGCCTGGGAGTGGAAACACTCGTTCAAAACTTCGAATTGAGCTCCATTATACAATCGACGGATGCCTGAAAATTACGTAAATAAAAAATTCACTGAGTATCATTAAAACCGGGAAAGTCCGAGAAAAGTCATGGAATTATATTCAAATTAAATTAAGCACTAACAAACAAGCCATATTATATTATTAAATTTGTCAAAATCAGCAGGTAAAATACAAAACACGTTAAGATTTATAAAATTAACTTAAATATTGACTAAAACAATGAAAACAATTTAACAAAATGGGGTTTCCCACAAAATGAAGTTGTATTAAAAGGCCAGGGAAAACAATCTTAAATCAGGGAAATGTCGGAATAAATTAACATTTCAGATTGTGGTTACCATGTCAGTTTTACTTCAAATAATATTAAACAAACTTTTGAAAATTAGATTATTGTCTTTAAAAACGTTTTCAGTCATTTAATGTTCTTATCAAAGCATTCAGTTTGAAGTTTCGAACGAGCGTTTCCACTCCCAGACTAAGCATGAAGTAAAATTTCGAGTTGAGAAAAGCCCCGTGAAAATTTGTCTCGGGTCGCTGCGCGACCCGAGACAAATTTTCACGGGGCTTTTCTAAACTCGAAATTTTACTTCATGCGGCATGCGCACATAACAAAAATATTGTGAATTTATGTATATTTGAACCTCACTTGAAATCAGTGTTTTATACGCGTGGCGCATGAAGTAAAATTTCGAGTTTAGAAAAGCCCAGAAAATTTGTCTCGGGTCGCTGCGCGACCCTCGACAAATTTTCACGGGGCTTTTCTAAACTCGAAATTTTACTTCATGCTTAGTCTGGGAGTGGAAAACACTTGTTAGAAGTTTCAAATTAAGCTCTTTAGAAAAACAACGGAGGTCGCAAAATTTACAGCTTATGCATATGTTTACCTAAAAGAAAATGTTCACGTTGTTTTTTCTAGAAGAGTTCAATTTGAAGCTATAAACGAGTGTTTTCCACTCCCAGGCTAAGCATGAAGTAAAATTTCGAGTTTAGAAAAGCCCCGTGAAAATTTGTCGAGGGTCGCGCAGCGACCCGAGACAAATTTTCTGGGCTTTTCTAAACTCGAAATTTTACTTCATGCGCCACGCGTATAAAACAGTGATTTAACTAGAAATTTAAAAACACACAAAAAACACTTTTCATGTTAATCCTCACAATTAATTCGAATTATTTTCAACGATTCAAATCCTTTTCTAAGTATTCGAATCCTTTTATAAATATTTGAATTCTTTTATATATATTCGATCCTTTTATTAGGATTCGAATCACCCACATTTGGATTCGAATACGAATCCTTTTAAGAAAATGTAACGAATCCGGATCACGAATCCAGTTGAACTAAAGTATTCGAATGCCTCTTTTGAATCCTCTAAAAGGATTCGAATCCTGCCCAGCTCTGGTATACAAAGTTTAGTTTGCCAGCTATTGACGATGCTATTTAAGCTAATAGAAATTAGATGGCGTTTACACATGTAAATAAATATTTGTTACTTGAACTAATTTTAAAGGCAAAATCACAATTGATGGGTCCAATGTGTTCGCTATTTTTAATGTGTGTTTTTTTTAAAATTTTTTTCAGTAACAAAATTCATCCGTATTGGAATCGCCGATAAGAATGACAATCCACCGTACTTCGATAAGGCACTTTACGAGGCGGAGGTGGACGAAAATGAAGACATACAGCACACCGTTCTCACGGTCACCGCCAAAGATCACGATGAGTGTAAGTATCCTCTCAATTTGTTTTGCCCAAGCAATTGCATTTATAAATAACTCATTTGCCACAGAGTTTATAAAATTTAAAATTATTTAGAAATAACATAAGTGTTCTTCCTATTGTATCCGAGCCATTCTTGTTTAAAAATACCCCATTTAATATCAACTTGAAATAATTTCCAAATAACATACAACTCCCTTTTTTAATTATGTAAAAATGGATGAAATCCAGAAGTTTTTTATTTCATATTTCAACATAAAGATAACACTTAACTTTTTTATACTACTTTCAACTTTTAAATACAGGGAATTTTTCTTTTATTACCGTGCGATCGTTTAAATTATGGTGCGGTTGACCAGACTACTAATTGAATGATTGAGGTTATGGTAAACTATGTGTAAACAATCAGTTGTGCCAATCTAATTTAAAATTCAAAGCCTATTCTAAATCATGTTTTATTTGCTTGCACGGTACATCTGACTAGTCAATTTCTAAACACCCATTAAATCTTGTGCTTGTGCAGCTACCTATTTTTAACAGCGATTTTTACGCAGGAATAAATTAAACTTCAAAAACGTCGGATGAAAGTGACATGTTTGTATATGATATTTAACGTCGAGGGAGTTCTTTCCGGAAGTTTTCTCCGCTTGGCGATCTCTCGGAGTAATATCGCGATAAATGCACACTGTCCGTTAAAGACATTTAGTTATCATTGAAAACGAAGAGAAAAATCAACTCCGTTGGGTATTTTTAAAATAAAAATAGAAATTGAATTCTCTTAATAGGTTTACGTTATCTAGAATTTCAAATTTCTTGAAATAACAAATTCTAATTTGGCACTTGGTAAAACGTGCAGGGAATTTTTCTTTTAAGTATACATACCTCGATATTTATATTGTAACTTCTTAGGTGTTCGTTGGTTTTGAAAAGCGTATAATTCAGAGTGTTTCCACTCCCAGACAAAGCATGAAGTAAAATTTCGAGTTTAGAAAAGCCTGAAAATGTGGCTTGGTCGCGAAGCGGAGCGGCCAAACCAAATTTTCAGGCTTTTCTAAACTCGAAATTTTACTTCATGCGCCACCTGTATAAAACACTGATTTAAAGTAAAGTTTAAAATATACTGCTTAGGTTTGATTACACGTTCATTGATTTAACAAATGTTTATATGGAATATGTAAAAGCATAATTCAAAGAAAAAAATCAATATATATATCTTTATCCCATTAAGCGCCATTGATTCAAACACGCAACATTATTATTATTTTTTTTTAAACCGGCGTCGACTGCTGTGGCCGTTGGCCGGTTTACTATATTATTATTTTTTTGTTAATTAAATTACTAATAAGTAAGTTAATAAATTATATTATTTGACCTGATTTAAATATGTATGAAGAATAATGTAAATATTTTGTTATTTAAATACTTTGATTGTTACTCATTTAAAAAAAAACAATGTCAGTGTATTTCTAACTTCACAATATTTTAGTGTTTTATACGCGTGGCGCGTTTGGCGACCAAACCAAATTTTCAGGCTTTTCTAAACTCGAAATTTTACTTCATGCTTAGTCTGGGAGTGGAAACACTCGCTCTAAATTTCATATTGCAAAATCGACGAATGCCTCAAAACTTACAGCGTATACATTATATATATATTTAACAGAAACATTCACAGTATGTAATATATTAAGTCATGCATATAAATTATAAAAAGAAGCGCAGAATTTCACCTGAAATCAACGTTTAGAGTTAACTCTATAAATGCACGGCCGTTAATGGGTTAATGAAAATTTAAATCGTATGTTTAATTATGTTTTTGTAATTTATTTAATTCTCTAATTAGAGAGAAGCGACCAAACCAAATTTTTAGGCATTTCTAAACTCGAAATTTTACTTCAGGCGCGACGCATATAAAACACCGATTTAAAGTAAAGTTTAAATTATACTGCTTAGGTTTGATTACATGTTCATTAATTTAACAAATGTTTATATGGAATATGTAAAAGTATAACTCAAAGAGATATAATATCTGTATGTATGTATGTATGTATGTATGTATGTTTCATGTAAATTCAAATCGTATGTTTAATTATGTTTTTATAATTTATTCAATTTTTTAAATAGAGAGGAATGGTCAAACCAAATTCTCTGCCATTTTTTAATTCATGCACCATGCGTTTAAAACACTGAAATATTGTGAAATTTAAAACATACTGCTAAATCAGTATTAAATATATATGCTGAAAACAGTATTAAAAATGGTGATGTGTCCATCATAGTACTTTCCCCCGTAAATTGCGTATTAAATCACTTTTAAAATATTTGTAGCATTATTATTTTCAAAATGTCTTCAACTTTTTGAAAACTACAACTTTTATTTGAAACAATTTTCAATTGGATCAACACATACTGACACAAACCAATGACTAGATAAAAAACACTATTTATTGAATATCTCAAAAACTAAGAGTGCTATGACAAAAAGTGAAGATACAAAAAATCTTTAATATTTTATTACCTACAACTTTTATTTGAAACATTTTCCAATTGTATCAACACACACACTGACACAAATCAATGACTAGATAAAAAACACTATTTATTAAATATATCAAAAACTAAAAGTGCTATGACAAAAAGTGAATCCACAAAAAATCTTTAGTTTTTTATTTCCTACAACTTTTATTTGAAACATTTTTCAATTGTATCGACACATACACTGTCACACATCAATAACTAGATAAAACAAACAACTTGTAAAATATCTCAAAAACTAAGAGTGCTATAACAAAAAGTAAATAAACAATATATCAATATAACAAAATGTTATTATCTACAACTTTTATTTGAAAGAATCTTTTGTTTGATGAACATTTAATAAAAAAATCAGAAAAAACTGAAAAACGCTACGAGTAAAGTACCACTTCCGGTTTTCCGATTTTCACCAAAAGCTTTTCAGTTCTTCCGATTGTGACAAAAAGCTTAAGTTTCAAGTTTCATCCCGATATCTTTAGCGGTTTATGCGGTACAGCGCACACAGACTCACACACAGACACACAGACAGACAGACAGACATTTTTCAAAAATGGTCTTATTCGACTCAGGGAACCTCAAAACGGATATTTCCGCTAAAATTTTTGATTCGAAAATTTTCACGAAAACAATACTTTCCCTTTGTATTACATACGGGGGAAAGTAAATATATACACTGTTTAAACAGGATTGAAAATATACTGCTAAAGATAAATATTTTGAATTAAGCAATATTTCGCGCTATGCAACCAAACCAAAATTTTCACGCTTTTCTAAACTCAAAATTTTACTTGCTTTAAATTAAACTGTTTAAAAAAAAACGATTTTGCCATTACAGATAAAAAAATACTTAAATCGCGTCTCAGTGAGACAAATACATACTTCTCGTTTTAATCTGTTTTGTTAGTTCCATTTGTATATTGTTTGTCATTTAATATTTTAACTTATTTATTACTTTTAATTTATTTTATTTGTATTCTGTTTGAGATTTTCTATTTTAACTTATTACTTTTAAATTATTGTTAGTATTAAGCATTCTGCACTTTTGAATGGAATTTCCGCAAATAAACAAAAAAAGACAACTAACATCTGAAGATTTACAGCATTGACGCTGTAATTGGGACATGTATACTTAAAACAACTCCCTGTATTACACTATGTATAGTTATTGAGAGGAAAAACACTTGATATTGTTTTAAAAATGAAAAACTTTATCTTGACTAGTTTTGTTATATTGGACTATTTTTAATGAAATAGTACACAAACAACAAAATTAATTGTAGTTATTATTCACTAGATAAAGCATGAGCGTAGCTAGGATTTTGCTAAGGGAGGGACACAAAACAAAGCAATTGCCAAAGTTAGTTTGAAACACTTGTGAAAGTTATTCTGGTATTTTTTACATAGGTTTGCACACCTTGCATAAATTTTAAGTATCACGTTTTGTACAAACATTAAATAATAAATGGGGGATTATTTTTTAGAAAATTGTTTTGGTTAAATTTCAAAACCAAATTTAACCAAAACAATTTTTTTTAAATACTTCACTTTTTTTATTGTAAAGATACATTTTGTTAAACTTTACACTAAATCAGTGAATATCACCGGTATTACCATATTTGACTAAATACCTTGAATATAAACAATTTTGGCCATCAATATTGACCAATGAAGACAGAAAAAATACTTTTACATTTTGAAGAATGTTCGTGTTATTGTTAGGACTATTCTTTTAAAATTATTTTGGTTGGGTTTAGTTTTGTGGTTATAAAGATAATTATAGAGATTTGTTAAACTTCTCACTAAATTAGTGTTTAATACGCGTGGTACATGAAGTAAATATTTCGAGTTTAGAAGAGCCTGAAAATTTTGGAGTGGTACATGATTTAAAAAAAATTAACTTGTTTTTTTCATTTAAATCAGAGATGTCTAATCGTCATAAAATAATTCAAATCCAATAGAATTTCTCATTATAAACTGTAAATAATTGAGTTTTTAAGAAAGCTAGTCAACAAGATATTTAATTTGATTTGGCTAAAAATAAAATATAATATCTTGACTAGTTTTTCTTTCTTATACTCAAGGTATTGTTTAATTTTGTTAAATTTTATAAAGAGCAATTAATTCCATTAGATTTATGCCCGGTATTATAAAACGTTTTATTCTCTAAATAAAATTTACTTTAGGAATAAATTAATTTATTCCAAAGATTTCGGTATTATAAACACAAAATAACTTAATTTGGCTAATAAATCTCCTCAGTAAATTATTTGTTTGTTTTTCTACCAAGTAAATTTTATTCTCTAAATAATTTGACAGATGAAAGTCAAAAGTGTATTACATTATTATAATTACTTTAGATTCTACTACTTGTATTTATTAATTTCATTACGGTTATCATGTCTATCATATCATCCGTGTCAGATTTAGGTTCGCTCATAGTATCTTCCCTGGCAGTGATTAATTCGAACCACAAGACATTCTGAGGAGTCAAAGACCTAGAGTTTTTCAAGTCAGACATAACCAGGGATTTTTATACTTATGCATACGCTTTTTTTAAAATTAGTTCCATTTACATTTTTAAACGAGTGTTTTCCATTCCCAGACTAAGCATGAGGTAAAATTTCGAGTTTAGAAAAGCCTGAAAATTTGGTTTGGTCGCGTAGCGCGAAGCGCGGAGCGACCAAACCAAATTTTCAGGCTTTTCTAAACTCGAAATTTTACTTCATGCGCCACGCGTATTAAACACTGAAAACACTGAAATATTGTGAACAAGAAAACTTTACTTGAAATCAGTGTCTTGTACGCGTGGCGCATGCTACGCGACCAATCCAAATGTTCAGGCTTTTCTAAACTCGAAATTTTACTTCATGCTTAGCCAGGAAATGGAAAACACTCGTTTAAGTTTTTTATAATTTCTAATAAGCTTTTTTTTTCTTGTTCTGTATAATTCTGTTTTATTCCACGGTTA
Organism: Philonthus cognatus; assembly: GCA_932526585.2. Lineage (NCBI taxonomy): Eukaryota > Metazoa > Arthropoda > Insecta > Coleoptera > Staphylinidae > Philonthus > Philonthus cognatus. Next base: position 12,242,486 of record OW052244.1, read on the forward strand.
TTCTCCATAATTATAAGGAATTATACTAAATATCTAATTTGATTGACAATTTAATTTGAAATATTGACAATTTAATTTAAAAAATTGGTGGTTTCAGCTATGGCCACAATGAAAATGTATCATTTCGGTCTGTACTCTACTTATTAAATTATTCCTTCATGCGTTATCAATCAGTGGAAAACACAGACTAAAAGCTCAAAAAATACTTATCAAAAACAGTAATAAAATATTTTAATATTTTGCATAATATCCAATCTCTGTTATAAAATAAATTAAGAAAGCTGACTCATATTTTTTTTGCTCTCTCATCTCTGCAACATTTTCATCCAGTTTAATTGCTTGGAAATTCGCTGTTTAATTATTCCGGTTTCATCCCTGTTTTTCGTTATTATTTATGTGTGTTTGGGGCGCGGGTTAACGAGGCGCGCAGATGTGCCCTATTCCGCCCTTTTCATCCCCGCCCGTTTTACATCGGCACCGAAAAGACGGTTTCCTTCGCGACCGATTCGAGTGTGTTCAATTTTCCCGGGATGTGTTTTATCGGTTATAATATTTCAGAATTACTTATACATCTTGCGCCGTTCTGCCCTTACGGTCCGATTTTTATGAATACTGCGTGTGTGTCGTTCGATGTAAAAATCTGTGTATAAATCGAAATCCTTCCTTTTTGATAAGCTATAAATTTAAAGAAATTCTAAATACGCTAATTCTTATTATAAATACATAAATGTTTAATAAATGTTAATTTTCCTTATGATGATATTACTTTGCATTTTGTTTTTTGAATACATATATATAGTTTATTTACGGATAACCATTTTACAATACAAAATTTGAAACAAACTGGTAATAGATCCTAAAACAAGTAAGATTACAATATATATACACAAAATAACGATTTTGTTTTATTTTGTTTGTTAAATATCCCTTATAAAATATAAATTTATAATTATAATATGTACAATTATTACTGACTTGGTGTAAAGCTTAAACATTAGCACCAATGAATAAATATAATAAATTTGAAAATATATCTTATAATGAACTAAGAAATGTAATATTAAATAAAAATAAATGAAATAACAGTAGTACCGATGTCTAAGAAATGAATGTAAACTTGATCAAACTATTAATAAACTATATTGTCTTACCTCTGACAAAAATAATAAATGAAAATATGAAAAAAGGAGTTCACCCAAAATGTCTGAAGTCGCATAAAACGTTTAAATATACAAAAAAAAGGTAACAGCGAAAAACCTTAAAACTTTCGACCTATATCAGTAGTTACAATCATATCCGAAATTCATGAAGGTGTTATTTATAATCAATTGTATAAATAACGAGTGTCTATAAACTGTCAGCATCCCAGTAGGATCTGACTTCAGTAACATACCTCATAATTAGACATATAATTACATTTATTTGACGTTTCCGAGATTCACCGAATCGTATGACTTAACCCATTAAGCGCCATTGATGCATGCACGCAATATTATTAATTTTTTGTTAATTAAATTACTAAATAAGTTAATTTGATATATTATAATATTTCACCTGACTTGAATATGTATGAAGAAAAATGTAAATATTTTGATTATTACTCATTTCAAAATAATATATTTATCAGTGTATTTCTAACTTTACAATATTTCAGTGATTTATAAGCATGGCGCATGAAGTAAAATTTCGAGTTTAGAAAAGCCTAAAAATTTGGTTTGGCCGCTCCGCTTCGCGGAGCGACCAATCTAAATTTTGAGGCTTTTCTAAACTCGAAATTTTACTTCGTGCTTAGTCTGGGAGTGGAAACACTCGTTCTAAACTTCATATTGCACGTTTTTATATGCAATCGACTAATGCCTGAAAATTTACGGCGTATACATTATGTATATTTCAAAAAAAAACTCACAGGATGTAATACGATAAGTCGTTCAAAGAAATCATAAACATAAGTGCCGAATTTTACCTAAAATTAACTTTTAAAGTTAACTCTATAACTGCTTGGCCGTTATTGGGTTAATCTAAGATATGTAATTTGTTTTTCAAAACAACCTAGATGCCAACAGTTTATAGACACTCGTTAGTTTGAGACAAACAGTATTTTTAATTGCTGTCAGAATAGCTTTCGTAAAGAACATTCGACAATTATTGCTATTAATGATTTATTCAATTTCATATTTGATGGATGATAAACAATATATTAGAGCCATTTTCTGCGACCTTTCGAAGGCATTCGACTGTGTGCCTCATCCTTTACTGATAAGTAAATTGTAACATTTTTTGTCATTTTGCGACACTCATATTTGACCTATATTTTCTTTGACAAGTATAAAAAGCGTTATTTATATTGTGTAAATATTGCTTATTTATACACAACCAAAGTTTTGTATTGTGGAGGCTTCTGCTTCGTTTTCTGCGACCTTTCGAAGGCACACAACTGTGTGCCTCATCCTTTACTGATAAGTAAATTGTAACATTTTTGTCATTTTGCGACACTCATATTTGACCTATATTTTCTTTGACAAGTGTAAAAAGCGTTATTTATATTGTGTAATTGCTTATTTATACACAACCAATGTTTTGTATTGTGGAGGCTTCTGCTTCGTTATGCATGTTAATTTAACAATAAAACACTTTTAACTTTGTTCGTATAACACTTTTTTATGTTACGTGACTGCAGTTTCGGTAACTTTAGCTTATCATTATCAAACATGTAGTGATAATAATGTAATTTGATAATGGGAAGTTAAAGTTGTCAAAACTTTTATCCTTTATTTTTCTTTATGCAGCAAACGTTGAATTTAATTTGGTTACTATTTATCAGAATAATTGACAACATTTGAATAAAATTGATAGAAATTATTACAAAATTTATACATCTCGTATTTATGTCAAATATAACAAAATTTATCAACTTTATCAAAGTTGACTAAAATATACTTATTTTTTTATGAGAAAAGTGAAGTTGGTTTCTTAAAAAAAAATCATAAATATTGGACGGAGTTTCATAAAATTTATAAAGATTAACAAAACTTGGAATAAAAATACTAACATTATCTTTATAATAATTCAAACATTAAAAGTGCGATTCTTTTCGCAATCTACAACAAGTTAGTCTTACAAAGACTATATCAAACACTCATTGAAACAACTAAAACAACAACTCTTGGTTGCAGAATACTTCAAACATTAAAATTCAAACATTTTAATGTTTGAAGTATTCTGCAACCAAGAATTGGCAATTTCATTTATACTAATGTTTGAACGGTAACGTGACCGCCAGTCTAAGGTGTCAAATTGTTTAGAGGGAATGGTAAAGCTATACTGAGGAGAGATAAATCTCGAAACGCGTCTATAGATGGCCTGAATAATTTGACCCAAATTGTTACATTTGCAGTAGGTTACTGTATGTAACAGCAAACACTTGTTGTATAATTCAATGTCCGTCGGGGTATTAGCCCGGGAAGTAGTTGTTTCAATGAGTGTCTTTGTAAGACTAACTTGTTGTAGATTGCGAAAAGAATCGCACTTTTAATGTTTGAAGTATTCTGCAACCAAGAATTGGCAATTTCATTTATACTTTATAATAATTTATTGTGAAGAAAGTGCTCTAAGTTTAGTTAAAATCTTCACATAACTCAAAAAACTAAATTTCTATAAGATTGTTACACGAATTAACTTAAATTAAATTTATCAACCATTACCAAAGTTTCTACTACGTTATTAAACACTGACTAAAATATATGTTATTTTTTTAATGTGAGAAAGGATATTAATTTATCATATAAAAATACTTCAATTTGTAAATACACTTGCATTTAGTGACGAATGCAGGTGGATTTATAAATTGACGAGTATTGGGATTTATAGTATATCCGTAAAAATCTCTTTTAACAATTTTAAAGTTACGTTTAGGTGACAATTCGCGTGTTCATTTATCAGTTTTTAAACCTAATTTAACTTAACAGGTACGTTTGCGCAATATATTGATCAATTGACCAGAGCTAGATTTCAACGTTGATTCAATTTTTATTAATTAAAACGAATTGTGATGTTTTCGCCAGCGTATCATTGTTTGCTGTCACGTTGCAATTGATTGAACAACTTGTGTGTATGTGTGGCGATATGTCCGCAATAAATTTCCTGGCGAATTTAATTTCATCGCGATTATTACTACTCGAATAATATGGATATAATTCCAAAATGCGGACAGTGATCTAATTAGAAAATTGAATAAATTATGAAAAAATAAAACTGTTTAACTCCTTCACATACGATTTCAATTTACATTTAAGATAGACACAAGGATTTTCTTATTTTAAGTATACTTTTACATATTCTATATAAACATTTGTAAAATTAACCCATCAAGTAATTATAATGTTAATTTTAAAAGTTAATTTTAGGTAAAATTTGCACTTCTTTTTATATTTATTTACAGGAGATAATTTTATTATGCATTATTAAAACGAAGTTAACAAAAAAATTTATATACTGACAACACAATGCTTATTCCAAAATGTACTTATTTTCTGCTGGGAAGATTTCAACTAATTTTTGTTTGCGATCCGGTTTTCTGTTATGAAACCAAATCTTATCATGCATTAAAGTCCCTCTTCAGATTTTTGATTCAACCTAAATTCCTACTTTTCACTTTCCGTTTTAAAACCCTTTATTCTGACATGCTCAATCAATTTTGTATTAAACATAAAAAACAATTTACATATTATCAACATGAAAATATGTATATAAAACAAAACTCCCCAAAAAATCCATCCAATGACATTCACATCCTTAAGATATCCCAACTTTATATGATCACAGACATAAAATTTTTATTATAATAATTGACTCGACCTTTATCAGCGACAACAAAGGACTTATCGATTCCCCCTCATGCAGAAAAGAAATATCAAAAACCCATAAACTTTATGTTTACGTATCGAGAAAGTGGACGCCACAAAAAAAAATAGGAGAACAGAGATAAAAACGACCAGTGTATCCACTGCGTGTATATTATTACTTGTAAACACACCCCTCTGGCTCGTTTTTTATGTGCTAACGGCGCAGCTGGAGGGTCTTTATAACATCTCTTATTTCCATACTGACGAAAAAAAAAAAAAGGAAAATAGCAACACTTACTTTCTCTATTTATCTATACTAGTGTTTATCTATACTATTGAATAAATATCTTGATCATGTTTCTCATCTTTCACGTGGTGAAACATATTTTACTATGATTTAATAAAGAAAACACTTGGTTAAATTTCATTAATATATTAGTGAAATTTAACCAAGTGTTTTCTTTATTAAATCCTAGTGAATAAAAAACCACATGTTTTAATTAATTATAATTTGTACTCAATCAATTGCAATATTTGTAGTCAATTGTATATTAGACAAACAACAAGAAACCTATACATTATATTTAAAGAACATATGTATCATATTAAAAGCCAAAACCCTGACAAGTCAGCAATTGCTCATCATACTTTAACAACAAGCCATTACGTCTCCATAAATAAAGTTAAATTATTGAAAGGCTCTAGTAGTTATCAAATATACATGTTGAAAGCTATAGAAATGATGAAAAACAGGACAGAATTACTTAATTTCGATTTAGGCCCAATAACGAACCAGTTATTGAATTTATTACCTAATTAGATAATCCTCACTAACTTTACTGTAAACCCTCCCTAGACCGATGCCGAATATCCCTTAATACCCCCATTTTCAAGATACCGCATGTTTTTCAAAATGTAAATTACTTTTTGTTTTTTCTGCCTAATCTGACTAGGTATATATTCTAAACACTTTCCGTTTTGTATTCAGTTAGTTATTGATAATGGATACATAGTACCCGAAATCTATGTAAATTTAGCATCGAATAACAAAAGTGAAGAATGGAATATAACTGCGTTTTAATTAAGTGACTTCAAATCTTCACGTAACTCAAATAACTACAATTCTAATAGCAATAAACATAAAGAGATGATTATGTTTATTGCTATTAGAATTGTTACAATTATTATACCTATCATATTTTGTCATTTAATAATGTATTTAAGTTGAGCACGTACTATTATTTTTTGTTTGTTATTTTAATTATGTTAGTTTTAGTATTAACGTTTGTTTATCTTATTTAATTATACATTGTTCTATTAGCCCATTAACGGCCGAGCAATTGTAGATTTAACTCTAAAAATTAATTTTAGGTAAAATTCTACACTTCTTTTTATGATTTCTACGAATGACTTATTGTATTACATACTGTGAATTTTTCTTTTAAATATACATAATGTATACGCTGTAAATGTAAGGCATTCGTCGAATTTGTATAAATACGTGCAATATGAAGTTTAGAACGAGTATTTCCACTCCCAGACTAAGCATGAAGTAAAATTTTCACGGGGCTTTTCTAAACTCGAAATTTTACTTCATGCGCCACGCGAATAAATCACTGAAATATTATGAAGTTAGAAATACACTGAAAACATGAGTAATAATGGAGATTATAATAATAATAATAATTTATTTCCCAACAGAAATACACATTTCAAATTACAGGGAAAAATATACAAAATTCTAGCAGAAAATTATTACATATACAATATTTAATTCAGTTAAACAATACTTAACGATATCTGACATAGTGACTAAATTAATACAGCGGACATTTGGTTAATAAATTGTTTACGACTACAACAAAAGATATCAGCAACGTTTTGAGAGTTATTATAATTGCGCACCATTGTATTGAGAGGGGAGTTGTAATATACATTACTTTGACTTCTATTACATACAAATTGTACGCTATTTCTACTACAAATCCTAGGTGTAAAAAAATTTAACTGAGCGAGTATACCGGGAGCATTTATATTGTTGTGAAGCAAATTGTAGAGAGTGGTTAATGAAGCGATCTTGCGTCGTGCAGATAAAGATTTTAAGTTAAACATAGCCAACAAGTCTTCATATCTAATAGATTCGTCCGGGTATACAGAATGTACTACAAGATACAGATACCTTACAAACATTTTTTGAACATGTTCTATAGATTTGATATGGCAATCATAGAACGGAGACCACACTAACGAGCAATACTCTAACTTCGGTCGCACATACGACGTATACAACTTCATAATGGTTCTGGTGTTTTTGAAAGGCTTTGATATTCTACGTACAAAACCCAACATTCTCATAGCCGAGTTCACTAGTTTTGTGTAGTGGGGAACAAAAGACAGATCTTTATCTAGTAAGACACCTAAGTCTTTTATTTCCGTAACACGTTCCAGCAAGATGTTATTTAAAGAGTAATCATAGAATAGAGGGCTACTTAATCTGCAAAATGAAATACATTTACATTTTTTTATGTTTAAATATAATCTATTTTCCAAGCTCCAGTGCTGGATAAGCTCTAAATCCGATTGCAGTGTCAAACAATCCTCTATCGATCTAATTTCTCTGTATATTTTGATGTCATCGGCGTATACAAGAATGTTGGATTTTATGTTGTCGACGACGTCGTTAATAAATAACAAAAAAAGCAATGGCCCCAGATTTGATCCTTGAGGGACCCCACTGGTTGGATACAAAGATGCGGACCTATGGTTCATATATTCAACATAGTTCTCTCTGTCAGATAAATACGCACATAATAAATTGATTAGAGGAGTACTGAATCCCCATCTCTTTAGTTTATATATTAGTATATTATGATTTATAGAGTCAAATGCTTTTCGAAAATCTGTGTATAAGACGTCTACTTGCATACGCTTATCCATATGATGAGATGTAAATTCAGTTATGGTTAATAAATTGGTACACGCAGACTTCTTCATCATAAAACCATGCTGCTTGGTGGTAATATGTGTTTCAACGTAATTATGCAATTTATTTGCAATAATTGTCTCGAATAGTTTCGCAAAGTTATTTATAATTGAGATGGGGCGGTAATTTTGTATGTCTTGCTTGTTATCTGACTTAAGGACTGGTGTTATTCGAGATATTTTCCATTGTTTATGGAATTTTGATGTTTTTAAAATTATGTTAAATATATGAACCAACGGAATTACCAACACATGAGTACAGTCTCGTACTATAAACGATGGAATGTTATCGGAACCAGCTGTAAAATTATTACTTAATTTTTTTCCCGCCCTAAGGATGTCATCGGCTGTAATTTCGTTGATATGAATTGAAATATTGTGATCGAAACTTGCATTAAGATTTGCGCCGTTATTTTGACAGTCAGTATAAACGGACGAAAAATATCTCGCAAAGCCATTTTCAATGTTATCCGGATTTTCTAAGCTGTTGTTATTATAGAACATAAAGCCAGGTATGCGCGATTGAGATTTTTTAGATGAAACGTAGTTCCAAAGTTTTTTCGGGTCTGAACAAATAGAATTTTCAGCACTGTTAATAAATATTGAATAATCATATTTGATGCTCTGGCGAATTTCTTTACGAGTTTTTGATAATTTAATTTTATAACAATTTAATTTTAAGTTCTTGTGTAATTTACGATAGTGATCTTTTATTTTTATCAATCGTCTAGTCTTAGCGGAGAACCAGCATGGATAATTGTTCCTATTATATGTTGAACTGCTTTTCAAAGGAACGGTTACATTAAATATAGTATAAAGCGCATGATACAATTGATTGCAAACGTCGTCAACGTTATCTAAAGTAAGAAGAAGAGACCAGTCGTATTCCAATATTTTTTTATACATTAAATTATAATTAGCTTTGCGAAAGTTGAATGACTTATTCTTTTTATTATTACTTATATTTATTTGCATTTCAGTAGACGGGTAGAATGAGAATGAAAGGGGTGGATGGTGCTTATCTATGTCAACGATTGGTAGGTGATCATCAAATTTACATTTTATATCTTTGGTCACAAATACTAAATCTAGCATCCTGTTGTTTGCATTTAACTTAGTATTACATTGTACCAGACCATTTAACAGCATTAGATTATTAAGTTCAGAGATTTTCCGATCGATTGCACGGGGATTTTCGAGTGCATTCGCAAAGTGAGGCAAATTAAAATCACCGCATATAACAACCGATTTATATATATTACAAATTCTGTCTAATTCTGTACATACACGGATGTATGTCTCAACTGGTTCCGAGGGGGGGATATACAAAGATATGAAACATATACTTTCATTATGTGTAAAAACCCGAGCAGCAACAATCTCAACATTACTGTTAACTGTAATATTTTCGCAGGAGCACCGCAAATGATGACGTACAGCAATCATGACACCTCCACCTCTTTTACCGACTCTATCACATCTAAAAAACAGAGAATGTATCTGGAAATAACTCTGCATTTATAACACCATTGTGCAACCATGTCTCACAAAATAGAAAAATGTCACTATCACTACTATGTATGTTAGTATAAAATTCGTTTGTTTTGGTTGACAATCCGCGAACATTCTGGTAAAATACTTTTAAACTGTTTATACTTCGTTGGGAGTTGATCCGTTTTCCGGCGTCGATGATACTATTGTTAATATTCCACGTATATATTTGATACTGATGTTTGTTTCGCCTGCTTCTTTCCTTGCCGCGGTGTTTTATCCTTTTTTAAGATAATATTCTTATAGTTTTCACTCGATTTAATACGAGCAGATCCGCGAAGTAAGTTTATTACATCATCAGCATCATTCATTACCGCTTTTATTGGACGACACTTATTTGAAGATTTTGTTCCAAAACGAAAGATATGTTTGGGTTTAGCAATATTGTTATTAACCATTTTAAAAATATCAAACACGCTTTCACTGTCAGATGAGGCATTTTCTTCCTTTACGTTGAATAGAATGATGTTACGAGATCGCTTGATCCTCTCATTTATTTCATTATTGATTGAATTTATATCAAGGTGTTTATCAATGTTGATTTTTTCTTGAAGTTCTGTCCTTAAAGACGCATTCTCGTTTTCTAATTGAGCGATTTTTACGTGTGTATTATCTATTTTTGCGTTAAGTTCAGAAAAAAGTTTATCAAATTGCATTTTAAAATTATCAAACATATTTTCCATTATTATTTTAATCTCATCAATTGTTGCTATTGCAGAGGTGGAAATCGGATGATCGGTAAGACCTAATTTACATGTAATACTGCATGTCCATTTAATTCTTACACTATCATTTTTACGAAAAAGTTTCAATTCGTTATCAGGCATATTTATGCACGACGCATGAAACCATCTCGAACAGGTGCCTGTGCACTTGATTGAGGAACTGTAGGATGTGGGGTGTAATGCAGTTTTACATATCGAGCAGCAGTTATTCATATTTGTATTTGATTAGTGGTGTAATAATAGAAGGACAAAATTACAGGGAAGTTTTAGACAATATCACAAATGTTCACACCTAGCGGCCCATCAAGGTGACTGACTCATAATATAAACAGAAAACAGCTGAGGTTCAGATAGGCCAGGGTTGAGGTCACACGAGAGATACAGAGGTGTGAGAGGACGATTATTTTTTACCTGTTTTATTGTGTTAATGTGTATTCCTATTGGATTTATTCCACGGTTGCAATTACACTTTAAACAACTAATAATGCACTTATTCAATGCATCTACACTGATTTGAGTTAGCACATATGAGAGTATACTAATTCTTCCACCGCTACCGTAAAAATTAGAATTTTTAGACGACTTTTTCCCGCAAGAAATTTTAGATTACCAGAGAGTCGACGGCAACACGTGTGTACTTAATAACCAATGTGGATATTTAAATAACAAAATATTTACGTTATTCTTTATACATTTTCAAGTCAAGTCAAATAATATAATATATCAAATTAACTTATTTAGTAATTTAATTAACATTAAATTAATAATGTTGCGTACATGCTTGCCTAATGGTTTATTGGTGTCTGTTGGGCAATAAAGATTTATATTATTATTATCTCTCGTTGTGTTGTTATTAGATCTTATAATAATACGAGAGATAAATGTAGTAATAAACAATGATTAATTAAAACACTTCACTTATTTCTCTGGTATAAATTAAAGATGGATAGTATGGTTAACCATACTTATGTCGGAACATTTTTAACCATACTTTTTTCTAGCACAATTTTATCGATTGTTAGTAGATAAATAATCGATAGAAAATACTAAAGAAAATAGTTCTATCAAGAAACAGAAACGTGTCTTCAAGTTTTTAAAACTTTAGGTTTCATCTATTAATAACACGGTTAATCTCTCTTTAAGCAATGTCGTGTTTAGTTAAAGCTCGTCTAAATACTGATAGGTGACGTTTCATGTTTGCAAAGGGGAAGGAGTTCTATGTATAAATGCGGTTTAGGGGTTGGATGATACATGAGTAATGGAGATATCTAGGACGAGAGCTTTTTCGTGGGCTGGAGTTTCCGAGTGGTTGGGCCCTTTAGAGCTACGATTCATCCACCAGTTTGCGTTTGTGTGTCTGTGTGCTTGAATCAACAACTAGCCATTTCAATGGCAAAATGCCCTCGCACTACTCAAGGTTTGTTGTACAGGGAATTTTTCTTTTAGGTAAACATATGTATACACGTTGTAAATATTCCGACGTTCGCATTTTTTTATTTAAGTTTAATGAATGAAGTTTAATGAAGCTTTAAACGAGTGTTTTCCACTCCCAGACTAAGCATGAAGCAAAATTTCGAGTTTAGAAAAGCCTGAAAATTTGGTTTGGTCGCGTAGCGAAGCGAAGCGACCAAACCAAATTTTCAGGCTTTTCTAAACTCGAAATTTTGCTTCATGCGCCAAGCGTATAAAACATTGGTTTCAATCGAAGTTCGAAATATTTGTTAATATACTGCTTTAAAAGCATATTGCAAACTTTACAATGATTCAGTGTTTTATACGCGTGGCGCATAAAGTAAAATTTCGAGTTTAGAAAAACCATAAATTTTACTTCATGCTTAATCTGGGAGTGCAAAACACATGATTCAAGCATCACATTAAACTTTTTTTAGATAGCAGCGAATATCTAAAGATTTACAGCATATACGCTGTAATTGGGATATGTATACTTAAAAGAAAAACTTACTATATATTCCAAGACAAAAATTTATGGAGTTTAAACGAATTTGTTCATACATAAAAATTCCTCAAAAAATCTCCGCTATTTTCATCAAAATCCTACATTTCTTTGAATTTTTACGAGGGCCAAGAAAAAAATTAAAAATGTAAACACTAGTATAATAATACGTGGATGCAGAGTACATATTTTAATCATAAAGTTAGTTGTTAATTGTGAAAAGAATCGCACTTTCAATAGTTCTACAATTTTTAATATTTGTTATACATTAGATGCCCTTCTCTAATGTGTAACAAATATTCCTTTGTAGGACAAATTAGTTGTTAATTGTGAAAAGAATCGCACTTGCAATAGTTCTACAATTTTTAATATTTGTTACACATTAGATGCCCTTTTCTAATGTGTAACAAATATTCAAAATTGTGCGATTCTTTTCACAATTAACAACTAATTTGTCCTACAAAGGCATTTATACTTTATGATTCGAATACTTTTATATTTTGAGTAAAAAGTACAATCACAATATACTCAAACATTTAAAGTAAATTTTTATTCAAGTACAAATTATCTCAAAATAAATGAATACAAATTTCATGTACTTTAATATCAGGTGATCATTTAAAAACCCGATCGAGAAGGTGTTGCTTTTTTGATAGAAGGGAATGAAACGAAAAAGTGAAGACGCAGCTTAATTTACGTTTTGTCATACCTGATATAAATGTCAAATTGTGTTAATCAGTATATCATTAATTTGCCATCTTCTTATAGTTGTTGTATTGTTTCTTCTTCTTTCATGTGAGTGGCCAATAAGATACCGAATGCAAATAAAACTGGTTTTGATTAACATTGACCGGAGCGACTGAAAAATTCACGTATGACGTCCTTTACAATGCTTTGAAAATTTCTTAGCCAACTCTATCGGGTTTTTAACTGAACACCTGATATTAATTTAATTTAAGTACAAATGACGAATACAGATTTTGAGTATAGCATATGTATAATACCTGTAACTTCTGTTTACATAGGATTAAAATTGTTGGATAAATAAAATAAACAAATGCGCTCATAACAAATATTGGTAATTGAAATAGTAAATTTACAATCCTTACACGATTTACCAATTTTTCACGTCAAAAATTGCAATTCAAGTTTATTGCAAATTAACTCCCATCCTAGACTTTAGCTCCACCCTTTATATAAATCCACGCAATGTCACCATAAACAACCATGAAGTAGCCGAAAGATCCTCCCTCCATACCCTTACCAAACTTCGACACCCTGAAAATCCCCTCCACAACCCATCCAATGTATTCTTTTACGAAACAACACAAATTACCCCAATAAAAGAAAGACTTCGATTTTTCGCAGAACGATTCGCATGTAATGAGTCGAATTACGAAAATCTTAAAAAAATGTGCATCTCTAGAAAACAAGATATAATCCCAAAATACAAAAACCCACCTATAATAACCCTATATACATATACATCTCATAATTCACATAGCACAGAGCAGAATGACCTATGGTCGATAGCCCTTATAGAAAAGGGAAATATGAATTATTTTGATATACAGAGAGTTTTATGTAACACCGAACATTTTCATCCAATACAATTTGACACCATTAATTTTTAAGTTATGTGTAAATTGGGCTGACAGGGAGTTTTTCTTTTAAATATACATGTCCCAATTATAGCGTATATACCGTAAATCTTTAGAGAATCGTGGTTTTTTTTAAAGTTCAATTTGAAACTTAAAATGAGTGTGTTCCACTTCCAGACTAAGCATGAAGTAAAATTTCGAGTTTAGAAAAGCCTGAACATTTGGTTTAGTCGCGTAGCGTGAAGCGCGGAGCGGCCAAATCAAAATTTCAGGCTTTTATAAACTCGAAATTTTACTTCATGCGCCACCAGTACAAAACACTGACATAATACGAAGTTTAAAACGCACCGCTAAACTTTACATTGCATCAGTGTTTTGTGCCGGTGGCGCATGAAGTAAAATTTCGAGTTTAGAAAAGCCTGAAAATTTGGATTTGCCCGGCTCGCTTCACTCCGCCCGGCAAATCCAAATTTTCAGGCTTTTCTAAACTCGAAATTTTACTTCATGCTTAGCCTGGGAGTGGAAAACACTCATCTAAACCATCAAATTAAATTATGTTAATAAACCGAGCTTTGGCTAATGTACAACGTATGCTTATGTAAACGTGAAAGAAAAATTCTCGTTATGATGACAATGTTCGGTGTTACATAAAACTCTCTGTATGTATACATATTATAAAACGTATTTTAATATGATGTATTTCTTTTATTAATAAAGATGTTATAGTATAAATTAACTAAAAGAAAAGGAAGAATAAGGAATACTAATATTGATACTTTGTATCAAAAGTGATATTTTAAGTAAAAAATTACAATTCTAAATTTTTACAAATAAACGAAAAATTACCTTTGAGAGATTCTCCTTTTCTCAATTTCAACCGTGTGTATGTGTTTTATTTTTCATGTCAATTAGGTTAAATACTCTATGATTAGGATTGAGTACAGTTACTAATGTTAGGTTAGGTGACTATCGTTTAACTTAAACGAAAGATCTTGAATTACCGGTAATTGAAAAACGTGGTGAATTATACTGTTCGTTTGTTTTATGGTGCTTACCATTCTGATTTCGTAAACCATTAGGGATACAAAAACGGTCAAATAAGACAAACATTTTCATTTTGCTATAACTCTCTTAATTGGAAAGATAAATTTGAAACCTACCCCAAACAAAATCCAAGAAACGCAATGCAAGTGAAACATTTTATTTTTGCTATAACATTTATAATTGTATCGTCCAGATCCAAAACTATCCATATGTGTTTTCACAAACTTGTGGCAAATGGCAAAAACTGATTTTCCAACGTTTTTTATTTAAAAGACGCGGGAAAATCAATTTTTGCTAAATTAAAATAGTGTTGAATGAGCGTTGTATCGAATCCACATGAAAAATTATGTAAAATTTACACAAGGATTCTCTGTCAAATCTTAAAATACGTTTTATATAAGTACTTCTTTTTTATAAGTAGTTCTTAATTTGAATTCTGTTGCACCAAACAAATGTATACATATTTTAGGTAAGAATTCGTTACGATTGGCAAAGTCGTTATTTTATGTAATTGGACAATCTTATGACTTTAAGATCTGAATCTATTTCTAACCGTTATCCACCGTAGCGAATTGTTTAGTGTCATTGAAAATGTAGAAAAGCCAAAGGAAGCAAAAGACCAGCGTCTAGTGTCAAATCTATTTCTAACCGTTATCCGCCGTAGCGAATTGTTTAGTGTCATTGAAAATGTAGAAAAGCCAATGGAAGCAAAAGGCCAGCGTACTCTATTAACGTTCCTTGTGTGGATTAGAATCCGCTTTTTAAGACACCAATTTTGGTGTCTTCTAATGTAAGACATTCTTATGACTCTAAGATCTGATTTATAGTTAATGCAATACTTTAAGAACTTCTTATTTATAAGATCGATTTTATTTAGTTAAGATACGCTTGAGAAGCCGGGTGAAAGTAAAACGTTGGCAGATTTTGGAACTCAAAAAATGTGTCAGCTTTTGCAACCATGAAATGTAGCAGGGTTTGCATACAACAGAACTTTTCGAACTGAATTTTAAAAGGTTTAGGATGGGTTGAAATGTCAATTTCATTTAAAAAATTTAGCCTTAGACGAGCAGAATCTGTCGATACCAAAACCTTAAAATCACAAAAATAAGTGTATAGCTGGTTTTAAATCTGGGCGACTTAATTAGAAAGATATATTTGAAATCTAGGTACTCCAAATATAATCCAAGCAACACAACAAAATTGATAGATTTTATACAGCGCATCCCATTTTTAAGATACGACATTAAGGTTCAATTTTTCTTATGTTAGTCATATTGGATTATTATTATACGAACAAAAAAAGATGAAAATTTTCGAACTGAATTTTAAAAGGTTTAGGATGGGTTGAAACGTCAATTTCATTTAAAAAATGTAGCCTTCGACGAGCAGAATCTGTCGATACCAAAACCTTAAAATCACAAAAATAAGTGTATAGCTGGTTTTGCATCTGGGCGACTCAATTAGAAAGATATATTTGAAATGTAGGTACTCCAAATATAATCCCAGCAACACAACAAAATTGACAGATTTTATACAGCGCATCCCATTTTTAAGATACGACATTAAGGTTCAATTTTTCTTATGGTAGTCATATTGGATTATTATTATACGATTAAAAAAAGATGAACATTTGTGTTAAAAATAATGTGTCACATCTCGAATTAAAACAGTAATGGTCATATTTCATAAAACACTGTATAAATTGAATTTCTTCGTATTTGTAACGACTCAAAATTTACTCATGCCATTTAAATATACGAGTAATTATAGAATATTGATTTAAACTTTTAGCTTGATAATTTTGTTTCTTTGTTGGCAAATTTCTCCCTTTTCTTAACACGTAAACAATTCCAGTAATTTTCATAAAAATCTGATGTTACTATATTTTTTATGATTTTATAAACGAGCTATTTGAATTTTCTGTTTTTTACAGATTTAGTCAACTTTGAACTGTTGTATTTTTTCTCGTTTTCTTTTCTTTTTAAATTCATTCAATTTTCACGAACATCTGGCGTTCAAATAATTCTTAATAATTTTATAAACGAACTATTCAATTTTCCTGTTTTTGCTGTTTGAATTGACTTTGAACTGTTATTTTCAATTGAGGAATTTTATTTTGCTTATTCAAGCACATGGCGCATTCCTTTCTTTCATAACTTTAAAAAAATAACAATAAAACATGATCAACATGGGTTTTCACGAGCAACATAAGTTTTCTGCGAGTTCGGCTTGTAATCAAATTAAGGTTTCTATAACTTTTTTTCGCAATTGAGAGATTTGGTGAAAATAATTATTATTTCTTGTTTTTATAATAATTAATTTATTTGCGGCTTTTGTAATGGTGTATCGATAAATATCTCTCGATTGGGTATTGTATAACGATTTGGGAAACGTCGATGATATTGCAGCATGGCAGCTCTAGCAATATCATTACATAAGCCCTCAATAAAATTAATATCTGCATATTTTTCATTAGTAAACGTTAAAGGCATGTTTAAAATAATCACATTTACCAGTTAGGTTAACTTACAAGTGACAGCAAAACAAATAATTGCGAAGCAATGCTTTCCAATGCCCACTCCTTACAATTATAGTTCACCATTCATCTACCCGACGAAGCCACGGTGTGGTGAAACAATTGCTGTAGTGCAATAAATATAATTTTGAAACCTAAACAAATTAGGTGTTTTATTAAAGTGATATTATGGAGTTTCAACAACTAACAGGCTCAACTATACTATAAATAAACAGTTTTCTTAACCCATTAACGGCCGAGCAATTATAGAGTTAACTCTAAAAGTTGATTTTAGGTTAAATTGTGCACATATTTTTATGATTTCTATGAATGACTTATTGTATTACATTCTTTGAAATTTTATTTTAAAAATACATAATGTATACGCTGTAAATGTTTAGGCATTCGTCGATTTTATATAAAAACGTGCAATATAAGGTTCAGAGCGAGTTTTTCCACTCCCAGACTAAGCATGAAGTAAAATTTCGAGTTTAGAAAAGCCCCGTGAAAATTTGTCGAGGGTCGCGCAGCGACCCGAGACAAATTTTCTGGGCTTTTCTAAACTCGAAATTTTACTTCATGCGCCACGCGTGATAATCGAAGTGATAATCGTAAATATTTCGATTATTACTCCCTTAAAAAAAATAAATTAGGTGTAGTATATCTAACTTCACAATATTTCAGTGTTTTTTTATATATTTACATTTTCTCTCATACATTTTCAAGTCAGGTCAAATAATATAATATATAAAATTAACTTATTGAGTGTCGACGAGTGAAACCGATACATATCGGCTCCGTCACACAGTGAGTTTTAAGTGGAAATACTGCAATATAAATTGTGTACAACAGAAGGTGAAGAGAGTAGAAGTCGTATGAAGAAATAAGGGTAAGTGGCTAAGACTAGAAAAACGCGTAGTGTACCGCAAAAGGATAATTAGTCGAATTGAGGTTGGAAGAACAGTCAGACAAAAAACGAAACGCATAGAGGTCTTCGAGGGGTCGACCCGGACCGATAAGCGTGCGAGCGCGGCGCGAAATAACGATCAACGCACACATCGAAACACATCGAAACTATTAAAAATACCCACGGACATGAACAATAACCGGCGTTGCCAGATTGAAATAAAATAAAGCAAATACAGGAAAAACCCAATAAATAGAAAATATCAAAAAGAAGAACAGTAGGATTTGTAAAATATACAAATGAACAACAAAAGAGAAAGGGACTTCCCGGAAGACATATTTAAAAACAACAAAAAAACAATAAGATCGCCAGAACAAAGGAGAATAGAGGAGCAAAGAAAAATACTAGAAGCAAAACAACACAGCACGATTATAAAGGAAAACAAAGAAGATAAAAACAACGAAATGGAGGAAATAAAGCAAATAATGCAGAAGATGATGCGAGAATTAAAGAAAGAAATGAAAAATAACAATGAGGAACTTAAAAATGAGATTATAGCTATGAGGAAAGAAATAGAGAGAAAAGAGGAAAAATGGCAGAAAGAAAAAGCACAACTAAATGAAAGAATAGAAAATCTTGAGAACAGAATAGAAAACACTGAGAGGGAAAAGAGAAGAAATAATATCGTTATAAAGGGCCTCAGAGTGGAGGACACAGAAGTAGAACGAAAAGTTGAAGAATTTATACAAAAGGAAATGAAAATAAAAGCCACGATACAGACAGCATTTAAAATAAACAAAGGAACTGAAACAGAAATGATCATAGCACAGACAAAAACATGGGAAAATAAGAAAGAAATAATGAAAACGAAAAGTATCCTGAAGGGAAGAAAAAATATATATTGACAACGACTTAACAAAAAATGAAATGCAGATACAAAGAGAAATAAGGAGTATCACAAACGAGGAAATCGAAAAAGGTAACAAAATTAAAATAGGATATCAGAAGATAATAATCAACGGTCAGGAATATAAATGGAACAGAAAGGAGAATGGAATGTCACTGGAAAGGGGAGGGGAAAATGCGAGAACAAAAAACTACTAAGCCAACGCACGAGAAAAAAGACAACAAAACTACAAAAGAACTTAAGAGGTGGACCGATGTTAATAAACGAATATAACAAGCACGACAAAATCAAAATAAAAAAAAGAAATTACGAAAACACTTACAAAAACCAAACAAAAAGAGAAGAAAAAATAAGAATAGGGACATGGAACATAAGAAGCTACATGGGAAAAGAAGAAGAACTGGTGGAAGAGATGATAAAACAAAAAATAGAAATACTAGGAATTACAGAAACAAAAAAGAAAGGATACGGAATAGAAAGAATACATAGAGGATACTGGTTGATATGGACAGGAGTAGAGGAAAAAGAAAGAGCCAAAGGAGGAGTAGGAATTATAATAAAACCGGAAAGGATAAAAGACACAATAAAAGAAAAACATATAAACGAAAGAATAATGACCTTAGAAATGAAACTAGTAGAAGATGAAACATGGACCCTAATAGTAGCATATGGACCGAACGAAGACGAAAAAAAAGAAGAGAAAGATAAATTCTTTGAAAACATACAACGGGAAATAGATGAAGGAAGTGAACACATAATGATAATGGGAGACCTAAACGGAAGAGTAGGATGTCAAAATACCGGAATAGAAGAGATAATGGGAAAAGAAGGAAAAGAAATTAAAAACAACAATGGAGAAAGAATAATACAACTATGCATTGAAAACAACCTCGTGATTACAAATACAAAATTCAAGCACAAAAACATACACAAGTACACAAGGGAGCAACCAAACAGAAACGAAAGATCGATTATAGACTACTACCTAATTAATAGGAAAAACTGGAACAAAATAACGAGCGTAAAAGTAAAAAGACAAGCAGAAATAGGAAGCGACCACCACCTATTACGAATAGACATGAAATGGAAGGAAATACAAAAACTGGACACGAGGAGGACAATAGTCAAAGAGAAAATAAAAACATACAAATTAAGAGAAGCACAAATACAAGAGAAATATCAAGAGATATTACAAAATAAGTTGAGGAAGAACGAAATAAGGACAAACATAGAAGGAAAATGGGAAACATTCAGAAGAAATATACTAGAAGCGGCAGAGGAGTGCTGCGGAACAACAAAAATAGGAAACAAGGAAATGAAAAAGACAAACTGGTGGACAGAGGAAATCAAAAAGGAGATAAAAGACAAAAAAGACAAATGGAAAAGATACCTACAAACTAAAAAAAGCGAAGACTACGAACAATACAAAGAAAAGAGAAATGAAACAAAAAGAATAATTAAAGAAGCCAAACAACAATCATGGACGAACTTCGGAAAAAGAATGAACGAGAACTTCAGGCAGAACCAAAAACTATTTTATGGAACACTAAAACGACTAAAACAAAAAAAAGAACACAATATGATGAACATAAAAGATAAAAATGGAACAATAATTACGGATGAAGACAAGATAATGGAAAGATGGAGACAATACTTCAAAGAATTAACCGAACAAGAAGAAGAAGATACCGAAACACAAGAACGGGAAGAAGAGCCACAGGAAATACGAACAGAAAAATTTGAGGAAATTAAAGAAGAAGAAGTAAAAGAAGCAATAAAAAAGCTAAAAAACGGGAAAGCACCAGGAATCGACGACATAACCCCGGAAATGATAAAATACATGGGAAAGGAAGGAATAACACAAATAACAAAACTAATAAATGAAATAATAATGAGCGGGGAAACACCAAGAGAATGGAGTAAAGGAATAATTTTACCAATACATAAGAAAGGCGATAAAAGAAAATGCGAAAACTACAGAGGGATCACGCTAACAAGCATACCAAGCAAAATAATGACCAGAGTACTAGAAAAAAGAATGAGAGACAAACTAGAGACAACAATAGAGGACAGCCAATGCGGATTCAGAAGAGGGAGATGTACACAAGACCAAATATTCATACTTAGGCAACTAAGTGAAAAATTAATAAAGAAAAATAGGGAAATGCACATATGCTTTGTAGACCTCGAGAAGGCATTTGACAGGATAAAAAGAGAAGACATATGGAGAGAACTAGCAGAAAGAGGAATAGAGAACGAAATAATAATGTAATTAAAACCATGTACAAAAATAACAGAAATATAGTAAGAACAAATAACGAGGAATCAAAGGAATTCGAAACGAAGAAAGGAGTGAAACAGGGATGTGTGCTAAGCGCTCTACTATTTACAATAGTATTGGACACGGCGATGAAAAAAGCAAAACAAAAAATGAAGATGCTGAAAGTTGGATATTACAAACTGGAAATCACAAAAATAGCGGAACTACTCTTCGCAGACGATATGGCAATAATTGCAGAAACAGAAGAAGACCTACAAAACAACATGGAAATAATAGAGAAAGAACTTACGAAAATAAACATGAAAATAAACTATGAAAAGACAAAAACAATGATAATTTCCAAAGGAACAAAGAAACACGAAATAAAAATACACGGTAAAAAAATCGAACAGGTAGAACAATATAGATATTTAGGAACCATTATTCAGAGTAATGGCAAACTAGATAAAGAAATTGATGATAAAATAGGAAAAACGGCAAAACTCTATAACATGTTGAAAAACACATTTTTTAGTAAAAAGGAAATATCAAGAGACACAAAAACAGAGATAGTGAAAAAAGTAATTAGACCAACGCTAACATACAGTAGTGAAACATGGACGATGACAGGAAAGCAAATAAAAAGAATTAATACAATGGAGATGAGATTCCTAAGAAAAATCGAACACAAAACAATAAGAGACAGAATAAGGAACGAAACACATAGAAAAAACCTACAAATAAAGCCAATACAGGAAAAAATCACGGAAGGACAAATGAGGTGGTATGGACACATAAGAAGAATGAGCGAAGAAAGAAATACCAAAAAAATATATGAGACACGAGCAACAGGAAAAAAACAAAGAGGAAGACCAAGAAGAGAATGGAACAGCGTAATAAAAGAAGAGGCAACAAGAAAAGGGAACACGTGGGAAGAAATAAATGAAATAACAAAGGACAGGAAGAAGTGGAGAGAATACTATAAAAATTAGTAATGTAAGCCTTACACCGAAAGGTAGATAGGCAAAGGAATAAATAAATAAATAAACTTATTTAGTAATTTAATTAAAAAAAATTAATAATGTTGCGTGTATGCATCAATGGCGCTTAATGGGTTAAACAAGCCATAATTCACCAATCTTTCCGAATCGGACCTATGTTGATATAACTTGTTTTGCTTAAAATGACTTGAGTAATACACCGCTATTTATTATCTGATAATAAAATCAGTCTAGACATAAATAACTTTTAACAATCGTTCACTCTCTGCAAGTAAATTCTTCTAACATAAATATCCCTCGGTGTTCAGAAATTCGTCACTTTCCATTCCCTATTTTCTACCTTCTCTCTTTTGTGTTTTGTGTGCGATTTCTCGGAGCGTTTAAAGGAAAACTGCTCCCCGGCCGGATTGCAGAGTATCGGGATGTGTTTGCATAAAAAAAGGATTCCGACACACTCTGGGAAAACGATATCGCGCCCGAATGTTGTGTGACTAATGCAGTTCCAGGGCCTTTTGATCGATAGGAAAATATGCTCGGAGCCGAGTCCCCATTCAGATGTTATTGTAGGGCCGCTACTAGTCTTTTGTGTGTGTGCGAGTGTTCCGAATCCGGAATTGAAATCTAACAGTTTTTTTTTTCCTTATTTTCGTTTTAACTTCGGTTTACAATGGAATGGTTTTTCTCTGTTCGTGAAGAAATGCCCCATTTTAAAACATGCTTAAATCGCTTGTGATTTTTATAAAATGTCTATGGTGGTCATATGACAGATCATTCTTTTAGATAACCTACACTAGCACTTTTAGAAAAGTTGAAGCTTCTGAAAGTTTAAGTATTTTTAATGTGTAACAAAGTGGGACAGTATTCAAGTATATTTGTATTTTGAGTAACGTATTTGATTACAAATATATTTTATTACAAATTGACTACAAACTTTGAGTATATTTGTGATTTTCTTGTGGCAGCTATATTTAATGTTTACACCATTGAAAAAGCAGGACATTTAAACTGAAAACCATGTACCATATATCAAAAACTGAGAACTGTCTAAAATAAATTGGGACACCCTGTATAAAATATGCTAATCATTGTATTCCTGAGGACTCGTTAGCCTATGTACTATGTCTTAAATCCATTTATTTTTAATTAACAAAGTTATAGTAAGAATGTCATTTAATCGATTTTCACTTTTTGCCACATCTTTAAAATTATAATACTAGATCAAAATTGTTGGCATAGCTTTACTCTTAAGTAAAAGTAAAAACTTTAATCTAATTTTATCAGTTTGTATTAACGATATGATCAAAAATGTAAAAACCGATAAAATATTATTCTTACTATAACTTTGTAGATTAAACAGATATTGAGCTGAAATTTTGTACCATGTATTTTGAACTTTCAATATTTGAGTGTTTTATACGCGTGGTGCATAAAGTAAAATTTCGAGTTAAGAAACGAAATTCACAAGCTTTTCTAAACTCGAAATTTTACTTCATGCTTAACCTGGGTGTGGAAAACACTCATTTGAGCTTCAAATTAAACTGTTAAAAAAATGGTAATGCACATGTATACTTCAAAGATAAATTCCCTGTATGTCCTAATATAATTTAAATATTCAGATATTTCTTGATTTTATAAAACCGTTTAATTTGAAGCTTCTAGCAAGTGTTTCCACTTCTTGGTTAAGCATGAAGTAAAATTTCGAGTTTATATAATTTTTTAAACTCAAAATTTTACCTTATGCGCCACGCGAATAAAACACTGAAATATTGTGAAATCAAAAATATACTGCTAAATCAGTATTAAATACACCTATAGTGATTGAGCTATTTTATTGTGAAGTAAGAAGTATATTTGAAACTCTAAAATATTTAGGTGTTTTATACGCCTGGCGCATGAAGTAAAATTTTGAGTTTAGAAAAGCCTGAAACCAAACCAAACCAAATTTTCAACTCGAAATTTTACTTCGTGCTTAATCTAGGAGTAGAAACACTCGTTCAAAGTTTCAAATTGAACGCATTTCTAAAATAACGAATGGCTCTAAAATTTTTAGCGATATACATCCGGTATATATACTCGTACTTAAAAGGACAATTCAGTGTATATAGCATATTTCATTTAATTAGACCAGTGGTCTCCAAACTACGGCCCGCGGGCCAAATCCGGCCCGCGACTTGCATGAATCCGACCCGCGATTGTTTGTAATTTTTTTTGTAAATGTCATATTTTGAAATATTGTAACAATTGTTCCTAAAATGTTTTATACTTTTATAAAATTAATCGGATCTTGGCCGACTTTATTATGTAGAATTGTATTTGTGGCCCGCGAAGAAGATAGTTTGGAGACCCAGGAATTAGACGAAACATTCAAACAAATGCGAACATATTTGTACCTTTGTGGAATTTATCTGTGCAATTAATTAATTGATTTCTTTAAAAATAATTCCATTTCGTTACTAAAATTCACTTTTCATAAGTTAAACAAGTCAAATCTTATGAGTTTTGGTGACAAATTAGAACAAATGCTACCATATTTGTACCTCTGTGGAATTTATCTGTGCGATTAATTATCCTTAAATTTTCTTAAAAATAATCCCTTTTGGTTACTAAAATTCACTTTTCATAAGTTAACCTTTTAACGGCCGAACAATTATAGAGTTAACTATTAAAATTAATTTTAGGTAAAATTCTGCACTTATTTTTATACTATGTATGTTTCTTTTAAATATATATAATGTATACGGTGTTAGTTTTAAGACATTCGTCGATTTTATATAAAAACGTGCAATATAAAGTTTAGAAGGAGTGTATCCACTCCCAGACTGAGCATGAAGTAAAAGTTCGAGTTTAGAAAAGTCTGAAAATTTGGTTTGGTCGCTCCGCGAAGCGGAGGGGCCAAACCAAATTTTCAGACTTTTCTAAACTCGAAATTTTACTTCATGCGCCACGCGTATAAAACACTGAAATATTATGAAGTTAGAAATACACTGACATTTTTTTTTTTTTTTAGATGAGTAATAATCGAAATATTTAAATAACAAAATATTTACATCTTCATATATTTTCAAGTCAGGTCAAATAATATAATATATTATTATTTGACCTGACTTGAAAATATATGAAAAAAAATGTAAATTTAATTATTTAGTAATTTAATTAACACAAAATTAATAGTGTTTCGTATATGCATCAATGGCGCTTAATGGGTTAAACAAGTTAAATGAGCACAAATGTGTCCTGATTTCTCGCCTGGTTACATAAAAGGAGCATTATTTGAACAGAATAGAATAGAATTTATTTATTTAAACAATTTATATATATATATATATATATATATATATACCAAATAAGAAATAACAGCGCATTAGGTCATGATGTAAAAGTTATTTTTTTTTATCAAGTGAGTGTGCAAGGAGGACAGAAGACGACGACGATCGTTTCGCTCTTTTTATGAGCTCCTCAGGCCGCCACATCCATCATCCCATACACACTCACTTGATATGTAGAAGTTGTATATATACTGACTTCGCTAACCATAAGCCGGTATTGACGTCAGTATTTATAAATGCTACTGCATTGATAAGGGCATTGATCTCATTTTGCTTCTATAGTTAGTGTCGGTTTTTAGTTTAAACTTTGACTAGCATCGGAGCGGCGAGAAACCCGAACCAATGCGATGATGCTAGTCGAAGGTTTAAACTAAAAACCGAC
Organism: Philonthus cognatus; assembly: GCA_932526585.2. Lineage (NCBI taxonomy): Eukaryota > Metazoa > Arthropoda > Insecta > Coleoptera > Staphylinidae > Philonthus > Philonthus cognatus. The sequence continues at coordinate 12,268,482 of OW052244.1, forward strand.
ACTAACTGTAGAAGCAAAATGAGATCAATGCCCTTATCAATGCAGTAGCATTTATAAATACTGACGTCAATACCGCCTTATGGTTAGCGAAGTCAGTATATATACAACTTCTACATATCAAGTGAGTGTGTATGGGATGATGGATGTGGCGGCCTGAGGAGCTCATAAAAAGAGCGAAACGATCGTCGTCGTCTTCTGTCCTCCTTGCACACTCACTTGATAAAAAAAAATAACTTTTACATCATGACCTAATGCGCTGTTATTTCTTATTTGGTACTTATAAGCAGGTCGTTAATTCTAATTTATATATATATATATATATATATTTGTATATATGATTCTGTAGTAAACCTATTAAAAATAGTAAAAATTACCAATTAAAACTACTGAACAATAAAACATATTAAAACTAAATTATTTGTATAATAAATAAATAAAATAAATACAGTACAACAAAAGTAAAAATGCAATCGATGTAGTAAATCTCATAAGAGAGTTAACAGAATTGACATGTAGATGTTTGATAATTGCATTGATTATAGAAGCCAAAGTATCCAAACAGCAATTAAAAACTGATTTAATCAAAAGAAAAACGAGATTTTATAAATAATAACATAGTTGTGAGTTGTGGTTTAATTTTGTAGAGATAATCAATTGATTCAATAAGTTTGTCCCTTTAATGTGGGGAAATGGCTTAACCATAGATTCCTGGGATAAATATATGATGATTCACCATAACTTATCTATATCCAAAAATTTACGGCTAAGCCGGAATTAGTCTTTAAAGTTTAAAAAAATATTATCAATTTTATTTGTAACGATTGACCCCTATATTCGATTTGACTGAAATTTATTATGGTTGATTATCATAATATAATACATTATTTAAGTTATTATGGTCATCATTGATTGACAAGAAGTATAAAAAACAATAGTACCACAATACAAAAACTAAAATATGTTTTTACTAGTACACCTTATAAAAATTTAATAAATATTACTTCAAAATTGGTTCATTTGAAAGCTTTTTTGTCTGTTAATAATGTTTGATATCTTGTACGATTTTGCCACAAAAATATAAAATATGAATATGGTATCCTCAATTTCTTTGGCAAAATCCTAAAACAAGCAACATACAGTAAATTTTTTTTTTATGTAAACATATGCATAAGCTGTACATTTATCGACATCCGTTGTTTTTTAATCGAGTTCAATTTGAAGCTTTAAAGGAGTGTTTTCCACTCCCAGACTAAGCATGAAATAAAATTTCGAGTTTAGAAAAGCCCCATGAAAATTTGTCGAGGGTCGCGCAGCGACCCGAGACAAATTTTCTGGGCTTTTCTAAACTCGAAATTTTACTTCATGTGCCACGCATATAAAACACAGATTTCAAGTGAAGTTCGAATATACATACATCTCATAATATTTTCGTGTTTTATACGCGTGGCACATGGAGTAAAAATTCGAGTTTAGAAGAGCCCTGAAAATTTGTCTCGGGTCGCTGCACGACCCTAGACAAATGTTCACGGGGCTTTTCTAAACTCGAAATTTTACTTCATGCTTAGTCTGGGAGTGGAAAACTCTAGTTCAAAGCTTAAAATTGAACAAAAACAAAACAAGGAATATCAAAAGATTTACAGAAAATAGGCTGAATTTGGAATACGTATACTTAAAAGAAAAACTCCCTGTATCTGTTTGCTCCGGAGGAATATTAATAAGTAAAAACCATAATGAAGATAACAATTAGTTTTCAAAAAACACTTGTTAATTAATATTTTACACAATTGACGTTTGTTAAACAATGGCGGCGATTAAGAAAAAACATGTATTTTTAATCACCCGAAAAGCTAGAATTCGTTTTTACTAAATAATAAAAAATAATTTATTTGCATTTTATTTTTTTGTGGCAAAACCCTACAAGATATCAAACATTATTAACAGACAAAAAAGCTTTCAAATGAACCAATCTTTGATTGCTTCTAAATAAAATAATCTTTTAAGATGTATTTATTAAATTTTTAAAGGTGTGCCAATAAAAACATATTTTAGTTTTTATGTTGTGGTACTATTGTTTTTATACTTCTTGTCAATCAATGATGGATATAATAACTGAAATAATGTGTTATATTATGATAATCAACCCTAATAAATGTTAGTCGGATTAATTACGGCTTAACCGTAAACTTTTAGATATAGATAAGTTATGTTAAATCATCATATTTGAGTCCTAGGAATCAATGGTTACGCCGTTTCCCCACATTAACGGGATACATTGTATATCTTAGTACAAATAACTTTATCAATGCCCGGTATTATAAATGATTAATAAATCATTAGCTAACTATTTATGGAGTAAATTTATTTACCCAGTAAACCAATAGGCAAATAAAATTGCGTATTATAAAGAAAACCTACCAAATAAATAGCAATTCTAGAAATAAATAATTTAGTTAGTAGATTACAGACCGAAATTATACATTTTCATTGTGGCTATAGCTGGAACCACCAATTTGTTAAATTAATTGTCAATATATCAAATTAAATTGTCAATCAAATTGGAAATTCAGTATAATTCCTTATAATTATGGAGAATAACCGTGGAATAGGACAGAATTAAACAGAACAAGAAAACGAAAGCTTATTAGAAATTATAAAAGACTTAAACGAGTGTTTTCCACTCCCAGGCTAAGCATGAAGTAAAATTTCGAGTTTAGAAAAGCCTGAAAATTTGGTTTGGTTGCGTAGCGCGAAGCGCGGAGCGGCCAAACCAAATTTTCAGGCTTTTCTAAACTCGAAATTTTACTTCATGCGCCACGCGTACAAGACACTGATTTCAAGTGAAGTTCACTTGTTCACAATATTTCAGTGTTTTCAATGTTATATACGCGTGGCGCATGAAGTAAAATTTCGAGTTTAGAAAAGCCTGAAAATTTGGTTTGGTCGCTCAGCGCTTCGCGCTACGCGACCAAACCAAATTTTCAGGTTTTTCTAAACTCGAAATTTTACTTCTTGCTTAGTCTAGGAGTGTAAAACACTCGCTTAAAACTTTAAATAGAACTAATTTTGAAATAGCGTATGCATAAGTATAAAAATCCTTGGTTAAGTCTGATTTAAAAACATTTAGGTCTTTGACTCCTTAGAATGTCTTGTGGTTCGAATTAATCACTGTTAGGGAAGATACTATGAGCGAACTTAAATCTGACACGGATAATATGGTAGACATGATAACCATAATGAAATTAATAAATACAAGTAGTAGAATCTAAAGTAATTATAATAATATAATACAATTTTGACTTTTAACTGTCAAATTATTTAGACAATAAAATTTACTTGCTAGAAAAACAAACAAATAATTTACTGGGAAGATTTATTAACCAAATAAAGTTATTTTGTGTTTATAATACCGAAATCTTTGGAATAAATTAATTTGTTCCTAAAGTAAATTTTATTTATAGAGTAAAACGTTTTATAATACCGGGCATTAATCAATTGATTATCTCTACAAAATGAAACCACAACTCACAACGTGTTATTTTTTTTAGAAAGTCCCTTTTTTTCTTTTTCGCTCGCACAAGAAAAACAAGCTGTAAATATGTGTCCCAGCCGGGGAGCAAAGTGGATCGTTATTATCGGACATTATAAAGGTAAGGGGGGATCTCGGGGCTACTTTATGTCCCGGGACAGAGGAATCAATTGACGGCGGGGACGCGTATAATGTGTCCCGAGGAATTATGGGACGTCGGCGTGTACACCGCCATAAAACTTGACCGCGTTATTAGGACCCCTTGTCCCTTGTCCTAAATCACCTATCCATACAAAAATCTACTCGGTGAAAAAAAAGCTGATTCTAAATCACTGCGAAAAGATCGAGAAAATAACGCTTCTTGTGTTGATTGTAAATCACTTGAAAAGATAGAGAAATAAAGATAAAATATAGAAAATAATTCGGAGAGCTCTGTGGATCACTTGAAAAGATGTAAAAGCAGCAATAAACCTATCTTACAATAAGTGATAGTCAATATTTTGGACGTATTCGATTATTAATACAGTAATACAAGTTTTATTTCCTTATTGTATTGATAAATAAACTGATAAATACATATTTTAGACGTATTCTAGTTTATTTTTGTTTTATTAATTTTTTGCCTTTTAGTAATATATTTTTAAGAAACGGACGAAGAGGAAACTTCTATAAAACTTTAGGAAAATATAACAAATCAAGTTTTTGTAAGAACATAGAAAAATAGATACATGTGTGCCAAAAATATGGTATAAAAAATGTTTGTTTCTTCCATTATGAAACATGAAAAAAAAATATTATAGAGCTGACTTTAATCATTTTTTTCTGGATAGTCAGTCAAAATGTTCTCTGTTAGAGGGTAAATGTAAAAGTGTGTTTCTTCTAATTTGAAACATGAAGAAAGAGGTTTAGAGCTGACTTTCAAATCCAGCTTAATCCATTTTTTTTATGGATAGTCAATCAAAATGATTAGTTTCTCTGTTAGAAAGTAAATGTGTTTCTAACATAGTTTAATTAATAATTTAGTACATGCATAAGATATACCAGCAACTTTCTTGAAAGTTCATAAAGTCGTAAACTAAGATCATTAACATCAATTTCGCATCGAACGCGGCGAATTTCATTTTCCTTCCTGATGAATGCTAAAGTTTAAATGGCGATAATATCCCTGTTATATGCAACAAAGAGCCCTCAGGTCGCAATTAACACCGGCTTTGTTTGCGCCTCGGGGGGATCTAGCTACCCTCGCTAATCACATCTATGGTATGTGTGTGTGTTTCCTTCTAGAGTGCATGAAATAGGACACCGCGTTCTTAGGATTACCCTTAATCCTAGACACATATCAATTTAACACATGCTCCTCCCGGAAGGCTTTTCCATCTTCACTCGACCGGCTCTAATTGGCGATTCCGCACACGAGCTGGATCTACATATTTCTTCTATATTAGTTTGTGGATATTTATACGGAACCTGGGTCGCTTTGAATTCCAAATTTCACCTCTTCAAAGGGACTGTCCCTAACCGTTCAGCTGTATGCATTATTCAGGCGAATTGGTGTATATGCCGGGGAGGGGTGGAAGGAGGAGGGTGAGCACCCCCATCCGCCCACCTTTTATCGCCGACAAATCTCGGGGATGTCTGCTTGATTTGTAGGTTTTTCTGTTGGCAGTGCTTTATCATTTTAATCCCGATGAAAAGTTAAATCCTGTACAATCTATTCCAGCCTTATTTTATGTATTTTGCTACGAATAGATGTTTGTGGGTCACAACTCATAACACAAAAGTCTCTTTAACTTAAACGAACTACATTTTACAACATACATGAAATTCTTATTTAAGCAGAATATTTGTCCACATAAAACTAAATGTCTTGTAACGCGACTTGTTTACCCTATCAAACGTATAAAGATGTCATTATTTTCAGGAAAAATATTTAATTAGTCACAAAGATAAACTCTTAAGTTAGCAACCGTAAATTCGAGATGTCATTATTTTTAAGCAAAATATTTAATTAGAGTTTAAGTGATATAATTCCAATTTCCACATCTACTAAATAGTTTAGGTATTTACAGAAATAAATAATGCATTTATGTTGATTTTGTGTAAGCTCAAACGAAAATGTTAGTTGAATAAAATGCGCATTCAGTAGATTTGGCAAATAGTCATCGGATTAAACTGTTAATACAGGGAATTATTCTTTTAAGTATACATATAGGAAATTTTCTATTAGGTATACAATTGCATATGCTTTTTTTAAGAGTTCACTTTAAAGCTTAAAACGAGTGTTTTCCACTCCCAGACTAAGCATGAAGTAAAATTTCGAGTTTAGAAAAGCCTGAGAATTTGATTTGGTCGCGTAGCGCGAAGCGCTACGCGGCCAAACCAAATTTTTAGGCTTTTCTAAACTCGAAATTTTACTTCATGCGCCACGCGTATCAAACACTGAAAGCACTGAAATATTGTGAACAAGTAAACTCAGTTTGAAATTAGTGTCTTATACGCATGGCGCATGAAGTAAAATTTCGAGTTTAGAAAAGCCTGAAAATTTGGTTTCGCCGCTCCGCGCTTCGCGCTACGCGACCAAAACAAATTTTCAGGCTTTTCTAAACTCGAAATTTTACTTTATGCTCAACCTGGGAGTGGAAAACACTAGTTTAAACTTCAAATTGACCTCTTTTAAGAAAACAACGATTATTTAAAAATCGACAACACGTAATTGGGATATGTATACTCGAAAGAAAAAATTCACAAGAAATTATGATTTAAAGCTTCTCTAAATGAAAGAACACTAATATATTCGCGACCTAAACAGTATGACATTGTCATGTTACGTCAAAATTTGACACAACTAGGAAAAATCGTTGCTGATGCAACTGTCGACATACTCTCTAAAAAATGTGTACCACACATTCCAGATCAATAAATCATAGGACATCTCTCCCGAATTCCACTATACATATGATACTTGAATGTTTTGATATATTTAATGGCAATGATTAGGAAATAAAATAGTTTGTTGTAATTTAAAAAACAAAGATGACTAATATTATTCAAAATAAAGACATATTGAATTTATTTACAAAAAAAACAATTAACAGAAATTATAATGAATCGGCATTGTTTTAATTTAATTTAACAAAACACGATGGATTATTAATAGAAATTGAAATGAATCGGCATTGTTTTAATTGAATTAAATGAAACACGATGAATTAGGTCGTAAAATATAATAAACACAAAATCAATACATACACATAAAGTTAGAAAAGCTCAAAGTTGACTAAAATTGGAAAATACAGGGTGTCAATTTGAAAACAAGCCAGCCACAATATCTTTGGAATCGTAACAGTTAGACAAAATTTTCCAAAACCGTTCCTAGGATATGGAGGGGAACCATTTTGATCCACATAACAATCTTCTGCAACCAACCCCTTAGGCTGTAGCCACCCTTGCCCATTTGTTTAAATGGCACGACCCTACTTATGATATATCAATAGAAAGGTCTTTCATAATGCTAATCAGTGGTACCAAGTAAAAAATTTAGTGTTACATAAAAAGTGCAAAAAAAATGTAAATCAATTTATTTGATTTTAAAATTGTTGTCAAATTAGGTATTATTACAATTTATTTCTAGAAATTACAAATGAAAAAGCACAGATAAACACTATAATACCCAATATTTATCAGAGTTATCTATTGTTTTATTAAAATATGGACAACTCTAAAAAAAATATTAAAATAATAACAAAACTTGGTTCAATGGAATACATTTATTAACTGAATAAATTGCACCTGTCCGCAATATTGCAATAATACCCTATATTTATCAAATTTATCTATTGTTTTATTAAAATATGGACAACTCTAAATGAATATCAAAATAATAATAAAACTTGGTTCAATGGAATACATTTATTCAGTGTTTATAAAAAATAACTAAAGATATTCGGCACTATTAATAAATATTTTATTTAATTGAAATTGGAAAACGGCTTCGTATGTTCCTACATATCTATAATTATTTTACAAGTGATGATAAACGAAACGATTAGGAGATTTAATTCAAAACTCAAAAAAAAGAATTCTTAGTTGTGAAAGTTAAAAAAACATAGAAATTATAAAAAAGAAAATATTTATGTAAATTTGTTCATAAATATTTTCTGTAATATTTAAAATATTCTTGAAAATAAGTGGACAATTAAAATTATTTAAATATTTTAATACATATTTTATATTTGAAATAAAAGTGAAGCGCAAAAAAAGGAATTACTGGTTTCAACTACCTTACAAAGAATTTGGTAATTTGCGCTTGAGCACTTTAGGCTACATGTGACCCAGGGCCGGTGGGTTGGACAACTCTACTCTATTAAATTTTAATTAAACACATAAAAATGCGATATAGTCACGTTAATTCTATTAATTCATACATCAGTATCAGGCCACAATTTGTCTCGTGCAATAGGTACTTATTATATAAATATATTGCTACATCAGGTGTACCTCGGGGTTTAAATCTGGGCTCTTTATTGTTTATCATTTATGTTAATGATTTACTAAACAGCATAAATTGTAATGTTCTTGCTTATGCAGATGATATCAAAATATTCTCTCACAATTAAGATCAAAATGATACCAAACTTTTGCAAGAAAACTTGAACCTAATACATAACTGGTGCAGACAAAATTACCTTAACCTAAATATCTCCAAATACAAAATGATATCTTATTCTAGAAAAAATAATAAAATTGATCACGCTTACACCATTTACAACGTTGTTCTGGGGAAATGCTCTCAACTTAAGGATCTTGGTGTCATATTTGACTTCAAGTTAAGTTTATATCTCATATTGAATATGTATACTCTAGATCCTGCAGAACACTTTGGTTTGTCTTACGAAGTTGTAAATGATTCTAGAACATTAACACCATTTCCAAATTATATTGCGCTTTAGTTCGTCCGAAAATTGAGTATGCCTCTATGATTTGGTACCCTTATTATACAAACCATAATGTGCTGATTGAAAAAGCTTAAAGAATATATTTGAAGTACCTACTCTTTAAAATTTATGGTTTACATCCGGCCATAAATACAGATTATAAAGATTTGCTCACTATATCTGGAGATATCACTCTTGAAAATAGGAGGATAAGAACTCGTGCTCAACTTCTTATTAACATATTATACGCTAAACCGTTCGTTAAAAGTTTATGGTGTTGCCGTTGCACTAAAAATTTAAAAAAAATCCTTGTTATATGGTTGAATCAGTTTCCCTCATGGAAATATTTTTAACTTTATATCACTTCCGGTTCCACTAAAAGTAGCACCACATTTGATATTTTAAATAGAACAACCTATATATTAGTAATTTTTTTGGTTCCTCGTTTCAATTGCAACATATTTTATTTGAATATATGTACACTTATCTCTTATATTTTTCAAGAAAAAAAATATTTCTAAAATTTTGACCTCTAAAAGGCATCTTGAAATCTGTCTGTAACTTCTCTTAAAAATAAGATAAAAATATGATTTATATCTCTACTTGTACCTAGAGGACGCCTCTATAAGTAAATTAATTGGAAACTGTCAATTTTGACAATAAGTGTTCTTAAAATATCAATATCTAAGTGCCCTTTTCAATATCTAGTAATTCAATTTTTTAAATGGAATGACCCAATTTTTATCACGTGGTACGATTGGGGGGAAACTTTCCTACAAAAAAGTATTCACAACTTTACTCCTAAAGCAAGTAGTTTTCGAATTATTTCAAAATTCGTCTTTCGTCGCATTTATGCAGGGTATAATGTGCAAGTAGTGTGCTTTTGTTTTGTCGCGAAATGTCAAATAATTAAAAGAATTAGTACAACGTTTTACAGAAATCAACAAAATGAATAAATACACCCATCAACAAATTATCAATTCATTCTATATACATGGCAACTGCCAATTGAACAAAATTTGATTCCAATCTTCTAAATCTTGTTTTAATTCATCGGCGGCAAATATGGATAAGTTTCATTAAATACTCTACATGTTCGAGTAACAATTCTATCGCAGTTGCCATGTATCAAGAATAAATTGATAATTTGTTGATGGGTGTATTTATTCATTTTGCTGATTTCTGTATAACTTTGTACTAATTGTTTTTATTATTTGACATTTCGCATTACACACACGACAAAACAAAAGCATTACTACTTGCCTACTCAAATTCAGTTGCGACTTATGCGTGCATTATTCCCTGCATAAATGCGACGAAAAACGAATCATCGAAATAATTTAAAAAGCACTCGCTTTAGGAATATAGTTGTTAAAGGTTTTTTGTAGGAAATCTTCCCCCCAATCGTACCATGTGATATAAAATGGGTCATTCCATTTAAAAAATTAAATTACGAGATATTGAAGAGGGCACTTCGATGTTGACATTTTAGGAACACTTATTGTCAAAATTGACAGTTTTCAATTAATATACTCATAGAGGCATCATCTAGGTATAAGTAGAGATATAAATCATATTTTTATCTTACTCTTCAGAGAAGTTACAGACAGATTTAAAGATGCCTTTTAGAGGTCAAAATTTTAGAAATATTTTTTTTTGCTTGCAAACTATAAGAGATAAGTGTACATATATTCGAATAAAATATGTTCCAATTTAAACGAGGAATCCAAAAAAGGTACTAATATATAGGGTATTCTATTTAAAATAACAAATTTTGTGCTACTTCCGGTGGAACCAAATGTGATATAAAGTTTAAAATATTTCACATGAGGAGAACTGATTCAACCGTATGACAAGGATTTTTTTCAAATTTTTAGTGCAATGGCAACCCCATACACTTTTAACGAACGGTTTAGCGTAGACACCCTGTATATTATTACAGATAAACTTCCTAGTACCAACCCATTGTTTCAGACATGATACTCCATTCTATATAAAATGCTTACGATCAAATATTATGTTTAAAGCTCCCATTCATCATATGACCACAAATTTAAATGAAATTTAAAAAAATCAAGATGTAGATATATTTCATAATTATAAAATTGTAATGAACATAATTCAGAATTATGTGGTTATTAACTAAGTGGAATAGAATTTCACTGAGCTATAAAGCCAGTCTAAGTTTAATCATATCTTATTATTATATATCATCATTATTTGTTATAGATATCTCAGTTCAATGCACATTGTTTTTATTTTTTTAAACTTTGAAATTGTATTTTATATGTAAAATGTCCTGTAAATGGTTTTCTGTTAGGCATAATAAAGTTATTATTAATATTAATAGTTTAAAATTAACTAAAAGCATGTAGATATTGCTCGATTAATACGAAATAATTTTAATATACTGGGTTTTTCAAAAATAAGTCCTATTTTCAAAAATTGATATCTTCATCAATAATTGAGCAATTTGAAAATGAAAAATGTCTCTATGTGTCAAAAGAAATGGGATTTAATAAAAATATTACAATTATCGTAAATGTTGAATGTGGCCGCCATCTTCTTCTACAACAAGAAGTAGCTTTTCTTCAATGCTGTAAACCGCAGCTCTGAGTAGGTCTGGTGGAATAGCTGCTATGTTCTGAGTAATGGACTCTTTCAATTCATAGGTTTCATTAAAAAACTCTTTCTTTCAGATATCCCCATAACCAGAAATCAGCAGGGCTAAGATCTGGCAATTTTGCGGGCCAAATTACAGGAAATTGTCTACTGATAATGCGGTTTCCAAAAGTGTTCCTTAAAAACTGTTTTACTGGGTTAAAGATGTGCGGAGGTGCGCCATCCTGCATAAATACGATATTTTCAATGTCGTTCTCTTGTAATAATGGTATTGCATAATCACGAAGCATATTCAAATAACGTTGTCCATTTACTGTAACTGTGTTTGTTCGTCCATCCACAATCTGTTCAAAAAAATATGAACCTATGATAAATCGTGATGTAAAGCCGCACCAAACGGTAACTTTTGAATCGTGAAGTCCTTTATCCGCTTCCTTCAGTTCGAACAGAACTTGCATTTTGTATGGATACATTTTAAGTTGCCTTCGAAGAATGCGCCAGACTGTGGTGCCACTCATCTCCAGACGTCCTGCTATTTTATTGACACTAGATGTTCCATATTCGTTTTCATTTGCTAAATTTTGAGTTTCTTGTAAAACTTCAGCAACTGCAACATCTGTTGCCACAGTGGGTCTTCCTGATTTCTTTTTATTCATAACAGAACTAGTTTCCTCAAATTTTGCTACCAGCTTTCGAAAAGCTTTTAAAGTGCATGGGCCACCTCTTAAATCGTTACGGTTGCGAAACCGTCGAATACCTGCCAAAAAACTCCGTCCACTTTCGTAATAACATTGGACAAGTCCAATGCGAGTTTGCAGAGGCAAAACCATGTCTTTTCACAAAAAAAGGTATTTGAAAAACCTGTGAAGACACTTTATTCTTCACGCAACTGTTGTAAACAAGTTTGTTGCTATGACGACTGAAAGGTATAAAACAAAAATCCCGCTTTCCCTGAGACCTGATACTGTTATTATTTTCAAAAATGCATAAAAATCAGCCACGATACGAGTCGTTTAAAATATGACTTTCTTTTGAAAAACCCAATATTTATAGGCTTCCTAAATAGTAAAAAAGTGGTAAAATAGATTTATGTATTTCCTAAATGGTCGAAGAAAAGTGAAAGCAGATCACACCGAATGATGAGTATAAAAATCAATAATGTTTATTTTTTCTGATGACAAAGACCAAGAAAATCTGATTAATTTTGTAGTGCTCCGGTAATTTTCTATTTCATTTCGTATATATTTATTTATTTATTTTTCAAATTTAACAACAATTTGAGTGAAAACTATCCCTTGTTCTTCTGTTGCAAAATAATTGGCCTGGGCCTCAAAACCCTATTGATCAACTTCCCTAAATAGAAAAATAGCAAACCATCGCACTAACCTTTTAATTGATAAAAGACGTGCATGTTAATCCAAATTTCGACTGCTTGATTTTACTTATAATAATCCGTTAAGCAAAACTTCACCAATCTTTGCAGCTCTGTCGACCAGCTGCAGCAATCACTGTCGTAAACAAATTATAAACACTAGCACTAGAAAACTCGAAATGAAACTCAAAAACCGATCACTGTTTTCTAAAAAGCGAAAACACAAAGTCGTAGGAATTACCGATCTTGACTGGAGTAGAATAAATCCGAAGTTTGCCTGCGTTTTTTGCGTGTTTGGTGATAAGCGAATGGATTTATCGATTGAAACCAGTTTGAATGTTTGATGTTTCGTTTAATTATTGCGAATATTTACGCCCTTGTATGTCTTTAGCATTTATAAAATTAATCAACTTAAGACCAAACCTACTTTACTTTACTTTACTATACTTTACAATATTTCAGTGTTTTATTTATACCTGTGCATGAAGTAAAATATCGAGTTTAGAAATGCCGAGAAAAGCTTTTCTAAACTCGAAACTTTACTTCATGGTTAACCTGTGGGTCGAAAAAAAATATTTCATTAGCAGTCCAGAAAAAAGGATTTTTCCGTACGTGTGACATTTCATTTGTGAAGCCTAGCCAAACACGGGAAATCGTGCAAGCACGGAAAAATCCATTTCTGGACGTGTGATGAACGTTATTTTTTATTATACTTATCTCAAAACAACAACATAAAACTAAATAGTTAAATTATTGTTTTCTTTTCAAACCAGTCACATTTGTGGTACTGAAAAATACAACTAGTTCTAAAGAAAATCAAACTAAATACAAGCTTTTCGAAATTTCTTTCTGCTTCTTAAGCCAAATATCTTTTGAACATAGCAAATCGATACTATGAGGTGGACGAATTAATAAATGTGGATTTACGGAAAAATAAAGTAAAAGTCATACATCGTCACTAACATACAGAGAGTTTTATGTAAAACCGAACATTGTACGATTTTCACTGAATCGCATTTAATTACCTGTCATTTCTAATAATAATAATAATAATAATAATGTTTATTTATGTTAAAGCAGTGCTTACATACGTCAAGGAATACAGTATTTGTGATAATATAATAAAAAATAGAAAAAACACACATATAGAAAATAAAAAAATCTTAAGAATATTGTTTACATAAAAATTAAAAATATTTCAGCGATATATAATTACCATATACCTACATCGCAACTAGAACGTATACTTTAGAAAGTCCTCTGTGGTATAGAATGCATTCTCAATAAGTAAAGACTTGATTTCATTTTTAAATTGTATTATATCAAGTACCCTAAGCCTGTGTGGTAAATGATTAAAAAATTTCAGACCGTAATAGTTTTCACAATTCCTAGATCTTTGTAGCCTAAGATTCGGAATACTTAGGTTACTCCTAGTTCTCGTATGATAATTGTGATTTTGTTGATTTATTTTGTTATCGTCGTGATATGATTTGATTAATAACAGACTTTGTAATATATACAGGCAAGGTAGTGTTAATACTTTTAACATTATGAATGCCGGTTTGCAGTCAGCTTGGTAGCCTAGGTTAAACAATATGCGTACCACTTTCCTCTGAATGCCAAATAGCCTATGCCTGATTGTGGAATGTCCCCATGCCACAATATTGTAAGAGAGATGTGACTGGAACAGAGAGAAGTATGCCGTTCTTAACATACGAGGTGTAATGTTGTTTTTAAGTCCTCTAATGACAAATACGCTTTTGTTTAACTTTGCTGCTAGTGCATCAGCTTGACTATTCCACAATAATTGATCATCAATATGAATACCCAGGAAGCTGACCGTTTTGTGTTGATAAGGCTGCTGCGTGTTCAAACTGTAAATGGCTGTTTCTGTTTTATTGGAATTCAGAGTCAAGAGGTTAGCATTGAACCAAATTTTTGGTTTTTCAAGAAGATTTTTGTTTTCGTGCAAACCGGAATTCAAGTTTTGTGAGGAATTGACAATTGTTGTATCGTCCGCAAATAGCACAACTTTACAATTTGACATATTATTAGGAAAATCATTAATAAACAATAAGAACAGTAAAGGTCCTAAGGTTGACCCTTGTGGGACACCGCACTTGATTTCTAGCAATTCCGACATTTTGCCATTGTGAATCACAGACTGTAATCTATTTGAAAGAAATGATATTAATAATCTACAACTAAGTGGGCTGAAGTTATACATATATAATTTTCTCAGTAATAATGTATGAGAAACACAGTCAAACGCTTTCGAGAGGTCTAAGTATGAGGCGAACATATACTCACCTTTCTCAAATGATGCAATGATACTCTGGCACAGATCTAATATTGCATCGGTTGTTGATTTCCCTTGTCTAAACCCATATTGATTGTCGCTTAGGGAGTTATTTTCCTCAAAATGTTCAATAATTTGTTTAAACAAAATTTTCTCTACTATTTTCGAGAAAATGGGAGGAATACTGATCGGTCGATAATTATTACAATCATTTGGATCACCTTTTTTGTGCAGTGGTATTACTTTTGTTATTTTGAGCACATCCGGATACTTACCAGTCTCAATGATCGAGTTTATAAGTTTAGTGAATGGCTCAATAATAACATCAACAACATCTTTTATTAATTGAATTGTTATACCGTATATGTCGCCACACGCGCTAGACCTTATCTCATTGACCATGTCTCTCACACATACTTGGGATACTAGCCGAAAGTTAAATTGTGAGAGATCACATGATATGTTTGAAATTACTAAATCTATAGGATCAATATCACAGACAGGTAGTTGCTTAGTAATCACATTTGGAATATTAATAAAATAATCATTAAATGAACTGGGTGCTATATCACATTTTTTTATCACAGATGGTTTGTTATTTCTTTGGTTATTAATGATATTCCACATTGCTTTTATTGGGCTATTTGCTGAAGCCACCAATCTATCATTTGCACAAATTTTAGCTGTTCTTATTGCCTCTTTATAATCACGCTGGAGTTTTGTTTTTAGTTCTTTCATTCCAGCGTTATTAATTCTAGCACTAGCTTCATGGACAAGGTTTAGTTGTTCCCGCATTTTTTTCAAATCATCATTGAACCAATTACTCCCTTGGCTGTTCTTATTATTTTGTTTAACTTTTGTAGGAAAACATGCTTCAAAAGTATCTCTAATTATGTCAACAAATATTTGCCATGACGAATTAGTATCACGACTGCTAACAAAATCCCAATTAGTACGATTTAAAGAATTGTAGAAATTATATTTACCCAAAGACGTAATTGGACGAACAATTCTATAACTGTCTTTAAGGCGCGGCGGTTTTAAGTCAACACTTAATCCAATACCATCATGATCAGAAAATGGTATGCTAATTAGTTTGACTCCTAAGTTAATATTGTGGATATTGGTAAATATATTGTCAAGGCATGACTTACCTCGTGTAGGAAACTTTGCTAAAGCATACATGTGGTAGCTACTGAAAAAATCACACAAACATTGTGCATTCATATCATTCACATTACTAAAATTACAATTAAAATCACCACATATAAAAATATTATATTTAAAAACATTTAAGTTAGACAGAACATTATTAAGAATTTCCAAAAAACGGTTAAAATTTCCCGAGGGAGACCTATATAGTGTAATAATAATCGAATTAAATTGTTCTACTAATATTCCTGTTATTTCACATTCTTTTTCAACTGAGTTGAAATTTATATTAAGAGAGATATGCTGATATTTATTTATAAAAATCATCACACCGCCGTGAATAAATATACTGCGTGAGAAGTGTTCCGCAAGAACATAGTTATTTAATTTGATACACTCAGTTTCATCATTGGTGAGCCAATGCTCAGCTAAACAAATAATATTAAAATTAGTATCACATACAAGCGCTTCTAATAACTCTATTTTATTTCTAAGACTTTGGATATTGCAAAATAAAATATTTAATTTTTCCTTGGCGTCTCCGAATTGCTTCGTTTCTTCATCCCCATCCCAAAAAAATACTTATTTACACTCACTCCGCGGGGCCAGAGTTCAGGATTTGATAGTAAACCAATTTCGTCCAATGGGACAGACACCTTGAACGACGAATACTTTTCCGGGTATTTAGAAGTAAGCTTTGTACAATCAACATTTGTGATAGATTTATTAATTAAGAATTGCTTGATATTATCTTCAGTTATATTTGTTTGGACTCTGCTTACATGAAGATGTCCCATTTTTAATACTCCTTGTACATTTAGGTCATTCCCACGGCCAAATATTGGCTTGTTCTTGCGATTTCTTCTCCGTACTGTTTGAAATCCAACATCATCTATTGGTTTCGCATCTTTATTATTAATAGTCGCTGAAAATTCCGCGGTGGTTGAATGGTTGGTAACCGCTGGTTGCACCTCTTGGTTTCTAATTATCGGTGTTGTTTCTCCATGCGTTTCCGCTGAGGATGTATGGTTGCCTGCACTTTTAGCAGTATCCGAAGAACTAGCGAGCCTATTTCTGCGTTGCCGACCGTCAATGGTCTCGTTGGTGCTCTTAGTCCTCAGAGGGATTGGTACAATTGGTAGATTGACATGTGCAGACAATGTTGCCACTTTACTGTATTGTGGCTTAGGATTTTCGTGCACTTTGGATTGTAACAGTTTAATTTCGTTGTCCTTTTCGGTGATTTTATCCTCTAGTGAGTTTATTTTCTCAAGTAAGAGTTTATTATTTGATTTAAGTTCAATAATTAACAATTTCAATATTGGAAAAATATCCTCACCGTTTATATCTTCTACGTTGAGGTTATCTTCGAGAGTTATATCACAGCATTTCATCACAATATTTGCACAACTTGTGTGAAATATTGCATCACACTTAACACATATTCTGCCACTTGCAGCAGTTTTCTTACACTTTTTACACGACTTTTTCGGATTATCTTGTGGAGTTTCTCCACCAACAACCGTATCGTTCGCCATTACAACAATTCAGTCAGTAATAGTCATATAGGCAATCCAATTTACACTTAACCTCAAAACTCAACGTGTTAAATTGTGTTCAATGCTTAGACTCGTTTCAGTACGAATCGAACATACGAAAATTAACGTTCAACATGTGTTGTAATGCTCGGTTCTACATAAAACTCTCTGTATGCATAAGCTGTAAATTTTCCGACATCCAATGTTTTTCAAAAGACTTAATTAGAAACTTTAAATGATTGTTTTCCACTCCCAGGCTAAGCATGAAGTAAAATTTCGAGTTTAGAAAAGCCCCGTGAAAATTTGTCGAGGGTCGCGCAGCGACCCGAGACAAATTTTCTGGGCTTTTCTAAACTCGAAATTTTACTTCATGCGCCAAGCGTACAAAACACCGATTTCAAGTGAGGATTAAATATACATAGATTCACAATATTTTTGTTTTGTACTTGTGGCGCATGAAGTAAAATTTCGAGTTTAGAAAAGCCCAGAAAATTTGTCTCGGGTCGCTGCGCGACCCTCGACAAATTTTCACGGGGCTTTTCTAAACTCGAAATTTTACTTCATGCTTAGTCTGGGATTGGAAAACATTTGTTTATAGCTTCAAATTGAACTCTTCTAAAACAAACAACGTAAACATTTTCCTTTTAGGTAAACATACAGAGAGTTTTATGTAATACCGAACATTGTACGATTTTCACTGAATCGCATTTAATTACCTGTCATTTCTAATAATCATATTGGCAATCCAATTTACACTTAACCTCAAAATTCAACGTGTTAAATTGTGTTCAAAGCTTAGACTCGTTTCAGTACGAATCGAACATACGAAAATTAACGTTCAACATGTGTTGTAATGCTCGGTTCTACATAAAACTCTATGTATGCATAAGCTGTAAATTTTCCAACATCCGGTGTTTTTCAAAAGACTTAATTTTAAACATTAAACGAGTGTTTTCCACTCCCAGGCTAAGCATGAAGTAAAATTTCGAGTTTAGAAAAGCCCCGTCAACATTTGTCGAGGGTCGCGCAGCGACCCGAGACAAATTTTCTGGGCTTTTCTAAACTCGAAATTTTACTTCATGCGCTACACGTACAAAACAAAAATATTGTGAATTTATGTATATTTAAACCTCACTTTCTAAACACGAAATTTTACTTCATGCGCCACGCGTACAAAACACCGATTTCAAGTGAGGTTTAAATATACATAAATTCACAATATTTTTGTTTTATACGTGTGGCGCATGAAGTAAAATTTCGAGTTTAGAAAAGCCCAGAAAATTTGTCCCGGGTCGCTGCGCGACCCTCGACAAATTTTCACGGGGCTTTTCTAAACTCGAAATTTTACTTCATGCTTAGTCTGGGAGTGGAAAACATTTGTTTATAGCTTCAAATTGAACTTTTCTAAAACAAACAACGTGAACATTTTTTTTTTTTAAGTAAACATACAGAGAGTTTTATGTAATACCGAACATTGTACGATTTTCACTGAATCGCATTTAATTACCTGTCATTTCAAATAGTCATATAGGCAATCCAATTTACACTTAACCTTAAAATTCAACGTGTTAGATTGCGTTCAATGCTTAGACATGTTTCAGTACGAATCTAACATACAAAAGTTAACGTTCAACATGTGTTGTAATGTTCGGTTTTACATAAAACTCTCTGTATATTATATTTTTCATAGTCCGCCATTTATTTAGACTGTGTCAGTGTTCGCATCCATATCTCGATTTTACTAGTTGGTAATTCTTCGCGAACTTGTGCCGCTTGCGTTAATATATCATCCGGAATATCAGCTACAAAATTATTTTTTTTTAAGTATGAGCACATTGTACTGACATTTACGTATTTCACTGACGGAAAATAAAACGTCAGTGAAAAATACATCGTTGGTATGGAAACATGGTTAGCGCACGGAATAAGCGCACAAACAAATATATTTTGTGCGGTGATCTGAAAAAGATACGTTTTCATTCATTCATTTTCAAACATAGTCTTTTCAGATAAATATAATAAAAAAACTCGTTTAAAGCATCAGTTTGAACACACTGAATATCTAAAGATTTACAGTATATACGCTGTAATTGGAATATGTATACTTTAAAAAAAACTATGTGTATAACCAATTGTATTTTTAGCCACGTATCATACCTTTGGCACCAAATTCACTGTTGGGTTGTGTTACTATTCTTAAATTCGAAGGACCAATTATATCTGGTTTATTTAGATATAATAAAAATAATAAAATGAGTTTAACTCGTATAGTCGTCAAACACCAATATATACAAAAATGTACTAAGTTTAAAATGTCGCGATCATTCTCATTGACGTTTCGTTATCGTCTCTCTTTTCTCGTCTGTCCCTTGTTTACTCCATAGGGTGGTGGGTGGAGTCTTGTAGGGGTAGGTGGTGGTAATGAGTGATTCTAATTGGTCATGATAATTCCCAATTACCACCACCTTACCGATGTTGCCAAACTGCAATCTGCATCTCGAGCCTCTCGTTCGGGTCTGGTATGCAGCTGTCGGTTAATCCGCTCAACCGTTTGCGTTTGGGCGGTTTATGATTCAATTGTTCCCATTGCGCACTTTAGGTAAACACCATAAAAATCACTTCTTGGTAACTGCGATTACACGAAAACATAATATAATACGCATTAAGGGACAATATTTATAATATTAATGCAAATGTGAAAGGTCGGAGTTACGGCGAGCCAGGTATAGCCGTAACAGGTTGTGTAATCTGCAAATAATAGAATTATGAATTTTGGTATCTACGTATCTAATCATAGTCCTCTCAATTTTCCACTTCTGTACGCTGTCCACAATAATTGAAGCGAATAGACAAAGTTTGGAATAGATAACGTACAAGTTCAACTGACACGTGCATTGTTTGTTCCAGCCTCCCGTATTCGATACGAGATCACAAGCGGTAACATAGGAGGTGCGTTCGCTGTCAAGAACATGACGGGTGCCATCTACGTCGCCGGAGCTTTAGATTACGAAACTAGGAAACGGGTGAGTCTGTCCTGCCCTATTGTTCACTTTTCTTATTCGCAAAGATATAGATAACGATCCGCCGGATTATTGTGTACATGTATGTGAGTCCCGCTGGGGATTCGAACAACAATGAAAGGGCGATTTATGTTATCCGGCCAATAATAATGTTCGCAGTACGAACTGCGCCTGGCAGCGTCTGATAATCTCAAGGAGAACTACACGACCGTGGTCATACATGTGAAGGACGTCAATGACAACCCGCCCGTCTTCGAGAGGCCCACGTACAGGACGCAGATCACTGAGGAGGACGATCGGAATCTGCCGAAACGTGTTTTACAGGCGGGTGGTGTTGTTGATTGAATTGATTTGGTGTTAAGCACGATTTTTTCTTTTACTTTCGATTAAATATGTTTACTCCCGCAATTACAGAGTGTTTTAGTTTTGGACCCTAGGCACAATTTGGAGATTATTTTTCTTGTTTTCTAGCAATTTTTATTATTACATATTTGTGTTATGCATGCTTTTTACTGTAGTAGATTTGTTGTATTATTTCTTTTTTGTTTTTTCTGTGGTGTTTCGCATGTGTAGTACGAAATCACCCTAGTGGCTTCGGACAGCCTGAACGAGAATTTCACGACGGTGGTGATTCACGTGAAGGACGTTAACGATCACCCGCCGGTTTTTAAACAGTCCTTTTACGGCACGACTATTCAAGAGGAAACGGATGGGAGTTATCCAATGAAATTAATGCAGGTCAGGATTAACTATAAACAAATTCTTACTTTTTAACATAATCCGTAAAACTTAGTAATTCGCCCGAAAAGCGCAGCGCTCACAACCAATTTTTTTGCCCCTCCCACAGCAAAACTATTGTCGGGGCGGTCCCTATATACAGAGAGTTTTATGTACCACCGAACATAAGAATTGTTCGTTTATGTATACATTAGCATACGTTGTACATTTGCCGACGCTCGGTTTATTAAAATAATGTAATTTGAAGCTTTAAACCAGTGTTTTCCACTCGCAGGCTAAGCATGAAGTAAAATTTCGAGTTTAGAAAAGCCTGAAAATTTGGTTTGGTCGCGTAGCGCGAAGCGCGGAGCGGCCA
Source organism: Philonthus cognatus (assembly GCA_932526585.2). Lineage (NCBI taxonomy): Eukaryota > Metazoa > Arthropoda > Insecta > Coleoptera > Staphylinidae > Philonthus > Philonthus cognatus. Next base: position 12,290,038 of record OW052244.1, read on the forward strand.
AACCAAATTTTCAGGCTTTTCTAAACTCGAAATTTTACTTCATGCGCCACTGGTACAAAACACTGATGCAATGTAAAGTTTAGCGCTGTGTTTTAAACTTCGTAATGTCAGTGTTTTGTACCGGTGGCGCATGAAGTAAAATTTCGAGTTTAGAAAAGCCTGAAAATTTGGTTTGGCCGCTCCGCGCTTCGCGCTACGCGACCAAACCAAATTTTCAGGCTTTTCTAAACTCGAAATTTTACTTCATGCGCCACTGGTACAAAACACTGATGCAATGTAAAGTTTAGCGCTGTGTTTTAAACTTCGTAATATGTCAGTGTTTTGTACCGGTGGCGCATGAAGTAAAATTTCGAGTTTAGAAAAGCCTGAAAATTTGGTTTGGCCGCTCCGCGCTTCGCGCTACGCGACCAAACCAAATTTTCAGTCTTTTCTAAACTCGAAATTTTACTTCATGCTTAGTCTGGGAGTGGAACACACTCATTTTAAGTTTAAAATTTAACTCTTAAAAAAAAACGAGTATCTAAAGATTTACGGCATATGCGCTGTAATTGGGACATGTATACTTGAAAGGAGAACTCCCTGTATGTACAAGTTGAATTGGCTACAACATGTAATGGTCATATAGGCAACCCAGCTTACACATTATTTTAAAATTAAAGGTGTCAAATTGTATTGGATGTAAATGATCGGTGTTACATGAAACTCTGTGTATGTACATACAACAATTTTTTTTCTTTTAAATATACCCACAGATTGCAAAGCAGGCGATACAAAAGAGCAAGAGATTAGTTCAGATGAAATAAACAATTTTAAAGTTTATTAAAGTGTCAATCAAAAACTGAAGCGATATAATTAGATCATTACAATAGTTTAGTGTCTTAGATGCGTCGCGCATGAAGTAAAATTTCGAGTTTAGAAAAGCCTGAAAATTTGGATTTGCCGGAGCGCGACTCGCTTCGCTCGCGCGCCCCGGAAAATCCAAATTTTCAGGCTTTTCTAAACTCGAAATTTTACTTCATGCTTAATCAAGGAGTGGAAAAACATTTGCTCGGATGAAATAATTTTCGAAGCATACTAAATAATTTATGTTAAATGTTTATAAAAAGTAGTTGAGAATGAACAAACTTTGATTGCAGGACAAAATAAAACAATATTAACTCAAATTATAAAACATGCACACCATCACACAAAAATACCATTTTATGTAGTTACAATGAATTTCTGTTGACTCTTACAATTTTGTCAAAATTGATCGAACTCAAACTTTTTCGCATTAAAATAAAAATTGTTAATTGGATAATCTAAATCAGGAGTCTCCAAACTACCTCTACCAGTCCAGCCTACTACACGCTGTAAAATTTTTCTTAAATGTCATATTTTGACCTTTTATAACGAATTAATGTATAAGGTTTTTTAATGGTTATAAAATTAGCTGGATCTTGGCCCACTCGATTATGTAAAAGTGTATATGTGGCCTGCGAAGAAAAAAGTTTGGAGACCCCTGATCTAAATTAATAGCTAGACAAATTAATTGGAACATTATTTATCAAAATTGCAGAAGATAAAAGATTCAAAATGACAGTGTTAGATTTTGATAAAAACTAACACAGTTTAAAAATTAGTGATTCATTTTATTGAGCTATTTTCTTTAAAGTATTTAAAAAAATTATCGTGTTATTGAATCAACTAGAAATTCCCTGGTTTAACTTAAAGTTTCACAAAAATGTCAACTTTTGTAACAACCATCTTTTAATTGATAAATAAAGCACTATCAACCTTTTTTTATACTTTATTTTTCCTTCCATATGTGGTGCATTTTGGAGGTGCCACATATGAAAAACGCTTTTTTTTAAGAGATATTAAAAAACCGTTTTTTATACTTTATTTTTCCTTCCATATGTGGTGCACTTTGTAGGTGCCTCATAGGAAAAGCGCTTTTTTTGAAGAGATATTAAAAAACCGTTTTCACGAGCCATAGTTACTTTTTCGAATTTTAATCAACGGCAATAAGAAAATTGATCTATTTCTAATTGTTTCCGTTTTATAACCAGAAGTTGATAAAATGTTATTTTTATAAGGTAACTGTAACTCGTCTGTTTTACAATTTATAACCAAACTGTAAAAACTTTCTTAGGGCAACTTTTTACGCTCATTAAAGTGACGTACGTGTTTTATTTCAAGGATGCTTCGTTTTTGTTTTCCTACACCAAACTCACTTTTTTCTTATGGGTGCATATGGAGATATGCACATCATTGAACAGCATTTTTAATGCTGATTTCAAAAATGTGCTACTTGTGTACCTTTGTGAAAAGAATATGTTTTGTTATATACGACAAGCAAAGTAGCAGGTTATGTCAATCAAGAGTGTTTATTTATAAAATAAAATATATTACGTCAATACTAGTCATATTTTCTAACAAATTACAAGCATCGCCTAGTAACTAAATTGTTTACCGGTTGTCATGGCAACTTTGTCAATGACTTTTTTTGACAAAAGTGTGCATGTGGCACATCATTGAAATCAGCGTAAAAATGTTGTTCAATAATATGCATATCTCTATATGTGCCCATAAGAAAAATGTTATTTTGATATAAAAAAAACAAAAACGAAACATCCTTGAAATAAAACAGGTACGTCATTTTAATTTGAGTAAATAGTTGACACAAGAAAGTTTTTACAGTTTGGTTATAACTTGAAAAACAAATGATAATAACTTCCGAAAAACGACAATTTATCAACATCCGATTATAAAGCGGAAACGGTTAAAAATAGATCAATTTTCTTTTCGTCATTGATTAAAACACGAAAAAGTGACCTTGCCTCGCGAAAACGGTTTTTCAATACCTCTTTAAATAAAAAAGTTTTTCATATGTGGCATCTCCAAAATGCACCACCCTGTACATATCAGACGCAACGTGATCATTAATAGTTTTCTTTTAGTTTCGTAAAATTGTTTCTAGTATTTTTTTATTCCTTCTTTAATTTTATTCTAGGAACACAAAGTGTACATTCTCAATAACTAAATGACAATTTAAAAAAAATAATAATAAAGTCCACTCAATTTTAGTATTTCGAAAAGTGTGTAATTCTCGTGATTAATAGCTATCATTATATGCTCGTTGTACAATATACTATTTATATTCTAGAATATTGACTTAATTAGAGATTTAATGAATCAAAAGTTAATCCGTCGGGGTGCAACTGGAGCTTAATCATCTTTTATTTCTGGAGCTCCACATCTCCGTGTGTATGTGTGTGTTAGCATTAATTAAATTAACCAATTTAACCTGTCCCTTTTTTTAAACGTTTACATTTTCATTATCCTTTTTGCAATTCTATTTGTTATACTAAGCCGATAATTCAATTTTTCCTTTAATAATTCACGTAATTACGTTGGTAATTAATGAGTTTTTCAGGTGGATATTTTGCGAATAAAAAAACCCGGCTCGTGGGGAGGGAATAAAAAGAGGACGTTACATTGTTAAGTAAATTGATCACGTCTCTCTCTCTCCCCCTCCTCCCGTAAAATGCAGATTAATGGCCGTTTTCAGCGACGGCAAAACGAAATAAAAATCAAATCCGCCGTTTGTCACGACATGACGGATTTGACAGACGTATTACTCAATGTAATCACTCGACGTGCAAACACAGGAGCGAGGGTTAATCTGGAAGCGGTAAATGTAATCGTTTAGAAATCGGTGACTTGCATTCATACAGATACTTCTTTTTAATTGTCAGCTTTGGAACTAAAACATTTTCCGATTGTTAGTTGAAATGAAAACATTTCAATTGACGTGGCACAGATAAAAACTTGAATTTCAAAGCTGCTGTCCGTTAGCACTCCGTTCAATAAACTTAATCAGCCTGCATAGGAGTATTTACCATGAAAACTTGGCTAAGAATATTTTTAAAGCGCAATCGACTGTATACTTATTAAAATGAGAATATAACTCATAGCCTACTAGAACGAATTTTAAACCAATGAGATGCAAGGAAAGCCGTAGGTACATGTCTATCACCGCGATGATAAAAAACAAATGAAGCGGTGGGTGTTAAGTTGTCCTGTCATTCGAAACGTCAAAATAGGTAAAGTTTCGTGCAGTGATATTAATAGAAAAGTGAAACGTGCGACGCCAAAAATCACCGTCATGAATAAAGAATCACAGTGGCGGCAGTTTACGAACTTTTGTGCGATTAAAAAATTCTCAATCAATAGGGAAACAACAATATCTCAGCTGTCGATAATGTTAAGGAACTTACATTATTTTATTCGTTATATTCTCTCACTAAATATAACTCGTAATATGATTAATTATCGATGATATTTTATCGTTGAAACCGAAGCAGCACATTCAACCCGTGCTGCGCACTCGTTGAATCTGCAGCTCGGTTTCAACTCCAAAATATCATCGATAATAATCATACCACTCGTTATATTACGGCTGAGAATACAATTCAAGCGTCACATGACTACATTCCCTCCAATCAGAATCGCTTATTTCCATAGATACATGTTATCACAGAGGTGATAGAATCCTATAACCTTGTATTGGTCGTTGTTACGAAAATTATTTGTCAAATCTGGCGGTTGATTATTAAAAATGTCAGCCGGGCGATGGGGTGAGATTTCTAAGACGGAAATATAGTGAAATTCGTTATATTCTCTCATCGAATATAACTCGTGGTATGATTAATAATCGATAATATTTATTCGTGAAACCGGAGCAGCACATTCAACTCGCCCTTCGGGCTCGTTGAATCTGCAGCTCGGTTTCACTCATGAATAGTATCGGTGATAATCATACCACTTGTTATATTACAGCTGATAATATAATTCATGCGTCATATGGCTAAATTCCCTCCAATCAGACTCGCATCGCTCGCGCGCCCAGGCAAGTCCAAATTTTTAGGCTTTTATAAACTCGAAACTTAATTTCATGCTTAATCTGGGAGTAGAAACTCTCGTTAAATTTTTGTTTAAATTTTAAAATTCACAAGTGAATTAAATAGTGTTAAATATTTGTATTGTGTTTACATTTGCATAAAATCAATAGTCCTGTTGCTATTATATTTGAAAATAGTTTATTAAGTTCACAATAAATATGTAAATATTAAACAGAAAGAGAATTTGATTTGATTTCACATTCCATGAAACAGGCTAGCAGTCGCAACTAGCCGGAAAAAAAACATTATTTAAATAGAAAAAGAATATTTCTATAAAAAAGTAGTATATTCTATTTTTTTTAAATTTTTTACTTTCAAATAAAGAATACTATAAAATATGATTTTAATTATTGTTTAACGAGGGTTTGCACTCCTTGATTAAAACTCTGATTTATCTTAAAGTTGAATAAACACAGACTCCACTTACCTAATTATAATATAACAACCCTAGATAACGAAGTTGTATAAATGTTTGCAACTAATCGATAAACGATTGTGCAAATGTAAGATTGCAACAAGTTAAATTAATATTTCTCTTGACAGAAATTAGAATGCGGATTTTGTTGTCTCAAAAAATCATTTGACGAATAAAGCACTAATAGCTTTTCTTCACACTTTTATTTGAATTACCAAATGTACATTTCGGACACAAAGTGACCATTATCAATGGATTAACACTGTGTTAATCCATTGATAATGGTCACTTTGTATCCGAAATGTACATTTGGTAATTCAAATAAAAGTGTGACGAAAGGTTATTAGTGCTTTATTCGTCAAATTAATTTGATCTTCACGTAACTCACAATCAATTTATTCAAAAAATCATGATCGTAAAACTGTGGTCAAGAATTTTATTTCTATTTATTAACTTAGACAATTCCACATTTTGATAAAATTCTTACAATTTTATTATTTACTATTGTTTGAGATAAGTTTGAGTAACAGACAAAATCTAACTGCAATTAAACAAGGTTTGATAAATTATGAATTTATTTTTGAAAATTGTTTATCAACAAGAATCAAAAACTCCAACTCTATTTATTTCATATTATAAATTTTGCAATAAACATCTGCAAACTAAGTTTCTGATTGATTGTCTAAGGAGGGTTCTTACTCCCAGGCTAGCACCTGAAGTAAAATTTTGAGTTTAGAAAAGCCTGAAAATTTTGTTTTGAAGGGGCGCGTGAGCGAACGAGTCGCGCCCTGGCAAATCCATGTTTTCAATCTTTTCTAAACTCGAAATTTTACTTCATGCGCCACGCGTATAAGTCACTTACTTTAGGTGAAATCTTTGAACAATTGGTCAGAGTGAAATAAATTTAGTATGTCAATTATTCATTGTTTAAATGACATACATTTTACAATGATCATGAACATAAATTTGCAATAAACATCTGCAAACTAAGTTTCTCATTGATTGTCTAAGGAGGGTTTCCACTCTCAGACTAAGCATGAAGTAAAATTTTGAGTTTAGAAAAGCCTTAACATTTGGATTTGCCGGAGCGCGCGAGGGAAGCGAGTCGCGCCCCGGCAAATCCAAATTTTCAGGCTTTTCTAAACTCGAAATTTTACTGCATGCGTCACTCGTATAAATCACTAAATTTAGGTGAAATCTTTGAACAATTAGTCAGAGTGAAATAAATTTAGTATGTCAATTATTAATTGTTTAATGCCTGGTATTATAAAACGTTTTAGTCCCTAAATTAAATTTACTTTAGGAATAAATTGATTTATTCCAAAGATTTCGGTATTATAAACACAAAATATTTTTCTTTGGCTAATAAATCTCCTCAGTAAATTATTTGTTTGTTTTTCTACCAAGTACATTTTATTCTCTAAATAATTTGACAGTTAAAAGTCAAAAGTCTATTATATTATTGTAATTACTTTAGATTCTACTACTTGTATTTATTAATTTCATTACGGTTATCATGTCTACCATATCATCCATATCAGATTTAAGTTCGCTCATAGTATCTTCCCTGAGAGTGATTAATTCGAACCACAAGACATTCTAAGGAGTCGAAGACCTAGAGTTTTTCAAGTCAGACATAACCAGGGATTTTTATACTTATGCATACGCTTTTTTTTAAATTAGTTCCATTTAAAGTTTTAAACGAGTGTTTTCCACTCTCAGACTAAGCATGAAGTAAAATTTCGAGTTCAGAAAAGCCTGAAAATTTGGTTTGGTCGCCTAGCGCGAAGCGCGGAGCGACCAAACCAAATTTTCAGGCTTTTCTAAACTCGAAATTTTACTTCATGCGCCAGGCGTATTAAACACTGAAAACACTGAAATATTGTGAACAAGGGAACTTCACTTGAAATCAGTGTCTTGTACGCGTGGCGCATGAAGTAAAATTTCGAGTTTAGAGAAGCCTGAAAATTTGGTTTGGCCGCTTCGCGCTACGCGACCAAACCAAATTTTCAGGCTTTTCTAAACTCGAAATTTTACTTCATGCTTAGCGTGGGAGTGGAAAACACTCGTTAAAGATAATAATTTTTTTTTATAATTTCTAATAAGCTTTCTTTTTCTTGTTCTGTGTAATTCTGTCCTATTCCACGGTCATTCTCTATAATTATAAGGAATTATACTATATTTTCAATGTGATTGACAATTTAATTTGAAATATTGACAATTCAATTTAAAAAATTGTTGGTTCCAGCTATGGCCACAATGAAAATGTTTAATTTCGATGTTTAATTTCGGTCTGTAATCTACTAATTAAATTATTTATTTCTAGAATTGCTATTTATTTGGTAGGTTTGCTTTATAATACGCAATTATATTTGCCCATTAGTTTACTAGGTAAATAAATTTACTACACAAATAGTTATCTAATGATTTAGTAATCGTTTATAATCCCGGGCATAAATGACATACATTTTACAATAATATATTTATTTTTAGTAATCACTGTAAATTTTATCACGATTCGTTTATTTTTTAATTTTTAAGAACACGCGAATGTTCTACACGTAAAATCATATACATTATATTTTAAGTGTCTGCATTTTAATTTCCATTTGTTCAATTTAAATGTTTTTAACGGTGCTTCAAACTTTATTCACTTCTCAATAATCTCTGTAAATTGAAAATTTACAGTTTTGGTAATTTATTACAAAATTATAATCATAAAAAAACTACCAAATTCAATTTACTATGAAATTCACATTGAAAAATTAACTACATTTCTTTCAATTATAAATGCTAAGCATTTGAAGGGTTAAGGGGAAAAACCAAATGAGTCCAAAAAGTACCAACAATTGTTTTTAACGCCATTGTGTAGTGTAAACCAAGTATTTTCACTTAAGCAAACTGGTCAGAGTGAAATAAATTTAGTATGTCAATTATTATTTGTTTAATGCCCGGTATTATAAACGATTAATAAATCATTAGATAACTATTTGTGGAGTAAATTTATTTACCTAGTAAACTAATAAGCAACTAAAATTGCGTATTATAAACAAACCTACCAAATAAATAGCAATTCTAGAAATAAATAATTTAATTAGTAGATTACAGACCGAAATTATACATTTTCTTTGTGGCCATAGCTGCAACCACCAATTAGTTAAATTGAATTGTCAATATTTCAAATTAAATTGTCAATAAAATTGGAAATTTAGTATAATTCCTTTTAATTATGGAGAATAACCGTGGAATAGGACAGAATTACACAGAACAAGAAAAAGATAGCTTATTAGAAATTATAAAAGATTTAAGCTAGTGTTTTCCACTGCCAGGCTAAGCATGAAGTAAAATTTCGAGTTTAGAAAAGCCCGAAAATTTAGTTTGGTCGCGTAGCGCGAAGCGCGGAGCGGCCAAACCAAATTTTCAGGCTTTTCTAAACTCGAAATTATACTTCATGCGCCACGCGTACAAGACACTGATTTCAAGTGAAGTTCACTTGTCAGGGAAGATACTATGTCAGGGAAGATACTGTCAGGGAAGATACTATGAGTGAAATTAAATCTGACACGGATGATATGGTAGACATGATAACCGTAATGAAATTATTAAATACAAGTAGTAGAATCTAAAGTAATTATAATAATATAATACAATTTTGACTTTTAACTGTCAAATTATTTAGAGAATAAAATTGACTTGATAGAAAAACAAACAAATAATTTACTGGGGAGATTCATTAGCCAATTAACGTTATTTTGTGTTTATAATACAGAAATCTTTGGAATAAATTAATTTATTCCTGAAGTAAATTTTATTTAGGGAATAAAACGTTTTATAATACCGGGCATAAATGATATAAATTTTACAATGATCATGATCATAAATTTTACGAAAAAACATCTGCAAAATAAGTTCCTGATTGATCGTCTAAGGAGGGTTTCCACTCCCAGACTATGCATGAAGTAAAATTTCGAGTTTAGAAAATTCTGAAAATTTGGAATTGCCGAGGCGCGCGAGCGAAGCGAGTCGCGCCCCAGCAAATCCAAATTTTCAGGCTTATTTAAACTCGAAATTTTACTTCATGCGTCACGCATATAAATCACTAACTTTAGGTGAAATCTAAACAATTAATCAGAGTGAAATAAATTGAGTATGTCAATTATTAATTGTTTAAATGACGGGCAAAATGCTATGACATACACATCACCATTGTACATATATATGGGGCATTCCACGCCAAATCGGATACCATCTGGCTTTTGCATCTCCGATTTTTTTCATATTTTTTTATGTTATAGTACCAAATGAGAGAGGCCTCCGACATTTTTTTCAATTTTATTTCTGCAGCTGCTTTCGAGATATCGATTTTTGAAAAAATAAACGTTCCATTTTTTTAAATGCTAATAAGTTTGTAAAAAATGGACCGATTTTAACCATTTTTTTTAATTTTTTAATTTTAAAAAAAATATAAAATCCAAAAAATTTTAAAAACCATATTTCTATAAAATTTTCAAATTTTTAATATACAATGTTAATTTCCAAAAAACACGTACTGATTAATTTTCTTAAAATTTTTATCTAAGAGACTGTTACTCATTTCGCAACTTTTAAGCCTAGTCCGATAATGGGATAAGAATAGGATCTATATATATATATATATATATATATATATATATATATATATATATATATATATATTAAGTGAGTGAGTCCCAGGTTGGTGGTGACACTCTACGGAGTTAATTTGATTGCGCTTAAAATTATAATTTCATTACATTTTTAGTTGGATTTTTTCATTTATATCTTTTACTCTTCTTAAACTTTCTATTGAAACGTATGAGCGCACCAAGTTAAATCTATTTCGTGCACCTAACCTAAACCCGGCATTAATAACAGTATCCATATACATAATAGTCATTTCACAGTCATTTCACAGCAATAAACGCATAAGCGGCAACAACGGGGCAGGTAAAGGGGCCTCCAGCGTCGATGTTTGAATCCCTCGAGCTCAGGCCCGAGATTTCAAACACCGCGCGCTGGCTGGCGTGACGTTCCTGGAAACGGATGGCGTGCGCCTCTCTCCGTCGGTGACAGAGACGGAGAGAGCCGAGTGGCACCTGTGGACAGGCACCAGCCATTGTTGCTGTTTATGTGAAGACACGTGCGTCGTTTCGCACTAAGATGCGGCCGCGTGAGTTAAAAGTTAATCAAATATAAACAAGTGCGGTGATAACACCCCAGGTTACCCAAGAAACAGTGGAACACAGTGACAATTTCCAATTTTAAAATGTGAATGTGCCGTTTGTTTTCGTTTAAAATTTCACTTCTGCCGTAACCACGCGGTTACGATTTTTTATACACAATAACCTCACTTTTATTTAATTTCAACAACCACCATGAGTATCGTTAGGATAATAAAACAAATACAGCGTCAGTTTAACAATAGTTTGTTCAAATAATCACAAATGTAAGCTCAAATTTATTTGCTAATTAATATTTTTTCAAGAATTCGTCATCAACTAACAGTTTAATTCAGATCAGTAATTTTTTGTTTTTTGCTCATTGTTTTTTAGTGTTAACCCTGAGGAAGGGACAAAATGAGTCCCGAAAGCTTGGTATTACAATAAAGTAGATTACACACATCTCTCCTGCCGTATTATTGGTCGAATGCCCTGTTAGGAAATTTTCCGAACTCTGCCTCTAACGTAGTACGACCGTTACTTCTTGTGCTGGTATATATATATATATATATATATATATATATATATATATAGTATATCAATACTAAAAGTTAATAAATACCTTTCTCTCTGGTCCACCAACAATAGTTTTTGCCATTTATGAAATGTAATAGATATGTCTTAGTAATTTAATGGCTTATAACCAAGGTCACTTATACAAAAATATTCGGAAATATTTATATAAAATTTTCAAAAATTTTAATATAAAATGTTGATTTCCAATAAACACGTACTGATCGATTTTCTTTAATTTTTTTTCTAAAAAACTGTCGCTCATTACGAAACTTTTAAGCCTAATCCGATACTGGCATAACGATGGGATTTCTTTTTCTTCCCAATCTGACCACCATTAAAAAATGTATTAGTCATAAATAAACATCGCTGCTCTAACTTAAAATTTCACCTACATTCTATTGATTCGTTCACTAATTCGATAGCCAAACTGACATCTTTTAAAAACTACCAGTCTATGTGGAATCTCGGTTAGAACACGTAATGTGTGCGTATGCCAGAAACCACAAACATGTGGTCTATTATTAATAATTATTTTTAATAAATATTTGTGAGCTATCTACTAAAGGTACGGTAATACCAATCGCAGGTATTGATTATTTAAACACTGCCCCCTATGTAGTACAGAGATTGTACATTAGTTCTGTTACACCTTGTATAACTAAAACATGGAATTTAAAAAAATTCGAAAAAAAAAATCCGATACTGGGATAACCCCAGTATCGGATTAGGCTTAAAAGTTGCATAATGAGTGACAGTTTTTTTAGAAAAAAAATTAAAGAAAATCGATCAGTACGTGTTTATTGGAAATCAACATTTTATATTAAAAATTTGAAAATTTTATTGAAATATTTTCCGAATATTTTTGTATAAGTGACCTTAGTTATAATCCATTAAATTATTAAGACATATCTATTGCATTTCATAAATGGCAAAAACTATTGCTGGTGGACCTGAGAGAAAGGTTATTATTAACTTTTAGTACTGATAGCTGAAACATGTAACTTTAAAAATTCGAAAAAAATAGATCCTATTGTTATCCCATTATCGGACTAGGCTTAAAAGTTGCGGAATGAGTAACAGTCTTTTAGATGAAAATTTCAAGAAAATCGATCAGTACGTATTTTTTGGAAATCAATATTTTATATTAAAAATTTAAAAATTTTATCAAAATATGGTTTTAAAAATTTTTTGGATTTTATATTCAAAAGTATTTTAAAAAATAAAAAATTCAAAAAAAAGGTTAAAATCGGTCCATTTTTCACAAAGTTAGTAGCATTTAAAAATGGGAAAGTTTTTTTTTTCAAAAATCGATATCTCGAAAGCGGCTACACAAATAAAATTGTAAAAAATCACGGAGGCCTCTCTCATTTGTTACTATTACATAAAAAATTATGAAAAAAATCGGAGATGCAAAAGCCAGATGGTATCCTATTTGGCGTGGAATGCCCCATATATATAAATTAATTTAGTATGTCAATTATCAATTGCTTAAATGCATAGGAAGGTGATATGATGCACACATTATCATTTTTACATATACAGTAGTGGAAAAATATAGAGCAACTTTAATATATTGCTAAAATAAAATTTCTGATGTTACCTTTGGCCATATTTTGTCTGTAGATAAAAACATACGATATTTATAAATAGTTTGCTGATAAAAAATCCCCATTCTTCTTTCGTTGTTCCATTGGATATAAAAAAGAATATTTTAGAGTGGAAATAAATAAAGCAACTTTTTCAATAACCTGATAAATTTGCAATGTATTTAGTTTAGTATAAGTTTATATTCATCAGTTTAACGTATTTCACTTGTCAACATGCCCAGAGGCAAACATTTATCCGCTGATATTAAAAATCGGATTGTTGATTTATACAATAGTGGTCAAAAACAGATTACCATTGCAAACATGTTTATGTTAAATAAATCTATTGTGTCGCGAATAATTAAGCAATATCGTGTAAAGGGAGATACATCCGTCAAAAAAAAAATCAGGGAGACCTAGAAAAACCACTCACTTTACGGATAAACAAATTATAAAAATTGCCAAAACCGAACCTTTTCTCGGATCTAACATGATAAAGCACCGTATATTTGAAGAACTTGGAGTAAATGTGACCTCTAGGACAGTGGGAAACAGACTACTAGAAGCTAAATTATTTGCTAGAAGACCAGCAAAAAAACCCATGTTGTCTAAGAAAAACAGACGATCCCGTTTAAGTTTTGCCAAAACGCATCAACACTGGACTGAAAATGACTGGAGCGATGAATCTAAGTTTTCTTTATTTAAAAGTGATGGTATTGTGTATGTAAGACGTCCTGCCAATGAACGACTCAACCCTAAGTATACGTGTCCAACTTTAAAACATGGTGGTGGATCGGTAATGGTTTGGGGCTGTTTTTCGGGATATGGTATGGGGCCCCTTTATAAAATAGAAGGTATTATGGACCGATTTAAATATAAGGACATATTAGAGAACCAAATGGTCCCATACGCCAACGAGATTATGCCTTTAAGACATTTATTTCAACAGGACAATGATCCTAAGCATACTTCTCGGTTCGTAAAAGAATGGTTCAGAAAGGAAAACATCACTGTTATGGAATGGCCTTCACAGTCCCCAGATCTCAATCCAATTGAGAATCTGTGGGACATTTTGGATTCCAAAATCAGAGGAAAATTCTATCGCAATCACCAAGAATTGTTTGAAGCCTTGATCGAAGCATGGGTCAATATGGATACTGCGATTATTTCTAAACTGATAAAATCGATGCCAAAACGTTGTCAACATGTTATTAAGAATAACGGGTTCTTTACAAAATATTAATTAATATATTTTTTTAACTATTTGTATTTAAAAAAAACAATTTTAAAGCAAAGTTGCTCTATTTTTTTCCACCCAAAAATTATCTTTAAATATAAAAATACTTCATACAAAAAATATTTATTTTTACCCCCAAAATAAATTGCTTTTGTAGTTGTGGATTATTATAAAAAAAATATGGCTATGTCATACATTACTGATTAAAGAAATAAACGATTTTCAAAAGTTGCTCTACTTTTATCCACTACTGTACATAAATTTATTCTTTTAAAATAATTTGAAGTTAGAAGGATAATAAATATGTCTTGTAGATGTATGTTGTTTCATTAAACATCGATTTATGTAAATTTTATGCTTTATTTAAACATTCTGGAAAACTGATTAAAACTGATAAAAGATTCTTATAAAAATTTGCATCAAATACATGAAATAAATGGGTTGTTTAAAAAACCTAATAAGTTAATAATTTTTGTTCATTTCTATAGCAAAAAGCTATGGGCTATTAGCTATTAGCTTTCATTTTTGTTAATCATCAAATATATATCATAGACTTTATTAACTTTCCTCCAATTTTTTGGACAATTATAATATATTAACGATTAATTCAAGAGCGCAGAAAAGCAAGAAAATAACCACCAAAGTTCGCTATCAGACCATCGTTGTTGGCATAAATAAAAGCGGAGGCGCGCGATATTTCAACTCCGGCGAAAAAAATGATCTTGAGCTCTGGAGATAACATCGGGCATCAAGCATCAACAATTCATTATGCGTTATCATCCGGACCACTGACCCAGACCCGACATACTTCACCACCAGGACGTGATAAATCACCGCGTTACCGCGCACAATGATGCCGTTTTATTACAGCCAAGTTTTGCCAGACGAAAAGAAAAATATTCCACGGGTTTTCTTCTTGCGCAAACACGAAATCATCCAACATTAACTCCCCTTCTCGACTCCCACTGGAAGCCAAAAACTACCTAATATTTCATTCTGTGGTTAGAAATTTATTTAATATTAAGAAAAATGTAGGAATTTAAATAAAAATATCTTTAAAATGAAACACTTGAACGTTGTTTGTATAACACACTACTTTTGATATATTGAAAATACGAAAATGTTCGTATAAACTGCAAACAATAAGTCCTAATTTAATTAATAAGACTACTAAGACAATAAATATCTATAGAAATTAGTAAGAAGTATTTTTACAACAACTTCCCGGGAAACAAACAAATGAATCACCAATATTATTACGGTATGAGTTACGTGAAGATGATATTAAATTAAATAAAACTAGTAATCCTTTTTCTTCACTGGTTTATTTGTAACACTAAATGTACATTTCGTTCACCAAGTAAACATTTTCAATAGCTGTAATAAACTTAGCACAGCTATTGAAAATGTTCACTTGGTGAACGAAATGTACATTTAGTGTTACAAATAAACCAGTGAAGAAAAAGGATTACTAGTTTTATTTAATTTAAATGAATCACCAGTTATTCACGACGAAGGAAAACCAAATACCAAATAACCTAACATACAGAGTTCTGACATTTCATTTTGTTCCCTTATAAAATTTCAAATTTGCGACCCATTTGGTTTTCCCCTTAACCCTTCATTTATTTATTGTAATATTAAACAGAAAGAGCTAGTATATTTATATCAGGGTTGTTGAAAAAAACGTTTTTTCATTTTAATTAAAACATACAGTTTTTTTTTTTTACCAAAACGTGTTTTTTCATTGAAACAATATTTAAAACATTAACGATTAAAAACATGCTTTTAATCGTTAATGTTTTAAATATTGTTGAAACACGTTTAAAACGTGTTTAAAACAGAACATATAAGGTATTGTTTTTTTGAGTATACATATCCCGATAATTACAGCGTTTTTTAAATTTGCGGGAATTCGTTGTTTCAAAGCGGTTAATTTGGGGCTTTTATCGAGTGTTTTCCACTCCCAGACTAAGCATGAAGTAAAATTTCGAGTTTAGAAAAGCCTAAGAATTTGGATTGGCCGCGTAGCGAAGCGGAGCGGCCAATCCAAATTAGGCTTTTCTAAACTCGAAATTTTACTTCATGCGCCACGCGCATAAAACACTGATTTGCAGTGAAGTTCAAAAACACACACCTACAACAACAAATATAGGCATAATATACGTTACAGTTATTAGGTTGCCTATATTCAATGTTTTAACCAATTTGTTCAGCGCAGAATTTGACTTACGTTTTATTCACATCTACATATTAGATTGCTAAAGCCGTATATTTTAAACTTAACGATATTTCAGTGTTTTATACGTGTGGCGCATGAAGTAAAATTTCGAGTTTAGAAAAGCCTAATTTGGATTGGCCGCTCCGCTTCGCTACGCGGCCAATCCAAATTTTCAGGCTTTTCTAAACTCGAAATTTTACTTCATGCTTAGTCTGGGAGTGGAAAACCCTCGTTTAAAGATTCAAATTGAAATCTTTTAAAAAAGCAACGAATGTCGTAAAACTTACTGTGTATGCATACGTATACCTGAAAGAAAAATTCCCTGTTTTTTAAAATCACATTAATGCACACACAGTTGTGATATTTTATTGTAATCAAGTGTTAAGTTTAATAATGTTATTTGAAATATCTTCATCAATTTAGTTAAAATTTAAAAATGTAAACAAAAAATCTTAAAGAAGATAATAATAAGATAATAAAAAAAATAACGTTTTAGGCAAAGTTAACGTTTAAAACAAATTTAGGATTTAAAACATGTTTACAACAAAACCGTTTAAAACACGACGGCTGTTTTTAAGCATGTTTAAAACACTGTTTTAAAACAAAGTGTTTTAAACATAACAACCCTGATTTATATAACAAAAATTGTCCACTCGATTTGTTTTCATTCCTAATTCTACAATTAAGAAAACTATAAAATAAGATTTCGGTTATTGTCTAAAAGGTGTTTCCATTTCTTAATTAAGCATGAAGTAAAATTTTCAGTTTACAAAAGCCTGAAAATTTGGATTTGCCGAGGCGAACGAGCGAAGCGAGTCGCGCGCCAGCAAATCCAAATTTTCAAGCTCTTCTAAACTCGAAATTTTACTCCATGCGCCACGCGTATAAAACATTGATCTTAAGTAAAGTTCATATTGATGTATCGACGTAATATTATAATGTATTCTTATGAAAATGAAGTGGACAGACCTCATGCTGATCGTTTGTTACGTGAATTAATTTTTTACTGTCGTTAAGATTTTTCTGACAAAATTATCTATCTTAGGTGAATGCCTTTAAAAATATAATTTGGAGTAAATATTAAATTGAAATATTAAAATACCTGGTATCAAAAAGTATCGATACGGCAAAATTTCGTAATGAGAAGTAATGATATTTAAAATATTCGATACCAGGTATTTTGAATTTAATATTTAAATTTATTATGTACTCCAAATTATATCTTTAAAGGCATTCACCTAAGATAGATAATTTTGACAGAAAAATCTTAGCGACAGTTACAATGCGACAGTTGCTATACGATATAATCGATACTGAATATCGATACATTTTTTGAGATCGGAACATCCCTAGTCTTAACACTGACAATTGCCAACGAGCTTTTTGGAAGTAAAAGCTATTTACTTGTGATTTTATTTTATATTTCGTGATCATAATTAAAACATTAAAAAATAATTGAATATCCTTATCACAGAGAGAAATGTAGTTATTATTGATTAAGAAGATGTATCAATTTTATGAAATCCTCAAGATAGAAACTCGAGTGTCGTTACGTTACATTACTGTACAAAAATAGTGACGTAATGAAAGTGGGTTTTATATTTCATTTCGCGGAGCGTCCGGGCTTTCCTGTCTCTACCCGTTCCACGCCAAACTCAAGACTTCCAGTGCTTTTCTTACTGCTTTTATGCCGTCCTCGAGGAATTTTATACCGTGTTTTATCGCTCGAATGTTCTCACGAATCAATTTGCTTATGTGGAACAATGTATTCATACAAATAAGTGAGCGTGAGTAACGACCAAATTTATTCGGAAGAATCACAGAAAATACTTGAATTGGTATTTGTTAAAAGGGCGTAAGTCAGTTTTTTTTTCAGAAATTTACTTTGGTTTTATTTCTAAGAAATTTTATTTGCCTATTAGTTTACTAGGTAAATAAATTTACTCCATAAATAGTTATCTAATGATTTATTAATCGTTTATAATACCGGGCATATATGACATACATTTTACAATAATATATTTATTTTTAGTAATCACTGTAAATTTCATCACAATTCGTTTTTTTTAAATTTTTTAAAACACGCGAATGTTCTCCACGTAAAATCATATACATTATATTTTAAGTGTCTGCATTTTTATTTCCATTTGTTCAATTTAAATGTTTTTAACGGTGCTTTAAATTTTATTCATTTCTCAATAATCTCTGTAAATTTAAGGAAAATTTAAAGTTTTGGTAATTTATTACAAAATTATAATCATAAAAATACTACTAAATACCCGTTCCACGCCAAACTCAGGGCTTCCGGTGCTTTTCTTACTGCTTTTATGCCGTCCTCGAGGAATTTTATACCGTGTTTTATCGCTCGAATGTTCTCCCGAATCAATTTGCTTATGTGGAACAATGTATCCATACAAATAAATAAGTGAGCGTGAGTAACTCGAACCGAGTTTATTCGGAAGAATCACAGAAAATACTTGAATTGGTATTTCTTAAAAGGGCGTAAGTCAGTTTTTTTTTCAGAAATTTACTTTGGTTTTATTTCTAAGAAATTTTATTTGCCTATTAGTTTACTAGGGAAATAAATTTACTCCATTAATAGTTATCTAATGATTTATTAATCGTTTATAATATCGGGCATAAATGACATAAATTTTACAATAATATATTTATTTTTAGTAATCACTGTAAAGTTCATCACAATTCGTTTTTTTTAATTTTTAAGAACACGCGAATGTTCTACACGTAAAATCATATACATTATATTTTAAGTGTCTGCACTTTATTTCCATTTGTTTAATTTGAATGTTTTTAACGGTGCTTTAAATTTTATTCCTTTCTCAATAATCTCTGTAAATTTAATGAAAATTTAATGTTTTGGTAATTTATTACAAAATTATAATCATAAAAATACTACTAAATACCCGTTCCACGCCAAACTCGCCCTGAGTTTCCAGTGCTTTTCTTACTGCTTTCAAGCCATCCTCGAGGAATTTTATACCGTGTTTTATCGCTCGAATGTTCTCCCCAATCAATTTGCTTATGTGGAACAATGTATTCATACAAATATGTGAGCGTGAGTAACTCGAACCAAATTTATTCGGAAGAATCACAGAAAATACTTGAATTGGTATTTGTTAAAAGGGCGTAAGTCAGTTTTTTTTTCAGAAATTTACTTTGGTTTTATTTCTAAGAAAAATGTAAAATTTTATATATGAAAAATAGTTAAGTAAACTTCAACTTGATATTTCAGAAAATCCAGTGGAGATATTCATGTAAATAAGTGAGCGTGAGTAACTAAGTTTATTCGGAAGAATCGGAGAAAATAATTGAATTGGTATTTGTTAAAAGAGCGTAAGTTGTTTTCTTTTAGAAATTAACTTTGCTTTTATTTCTAAAAAAAATTAAAATTCTGCATATGAAAAATAGTTAAGTAAACTTTGACTTGATATTTTATAAAATTCAGTGGAGATATTTAAACTTCAATCATTCTCATCATTCTTGATAATGGCATTAAGCCGAAACTAGTAGAAAATAAAATATATATAAGTGAAACAAAACCAAGTTAATTCAATTTACAAACCAATATACTTTTGAAAATGTTTTAACAAGTGAATTATGAGAAAAATGTGTCCGATATATTCAATTATTTCATTTAAAATTTAATAATTTATATGTAGATTTAATAAGTTTTATGCTGATTTTTGTATTCGTCGATTTTTACTTGTGCATCAAAAATCGTTAAATTTATTACATAATTTCAACTTTTTCTTAATATTAAACATTTTTAAATCAAAAACTTTAGCTGAAGTATCCGTTTTAAAGTGAAAAATGTAATTGAGGAATTTATTTTATTAGAAATTTTGTCAAAAATCAAAGTAATATAGAATCAACATGAAATTTACAGCATTGACTGAAAATTGATTGCACTTAAATCTGATTTAGATAAAATAAATGATGTTGAGTTTATCATTTATTGTATTTAAATCAGATTTACGTGCAATTGATTGCACTTAAATCTGATTTAAATAAAATAAATGATTATTGATTTCGATTGCTAACCCCATCTAATGCTTCATAGTGGCATCGTCAGTGACACGAATGCACAAAGTGCATATACAGGTCACTGTTTCGTCCACGAGCGAGCAGAACTCTGTTTGTGAAACCAGAAAACAAATATCAAAATTGAATTTGTGTTCAGTATTCCGGTACCAGATACCCACAGACGCGTTTCGGACTTCAAGGTCCTCTTCAGTGTTTTCCCGACCTAGTGCTGAGGAATTCTGAACATTTCTGACTATTTCAAGCCAATATGTGAAAACTATTAATGATTTCGATAGCTAACGCCATCTAATGCTTCATAGTGGCATCGTCAGTGACACGAATGCACAAAGTGCATATACAGGTCACTGTTTCGTCCACGAGCGATGGCGTTAGCTATCGAAATCATTAATAGTTTTCACATATTGGCTTGAAATAGTCAGAAATGTTTAGTATTCCTCAGCACTAGGTCGGGACCACACTGAAGAGGACCTTGAATTCCGAAACGCGTCTGTGGGTATCTGGTACCGGAATACTGAACACAAATTCAATTTTTTAAATAAATGATGATGAGTTTATAATTAATTTTATTTAAATCAGATTTAAGTGCAATAAATGTTCAGTTAATGCTATAAATTTCATGTTGATTATATATTACTTTGATTTTTGACAAATTTTCTCATAAAATAAATCCCTCAGTCACATTTTTCACCATAAAACGGATACTCCAGCTAATGCTTTTGATTTGACAATGTTTACAAAAACAATACTTTTCTTTAATATTACAATACGGGGAATGTAAAAATGTCCAATAAGGTAACATAAATCCATAGGAAATTCTCATCATCCTCCCAACTTGAAATTATCTTAATAAAATCCGATTTACAACAAACCATAGCCAAAAAAAGAAACCTCGATATAAACATCAAAAGTAATCTCTCTCACAAATAACCCGATACGAGAGAATTCCAGGCCAATTATCCTTAACCTCAGATGTTCCTCCACTTCTCGTTTTTTGCCTTATTAAAAATTTAAGGCACCCTCGCGCCGTAAACGCGAGCCTTGGCATTTATGACATTTCACAGTGCCACCGCAATATCCAAAGGGATATATTGTTTGCGTGCACAAAATTAATTCGAAAATGTGCGCGTTCGGAAATTGCCCCTCCTTTGATTTAAATCCCTAATAACCGACGTTTTCTTTCACGCGAGTTTTAATAATTTATGGACTTTGATGTCAACACGAAGTTTTTATTTCTGTTGCATTAAATAGATTGAATATAGAAAAATGAATAAATACAATAATGTAAGAGGGTTACATCGTTACAAATATCATATCATATCATTTATTCTACTGAAAAACCATTATACAGTAATAATACAAAATTTAATACATAAAGAAATAGAATATAAAATACATTTAACTAAAATGACAATACATAAAAATACATTCACAAGCAAACCGATGCTACATAAAGTAAATCAGTATGAGTGACAATATCATATATAACACATTAAAATATAAGTTTCTTTTAAATTCCGTCAATATTATGAATATTACGTATTTTATTTCATATATTAAACCAGTGATAAAGCAACCTTTCGTTTATCACTGAGGCACATACAAAATCAATCATGTTGTTCAGGCCGGAAATTATATTTTTTGCTTAAAGTTGCCACATTAAACACATATATTTTTTTATATTTAATACAAAATTGTCAAAAGAAAATGATATACGGTGATTTTTTTCTTATGCTTAACCCATTAAGCGCCATTGATGCGTACACGCAACAATACAAATGTTTGGTTAATAATATTACTAAATAAGTTAATTTAATATATTATATTATTTGATCTGGCTTCAAAATGTAGGGAGAAAAATGTAAATATTTTGTTGTTTAAATATTTCGGTTATTACTCATTAAAAAAAAATAATGAGAGTGTATTTCTAACTTCACAATATTTCTGTGTTTTATACGAGTGGCGCATGAAGTAAAATTTCGAGTTTAGAAAAGCCTGAAAATTTGGTTTGGCCGCTCCGCGCTTCGCGCTACGCGACCAAACCAATTTTTCAGGCTTTTCTAAACTCGAAATTTTACTTCATGCTTAGTCTGGGAGTGGAATCACTCGTTCTAAACTTCATACTGCACGTTTTTATATAAAATCGACGAATGCTTAAAACTTTACAGCATATACATCATGTATATTTAAAATAAAAATTCAGAATATGTAATACAATAAATCATTTATGGATATCATAAAAAGAAGTGCAGAATTTAACCTAAAATCAACTTTTTAGAATATTTGTCTACTATGGCTTAAGGTTTTTTTTTTTCCTTCTA
The DNA here is from genome assembly GCA_932526585.2 of Philonthus cognatus. Classification (NCBI taxonomy): domain Eukaryota; kingdom Metazoa; phylum Arthropoda; class Insecta; order Coleoptera; family Staphylinidae; genus Philonthus; species Philonthus cognatus. The sequence goes on from OW052244.1 coordinate 12,312,579, forward strand.
GTACTCATCTTATCATGATTATTTCATTTCTTAGTTTTGTTATTTTTATTTATTTATTATTGTTATTATTTTTTTCCTTGATTCCTATTCTTATTGTTTTTACCCTCACTCGTTTTCTTTAATATAGGCGCATATCTTTAATATTGTTGATGAAATTAATGTTAACGAATACTATATGCATTTAACTTAAGTTTGTATATTTCTTTGTAAGACATCATGTCTGTCGGAAATAAATGGTTATTATTATTATTATTATTATTTAGAGTTATCTCTTTAATTGCTCGGCCGTTAATGGGTTAAACACGAAGTGGAAACACTTGTTCGAAAAACAAAGGTACGCGTTAATAAAAACAAGTAAATGCTTATAACCTTATTTAAGTATTTTTGTGTTTTATTAAAGAGTGTGTTTGTGAATATATTATTTCGTTTCGCATAGCATAATTATTCAAATCAACGTAACTAATTTAAAGTTACTAATTGTGTTTTGTTAACAATTCGGCTGTTGGTTTTATTTGCGCTCGAGATAAAATTGGTGTAATTCTATCTCCCCTAATTCACATATAAAATAATTCAACCCCTCTCAATTATAATAATGTTGTTAATGAACTGTTGAGCAGACCGAATTTTGCCCAATTTATTTTCAATTAATAATTAACAGGGCATTATTTCGATTTTTGTTAATAGCACCCACTTTTCGACCAGGTAATTAATTTGATTGGGCCAGAAGTGTTTCCACTCCCAGGTCAAGCATAAAGTAAATATTTTGAGGTTAGATAAGCCTGAAAATTTTGATTGCTCGCTCCTTTAAATGAAATAATTGTATATACCGGACACTTTTTTCTCATTAATCACTTGGTAAAACATTTTCAGAAATATATTGGTTTGTAAATTAAATTCACTTGGTTTTGTTTCACTTATATGTATTTAATTTTCTACTAGTTTCGGTTTAATGTCATTATCAAGAATGCTGAGAATGATTGAAGTTTAAAATTTCAAGTTAAAGTTTACTTAACTATTTTTCATTTTGTTAATAGCACCCACTTTTCCATCAGGTAATTAATTTGATTGGACCAGAAGCGTTTTCACTCCCAGGATAACCATCAAGTAAATATTTCAGGCTTTTCTAAACTCGAAATATTTACTTCATGTGCCAGGCGTATAAAACACTTATCAAGTGTTTAATAATACAGTCTATATTCTTGACTCTTTGAAGCATTAGCTTTGTGGTACATATTCAACATCAAGACCAAGAACACACTCAACTTTTGTATACCAATTTTAGTAGTACAGAGAAGTACCGATGTGAAGTTTGCCATGGAATTTCCATTTTTCAGCCACATTTGAAGTTAACTATAAAATTTCAATTATTCAGCCACATCTGTAATTGGCCATTAATTTTCAATTTTTTACCCACATCTTCCTGGCGCATCCACTGTTGAAACTGTATTCATACGGAGATTTTCCCCTGTATCCCAGTTTCCATGATGGATGCACCGGGAAGATGTGGCTAAACATCGAAAATTAATGGCCAATTTAAGATGTGGCTAAAAAATTGAAATTTTATGGTTAACTTCAGATGTGGCTATAAAATAAAAAATCCATGGCAAACTTCACATCGATACGTTTCTTTTCTGTATGTTTTTTAAGTATACAAAGACAAAATAAACATTTGTGAAATTATTAACCCGAGGTAAAACAAAATCAGTAAATTTCGAACTTCGCTTAGATCAGTGTTTTATACGCGTGGCGCATGAAAAATAAATTCGAGTTTAGAAAAGCCTGAAAATTTGGATTTGCCGGGGCGCGACTCGCTTCGCTCGCGCGCCTCGGCAAATCCAAATTTTCAGGCTTTCCTAAACTCGAAATTTTTCTTCATGCTTAACCAAGGACTGGAAATACTCTTTGGAATCTTCAAATTGAACACTTTTATAAAAAACACGAATTCCTGAAAATTTTCAGCGTATATATCTTGATATGTATTTATGTACACTTAAAAGAAAAATTCCATGTATAATATAAATATAATATAACTTCCTTAATATTTATATACGTGTAAATATAATTGGGAAATATACAGAGAGATTTATGCAACACCGAACATCTTCATTACGACGATTTTTTCTTTAAGTATCCATATCCATACGTTGTACATTTTCCGACGTTTGGTTTATTAAAAGAATTTAATTTAAAGCTTTAAGCGAGTGTTTTTCACTCCCAGGCTAAGCATGAAGTAAAATTTCGAGTTTAGAAAAGCCTCAAAATTTGGTTTGGTCGCGTACCGCGACGCGCGGAGCGGCCAAACAAAATTTTCAGGCTTTTCTAAACTCGAAATTTTACTTCATGCGCCACCGGTACAAAACACTGATTCAATGTAAAGTTTAGCGGTGTATTTTAATCTTCGTAATATGTTAGTGTTTTGTACCGGTGGCGCATGAAGTAAAATTTAGAGTTTATAAAAGCCTGAAAATTTGGTTTGGCCGCTCCGCGCTTCGCGCTACGCGACCAAACCAAAGTTTCAGGCTTTTCTAAACTCAAAATTTTACTTCATGCTCAGTCTGGGACTGGAACACACTCATTTTAGGTTTCAAATTGAACTCTTTAAAAAAAGCAACGATTATCTAAAAATTTATGGCATATAATTGGGACATGTATACTTCAAAGAACAACTTGCTGTATATGTATATGGCATTTTTCTTTTTTGCTGTCAAGTTGACAATATTAATTGGGTTTTTGGTTTTAGCGGCGAAAATTGATTCAAAGATCTATATGGAGACAGAGACTTAGTCGTAGAATGTGTATCTAATTTATTTTTATTAAAAAAATATGTTTGTGCCTATATTTCGCCAAACTTTTTTTGGCTTCGGCAGGGCGAAATATAGACAGAAACATATTTTTTGCATAAAAAATAAATTAAATACACATTCTACGATGAAATCGTTGTCTGCATTTTATGTTTTGAATTAATTTCCGCCGCCTAAACCTAAAAACCGAATTAATATATATGTATAATAAATATAATATAAAATGCAATACAATTATGGTTATTTTTAATTTTTAAATTTTTCTAAATAAGCGGAAACAAAAAAAAACTAATAATCGTATCTGGTGATTATTTTATTTTTCAATTTTTGTTTATAAATTATATAAATACGTTTTCCATGGTGGAGGCGCTCAGTAAACGCTCAGTAAACGCTCAGTAAAACTTATTAATTATCATTTAACAGTATTTTAAGCTATTATGATAAGTACATAGTGCTCAGAATGTACACTTCTGTGCAATAAAATGAAGCACAAGTCTTATAACTACTTTTCACAATATTCTAGTTGTATACTTTAGGTCTGTGTTAATTGTCTAGCAGCAGTTTCAATAAATGATAAAAACACCACAACTTGAAAATAACACCTTTATTAAAAAACTAAAACTAAGACATTGTGAAAAAACGCTCAAAATAAATACAACAAAGCCGAAATAAAAAATCCATCTTCTATTTTAGTTAGAATTGCAATTTTTAAATTGTTGTCTAAATGACGCAGCATTTTGACATTGAGTAAATTGACATATTCACATATTTTTGTAACTAGGAAACTCATCATGTCCGTTTTAAACTATAACATATTTTGTGTGCTTAATTTTATTGCACAGAAGTGTATATCAAGCAAAACACAAAAACGATCGTGAAGAAAGTGTTAGTGTTTTCATTCCCGGTTTTGAATTTGAAGAAATGCGCCGGGAAAATCCGAGGCCATTTTCGCATCGATTAAATTAGTCATGTGTTTTCTTTGTCTTGCAGTTTTAATTATTAACGAATTGATTTATGGATGCGCTTGAATGTTTAGAGGTTTCTAAATATTTGTTTTTTTTTAACCTAGATCAATAGTAAAACCGTATTTTTCTCTTCTAACCATGAAAAAAAGACCTGAACGCAACGGGTCTCAATCCTCCCCTCAGGACAATCCAATCAAGAACTATTTACATGCAAGTTGCGACAAATTAATTTAATCAAACCGGAACTGGCGCAATACGAAATAACCGGCGGCGTGGCTTTTCGGATTTTAACCCACCATCGCTATTTCCTGCTTGCGAACCGGTCCGATTTTATCGGTAATTTATGGGCAGACAATCTACCTTCCTGCTGGAAGCCAGCACCACACTCTCTAGCAAGCAGAGCACCAATCGATCGATCCGGGCTTCTCCGTAATAAGATAATTTATAGGATTCGACTCGGGTATAATATATGAAGTTACCGCTCGGTTTCGTATGTAAATGCCCAACAACACAAACGGTTTAATCAATAAACACCGAAACGGTATTTGTTGGACGCGATGCGGATTCGATTCATCAATCACCAATTTTCTTTTCTTGAGAATTGGGCAGGTTTAAAGTCATAGTTCAGTGGATTTAAATTATGAGGGTACAATGTTGCAATGTATAAATCAATCTCCAACAATTATTGAAGTCCTGGTTGGTTGTGGAATCGGACATAAATATTAATTCTTACTTCAAATTATTAAACCTGACGTTTGTAAAGTCATAACCTAATTCTACTTCTCTGATTTTTCACAATTGTTTCAAAGAAAATGGTCTAAAGCAGCGTTTCCCAGCGTTTCCCAGGGTCGGTATTAACCTCCTGGAGGTCGATTTTGACTACCAAAAATAACAACAATATCGAAAATAATATATGCAAATAGAATATTGATTATTATTATTAATTTAATCGAGTACTATAAGCAATTTAAAATTCAAAGATTGTGAGGACTACAAATGATATTAAGAAATTTGAACCACATTCTTCGCATTAACTTTTTCTTCTTTTATTTAGGCTTATTAGCCTGTTTTTCTTAACGCCTTCCTTTCCGGGAAATCAGTAAAACTCGAGCCCAGATTTTCTGCCCATCTCTTCACAGGTCGTCCAGGGTTCTCTTATCTTGTTGCTATCTTTATAAGCATTAACAAATTTATTTCTGCTGAAACCTTGTCTTTGCTGCATTTATGCAATATTTTAAAAATAATTCTATGATTATGCAGGGATGGTTTTTTCCTATTCTCTATATGTAGATGCGCTTCCTAAACTTTTTTATGTAGCGGGCTGTAGAACATAACTAAAAAGTGAAAAATCACAAATTAACACCACATACAACGAGTTTTTCTTTGAAGTATACGTATTCCAAATTCAACTTGTTTTCTTTAAATCTTAAGTTATTTGTTGTTTTTTTAAGAGTATAATTTGAAGCTTTAAACGAGTATCTTCCACTCCCAGACTAAGCATGAAGTAAAATTTCGAGTTTAGAAAAGCCCGGTGAAAATTTGTCGAGGGTCGCGCAGCGACCAGAGACAAATTTTCTGGACTTTTCTAAACTTGAAATTTTACTTAATGCGCCACGCGTATAAAACCATAAAATATTGTAAACTTTATGTATATTTGAACCTCACTTGAAACCAGTGTTTTATACGCGTGGCGCATAAAGTAAAATTTCGAGTTTAGAAAAGCCCAGAAAATTTGTCTCGGGTCGCTGCGCGACCCTCGACAAATTTTCACGGGGCTTTTCTAAACTCGAAATTTTACTTCATGCTTAGTCTGGGAGTGAAAACAGTCGTTTAAAGATTCAAATAGAACTAATTTCAAAACAACAAAAGTCGGAAAATGTTTAGCTTAGGCGTATGTTTACCTAAAAGAAATTATTATTTTCTTCTAAAATCTTTAGAATAAAGCATTCTATGAAAATCGTTGCATTTTGTGGTAAAATTATGTGTCAAAAATCGCACGGTGTCAAAATTACTTCAAAATCTTAGATTAATAGCTCCACTGTAACGTTAGATATTTTATCTACGACTGCTTGAATAAGTGACGAATTTGACAATCATTTGAGTTACGCAATGAAACTCATTACCTAACTAGTTAGGTAATGAAATCAAAAACACACTCATTTTTTAATACCAACTAACCACCAAATTTATTAAACAATTACTTATGAACATTAATAATAACATGTTTACATTTATTTAAGTGTATTCCTGAAGACATTTCTGTTTTAGAAATTTCCAAACTACTGCGGTTACTAGTTGAAACTTCTACAAGTACATTCTTTTCTCCAAGAATATTTGTTGCGATACGTTTCTTATTCTCAACCGAAGTTTCTATGTACCCTTCGGCTACTGTAATGCTCTTCCAACCACCGTGCCTTTTTATTGTTAGCAGGTCCGCCCCTGAGTTTGCCAACAGTGAGGTTGACGATCTTCTGAAACAGTGACCGGTGTACTCGTTAGCATTTGGTAGTTTTAAAAAAGAAGCAATATTTTTCGGCATGCTACCAATCGTGTTAATGCCTACGGGCTGTTTTAGACATTTGCCATTCCTGTAACCAACATGTTGCTATGGTTCTACGTACATACTATGATATTCTAATTTTTCATCAAATTCAATTCAAAAGTATAACTTCCGTAATTCTGAGCAGTCGTAGATAAAAAGTTGTATCTAATACGTGGGATAAGGCATATTAACTGAGACTCATGCTATTACTCCGACTCGGGCTACGCCCTCGTCCCAGCAACTCACCGCATTCGTCAGTTAATGATGCTCTTATCCCACTAATTAGATAAATATTTATTAATTGACTGTGCAGTAATATTAAAACTGGTTCGGGGATAGCAATTAAAAATATTACTGTACATAAATTAACTTGCCTGAAATGTCATTCGAATCATCAAAGTAATTAAATTATTTGAAACTCTCAGAATTTTCCAAGAGATGAACATTTTTCGTTATCCAATTTTCTGTAATAAATAGGTTTTCTAAAATTAAACGTATGAGATTCTCATTTAGGAATCTTTTATTTTAGAAAATTTATTTAATTTACAAAATTGAATTACAAAAAAATGGTTAACTCTTAGAAAATTCTGAGAGTTTCGAGTAATTTTATGACTGATTTATAATTGAATGGGTTTTTAGTAGGATTTGATATTATTTAGAAGATGATTAAACAAATCTTGTGATATCAAGATATGTTTAAATTCTTATAATTTATTAAATAATAATTATTTCTAGTAATACAATAGAGAGTAGTAAGTTATTTTATGACTTTGATTTTTAATTGAATGAGTTTTGATTAGGATTTGATTTGATTTGCATAATGATTAAACAAATCTTGTGACATCAAGAAAGGTTAAAATTCTCATAATTTATTAAAAATATTCATTTCTAGTAAGACAATACAGAAGAGCGAAAAAAGATGTATAAAATAAACATATCAACAGTTTTTCTATTTTAAAAATAACTTTTTTCTTAGGATTTTAGTCGGTATTTTATAATTGCAAATAATGCAAGTTGATTTTTAACTTATTTAGAATTCAGTATTTTTAAAAAATACTTCCAGATTAAGCATGAAGTAAAATTTCGAGTTTAGAACAGCCTGAAAATATGGATTTGCCGGCAAATCCAAGTTTTCAGGTTTTTCTAAACTTGAAATTTAACTTCATGCGCCAGGCGTACTAAACTTTGATTTAATTTTTAATGTAAAACATACTTTATGCATAAATTGAAAGTGTTTTTTTAATAATAATACATTACAAGAAAACAAAAATTAAGATTTATTTTTCCATATCTTTATCTGAATAGTTGTAGTTTATAAAACTGGCGTAAATTATTTACATTAACCCATTAACGGCCGAGAAATTATAGATTTAACTCTAAAAGTTAATTTTAGGTAAAATTCTGCACTTCTTTTAATGATTTCTATAGATGACTTAATGTATTACATACTGTGAATTTTTCTATTAAATATACGTAATGAATACGCAGTAACTTTTCAGGCATTCGTCGGTTTTATATAAAAACGTGCAATATAAAGTTTAGAACGAGTGGTTCCACTCCTAGACTAAGCATGAAGTAAAATTTCGAGTTTAGAAAAGCCTGAAAATTTGGTTTGGTCGCGTAGCGCGAAGCGCGGAGCGGCCAAACCAAACCAAACCACTGAAATATTGTGAAGTTAGGAATACACTGACATTATTTTTTTTTTGAATGAGTAATAATCGTAATTTTAAAATTACAAAATATTTACAGTTTCCCTTATGTATTTTCAATTGAGATCAAATAAAATAATATACCAAATTAACTTATTTAATAATTTAATTAACAAAAAATTGATAATGATGCGTGTATGCATCAACGGCGACTAATGGGTTAAAGAAAGTTGATTAGAATCATCAAAAAACGCAATCAAGTATAAGAATGCCACTAATAAAAGTAAAATTCGATGAATATTGCAATTTCAAATTGTGTCTCAAAAAATGTAAATATTATATCGTTGCTTTTCTTTGATAGTGGCGCAACTAAAAAAGTAATTTGTTTTTAATACATTTATTTAATAAATACAGTTTTAAGAGACACAATTAAAAAACGTGCAAAAATGCGATAAATCAAGCGAAGAAAGAGATTTCAATATTTGGATAAAAGTGTCGTGTAAACTTTCGCAGTTTCCTCCTAAAAATATAACAAATGTCACTTGTACCATTATCAAAGCAAAGCAGCGATATGTATAGAAGGTAGATTAGGTAACATTAGGGGCTTGATGGTAATAGCCACTCCTTCAAAGGGGGTCGACGATAGAAACAGGTTGGATAGCACAGTTATAATGCCTTTTATTTCAAGAAAATGCATTGAAATTATTTATTTTCCTTATAGGAACTGTAAGTTCAGTCAAATCTTAAGAAATTCTGTAAATTTCAGGTTGATTGCATAATTCTTTGACTTTTTAAAACTTTAATTTCAATTAAACAACTAATTATACTTTTCCTAATAACAAATTTGCACAATCCAACGTTAAAACTCTATTCCTGTAAAGACCTGCTATATTTATAGCAATTCCAATTAAACTTCGTAAGTATTGTGTGAATACTTGGTAAATACTTGGTGGAATGAGCACGGAAGCGGTGGGAGGAGAGGCGGTAACGAGAATGTTACGTATATATGCAAGGCAGGAGAGTACATATGATATCAGTGTGTTGGGAATTATGCTCCAATGGTCGCTGTAGTGATGAAACTAACACAATGCAGGAATGGTGGATGCGCCGGGCACACACTAACACCAACACACAGAAGCTTCACGCCCGCTGAATTCTAAGCGGTGCAAAGTTTGTGCTGGCGCTAATTAGATCGTTTTCCTTAACGTATGTTATCTCGCAGATATTCTTATTTCTAATTGAATTATCAACAAGATTATTCTACTCGTGACAGGAATGTTTATTACATTTCAAAGGCGAAGTCTGGTATTCAATTTCAGTTTAATAAAAAGTCTAGTATTCAATTTCAATTCAATAAAAAGTCTAGTATTCAATTTCAGTTCAATAAAAATAGTAACAAGCTTTGTAAAATAAACGCTTACATCACTACAAAACTTAATCTCTTAGTAATTACAGAGGCAATTCATTTTACAGAAAGAAAAAAAAAAGTGCAAGAATCCGGCCAGGATAACCCAATTATGAGTAGAGCAGAAGAAGAAATACAGCACGGTGTAACGGTTTTTCTTTTTCGGCGCCCTAATCCAGTTATACGTGCCGTCGCCTCTTCATCCGTTTCCCGTTCTAAATATCCACTTTTTCCCCGGCAATTAATAAAACCTCCCGCGCCTGGCTTATCCTTTTCCACACCCAGACTCGTTAACACCCTAATTATACATTTTTCAAACCGACCTATTTTAACACTACCAAATTAATCAAACGCACCGGAAGGAAAAATTAACACCAGACTTATCTTCGCAATGAAGTCCTGAAATTAAATTAACGCCAACTTATGCTATTTATGAAAACATGAAAATTAATTAGTTAACTAAACAATAAATTAGGTTTAACTAATTAAGCGCCATTGATGCAATTACGAAAAATTGTGGTAACTTTTTTGGAAATTATCAAATAAGAGAATTGAATACATTTTACTACCGTGCGATCATTTAAAACATGACATTAAAACAGTGGGCTTTGAATTTTAAATTAGATTGGCACTACTGACTGTAAACACATAGTTTACTATAACCTTAAATTTATTCCATCATGCAATTAGCATTCTAGGCAACCGCACAAAAAGTCTTATTTGGCTTCACAATTTTCAGTGGTTTAAACGCAGGGACATAAAATAAAATTTCGAGTTTAGAAATGCCTGAAAATTTGGATTTGCCGGGGCACGACTCGCTTTGTTCGCGCACCCCGGCAAATCCAAATTTTCAGGCTTTTCTAAACTCGAAATTTTACTTCATGCTTAATCTAGGATTTGAAACACTGGTTAGAAACTTTAAATTTAACATTTTTATAGAATCAACTAATGCCTAAACATTGAAATCGGATACATTATGTATACTTGAAAGAAAAATTGACTGTATGTAACGTAATAAGTCATTCATAAAAATCTAAAAAAGAAGTGAATTAAATGTAAAAATCAAACCGTATTTATGTGTATAAGTGCATATTTTATTTACACCCAGTTTGTTTAGAAACCTTTCATGATATACAAAACTTATTTTTAAATGCATGATTATTTTTCAATTTATTTTCATTTTTTAAATAAATTCTGCACTTTCTGTAGCTTAAATGCAATAGTAATTTGTACAAATACGAAAAATACAGATTAATATCGTAAATGATTCATATTCAGACAAGTTTATCTAAAATCAAGGAGAGGTAATGCTTATGGGAAAACTGGAAATCGAGTAGAAAAGGAGAGACTATGGTCAGAATGTGGCGTAAGAGTAAGACAGACGACTATATACACTAATCACCGGTCTCGCTTCTGGACGCAGCATCCAAACGCGGTTACCAAATTGTGTATAGAGACTGGCTAACTGGATATATCTGAACTGTGCTAAAATCCACTTTTAAAGTTAACTCTTTAATTGCTTGGTCGTTAATAGGTTAATAAGCCATTGAGTTTCTTGACAAAACACTAATTACATTACGCATTAAGGTTAATAAATAATTTTAAATCGGTTGCAAGCTATAAATATTGTATTTAATTTAATAAAATTACAAAAAATACAGATTTATATTGAAAATGGATAATACTAACACAATTTTACGTAAAATCCACTTTTAAAGTTAACTCTTTTATTGCTTGGTCATTAATGGGTTAATAAATCTAATTGGCTTATGAAAAGATGTTAGTGGAGAATTTCAAAACGGTTGTAAGCTATAAATATTGTACTTAATCAAACCTTTAAATATCTATTAGCTAGTCCTTACTAGGACCTAATATTAGACAGTTTTAGAGACGTCACTAAATACTACTTATGCTTTTTGGAGTACTTTGTACGTTCTATTGACGTCAATTAACATTGAAGGTTTATGAAGAGCTTCAGAAGTTTATTTATATTGTATCATCATTCTTTTGAAGGTTTATGAAAAGCTTCAAAAGTTTATTTTTATTGTATCATCATATATAGGGTGTCCACGGATATATTCTTAACATTCTTTTGAAGGTTTATGAAAAGAAGGTTTATAAAAAGCTTCAGAAGTTTATTTTTATTGTATCATCATTCTTTTGAAGGTTTATGAAAAGCTTCAGAAGTTTATTTTTATTGTATCATCATATATTGGGTGTCCACGGATTTATTCTTAACATAGGGCGTCTTTGAACATATTTTGTAACTATTTTTTATACCTTTGCTTCATGTAAAATCTAAATATTTTTTCGAGCGTTCTGTTTTTAATAAATAATTATTATAAAATAAATGTTCTTTATTCTTTTGTTTTTAGAGTCTTCAATTGATTAAAATTAGTACTATATTCGTAAGGATATATACATAGTTCACAAAATACCAAATATATAGATTTAAATATGTAAACCGTCAGATAAATAGTATAATCTTAAAAAACTAATCAAATTAAAATTAAATGTATCACTAAAAACACTATCAAAATGTATACCTTAGAGATGGTACCTATGAAATAAATTCTTGAAGTGAATATGGCTCAATACTTAGTAGTGGGAACGTAATTGATCAACCTGTCAACCTGTCAGTGTTAAAATAATCTATTTTGTTGTTTTTACTATTAGACATAGCAATTTATGCATTTCTAAAAAGCGAAAAATAATCTCTTTTCGATGGCACTATAGCCAACTATGACCCTTATACCAAAAAACAAAGTTGACACTTGTAACTCAAAAATGATAAAATTTTTCGAAGTACACTAGGAAACTCTGAGTACACCACGAGACTCCTATTAAAAATGTGCCTTAAGAACACTCGACTTCCTCTGAATATAACAGAAAATGAAAAAATCTAAAACTCACTTTTTTTTACTATAGTGTCTGAACTACGTAAAATATCAAAAGTTTTTTTATGGGGTTTACTACAATTTTAGCTAAGGAGTATTTCGCCCTATTTAACCAAATCTCTATCTCTTATAATAACGGAGATCCCCATGTTGAGAATGAATCTGTGGACACCCTGTATAGACTTGATCAAGCAGATGATTTAAGAGAGTTGAGTTCTTTATCTTGCTTCTCATTAATCACTTTGTGATAAATATTTACAATAAGGCTTTTATTTAATTATCAATGAAGTTTAGTTCTTTTCCAACTAAAATAAGTTAACCTTTTCATTTCTATATACAGGGAATTTTTCCGATTTTTTTTTTGATTTTATAAAAGCGTCAATCTGAAGCTTCGAACTATTAGAGGTGTCAATCGAAAGTAGTAGGCCCTAACAGACATACACTATTTTGTATTGGAGAGTAACTGATACAGGTGTGCTCTGTACAAATGTTTTATTCTCTAACTAGTATATAGCTATAGTAACATTACACTCATTAGAAATCGACCGCATACTTGATTAAAGCATGAAGCATGAAGTAAAATTTCGAGTTTAGAAAAGCCTGAAAATTTGGATTTGCTGGGGCGCGCGAGCGAAGCGAGTCGCGCCCTGGCAAATCCAAATTTTCAGGCTTTTCTAAACTCGAAATTTTACTTTATGCGCCACACGTATAAAACATTCAAATATTGTGAAGGTTAAAATACAATCATTTTTTTATAAATGAGTAGTAATCCATTTCTCCACACATTCTCAAGTCAGGTCAAATAATACAATGTATCAAATTAAAGTATTTAGTAATTTAATAACTAAATATCAATAATGCTGCGTTATTGCATTTATTAACTTGTAATCTACTCGTTTTAATATTATTGAACACTTCAATATATATGAAGATATGAATGTAGAAATTTAAACTAAATGTTACTGGTTTTTTTTCTTAAAATGTTTAAACATGCATTTATTTAAAACTTTTCAAAAGTTTGTAAAAATGTAGAAGATCAAGATTTTATCCAATCAACATGAAAGCCACTGCATGTACTGGGAAATGATGGACCTATAATTTTTTTTTATAAATAATTAAAAAATATTAAGACATTTTATTAGAAAAATGTATGAAACAAACAGAACACTTGAATTTACACGAATTTACTTAAAAATGATAAACCCATAACTTTTTTTATAGAAAATGATAACATGGCGATACATTTTTTTAAGGAAATAACGAACACTTTAAGCAAACAAAACATTAGGATAAAATATGTTAAATAGTTTTGCTAAATTAATCATTCAACATATGGCTTTCTGATTTGACAAATAAAAAAAAAACATAGATATGTGCAATCTTGTCATTGACAATGCCACTGTGGGTATCCGGAATATTGAACATAAATTCAATTTTAAAACATAGATTGCCTGAATTTACACAGAATTGAATGCGTTTTGCCCAAACTCGAAGAAAATGTTACTACTACGGCGACGTTGTTTATTTTTATTCTAATTATGATTCAATTATTTGAAATTATATTTAAAATTTATTTTTTATAAAATAAGTTTATTTCAACCAAGTCGATTTTCAGTATCTATGTAAATTTGAGACAAAATGTAAGCTCTTCTAACCAGCGACAATTTTATCACTCGAGCTGTGGAGTTTTGATAAAATTTCTAAAGCTTAAAGGAATAAATGTTTTAAGAATTAAAATTGTAGTCAAATTTTATGATGTTTTTTTTTTCTCGCTAATCTAGTATTTGGTTTCGTAAACATTATTTGAGAAATTTTGTTTCATTGATTTATTTTTATCGAATTTTTGACTACAGGTATAGAATTCTTAAATTCGACAAAACTTAATCAAAGAAACAAAATTCCTTAACATTTTTTATCAAAATCTGAAGTTTAAGTAGATTTTACAACAATAGAAACATATGAGAGGTATAGAAATAAAGGTGACAGTGTCCACTTAATATTTTCGGGAACTTATAATTTCTTATCGTATTTGTTCATAAACCTTTATTTGAATTTGGTTCAAACTTGCTTTATATCTTAATCCAATTCTATTTTACTGAATAGCAAAACATACAGTATAATAAATACAGGAAATTTTATATTTCGGTATAAAAATCCCTATGTATACCGAAATAAAAACGCACTGGAAGGTCGTGTGTACTATGCTTTATGTTGTGATTATAGGCAACTAAACTTACGCATTAAAACATCAATTAGTAATTGATTATTCCTATTTTGTACGCGTGAAAGTTAATATTAGTAATGTATTCTCTAAAAGAATGAGTTGAAATAGTAACCTGGCATCACAATGGTAACACCTTCAGGGACCTATTTTCGGCAAAATATCCCGAACGACCAATTCCGAGTATAGGAAAAATCCAAAAGATCATTACAAAGTTTTCTTTAAAAAGCTGTATATTTAATTAACATTCAAAGTGGAAGAAATTGAAACACTTTTTGAGTGATAAGTTAAAATGAAATATTTTATGCTTCATTCAAGAAAATCCTGTTGCTGTATTACAAGAAATTGCAATATACTTTGGAATATCAAGAAGTTCGGTATTTACTACTACAGAAGTAGGTGGTGGTGATTTACAACATTTTTTGTAACTTCTTTTGTGTTATTTTGTATTTTTTAAGTTATATTGTACTTATAGTTTATTAGAATTTATGAAATTTTCCTCTTAAACAATATCTGCCTTATTATTAGATGACAAAATAAGTTTTAATGCCCCACTAAGCATTATTTAAGATGCCTTATAAAATCCAAAAACTACCTTCTAATGTTTAATAATTACAACTACCTGAAATAATTTAATTAATATTTTTATAAGATGGCATCATTTTAACAATGTTGGTTATAATAACTATTCTTCCTAAATTATTTAATTTACTCCACTATTTTGTTTAATTGATTTACAAATATTTCAAATAGAAATTTGATTTGATTACTTTTTGACATTTTAGTATGTGTATGAAAGTTTGGCTGCCTATGATCGAAACATAAAGCATAGTATACACGAACGTTCTAATGCGTTTTTTATATGGGTATACATAGGAAAATGTATACATAAAAGCAACATTTCCTGTCCTGTGTATCTTTAGCGATAGGAATGTTGTTATTTTTTTTGATTATATAACCCTCATATTTACTAACAAAAATATAACGAAATAATATTATCATGCTGTCTATCAGTTTACGCATTTTTCTAAATATTTTTTGATAATTAAAGAGTCTTTGATTATATCAATATTGTTAGAGAAAATTAAAGAATTGTATTCTTCATTATATGGATTTAGTTAAATATCTTGTGCTATTAATTAAATAAAGAGAGACACATATCTTTATTTAGACGTTTACAAAATATACATTAAAATATTTAATTTATATACAGCTTTAAAAAGATAACCGGTTAGTCTGCCTGGACTCTCGACCTGCGGTCTTTCTGCCCCTCATTAAATGCATTATACCGAATTTCAACAAATTGCATTTTTTTTATCGGAATAATTTTCCATTTGCCGTTATTAATGTTCCCGAAGTTAGTTATCGGTCCGTGCAATCATTAATCCCGGGCGGTAATTTATTTTTCTCGTTGATTTCCTAACGAACCCCTTATCGGATACGGAATCCGATAAATCGGCGCCCGACTAATAATTTTTGGGAAACAATGGCCGAAAATCCCGGGACCTAATATGGGAAAAACGACATGCTGCGGACGTTACACTCGATCAGCCATTTATTTACCTCCATTTCATATACCCGTCCTCAACTATACACCATATGTATTCAGAAACAGAAACAATTTTGAATAAATAGACAAAAGAAAATACTATGCAAAAGTAATATTCTTTATTGTTTGAAAAAATGACAAGATAAAGGCAGGATAAGTCCCAAAATAATATCTAATTACAATTAACAACTAATAAATAACAACAAATAACAATAACAATAATATAAATAATAATAGTAGGAGGGGTTTTTAGTATTTTGACTGAAAGGAGTCCGACGCTCCGTCCTTAAATGGCTTTTCCCCTCCCACACCACATAAAAAAAAACTTAATATAACATAATTATAGTAAATAACAAACAATAGTATAACATTTATGTAATGATGTTGGCAAACCTAAGATTGTTACGTATATAATGAATATATGAAGTATGAACAAAGTGTGACCAACAATTATAGTAACAAACAACATTATTGCTCAGGAACTGCGACTCTCTTAATCATTTGTTTAAATCGTTTTTTTTTTTCATTGGAGGCAAAAATACCACTAAAAATTCAATATTCAAGAAATATTTAAATTAAATTATAAAACATATTGCAATAGGTCTAAGGATCATTATTATTATAAATCGAATTCACTAAAGTACATAAAAAGTCATTCGGTTTATTTTGTTTGATATTTAGAGGGTACAACCGTTAAAATATTATTATAAAGAATTTTTTTATTTTAAGTATACATATCCCGATGTATACGCTGTACATTTTCAGGCATGTGTTGATTTTATAAAAGAATTAAATTTAAAGCTTCTAGCGAACAATTCCACTCCCAGATTAAGCATAAAGTAAAGTGTTGTGTTTAGAAATGCCTGAAAATTTGGATTTGCAAGGGGCGCGCGAGTGAAGCGGGTCGCGCTCCGGCAAATCTAAATTTTCAGGCATTTCTAAACTCGAAATATTACTTCATGTGAGACGCGTACACAACACTGATTACAGTGAAGTTAAACGAATAATTTATTTAAGTTTAATCTCATATTAAATCGTTTTAACCCATTAACGGCCGAGCAACTATAGACTTAACTTTAAAAGTTAATTTTGGGTAAAATTCTACATTACTTTTTATGATTTCAATAAATGACTTATTGTATTACATACTGTGCATTTTTTTTTTAAATATACATAATGTATACGCTGTAAATTTTTAGGCATTCGTCGATTTGATATTAAAACGTGCAATATGAAGTTCAGAACGAGTGATTCCACCCCCAGACTAAGCATGAAGTAAAATTTCGAGTTTAGGAAAGCCTGAAAATTTGGTTTGGTCGCTCCGCGAAGCGGAGCGGCCAAACCAAATTTTCAGGCTTTTCTAAACTCGAAATTTTACTTCATGCGCCACGCGTATAAAACACTAAATTATCGTGAAGTTAGAAGTACACTGACATTTATTATTTTTAAAATGAGTAATAATCGTAATATTTAAATAATAAAATATTTACATTTTTCTTCATACATTTTCAGGTCAAATCAAATAATATAATATATAAAATTAACTTATTTAGTAATTTTAATAACAAATTAATAATGTTGCGTATATGCACCAATAACGCTTAATGGGTTAATAATGTTTATTTCGTCTAACTTGTAGAAACTGCGGATTCCATTATACATAATTATAATATGAAATATATTTACCTTTGTTTTACTAGTTTTATTTAAACTTTTTCGTTTCGCAAAAATTTAAAAAACAGTGCCAAAAGAAAGTTTAGCGTTTTTAGTATTATTTTAATAAAGATGTACCACAAAGTGAATGCCAACCAAATCAAAGATAAATAAACATAACGAAATTTCCTATATAAAAGAAAACTTGTGGAAAATCCGGATTTATTACTTCCACTATATTATTATCCGTGTCAGCGGTGATGAATGTCGTTCGTGAAAGTTATATACCGTATTGATTTACAACTGGGCTGGACGTATTTACTTAGCCCCTTTCTTTTACAGCGGATTAATCAATGATGCCAACGGAAACACCCAATATATCTTGGCGGGGGGCGGAAAAGAAAAGCCCGCCACAGCAGCTCACGACTCGAAATAAATAAATGGTCTCGCAAACTGGATAAGGCCAATAAAGCCCGGCCAATATTGATATTGTGGTGGTTCTTAAAGTAAACGGAACGTAATGGGACGTTCAATATTTGCTCCTCGTTTGCACGAAGAAAAAAATCGACAATTGTCCGGTTTCCGAGTGTTTTCTTATTTATAAATTGAGTTAGAAATAATCTTTCCGATACAAACAATATTGGAAATTGAATTACAAAACATTTTTAAGTAACACCACAAAGTTTCTTTTATTAGAAGAAACAGTGAAACAACGGAAATTCTATATTTTTAAGAATATGAATCTGTGTTCAGTACTTATTCACAAATTTGCAAATTTATATTCTAGATATTTATATTTTATAAAATAAAGCCCTGTTTTGGACGAACAATTGCTGTATACAAACGTTTAGTTTGCTAGCTATTGACGATGCTACTTAAGCTAATGGGCATTATATGGCGTTTACGCTTACGAACATCTATATTTTTAATTAATTTCTGATAATTAATTATTAATTCTATCTTAATTTTATATTTGTATATTTTTTTTCTGTAATAGAATAATTGTTTATCTATTGGGAATTAAAGTATTATTATTATTATTATATTAAATATATTTTGATGATCAAGAGTGAATGTTATAATTTTACTCTAAGGGCGCAGCAACGGGTGGGGAAACAGAGGGCCTGGGCCCTTCCTTAGCTGCGTAAAAAAAGTAATAAAAGAAAATTATGTTTGTATTACAAACAGAAAATGGTTCATTCCTAAATAATAGTAGTAAATATACAATAAAAATAACTTAAACACCTTTATTTTTCTACAAATTTAAAGGTACACATCCTAAGCAGTATACATTAAACTTTACATTGGATCAATGTTTTATACGTGTGGCGCATGAAGTAAAATTTCGAGTTTAAAAAAGCCTGAAAATTTGGATTTGACGCGGCGCGACTCGCTTCGCTCGCGCGCCCCGACAAACCCAAATTTTCAGGCTTTTCTAAATTCGAAATTTTACTTCATGCTTAACCAGGGAGTGAAAATACTTGTTAGAAATTTTGTTCACAAAAAATAAGAATAATATTTGCCCAGAGTGGGTTCATTAAGGAGCCCCAGA
Source organism: Philonthus cognatus (assembly GCA_932526585.2). Lineage (NCBI taxonomy): Eukaryota > Metazoa > Arthropoda > Insecta > Coleoptera > Staphylinidae > Philonthus > Philonthus cognatus. The sequence goes on from OW052244.1 coordinate 12,331,813, forward strand.
AGCTACGAAAACTGGTTTCGAAACTAAGACGAATGTTTTAACTTAAATTTCGACTTTAAATTGAAAATAACTTTAGAACTCGCAACGGCGTGGTTTTATATTTTTCTGAAAGAGCAATGTACTTTTAACATTCATACGAAATTTTATGAAGATTTTTCAAAGAATTTCTATGTTGTGAATGTTTGAAACTCAAATTTTCTTAAATATTTCCACTGAATTTAAAACTGGTTTTAAATTAATAAAACACTTGGTTATTGTTCGTTGTTTGAACAAACAGTAAAACAATAACCAAGTGTTTTATTAATTTTAAACCAGTTTTAAATTCAGTGTTAAAACATGTTTCACTAAGTGTGAGATGGGTCTACAATTAATTGTAGACATTGTTTGCATTTTCACGAATAGTTTTTTCGTAATTTTATATATTATCTACAATTAATAGTCTAAATAATTCCATAAAATTCTACTTTTTTAACTTTCAATTGATAATTACCCGAAAACTGCCGATAGCATGTTTTTTTTTTGTTTTTGGCATATTCTGAAAGAGAAATGTCTTTTAACATCCACACAAAATTTTATGAAAATCTTTCAAAGAATTTTTATGTTGTGATTGTTTTAAACTTTAATATACATAAATATTTCTATAAAATTCTACTTTTTCGACTTTCCATTAAAAATAGCGCCAAAACTGTTAAAGGAATATATTATGAAAAAGCATTGTCTTTTTAACATTTACACAAAATTTCATGATAATTTCTCTAAGAATTTCCTTGTTGTGGTTGATTTAAGCCTGAATTTACCTAAATTTTTCCATAAAATACGACTTTTTCGACTTCCAATTGAAAATTACTCAATAACTGTGAAAGAGTTATTTTTTGTTTATGTCATATTCTGAAATAGCAATGTCTTTTTAACATCTACATTAAATTTCATAAAGATTTTTCAAATAATTCTTGTGCTGTGATTCTTTTAAATTTTGATTTTCATAAATATTTCCATGAAATTCTACTTTTTCTACTTTCATTTGAGATTGACTTGAAAACTGTCGAAGCGATATTTTTGTTTTTAGCTTATTTTAAAAGAGCAATGTATTTTTAACATCCACAAAAATGTTGTGAAGATTTCTCAAAGATTTTCAATGTTGTGATTGTTTTAAACTTTTAATTCCCTAAATATTTCCCACAAATTCTACTTTGCTAACTTTCAATTGAAAATAACTTAAAAACTGTTGACGGCATACTTTTTGTTTTTGGCATATTCTAAAGAAGCAATGTCTTTTTAACAGTCACGTGAAATTCCATGAAGATTTTTCAAAGAATGTCAATGTTGTGAATGGTTCAAACTTTAATTCACTCAAATATTTTCATAAAATTCCACTTTTTCGACTTTAAATTAATAATAACTCGAATATTATCGAAGGGGTGTTTTTTGTTTTGTTTCGTTTTGAAAGTGTGCCTTTTTAACATCCACAAGAAATTCTATAAATATTTCTCGAAGAATTTCTATGATGCGAACGTCCTAAACTTTAATTTAGCTAAATATTTCTCGAAGAATTTCTATGATGAAATTCTATAAATATTTCTCGAAGAATTTCTATGATGCGAACGTCCTAAACTTTAATTTAGCTAATTTTTTCCATTATATTCCACATTGTCGATTGCTAATTGAAAATAACTCGAAAACCGTCAAAGTGCTATTTTTTGTTTTTGGCATATCCTAAAAGAGTAATGTTTTTTTAACATCCACACAAAATTTCATAAAGATTTCACAAAGAGTTTCCATGTTGTAAATGTTTTAAACTTTTATTTACCTAAATATTTCCATGAAATTCTAAATTCTAGCTTTTGTAAACTAAAAATTTTCTAAATTTAAAATTTCACTCATGCTTAACTTAAGAGTGGAAACACTGGCTAGATGCTTCATATAAAACTTTTTTTTATATTAAAACAACGATGCTTAAAGAAATAAATTGTGGCTTTTGTAAACTCCAAATTTTCTAAACTTGAAATTTTACTCATGCTTAACTAAGGGACGGAAACAGTCGCTAGATGCTTCATATTAAACTTTTTTTTTATAAAAACAACGAATGCTTAAAAAAGTACTGGTTACATGAAAACTAGAACAAAGAACGATTCTCTGTACCTCATTGTATATAAATGAATTAATTAATATTTGAAAGTCTTAACGAGACAAACCTCATTTTTATATTACGTATTATTAAGGGGATTTTGGTTGATTAAAAAACAACAATTAGAATGACAACAACAAAAAAATGCTCGAACTAAAACCGCGATGTAAATTATTCCAACTCGAATTTCCGATTCTAAGTGTTAATTTTCTACACAAACTTTGCTGTAAACCCTATCCATAAACCCGTAATGAACTACTTTATATGCCGTATCTTATGCACATCCCGTATTCACAATATTATGTAAAATTTGTTAAGGTCGAGCCCTAATTACCACTTTCTGGCCGTAACCGGCTGAGCACGTGCAAATTGCACATTAAACATTGATGGCAATTTTCTTCCGCTAATTAACACTTCCCGAATATTTTCTGCGAAGCGCAGACAAACAATCAATAAGTGGTTTAATTTTCGAGAGGGTAGAGATGATCAATCATTCCCGTTAGGGCCTAGCCCAACGGGGTGCGAGTTGAGCCCTTGGCTTTTGAAGAACGGGATTACCTTTTAATAGCGAGGGTTGTAAATTGTCCAAAGAGGGGTGTAAATAAAGGCACTAATAAATGGGGCAAGTGTTATTTTTTTATTAGAGGGGAGGAAAACACCCCTCTGATTTGATTGGATCATGTTTCATAAAAAAATAGAAGCAGAGTTTTCATTAAAGCTTTATCCACTTTTTTTGTGTGGATGATCTTTGCATAAATTACAAAGAAATTATTGAGCGTCTGATCTAAAGCAAATATACATACAGTTCAATTGTAAATAGAAATATAAAAAGTAGACAAAGCAAATAAAAATTCATAGAATTTTCATTAACTGATATTTTCGAAACAAAACAAAAACTATTAAAAAATGAATTACCGAAAAAAATAGCAGCTCCTTAGACTGGATATCTAGAGGTTACAAGTTGCAAGTTAAAGTCCTATCGAAAGCTTAATTATTTTCTTTCTAAATATAATGACGAAACTCATATTTAAATACATATGCAGGAGATTTTTCTTTTAAGTATACGTTGGATTCGTTGTTATTTTTGTCAATTTAAAGCTTTTAACGAGTGTCGTTAACTCCCAGGTTAAGCATGAAATAAAATTTCGAGTTTAGAAAAGCCTGAAAATTTGGTTTGTTCGCTGGTAAAAAAAAAACAGGATTCTGTTTATTCCTTTATTTCAGTATTCGTGATTCCAATCATATTAGGTGATTCGGGTTCGTGATTTGAATCCGTTATTTGAAGATTCGTCCCAGCTCTGGTATATATACAGGGATTTTTTTTAAGTATACATACAGAGAGGTTTATGTAACACCGAACATTTTCATTAGGATAATTTTATTTTAAGTATCCATATGCATCGTAGGGGGACAGTTCTTCCACTCCATTTCTTCCACTCCATTTCTTCCACTCCATTTCTTCCACTTACCAATACTTCCACTACACCTTTACTTCCACTCCATTTCTTCCACTGACCGTTACTTCCACTAGTTCTTATTTCCACTAACCATCACTTCCACTAGTTCTTTTTTCCACTCCATTTCTTCCACTCCAGTTCTTCCACTTACCAATACTTCCAAAAGGAATGCATACATGCTGAGATGATTGCGCCCCACCACCACGGAGAATCGGTTGTTCTTTTTTTCACTAGTTCTTCCATAATTCGAAATTCGAAAATTGGATCGAAGTCTCAAGTTAGTCTTGTACAGTTGACAGACGTTAACAGTCGGAGGGCCTTCAGCGAGCGTACGACAATGTTGATGACAGGTCAATAAAAATCTATCTCTCTGTGATTCTTATACTGTATAAAATGTGGAATAATATAATGTAATTTAAATAAATTGTACAATTATTTTGAATTGGAAAAAAGGTATGGTGGAATTGGTGGTTAGTGGAAGTAAAGGTGTAGTGGAAGTATTGGTAAGTGGAAGAACTGGAGTGGAAGAAATGGAGTGGAAGAAATGGAGTGGAAAAAAGAACTAGTGGAAGTGATGGTTAGTGGAAATAAGAACTAGTGGAAGTAACGGTCAGTGGAAGAAATGGAGTGGAAGTTGCGTCGCACAATCATATGCATTTGTGCACATTTTTCGATGGTCGGTTTATTAAAAGAATTTGATTGAAAGCTTTATGCGAGTGTTTTCCACTCCCAGGCTAAGCATGAAGTAAAATTTCGAGTTTAGAAAAGCCTGAAAATTTGGTTTGGTCGCGTAGCGCGAAGCGCAGAGCGGCCAAACCAAATTTTCAGACTTTTCTAAACTCGAAATTTTACTTCATGCGCCACCGGTACAAAACACTGATTCAATATAAAGTTTAGCGGTGTGTTTTAAACTTCGTAATATGTCAGTGTTTTGTACCGGTGGCGCATGAAGTAAAATTTCGAGTTTAGAAAAGCCTGAAAATTTGGTTTGGCCGCTCCGCGCTTCGCGCTACGCGACCAAACCAAATTTTCAGGCTTTTCTAAACTCGAAATTTTACTTCATGCTTAGCCTAGGAGTAGAAAACACTCGCTTAAAGCTTCAAATTGAAGTCTTCTAATAAACTGAGCATCGGAAAATGCGCAACGTATGCAAATGGATACTTCAAAGAAAAATTATCGTTATGAAAATGTTCGGTGTTACATAAAACTCTCTATATGCATGCGATGTATATTTTCCGATATTCGTTGCTTCTTAAATAAGTTCAATTTGAAGCTTTAAATGAGTGTTTTCCAATCCCAGGCTAAGCATGAAGTAAAATTTCGAGTTTAGAAAAGCCCCGTGAAAATTTGTCGAGGGTCGCGCAGCGACCCGAGACAAATTTTCTGGGCTTTTCTAAACTCGAAATTTTACTTCATGCGTCACGCGTACAAAACACTGATTCACTGCGAAATTCAAAATATACACTCCGCTTAAAATTGACCTTAACGACATCAACAGAAAAATTGCTCGACTTTTGAAAGCGCGAGATTTAGTAACAGTTACACGAAATAAATACCCTGTGATCTTTTAAATTATAAATTAGAGTTGGCGAATAAGGAAATAAATTTGAGGTTACGGTAAACTATGTGTCAACAGTCAGTAGTGCCAATCTAATTTAAAATTCAAAGCCTACTCTAATTTATATTTTATATGATTGCACAGTATTTCTAAATAAGTTTTCAAAACTTGAGGAGAATATTTTAAACTTTCGAACTTTAAATCAGTGTAGTACGCGTGGCGCATGAAGTAAAATTACGAGTTTAGAATAGCTTGAAAATTTGGTTTGGCCGCGACCAGTGGTCTTTCTGCCCATATTTATATAATTTATTGATTCTAGTTGTAAGACATGTATTGTAAAATAATAGGTGAGTTTTTTATTATTTTTTTTATTTTGGATGGGTTTTCGGATGTAGAATTTTACAAAATAATGACAGACTTTAGAAATTTGATCAAGGTTTGCAACATTTTTAAATTAGGAATAGATAGCGGTCTTCTATTGGAGTTAGTTGTATAAGTTCATATAAGAGAGTGCTGCTAGGATTATAAATTGGATTTTTGGGATATTTCATTATTGCCAGAATGTGATGGCATGTGCGTTTCGTATCACGTAAATTATTGAAGGATTTAGGATAAGAGTGAGAGAGTAGAAGGAAACCATAGGCTAGTAATGGTTGACATATAATTTTGTAAATTTTGATACCTCCTTTTCTGGAAATACCTTAATTTCTAAATGTAAGAGATTTGAAGTGCTTAGCCCTGGCTACAATGTTTATAATTGCATAATTTTACTAATTTGACACACTTTAATTTTTCTAAAAACTTGATCGTATTTGATTTGCATTTACCCCTCATCCTAAGACAACAGCCTGCGCCACTGTTACAGTCTATTTCTTTTGGTTCTCCTTCATTGTCAATTGTATTTCAGTATTTCAACAATTTCTTAGCTCCATTAAGCAGAGTGATGTGTTTGTCAAACAATCCTTTTGAAAATTAGTGAAATACAATTGACAAAAAAGGAAAACAAAAAGAAAACTGTATTACTAGTTTCGACCCTCTTTATTATTTCATCCTTTATTTAATTCATTAAAATTATCTCGCCTTGAGAGTTGTAATAAAACTTTCATATCAAACAGAATAAATTCCTAAAGGGTTAACCGAACCGTCTGAATCATTAATAGAAACTCTCCGCACTTTTAGCGAAATTTCAAAGCTCATAAATACCGCTCTTTGTTAATTATTTAATGTCGCAGAAGGACGTTAATAGTTTGCGAAAATAAAGTTTCGGGCTCGATTAAGGGAAGCCCTTAATTACGGCCAATATTGCGTTTCTAGGGTCGGTCGTGCAACACACAGAAAAAAAGTACATTATGAGGGTTAATCGGGATTAAATTAAGCCCGGGCCTTTGAAATAAATTCAAGGACGATCCACCCTTTTGCAAAAGCCACAAGACCTTGCAAATAGTTTATTTTTTATTGTTGTTTGAATATTCTCGATCGTTGAAAATCCCATGAATTTCGATTTGCTGTGTTTGCGTTTTCAATTTTAATTTACAATTGGGCTCTAACTATTTTTGTTTCCAAATACAGAGCTCTACATTCAAGGGCGATCCCACCTTTTGTAAATTGATTGTTTGTTTTGATTGAAAATCAAGTAAATTTGGATTTGCTTGGTCTGCATTTTAAATTTTAATTTATAATTGAGTTTTAACTATGTTTGCTTCTAAATACAGAGACCCTATTTTAATTAAGTTTTTAAATCAATTTATTTAAATTGAATTACAAACAGGAAATTTGCTTTCTAAGAGTACATATCGCAGTGTATACGCTGAAATTCCTTAGGCATTCGTTGATTTCTTAAGAACGTTCAATTTGAAGCTTTTGACGAGTGTTTTTCACTCCTAGGTTAAGCATGCAGTAAAATTTCAAGTTTAGAAAAGCCTGAAAATTTGGTTTGGTAGCGTAGCAAAGCGGAGAAAAACTTGTTTACACTCTTTTAAAGCTTAAAATTGAACTGTTTTGAAATAACAACGAATATATGAAGATTTTCAGCATATAATTTAGATTTCTACACGTAAAAGAAAAACTCCCTGTATAGTTTTATTATGTAAAACCAATATAGTTAATACTTAGTTAGTGTATAAAACTATATAAGTTTCATATACAGGGTGAGTCGGGAGGAGCGCACCAAACTCTAGGAGTGTATTATACACGTGAAAATAATGTAAAAAAACTCATTTGTTCTTATCCGATTTTCATTTGTTTTCAAGTTATGGCGTAATTAAAAATGTTCATCTAGCTTTCCACTTCTATCTGAATTTTAACATTATCAAAGTATGCCATGTTCGAGGCTTATAAACATTTGATAATTCTGACGTTTAGATGAACTGTCAGTGTACGGTGAACAGTAACTGAACGTTTAAGTTCGAATTAATGTGATTGTTAGTGTTGCAAAATGTCACATACTTATTCAAATTTAGAATATGCAAATATGGTGTTTGTATATGGTTTCTGTAATGGAAATGCTACAGCTGCTGTTGAAGAATATCGTGAACGTTTTCCACACCAAAGACATCCTGATAAAAACATATTTATTAGAGTTTTCAACAAATTGTGCGAGACTGGTAAGCTTCCCAGTGCTAACATAACATATGAGCGCGCTGCTCGACAAGGTTTTGTAGAAGTAGAAAATATTCTGCATCTAGTAGAAGAAGATGCAACTACTAGCTCACGGAGAATTGCCACTCAATTGGCAATTCCACAAAAAAGAGTGATGAACACGCTACACGAGCAAGGCTTATATCCTTATCACGTTCAGAGAGTACAGCACCTACAACCAGGGGATTACGCTAACCGTACGGAATTTTGTCGGTGGATAAATAATAATCATCGTAATGTATCGAGTATACTCTTTACGGATGAAGCTACATTTACCCGTGATGGCATTAACAACACTCGTAACTCTCATGTATGGTCTGATGAAAATCCCCACGCAACAGTCGAAAGCAATTGTCAACATCGGTTTTCTGTAAACGTGTGGTGTGGTATGGTTGACAGTTATTTAATCGGCCCTTTCATTTTGGAGAATCGTCTCACAGGAGGCAACTACCTCATTTTTTTTACAAAATGAATTACAAGGCCTGCTAGAAGATGTTCCTATAAATATTAGAATGCAGATGTACTATCAGCACGATGGAGCTCCTGCACATGTCGCTCGTCAAGTCAAGCAACATTTGGACGAACGTTTTCCAGGGCGTTGGATTGGTCGTGGAGTTCCTATTAATGGGCCTGCAAGATCTCCTCACACCACTAGATTTTTGTTTATGGGGCTGGATGAAAAATGAAGTCTACAAAATAAAAGTGGACACACGGGAATCACTAATTAGACGAATTGAGAATACTGCAGCCCATATAAAAGAAGAAAGAAATGAATCAATTGGGAGAGCAACAAACGCTCTTCGTAGACGAAGCAGAAAATGTTTAGAAGTCAATGGCGGTATTTTTGAACATTTGTTGAAAGAAAGCTATGATTAAGAAATTTTTTTTGTATAATAACTTGTTTATTTGTTAATATGCTATAACTTGAAAACAAATAAAAATCGGATAAGAACAAATGAGTTTTTTTACATTATTTTCACGTGTATAATACACTCCTAGAGTTTGGTGCGCTCCTCCCGACTCACCCTGTATATATACATATATTGTTGCTTTTACTCCTATTTAATAGACATGGACAGATCAGAGCCGTTGGCACCGGTCTCCTTCAGCTTAGCAGGTTAATAACATTCAGCAATAGTTTTAATAGTGGTAGTTTGTCTGAAATTTAACTCATGAATTGTCAATTAAACACATTAAGGTAATTTATTCATCAATTCACATTTAGCTAGATAAGGCCCAGTAATTTCTTTATCTGTTAGAAATGGGTAAAGTGACGGCAGAGTCGTCGAGTGAGGTTTAGGTTGGTGGTGACACTCTACGGAGTTAATTTAATTGCGCTCAAAATTATAATTTCATTACATTTTTAGTTGGATTTTTTCAATTACATCTCTTACTCTTCCAAACTTTTCTATTGAAACGTGTGAGCGCTCCAAGTTAAATCTATTTCGTGCAACTAACCTAAGCCTGGCATCAATAACGTTACCTATATGCATAATAGTCATTTCACGACAATAAACTCCTAAACGGCAACAACAGGGCAGGTACATAGGCCTCCAGCGTCGATTTTTGAATCCCTCGAGCTCAAGCACGAGATTTCAAATTCCGCGCGCTGGCCGGCGTGACGATCTTAGAAACGAGTGACGTGCGCCTCCCTCCGTCGGTGACAGAGACGGAGGGAGCCGAACGGCACCTGTGGACAGGCACCAGCCATTGTTATTATTTGTGTGAAAATACGTGCGTCGCTTCGCACTACGATGCGGCCACGTGAATACAAGTTAATTAAATTCAAACAGTCGCGGTGATACCACCCCGGGTTATCCAAGCAACAGTTTAACACAGTGATAATTTCCATAGTTTTAACATGTGAATGTGCCGTTGTTTTAAATTTTACTTTAACCACGCAGTTACGATTTTTTGTACACCATAACCTTACATTTTAAATTCAACAACCGCCATGAGTAACGATAGGATAATCAAACGAATGCAGCGTCAGTTTAACAACAGTTTGTTCAAATAATCACAAATGTAAGCTCAAAATTTATTCGCTAATTTTTTTAAGAATTCGTCATTAACTAATAGTTTAATTCAGATCAGTAATTGTTTGTTTTGCTCATTGTTTTTAGTGTTAACCCTGAGGAAGGGACAAAATGAGTCCCGAAAGCTTGGTATTACAATAAAGTAGATTGCACACATCTCTCCTGCCTTATTATTGGTCGAATGCCCTGTTAGGAAATTTTCCAAACTCTGCCTCTAACGTAGTACGACCGTTCTATTCTATTCTATTCTATTGAAAGTGAGTGGGTAGTTATGCTACCCTCCACTGCGACCGCAAGGATCTATTGTGGCTCACAATTAAGGTCGAACATTCGACCTTACAGCTCACCTTCCAAGTCCATATTCTTGATGAAGTCAAGGATCTTGTCAGGTAAAGTTTTCTCCAGGTCCTTCAGGTTTAGCTTCGGTGTGCCAAACACCGTGGTCCTGATCTGGTTGCCAGCTGGACAGGCACATATGACGTGCTCTGCTGTTTCATCATCCTCTAGGCATAGGCGGCACTCAGTGGTGTCGCTTAGTCCTAGTTTGTTAAGGTGATGCCTTAGACGGCTGTGTCCAGTGAAGAGAGCAGTTAATGTGTGAACATCTGATCTGCTCAGTTTCAACCATGAGGCCGTCCTGGCCGCAGATGGTCCACTTGTTACCGCTCTGAAATGTCTCATCCCAGGGCGGTTTTGCCAGAAATCCTGTGCCTCGTGTCTCATCCATCCGTTGTTACGGTCTCTAGCTGTTGATCTGGGTATCCCCAGAGCGGGTTCTGGTCCGATGTAGGCTGTACGCGCCCCCTCTCTGGCTAGGGAATCGGCTAATTCGTTTCCCTTCACGCCAGAGTGGCTTGGCACCCACATCAGACTGACCCCGTTTACCTGTGCCATTTGGCAGAGGGCTTCCTTGCAGTACCGTACAGCCAGCGAGGAGCATCTAGAAGATGCCAGGGCCCTAAGGGCCGCCTGGCTGTCCGAACATATTTTTATTGTCCTGCCCGCCCAACCCTTTGAAAGGATTTCGTGGGCGCACATTTCAATGGCGTATATTTCAGCCTGAAGTATGGTAGCATACCTGCCAAGGCTGTAGTAAAGTTCAGTCCTTGGTCCGACGACTGCGGCTCCTGTTCCAGTGGACAGTTTTGAGCCGTCAGTGTACCAGTAGGAGTCAGCCTTTTCTGGGGTGATTTTGTGTCGCTCCCAGTCGTCCCTGCTTGGGAACAGGACCTTGTACGGCTGATCCTCGCAGTAGTCCGTGACTGCGTAGTCAGTCCTCATACTTAGGGTGTCATCCGCCTCAATGGCAGTTGACAGCCCATTTGGTGTGAAGACTATCACCTTCGGATCCAATAGGGCCGCGTGGTGATATCGATACGTTGCCAATCTGGCCTCGCCCTGTATTAGGATATGCAGGGGGGTGAGGTTCAGTAGCATTTCAGCGCCGCTGATGGGGTAGTGCGTATGGCTCCAGTTACCGCCACTGTCGCCATTCTCTGCAGTGAGGAGAGCCTTGATATGGCCGTTTTTCGAGTTGTAATCGGCCACCAGGCGATACTCCCATAGGTTATTATTGGTTTTATGACCGAACCATATAGCCAGTACATTTGCTTGGGGTTTAATCCCCATGACTTCCCGCAAATTCTATGGCACGTCCACAGGGCGTACCTTGCTTTGCGGATTGTCTTGTCCAAGTGGGAGTTCCAATTCAGCGATTTATCCAGGGTGATTCCTAGATACTTCGCCTCCTCCACAAATGGTATGGTTTCTCCCCGTAGAGTAAGAGGTCTCAATTTCAGGATCCTCCTTCTCGTGAACGGGACAACTGATGTTTTGCTAGGGTTTACGTTTAACCGTTCCCCTATACACCAGTTCTGAGTCGCATCCAGTGTCTCCTGCATGGCTTCACAGATTTGGTTTTCATCCGTGCCCCTTGCAAGAATGACTATGTCATCAGCATACGCTTGCACTTCGACGTCAAGCGTATCTATTATTGCAAGCAGATCGTCTACCAGTAAAGACCACAGCAGGGGAGAAAGAACCCCTCCCTGCGGGCATCCCCTGGCAGTCCTCAGCTTGACCGTGTCGCCACATAGTGACGTTGTCACGGTTCTGGTGTCGAGCATTGCTCTGATCCAGCCTGTAATAGCCGGTGGAACGACCGTTACTTCTTGTGCTGGTATATATTAATATATTTAATATATTTTGACCAGAATTTATAGTTTTCAAAATTGGTGGTAGTCTTTTAGCATCATCTCTTTGATTTAGACTGTTCGGCCTCTTTTCAATTTTTATCGCTTCTCTTATAATCCTCGCGTGGAAGAAGTCTGTCGTTTTTTAAATTATCTCCGAACAACAACCAAGAAATTCAAAATCCAACCCCTTCCGAAAATAATATTGAAATTGTCACTACTACATCATTAGAAGAACAAAACAGAAGAGTAACACGAAGCCAAACAAGAAATTCACGCATCAAGTAGTACGTAAAAATCAAACAAGTGCTCGCTTGAGCAATGGAATTTTACTAGTTATTCCTGACGATGATGACTGCGACGTCATCGAAACATCGAATTAAAAATAAAATGGACCAGAGCCAAGAAAATACGCGGGACCAAACCCGAAGAAACAGTGTCGTTGTTGAATGTCGCCAACAACCTCTTCTGTTAAGATAGGCAGTCTTCCAGCTGATTTGCCCTTACAGATACAATTCTTTCCCTCAAAACGGTCAACAATGCGGGTTTTATGCGAGGAAAAAGTTTTGTAAGGAATGTGGACATCGGGGACATCCGACACTATTGTAATGAGTAAGTCCATGTGCCATCTTCATTCATAGTTCCACTTCGGTAATGAGCCTTCAGGATGAAAGCATGCTGTGGTGCAAACATCACGGTAAACACAAGCGAATTCTCTTAAAATCTGTAAATTTAGGATTAAACTTAAATTTTCTAATTTTCTAACCTTAAAAACAGCAAATCACTTACCACAAAACAAAGACTTATACAAAGTAGTCCTGATAAGAACTGATCTCTATGAAACAGAATGAAAAATAACTTAATTCGAAGAATGAATTAACACAATGGCAAAATACGACGCAAGACGTTGCTAATGTCAAATCGAGTTACTGTTTATTAATTTTTCCTTGGCATGAACTTGGAGCGATCAAATTCCCCAGATTTTTCGGCGGGAAATTTAACTTGTCTACAATCATTGTTGATCACCCTTTATTATTTATATACATTTCTACTAGGAGTATGTTAATTTGGGAGTAATATTTACAAATATAAATACAAATTACATTTAAGTGTTCTATTGAAAATATAAAAAAGCGTATCTTAACTCGAGAATAATAGCTACTCCAAATATAACAATAACACGTTTTAGCCTGCACCCTTTAGAACAATTCCGAGCGCATTAAACAAGACGAGAAACTTGGCCCGAACTGCATAACACCCTCTTTGTTCGCGATGCATTAGCCCGCGCCAACTTGAACTTTTATTTAACAATAAGGGGGCGAGATGATGGCCCGTAAAATTGGAGCTTAACTTTTATCTTCGGACCGTTTCTGCATAAAGAGCAACACAAAGCGTTGCAGAGCGGCAGCGCAAGTCGGAATGTCTGCTGTTAATTAGTTGCATTTCAGTTCCGGTTTACGCCCGGATTTGCCCGCTCCGGGGCCCGTTCGTGCAGAATCGTCCCCTAAACGGATTACGAGTCCACGGGATTAATTACACGAGGATTAAGTCAAAAGTGTGTGACGTTCTTTCGGTTATAGCTTAACTTAACTGCTGCGATAATCTTGAATTTGAAGATTATTTAAGAGATCAGTAAACAAAATACAGACATTTTGTTTTAAGTATAAAACTTTTGATTTTACAGCGTCATCTAAAATTATCAATATTACAATCTATTGTAAATAATTTTATAAGTCCTAATCTAAAACATGTTTCAATCGATTTAACACTTTATTGAGTCTACATTGAACAGTCCTCATCTAACAATTAATTCAATCAATGCTGACTATTCCTATTTTATGAGAAATGAACTTTCAATTTTCTAGTATTTTAATGAAAATTTCTCTCTTTCTCTATCACTATTTTGAGCGCTACTTTCTCTATCTCTCTTTTAAGCGCTATTAAAATATACTCAATTAAGGAATTTCATTATTCGGATTATCCGAGTGCAATCCGGGTCCGATTCAAAATTAATCATTGGGAAAGTTCGATGAGGACTGCAAGTTAGTAATAAACGAGGGGGGAGGGGAAGTGGAAAGGACAGGATGCTCATTAAGGGCGGTTATTCAGTGGAGATCTTGGAATTCACACGCACGGACGGCTGAAGGGAGATGATTAAGGGTGCGCTTTTTCTCCGGACGATCCGAATTGGGAAACAGATGAAATTTTATGGAAATTGATGAGCCGAGGAAAAGATATATTCAAAATTTAACTAAATAACGTTTCAAAATTACATTTTAAATCATGTATTTTGCTGAGTTAACCTATTAACGGCCAAGCAATTATAGAGTTAACTCTAAAAGTTGGTTTTAGTATTGTATGACAACTGTGAATTTTTCTTTTAAACATACATATTGTATACGATATAAAGTCTTAGGCATTCGGCGATTTTATATAAAAACGTGCAATATTAAGTTTAGACCGCGTGTTTCCACTCCCAGACTAAGCATGAAGTAAAATTTCGAGTTTAGAAAAGCCCCGCGTAATAAATTTGTCTCGGGTCGAGACAAATTTTCACGGGGCTTTTCTAAACTCGAAATTTTACTTCATGCTTAGTCTGGGAGTGGAAACACTCGTTCTAAACTTAATATTGCACGTTTTTATATAAAATCGACGAATGCCTAAGACTTTATATCGTATACCATTTTTTTTATGTGGAATAATCGAAATATTTAAATAATAAAATATTTACGATTTTCTATACATTTTCAAGTCAGTTTAATCAATACAATATACCAAATTTACTTATTCAAATAAGTTAATTTGATATATTGTATTATTTGAACTGACTTGAAAATGTATAGAAAACTGTAAATATTTTGTTATTCAAATATTTCGATTATTCCTCATAAAATAATTATTTAATTAACAAAAACATGATAATATTACGTGTATGCATCAATGGCGCTTAATGGGTTAAGGAAAAGATAGGTGCGGGAATGGTAGATGCCCAAAAATAAGCTTGACAAATGAATACAAATAACTTTGACAATCGTTGGTTTAATGTTATAAATCATTAGATTCTTTAGATTTCCATGTTCTTAATGGTTTTTAACAATTAGCCAACGCGGAGTTTTTCTTTTGAGTATACATTTCCCAATTACACCGCATATGCTGTAAATCTTCAGTTATTCGTTGTTTTATTTTTAAAAGTTAAGATTAAAGCTCAAAACGAGTGTTTTCACTCCCAGATTGAGCATACAGTAAAAACCAAATTTTCAGGTTTTTCTAAACTCGAAATTTTACTTCATGCTTAATCTGGGAGTGGAAACACTCATTCGAAACTTCAAATTGAACTCTTTTAGAAAAGCAATTAATGCCTAATATTTTACAGCGCATCCATCGAAATATGTATATTTAAAAGAAAAATTCCCTCGATTAAACAATTTAATTTTTTTAATAAATCAGACTCCTTTGAGTCATTTCATTTATTTTTATGAATCCAGTTGGTTGTATAAATGTTGAAAATAATTGTAGAGTTATCTGATAATGTTGTGGATCAGGATTTTGTGAAACATCTATCAAAATATGCTTCGCAGTTTTTCTTACATTAGCCTTTATCTAGACACAAGTACAACTCAAGTTTTTCCTCTATCTTGAAAGATATTTTCATTTAATTCTCTGTACAAGAAAAAAAAAGTGCATTTCTCTCTCTTGAGATTTCGTTTAATCATCATCCCGATTATTTTATTTTTTTGTATCTATGGCTTCTTTCCTTTTTGTGCGCATTTCCTTAATTCCTGATTATCCGGTGCAGCGGCAAGACGAAAAATGAATCCCATTTTTTACGACTCGCGCTGCAGCGAAGCACTTTTATATGATAAAATAAATTTAATGGGTCGTAACGGGAATTTCTTTCCCGGCGCTTTATCTAACCACCGTTAATTTTATTCCTCCCCCCGAACTTGTGTACACGTATTAATTTTTATAGGCTGTTAGCGGGTCCATTAATATTAATAGCAAAAAATGAAAAATTTATAGCGGGGCAAATGATAAAGAGAAAATGTACACTCAAGTGAGTAAATTGGTATGTTCAGCTTAATTACCAATTACGTTTTTCCTATTTAGTATTCGTTTAGGACACGAAACTTGTACTTAATTCAAACGAAACTTGTACTTAATTATTTAGAAGAAAAAAAAAACAGACAAAAATGTGGTTAATTAACGATAATGTGTTAAATGGATGATAACCGCATTCCTATTTAGGAATTTGGATTTTTCATTTACGTGAAGATTTAAACTAAACTTGGAATAAAAACACTAACACTTTCTTTACAATAATTATTTTGCTAGATGCACATTTCGAGTACTATGTACTAATATCAATAGCTTACTTACTTATTTTAAGCTATTGATAATGAGTACATATTACTCGAAATGTATGTACAATGGCGGCCGACGAAATGTGAACGGTATTTTGTTGTCAGAAATTGTCTAATTTTGTACAGATTTATCAGAACTTAGGTTTTAAAGGACTATTATTCAATTGCTAATTACAATGCTAAATATATTTATTCTTAATACAAGTAGAAATTATGAAATTAATATTTTGTAGGACTACCATTTGCTGTAATAACTTTTGCCAAACGTGTACTCATGGATGAAACTAGATTCCTCATATTGCAGTTGTCAGCCAAATCCTCCCATATATTTTCAACAATTTCGTGAAGTTCATCTGCATTCATAGGTCTAAAATCTCTTGAGTAAATCTTTTTTTGTAGGTATCCCCAAACATTCTCAATTCGATTGAGATCAGGGCTCTTCGCAGGCCAAGGCAATACTTGGATGCGGTGGTCATTTAGCCACTGAGTCACAATTCTTGCTGTATGGATAGGACTATTGTCCTGTTGAAATTTAAAATTTTCCGGAAATGTTTGTGTTACTGAAGGCAACATTACATATTCTAAAATATCCCTGTATTTAATATGGCCATTTATTATTTTATTAAATGGCCATTTATTTTCCAAATTATTCCGGGTCCGTTTACACTGACCCAAGCCCAAAAATTAACAGAAAAACGACCACTATTTGTTATTGGACGGGTGAATCCTTCTTCATACCTTTGGTTTATTGGTCTATAAACTCGTTGGCTCCCATTACTACATGATTGAAATACTTTTTCGTCAGAAAAGACGACCGAGTTCCAAAAATCATCCCCACGATACACACATTCGTTGGCAAACTCCAATCTTCGTTGTTTATTGTTTTCTAAGAGAAAAACTTTCTTGGCTGCTTGATAATTTTGTAGACCTGCAGCTTTAATACGTCTCCGAGCAGTTCTAGTAAACCCCGCAAAACCCGTTACTTCTCGAGCATCTAAGGCACTATCAAATGGATTTTCTCTGAGATGATTCACCAATACAACATCCTGTTCTTCATTAGATACCCTTCCCATTCCAATTCGGGGTGGCCTTCTTAAATATTACCTTATTTCAAATCGCCTTTTCAAATTATGTATGCAGGTTTTGCTTACATTCAAATCAGCAGCCACTAGGCCAAGAGACCAGTTTTATTCTAGTTTAGCTATTGCCCTGCTCTTCTCGTCTAAAGATAGATGTCTAGGCATATTTTTGGATGACTTTTATAAATCTGTCAATCAAATGTTTGTTTTCGCACAAACGCGACGCTCCTGATTAAAAGTCATATTCACATAGCTAATAAACATCGTTCACATTTCGTCGGCCGCCATTGTACACTTCTGTGCAATAAAATTAAGCACGTCTCATAACTATTTTCAAAATATTCTAGTTGTATAATTCGGGTCTGTGTTAATTTCCTAGCAGCAGTTTAAATAAATGATAAAACACCATAACTTGAAAATTACACCTTTATTAAATAACCGAAACTAAGATATTTTGAAAAACACACTCGTAATAAATAGAACAAATCCAAAATAGAAAAACCATTTTTTATTTTAGTCTGAATTCGAATTTTTGAATTGTTGTTTAAATGACGCAGCATTTTGACATTAACCCATTAAGCGCCATTGATGCATTCACGCAAAATTGCCATTTTTTTTTTTTATTAAATTACTATACAAGTTAATTTGATATATTATATTATTTGACCTGACTTGAAAGTGTATAAAGAAAACTGTAAATATTTTGTTATTTAAATATTTCGATTATTCCTTATACTGAAAAAATAACAATGTATTTCTAACTTTACAATATTTCAGCGTTTTATACGCGTGGCGCATGAAGTAATATTTCGAGTTTAGAAAAGCCCCGTGAAAATTTCTACGCGGTGCTTTTCTAAACTCGAAATTTTACTTCATGCTTAGTCTGGGAGTGGAGACACTCATTCTAAACTTCATATTGCACGTTTTCATATAAATCGACGACTGCATAAAAATGTACATCGTATACATTATGTATATTTAATAAAAAAATGCACAGTATGTCATACAATAAGTCATTCATAGAAATCATAAAGATACGTGCAAAATGTTTACCTAAAACCAACTATTAGAGTTAACTTTATAATTGCCCGGCCGTTAATGGGTTAAGGAAATTGACATAATTAAATATTTTCGTAACTAGAAAACTCATTATATTCGTTTTATATTATAACATATTTTGTGTGCTTAATTTTATTGCAAAGAAGTGTACATTTAGCAATAACTGTATGTTTTTGAGTTTGCTTAAAGTGATTATTGCACTAAAAAAGACGACAAAGAGTTTGTTATTGATAATGAGCACCTTATGTCTCGAAATGTACATCTAACGATACAAATAAAAAGTGAAGGAAGGAATAACAGTCTTTTTTAGTACATCTAGCAAAATAAAAATTATTGTGAAGAACGTGTTAGTGTTTGTGTTCGAAGATGTTTCTAAAAATCATTTTTTTAGACAACTTAGTGAACATGTCTGTAGATTTTTAAATAAAATTACTATTAAATTATTTCATCAATTTTATTTAAACTCAAGCACGCAAGTTTCAGTTAAAATAATCTAATACAAAGACTTTTAGAGAGGGGAAAAAAATCAACGCAAATCCCCACCGCGAAACTTCGCCTATACAATTCCGTCCTAGGCCCTTAAAAAGCGGAGCACCTTCCCTTAAAAACCTGTCCCGATCACCGAAAAGAACGCGTTAAATGAAGGGCGATGGCGCACCTGGGGGTCGTCCCTAGATTCAATTTACACACAAATCGGACCTTGAAAATCAACATTTCAGTGCCTAACGGCACGAAACCAATTCGATTCACTTGAAATTCAATTTATAAAT
The DNA here is from genome assembly GCA_932526585.2 of Philonthus cognatus. NCBI lineage: Eukaryota > Metazoa > Arthropoda > Insecta > Coleoptera > Staphylinidae > Philonthus > Philonthus cognatus. The sequence goes on from OW052244.1 coordinate 12,351,087, forward strand.
TTAGTAATATAATATATCATTCAGATATAAAAAAAATCTGAAAGTTAGGAGACCTTCAATTTTAAGGATTTCCAGATAATTTTAGTAATACTTAATAATCATTAAAATAAAAAAATAGCTGACTTTCAGATGCACTGACAATGTTCAGATTCTCAGATAATTTCAATCTGATTAACACATTAACGGCCGAGCAATTAAATTTAACTCTAAACCCTGGGTCTCCAAACTATCTTCTTCGCGGGCCACAAATACAATTCTACATAATAAAGTCGGCCAAGATCCGATTAATTTTATAAAATTATGAAAAATTTAAGGAACAATTGTTACAATATTTCAAAATATGACATTTACAAAAAAAATTACAAACAATCGCGGGCCGGATGCAAGTCGCGGGCCGGATTTGGCCCGCGGGCCGTAGTTTGGAGACCACTGCTCTAAACGTTCACTAAAACATAATTTTACGCAAAATTCTGCATTTCTTTTTATAATTTCTATGAATGATTTATTAAATTACATTATTGTTTTTTTGTTCTTTTAAATATACATAATGTATACGCTGTAACCAGTGGGCATCGATTAAGTTTTATTGAAAGGTTCTTTATCTGAATATATTTTGATTAGATGTTGTAAAGAGATATTTTCTAAACTCAATATTATATATATATATATATATATATATATATATATATATACAGAAAGTTTTATATAACACCAAACATATTCATAAAGATAATTTTTGTTTTAAGTATACATAATGCATACATCGTACATTTTCTGACGCTCGATTCATTAAAAGAATTTAATTTGAAGCTTTAAACGAGTGTTTTCCACTCCCAGGCTAAGCATGAAGTAAAATTTCGAGTTTAAAAAAGCCTGAAAATTTGGTTTGGTCGCGTAGCGCGAAGCGCGGAGCGGCCAAACCAAATTTTCAGGCTTTTCTAAACTCGAAATTTTACTTCATGCGCCACCGGTACACAACACTGATTCAATGTAAGGTTTAGTAGTGTGTTTTAAACTTCGTAATATGTCAGTGTTTTGTACCGGTGGCGCATGAAATAAAATTTCGAGTTTAGAAAAGCCTGAAAATTTGGTTTGGCCGCTCCGCGCTTCGCGCTACGCGACCAAACCAAATTTTCAGGCTTTTCTAAACTCGAAATTTTACTTCATGCTTAGCCTGGGAGTGGAAAACACTCGTTTAAAGCTTCAAATTAAATTCTTTTAATAAACCTAGCGTCGGAAAATGTACGACGTATGCATATGTATACTTAAAAGAAAAATTCTCTTTATAAAAATGTTCGGTGTTACATAAAACTCTTTGTATATATTTTTAATTTACCCATATACTTTTGGACTGGCTGAGTTGTTTAAATCTAAATAACTACTTTTAAATGCACTTATATATTTTACAAAGTTTGGATCTAAGTTTGATGGAAAACAAACTTTATCAACCTCTTTAAAGTGTTGGAAAGCTGTAAAATAGGTAATCAAAAACTAATAATTTATAAACAAAGCTGAAAATTTGGTTATTATCTAAAAATAAAAATATATAGTGTTACAAATTGATTGATTATTTTTATTATACGTATTTTGGAGTTTATTTTATGTATTTCTTTAATTGTACATTTCTTAATGTCATAAAAAATGTAAAATAGTTAATGAACTTAAGATAAATAAAAATTATGGCGTAAAAAATGAAAAAATGACTTTAAAAAACGACTCATTAAAATATTTCGATTTTTAGTTTTTGTGTTCAGAAAATGTTCCTTTACAACACCCAATCAAAATAAAGAACCGTTTAATTAAATTCTATTAATGCCCACCGTGTGTAAATGTTTAGGCATTCGTCGATTTTATAAAAGAGTTCAAATGAATATTACGAACGAGTGTTTCCACTCCCAGACTAAGCATGAAGTAAAATTTCGAGTTTAGAAAAGCCTTAAAATTTGGTTTGGTCGCGTAGCGCGAAGCGCGGAGCGACCAAACCAAATTTTCAGGCTTTTCTAAACTCGAAATTTTACTTCATGCGCCACGCGTATAAAATACTGTATTATTATATTGAACAAATACTAAAACAAATTTAAAAAAAAATAAGTAATGAAAATATTCACATTTTCTTCACACATTTTCAAGCCAGGTCTTAAAATACAATTTAATACATTAACTTATTTACTTCATAATTTTTAAAAAATCAATAATGTTGCCTTATTACAACAATGCGCTTAATGGGTTAATACAGTACCTCACTTTTAGATAACTTTCAGACTTTCAGGTTTATGAAAATGAGAAAACAGTACATTTTCATACTTTCTCATTGAGATAAAAAAACTAATGTCGGATAATTTACGTTACAATTTTCTTTCACAATTAACGCTGTTATTACTTTCAGACAATTTAGTGCACTTTAAGTTTTTAATAATATACTGAATGACATTAGAAATGCAACACCTGGAAATAACCATTGTTCGTCAACAATTTTTTTTATGCAAGTTTAATGTGTAAAAAGAATGCTATGATTAAAGTTGCAACCTTTTATCTTTAACATTTTTTTGGAAAAAAAAAAAATCGTATCCATCAGTTTCATATTAAAATACGTTTAAATAGACGATCCAACAACTAATTTCATCAGTTTTTAAATTTAACTAGCTGCGTCGACAAGATGCCCAGAGTACGAAGGCCTAGACAATTTCGGCATTTAAGTGATTTTTATCGGGGTAGAATAGTTGGGTGGCGCGATGGTGGTGTTTCGTTCCGGGAATTTGCGCGTCGTTTAAACCGGAACGTAACCACTGTTGCGCGAGTGTGGCAAGCATGGACTGAAGAAGGTCGAGAGTCGAGAATAAGGCCTCGTGGACAACCAAGGCGTACTACAGAGCGCCAGGATCGCCGACTTCGACTTATGGCTCTTAGGGACCGATTTTCCACAACTAGGCAGCTTGGTGACCAATGGTTTAATGAACACGGCAGACCAGTTAGTATGCGAACTCTTTATCGATGTATCAGGTCATTTGGGTTCATTTCATACCGCCCTCTGTTAGTCCTACTTTTAACTTATGCACACCGGCGTCAAAGATTGGAGTGGTGCACAGAACGCCAAGGGTGGAGGGAAGAATGGAACAGAGTCGTCTTCAGCGATGAATCGCGATTCACTTTAGGGATGCATGATGGTCGTAGACGGGTAAGGAGACGCCGTGGAGAAAAATCCACTATTGAGTTTGCTGTTGAAAGACATGTACACCGCACTGTAGGTGTAATGGTTTGGCGGGCTATTGCTCATGGCAGCCGATCACCTCTGGTGTTCATCCGCGGCAATATGACAGCAGCTCGTTACGTTAACGATGTCTTACAACCATATCTTGTACCATACCTAGAAGGGCTTGGAGACGTGCTGTTTCAACAAGATATCGCACGTCCTCACATAGCACATCTAACGAAGGACTTCTTGGAAGCTGGTGCCATAAATGTTTTACCTTGGCCGCCCAGATCTCCAGATTTAAACCCAATGGAACATGTCTGGGATATGGTAGGTCGGAGACTGACAAGCTTACCGAACCCTCCACAGACTCTGGCTGAGCTGCAGCAGCAAATTCAGGTTGCTTAGGACGAACTACCTCAGGGTCGCAAAACACATTATTAGGTGTAATTTACTTGTTTGTTTTTTGTTTTGATTCAAATTGTTATCATGTATTAATTAACTTAAGACCTAATAAATAAAGATAAAATCAACTGCAAAAAACCGTTATTTCTAGGTGTTGCATTTCTAATGTCATTCAGTATATTTAATAATTAAAAAAGTCAATCTAATAAAAAAAATTATCTGACTTTCAGATATGTTAAACTTTTCGAATTTTAGTAGTATTTTCAGGCTTTCGGGCTGTTGAAAATGAAAAATAAACTACATTTTCACACTTTTTCAATGAGATACAAAGATGACCATTTGTTACTTTCCGATAATTTACGTAACAATGTTCTGTCACAATTTATGCTGTTATTATTTTTTTGATAATTTAATACAATTTACATTTTTAATATTAATTAATGGTTAAAAAAATAAATTTGATTAAAAAATTATATGACTTTCTCATACGTAAAACTTTTTAAATTTGGAAGTATTTTCAAGCTTTCAGACGGTTTTTAAAAATAAGAATAGAGTACATTTACACAATTTCTCATTGAGATACAAAAATAACCTCTTGTTACTTTCAGATAAATTACGTTACAATTTTCTTTCACAATTTACCCTGTTATTGTTTTCAAACAAATTAGTAAACTTAAAATTTATGAACTGCCGCATTGTTTGCACCATGATTAACCAATCATATTATATTTGCATTACCTTGTTCACAATCGTCTAATCACATTCAATGTGATGTCTAATTGGTTGCTACTGTATTTTCATTTTTAAATAAACTTTTATTATTTTAAATTTAAAATTATAAATATATTTACATTGAAAATGTTTAGAAATTAATATTGCAGTTACGCCGTTGTTGCACTAGAACGGCGATATAATATGATTGGTTAAATAAGGAAATAATACAAAATATAAATTTGTGTTCAGTACTCATTCATTCACCGAATAACTATATACGCGTTTCAAGCTTTAACGCCATCATCAATATAGTCTCAAACCAGTGCTTAAAGAATAATGAACATCTTTGACCATTTATTATGGCCTGTGCAATTTACATATGTTCGACAATGTAAACGCCATCTAGTGCCTATTTGCTTAAGTAGCATGGTCAATAGCTGGCAAGCTAACCGTTTGTATAGAGCAATTATTCGCCCACAACAGGGCTTTATTTTACAGAATACAAATATCAAGAATATGAATTTGTGTTCAGTACTCATTAATTCTCCGGATTTGCCAACTATTGACGATGCTTCTTAAGCAAATGGGCATTAGATGGCGTTTACGCATTCGAACATATGTAAATTGCACAGGCCATAATAAATGGTCAAATATGTTCATTATTCTTAAAGCATAGGTTTGGGTCTATATTGATGGCGTCGTTGAAGCCTGAAACGCGTATATAGTTATCCGGTGAATGAATGAGTACTGAACACAAATTTATATTCTTTATTATTTCCTTATTTAACCAATAATACTATATCGCCGTTCCAGTGCAACAACGACGTAACTGCAATATTAATTTCCAAACAGTTTCAATGTAAATATATTTATAATTTTAAAAATGGTGATGTGTGGTATTTGTAGCATTATTATTTTTAAAATGTCTTCAACTTTTTGATAACTACAACTTTTATTTGAAACATTTTTCAATTGGATCAACACATACTGACACAAACCAATGACTAGATAAAAAACACTATTTATTGAATATCTCAAAAACTAAGAGTACTATGACAAAAAGTGAAGATACAAAAAATCTTTAATATTTTATTACCTACAACCTTTATTTGAAACATTTTCCAATTGTATCAACACACACACTGACACAAATCAATGACTAGATAAAACACACTATTTATTAAATATCTCAAAAACTAAGAGTGCTATGACAAAAAGTGAATATACAAAATACCTCTAATTCTTTATTACCGACAACTTTTATTTGAAACATTTTTCAATTGTATCAACACATACACTGAGACAAACCAATGACTAGATAAAAGAACATTATTTATTAATTATCTCAAAAACTAAGAGTGCTATGACAAAAAGTGAAGATACAAAAAATCTTTAATATTGTATTACCTACAACTTTTATTTAAAACATTTTTCAATTGTATCAACACATACACTGACACAAATCAATGACTAGATAACAAACACTATTTATTAAATATATCAAAAACTAAGAGTGCTATGACAAAAAGTGAATCTGCAAAAAATCTTTAGTTTTTCATTTCCTACAACTTTTATTTGAAACATTTTTCAATTGTATCGACACATACACTGTCACACACCAATAACTAGATAAAACACACAACTTTTGAAATATCTCAAAAACTAAGAGTGCTATGACAAAAAGTAAGTGAACAATACATATTCATTTTCTTATTTTCTACAATTTTTATTTGAAAGAATTTTTTGTTTGATGAACATTTATTGAAAAAATCTGAAAAAACTGAAAAACGCTAAGAGTAAAGTACCACTTCCGGTTTTCCGATTTTGACCAAAAGCTTTTCAGTTCTTCCGATTGTAACAAAAAGCTTAAGTTTCAAGTTTCATCTCGATATCTTTAGCGGTTTTTGCGGTACAGCGCACACAGACACACACACAGACACACAGACAGACAGACAGACATTTTTCAAAAATGGTCTTATTCGACTCAGGGGACCTCAAAACGGATATTTCCGCTAAAATTTTTGATTCGAATATTTTCACGAAAACAATACTTTCCCTTTGTATTACATACGGGGGAAAGTAAAAATACAGATATTATTCTGAAAAATACATTACAAACATTATTGTCTTATGTTGGTAATGTGCAGTTGTTTTCCAGAATTATTTCTGTATTTTTTAACCTCTAAATAGATATACATTACAGATTAGTTAAAATTATTTTTACTGTTACGTCGTTATTGCACCGGAACAGCGATATGAATATTACTTTGTTCACAATCGACCAATCACAATTAATATGATGTCATATTTAGCACATGCTACTGGTTGTTACTGTAGTCTCCTTTTTAAATATCCTTTTATTATTTTCTTCATTCAGCGTTAAAATAGAAATACTTTATGCAAGTGGCCCCTATATAAAAATACCCCCTTTAATTTACAAAACTCAACTTTTTTTGACTTTCTCGAGACTCGGGAAAAGCGCGATTCAACGGACGCCTGTAGACAGGTCGAGTGAAATCCTTGTAAACTTTTCAGTAAAAGCGCTAAAGTTTGTAAATTCTTTATCGGAAGAATGCGCGGATTAAAAGCAGGCCGGTAATTTATCGGCGCTAAATCAAGGGTTAAATAGCGAGAAATTGTATAGGCGAACTTTCCGCTTTAATAGTTTCTTTCCGTGCGCGAGGCGAATAAATCCGTTTCGTATTCAGTTTTTTTTTTTTTTTTTTAGGATGAATGGGAAATTCAGGACTGATTTATTCACAGCTGAATTAAATACAGAGCAAGAAAGTTGGTTTGGAAAAGTAAACAGCTGAGGGAATTATTGTATTAAACATGAATTATCATAAATTTAAAATGTAAACAAGAAAAAGTTTTAAATGTTCTTATAACATGAAATTACAACTAGATTTTTACTCTTGTTTAAGGATTATTTACTTTTTATTACTAAAAAAAATCAGGCATTCATTGTTTTTATAAAAACGTTCAATTTGAAGTTGCGAACGAGTGTCTTCCACTCCCAGACTAAGCATGAAGTAAAATTTCGAGTTTAGAAAAGCCCCGCGTAGAAAATTTGTCGAGGGTCGCGCCAGCGACCCGAGACAAATTTTCACGGGGCTTTTCTAAACTCGAAATTTTACTTCATGCGCCACGCGTATAAAACACTTAAATATAGTAAAGTTAGAACTACACCGAAAACATTGTTTTTAATTTTTTTAATTTGTTTAAATGAGGTATAATCGAAATATTTAAACAACAAAATATTTAATCTTTTCTCCACACATTCTCAAATCAGGTCAAATAATACAATGTAGCAAATTAACTTATTTAGTAATTTACTAACAAAACATTTATAATGTTGCGTTATTGCATCAATGGTGCTTAATTGGACAATTAATACCTTTTGGGTTGGTTTTGTCTTATTGAAAAAATGAAATTATTTTCGAACTTCTTATTAAATTCGCGTTTTACAGGCCTGGCGCATTAAGTAAATCGAATTTAGAAAAGCCTTAAAATTAGGATTTGTCAATCTCTTAAGATTTATCAATCTCTGAGAAAAAAACATGAAAAATTGAAGTGGGTTTTTAGAGTCTAGTGCCCGTTTGCACCCAAGTCGATTAACTTAATCAGTAATTAGTACTTCTTAAAAATACAAAAATGTATTTAAAAATTGTTTACACAATTGCATATTGATAAAAGAGACATGTTTAGGATATCATAGAAATTTATAACATTCTAATGTTCTAAAAATTTGACTTAATTAGAGGTTTAATCAATGATTAGTAGATGATTAAGGCGAATCGGTCGGGGTGCAAATGGACCCAGGTAAATTAAAGACAAAATGTAAACTCCTCTAACATTCGACAAACTTTATCAATATTTTACAAATTCTTCTTTTGTGTTATAAGTTTAAATTATGCTTTGTATTTTTTTTATGGTTAATTCATTGTATTATAATATGTAAATATTTTCTTGTATTATTGAATTGGAGGCTCATATAATTAATTAAATTAAATTATGAAAAATAAATAGCGATCATTTTAACGCTAAGTTAATATCATTTAAGAACATTTATAGAAACTCCACAGCATGCTTTTATAAAAAAAATAAATGTTATTAAATTAATGTCAAAATGATCACCATTTTTTTATAATTTAATTTAATTTATTATATGAGCCTTTAATTCAATAATACAAGAAAATATTTATCTCCAATATTTAATAATACAATAATACATTTACATATTATAATACAATAAATTGACCACAAACAAATTACACATAATTTAAAATGAAATATATTGCATTTTATTCCCAAATAGTTTTAAAACGTGACAATATAAAACATTCCCATTCCCACCTTTAAATTATAATAAATAAATTAATTACTTAACTAATCAATCAGTTTACCATTCAATCAATCAATCAATCAATTAGGATATACATTAAATACAGGTTGAGATTGAAAGGATTAATCAATTTATGTCAAAAGTAAAGCAAGTACATTTCTGGTTTTTATTACTTTTACTTGCATTTTATCTTACACCAATATTTAGAATTAGTCTATGTTGCTTTAATAGCAGTATAGTTTGTTAACTATTATTTATAATATGTATATTCTGATGTAGAAACGTTTATTGCCGTTAATAAAGGAATTTGAATTTGAATATTATTATCAATCAACCAACCAACAAACTACTAAGTAAATAAATATAAAATGTATAAACATTAAATTAATAAATATAAAACTGATAATAAAATAACTCAAATTCTTAATAATATTAATAATAATAATATTTATTGTCCAACAGGAAACAATCCTAATTACAAGACAATATATTTACAAAAAATCGGTATAAAGAGTGTAAATACACAGTAACATGAAAGAACATACAGATAATGAATATAAATAAATTAATAAAATTAATGAGAGACGATAATGTGTCAACAAATATCACACAGGTTGATGGTAATTGATTAAAAATATCACAGATTGTGCTTAACGGTGATTTAGAGCCATAAATTGTGCGATTAGAAACAAACAAAAAATTAGTTAATTTTGCTGCTGTTTTCTTTATGCTAATTTATTAGTATTTAGTTATGTAAAATATTGATTTGTTATCTTAACATAAATTAAATAAAACAGTGAAATATTGTAAAATTAAAAATTTACTGCTGAATCAGTATGAAACAAACACTGCTTATAAGCAGGATTAAAACTATGCTTCTAAACAAGAATATTTTGAATTTCACAACACTTCAGTGTTTTATACGGGTGGCGCATGAAGTAAAATTTCGAGTTTAGAAAAGCCTGAAAATTTGGTTTGGTCGCGTAGCGCGTAGCGCTACGCGACCAAACCAAATTTTCAGGCTTTTCTAAACTCGAAATTTTACTTCATGCTTAACCTGCGAGTGGAAATACTCGTTCGAAACTTCAAAATTAATTCATAAAAAAAACACTAATGCTTCAAAATGCATACTCTGAATCAGAACATGTATGCTTGTAAGAAAAATTCTCTCTTGTTTTCCTCAATACAAAATACGAAGATCATACATGAAACGAAAATGTTAATCTAACTCCTCCTCTCCCCCTTTTTCACCCACAAACACACTCCTGTGGTTTTCCAGAGAGGCGCACTCACAATGCACCCCCTTTCCACCCCCTATGCCCTATTCGAGCTCAATTTTCAAAGCCAGATCGATTTTACGCCTCATATAATCCCCCATTGAGAATGGAAAGAACGCGCAAAAAATGCAAGCGAAACCCTTTTCCTATTCCTTCTATTCCTATTATTTTTTTTTTGTTCTGTATTCATTCGCGAAATCCGTACTAACATTTCTAATTAATGGCGCAAAGAATGACGCCGGAAAATTTGCTGTAAAACCTTTATCTTTATTAAGGGTGGTACGAGTAAAGCAAAATCGGAAGGGAGCTTTGGTTTTTATCACTTGCAGATAGCGCGCGCTTTCTGGAGTAATAAGTTCTGATGCTTTTGCGGAATCTGTATATGATGAGAAATGATGGATTTTCCTTGTTAAGGGAAAGAATATAAGGTTTATACATTTTTCTTTTTTATAAGTTTACTTTGATTCTCATTGATCACTTCATAATACATTTTAACTAAATTGAATTTGATATAAAGAAAACACTTAACTTTTTTATACCACTTTTATTTTACTTTCGTGACTAGTTTCAATTACACGGTAATCTATAGGTATTTGATTGAAATTCACTTGGTTTGTTTTACTAATAAATTGTTTTATTTTCAACTAGTTTCGGCTTAATGCCATTTTCAAGAATGGTGTACAAAAGAACAAAATTGATTAAAAATATGCTAAATAAATAATAAATTTTGCTAAATATACAGCGTTTAGTCGAACTAATGTACATCCTCTTAAGGGCGTATACACAAAATATTTTGACACCAATTGCAGCAAAAATAAAATCGGAAAAAAAAATATTGGATTTTTCATAATTTTTCATGCATTTTTTACTTTTTGAGAACTTCTGGTTACCTGTGTTTATGATATTTTTCGTGGATGCGTAAGTTGTTGTATTTTTTATTTACTTTTACTACTGCGAGGCGCATAAATCACTTCGCACGCACGCTGTCTCGAATGACTAGATGAAACTAGGTCACTCATTTGTGGTATTGTTTATTTACTGTTACTACTGCGAGACGTATAAATCACTTAGCACGCACTACACACACACACACACACACACTCTCTAGAATTACTAGATGAAACTGAGTCACCCATAAAAAAAATCACAATACGTGTTCAAATTGACGTCCGCCGCACTCAATGCACATTTGGGCTCTACGTATCCAATTTGCACGAACAGTAGCAAACATTTCACGAGGTTTTTCATGAATGGTATTAGCCGCGGCGTTTACTCGTTGTATCAGCATTTCAGCATTGTCAATTTCCGTAGTGTAGACTTCACTTTTAAAGTATCCCCAAAGAAAAAAATCTAAGGGGTTTAAATCCAGACTTCTTGGAGGCTATAGTACCGGGCCTCCACGACCAACCCAACGTCCTGGAAACTCATCATCTAAATATCTTCTAACGCGCCTTTCATAGTGAGCTGGCGCACCATCTTGCAAATACCACATTCTTCTAAGAACCGCTAAGGGTACATTTTCTAGAAGATCTAAAAGGTCATCTTGCAAAAATCGTAAATATCGTTCTCCATTCAAATTAAATGGGAACATAAATGGCCCAATTAATTGATCATTTAAAATACCTGCCCAGATATTAAGGGAGAAGCGATGCTGGAAATGAGTTCTACGCGTAACACGAGGATTTTCTATTGCATAAACATGCATATTATGGAAATTAAAACTTCCATTACGCGTAAAGCACGATTCGTCGGTCACTAAAATGTCTTTGGTAAAGTTAGGATTTTGAACATTTTGTGCCAAAATCCATTGACAAAATGCAATTCTTTTGGGAAAATCATGGGGTTGAAGATGTTGTACACGCTGGTAGTGATACGGATAAAAATTATTGTCTCGTATAACACTGCTGACAAATGTGTGCGATACATTTAGCTGAGCGGCGATAATACGAGTACTTAAACCAGGATCCGCTTCCAACAGATTCAAAATTTCATCTTCCGCTCGCAAATATCGCATTGGACGGTCACCACCTCCGGCGGCTCCGGCGACGGCGATGGGCTGCAAACTTCCAGTGTCGCGTGCTCTTTGTAATAAATTTCTAAATCGGTTTGGCGGTGGTAAGTGTCGTTCAGGAAATCGCTCTTGATAAATTCTTACAGCTTCCGCGGAATTACACCGAGTTTCACCGTAAATAAGAAACATGCCTGCCAATCCAATGTTTGAATAAACGTATCGCACCATGTTACAAAATGTAGATGTTTCATGGAATAAGTTTCACTATAGACTAAACAGCAAACTATTTTTATGTTTAAAAATCATCCACTCTCACCGCTCATATCTAAACATTTCAATAAGAGTGGAGATAAAGTGAAGTGTGAACCTAATAAGGAAAAATATTGAATTTCATTAACACGTTTAGAAAATATTCGGAATTTAGTCAGCAATGGGTACTTATGAAAACGATAACATAGACATAATTCTTCACAATCTGACCCACTTTTCTCTGGATGGTGTAATTCGATATCCAAATCGTTTAAAAACTACCAGTCTATGTGGAATCTCTCTTAAAATACGCAATGTGCGCGTATACCAGATACCACAAACATGTGGCCTATTATTATTAATTATTTTTAATAATTATTTGTGAGCTATCTACTAAAGGTATGGTAATTTCAAATGCAGGTATTGTTTATTTAAACGCTGCCCCTTATGTGGTAGAGAGCCTTTACAGTAGTTCGTTTACACGCTGTATAATCAATTTTGTTCTTTTGTACACCATTCTTGAAAATGGCATTAAGCCGAAACTAGTTGAAAATAAAACAATTTATTAGTAAAACAAACCAAGTGAATTTCAATCAAATACCTATATATTAATAGAAATGTTTTACCAAGTGATCAATGAGAAACAAGTTAACGATACACGGTAATCATTTTTAAACTAAGTTCCTAAAACACGGGTTACACAGTTATATATACTAAATCTAAAATGCTTCGAAGAGAGGGGTGTACATCAGGTCAACCTGGTCGTTGGGGATGGAAATTCCCGCATAAATTTTTGTTTTGTGGATTTTACGGGAGCCCTTACTAGAAGCCCTTGAAATCCACAAAACAAAAATTAATCCGGGAATTTCCATCCTTAACGACCAGGTTGACCTGATGTACACCCCTCTCTTCGAAGCTTTTTAGATTTAGTATATATACCTGTGTAACCCGTGTTTTAGGTACTTAGTTTGAAACTGATTACCGTATAATTGAAACTAGTCACGAAAGTAAAATAAAAGTGGTATAAAAATGTTAAGTGTTTTCTTTATATCAAAATTGAAAATGTACCACGATGTGAACGCCTCCAAAATTCAAGAATAAATTGAATTTGAATTAAAAGCACTTGGTTTGTGAAACAAACTAATGTTTATTTGTGGATAGGAATAAATCTTTAGATAATCGTTGTTTTTTTAAAAGAGTCCAATTTGAAGCTTTAAACGAATGCTTTCCACTCCCAGACTAAGCATGAAGTAAAATTTCGAGTTTAGAAAAGCCCCGTGAAAATTTGTCGAGGGTCGCGCAGCGACCCGAGACAAATTTTCTGGGCTTTTCTAAACTCGAAATTTTACTTCATGCGCCACGCGTAAAAAACACTGATTTCAAGAGAGGTTCAATATACATAAATTTCACAATATTTTAGCGTTTAATACGCGTGGCGCATGAAGTAAAATTTCGAGTCCGGTTTCACCAACTTCAATGAAATCTTATTCGTAGACTAAATTTATTTGTGGATTTGAATAAATCTTTACATGTTGGTTGTTTTCTAAAAGATTTCAATTTGAAGCTTTTAGCGAGTGTTTTCCACTCCCAGACCAAGAATGAAGTAAACTTTCGAGTTTAGAAAAGCCCCGAGAAAATTTGTCGAAGGTCGCGCAGCGACCCGAGACAAATTTTCAATTTGAAGCATAAAATGAGTGTTTTCCATCTCATAAATATCAACGTCATGTGAAATGATTGATTTTTGACATATTTAACTATTACTAAATTTTAATCGATGAATAACTATCGGTCGATCTAACAGACGTTTGTTAAACCCCACAAGTGCTTTACTCTGTTTTTTTCTTAAAGGAACGTTTTTTTTAAACACAGCAAACCAAAGCTCATTGTTTTTGCAAAACGTTATTAATTCAAGCGTATTTATGATAAAACTTATTGTGTTTACTTTTGGCTGTAAAAAACCTCGAATTTCGGTTTTATTTAAAAATAATTGGATCCGAATCGCGATCAAACGCAAACAGCAAACTTGAGTCTATTGTCACACAAAACCCACCTCCATCAGTTGTACATATAATCAACATCCTCTGTTTGCCGAACGAAATTGAATGGAGTATTTTACGCGTAATAATCGACGAAAATAAAGCGCTAGTAGCGGAAAAATAATGGGATATTTTTTGGGCGGTTCGAAAGTGAATCAAGTGCTTCCTCTCTACTAAAACATAATAAAGTGTTATTGAAGAAACGTGAAAAAAGTGTTTTCATTTAAGAAGAGTGAAAAGGGGTTATTATTCAAGGAATATGAAAAAGCGTTATAGTTTAACATAATTTTTGCGAAAAGCGCTTTAATATCAGCCCACCTTCAGAGTATCGGTACTTTATTTAATATTTACAATTAACATAAAAACAGCCCTGAGGAGAATCGTAAATAAAAACGAAAACGTCGGAGAGGGTAATAAAATGCTAGTCGGGTCTTTTTTATGCCGCCAACGTTTTTTTTTTTTTGGGGTGTGTATAAACGAGCGGGGTTGCACGGATATGGATATGATGATGCTTTCCCGAGTGGAGGTTGTGATTGTTGAATTTTAAGTTTTATTTGCGTTTTCTTTTTGCATGTGAGTGAGCTATGATACACACGTGAACATATAACATAACTAAATTTTAAATAAAAACCAGAGGTATTAGAGCGTTTATTGTTTTTTTTTTAAACGAGGGTCTTCCATTACAAAATTTGAAGTGTATTAATATATTAAATATCATTAGACGAAATAAAATGGTTTGTTTCGCTACGCAACAAATTCAAATGTTGAGGTGTTTCGAATTTTGAGTCTTAGAATTTTCATCAAGGAGGGGAAACACTCGTTAGAATCATTAAATTGAATTTTTGAAAAAAACGAGAGTTATTAAAGCGTTTATTGTTTTTTTTACACGAGGGTTTTCCATTCCAAAATTTGAAGTGTATTAATATTTTAAATATCATTAGACGACGTCAAATGGTGTGTTTCGCTACCGAACAAATCCAAATGTTGAGGCTTTTCGAATTTTGAGTCTTCGAATTTTCATCAAGGAGGGGAAACACTCATTAGAATCATCAAATTGAACTTTAAAAAAAACGAGAGTTATTAAAGCGTTTATTCTTTTTTTTTTTAACGAGGGCTTTCTATTCCAAAATTTGAAGTGTATTAATATTTTAAATATCATTAGACGAAGTTAAATGATTTGTTTCGCTACGCAACAAATCCAAATGTTGAGGCTTTTCGAATTTTCATCAAGGAGGGGAAACACTCGTTAGAATCATCAAATTGAACTTTTTTAAAAAACCAGAGGTATTAAAGCGTTTATTGTTTTTTTTTTTCAACGAGGGTTTTCCATTCCAAAATTTGAAGTGTATTAATATTTTAAATATCATTAGACGAAGTCAAATGGTTTGTTTCGCTACCGAACATATCCAAATGTTGGGGCTTTTCGAATTTCGAATCTTAGAATGTTCATCAAGGAAGGGAAACACTCGTTAGAATTATCAAATTGAACTTTAAAAGAAACGAGTGCCTAAAAATTTACAGCGTATGCATTGTTATATGTATACTTAAAAGAAACATTCCATTTATGTGATTACTGTTAATTTAGAAAATTTACCAAACTCACACACGCTCGTTAGATAACTGTAGTTATTTAAGTTATTAAAGCGTTTATTATTTTTTTTATCGAGGGTTTTCCATTCCAAAATTTGAATATTAATATTTTAAATATCATTAGACGAAATAAAATGGTCTGTTTCGCTACCGAACAAATCCAAATGTTGAGGCATTTCGAATTTCGAATCTTCGAATTTTCATCAAGGAGGGGAAACGCTAGTTAGAATCATAAAATTGAACTTTTTCAAAAAACCAGAGGTATTAAAGCGTTTATTGTTTTTTTTTAACGAGGGTTTTATATTTCAAAATTTGTGTATTAATATTTTAAATATTATTAGACGAAGTCAAATAGTTTGTTTCGCTACCAAACAAATCCAAATGTTGAGGCTTTTCGAATATTCGAATGGAAATCACTCATTAGAATCATCAAATTGAACTTTAAAAAAAACGAGTGCCAACAAATTTACAGCGTTTGCATCGTGATATGTATACTTAAAAGAAACATTCCAAATATGTGATTACTGTTAATTTAGAAAATTTACCAAACTCACACACGATCGTTACTGTAATTAAAATCGTAAACATGTAGCGAAACATAAAGACAAATATTCCACAGTTAGCCGATAAAAAATGCAATATGAATCCGCCTCGGAGCCCCACCGATGAAAAACTGCGCACATTAACCATTTCAGCTCGACATTTTTCACTAACCCAGAAATTGAATTACACCCCCATCCCTTTCACAAATCCCCGGAAGCCCACCCCCGTACTCTCACGCACACAAATCAATCCCAAACATAAACCCATTTACCAATCCGACAATTAGCATAAGTGCCGCAAGTACTAATGCACAGGCCCATGATTAAACTTGAAATTCATACAGAAAAATATTTGAAATACTCTAATTGATAAACTAGGTCTTTCACCCAGCAAAAAAAAAACAATAATACAGTGAAATTAATTAAGATATGAAATATTGAATAGTACTTTTCAGTGGGTTGGACTAAAAAGATTTCAACCAGCGAAACAAAAGTATGGGATTTTCTTTTTATTCAATTACTTTCAAGTATAAATATGAATGAAATTGCCAATATTTGGTTGTGGAATACTTCAAAAGATTAACAGTGCGATTCTTTACGCAATCTACAACAAATTTATCTTACAAAGCCTAACGTGTTTGTAACACAAATTTGTTTTAGATTGCATAAAGAGTGGAACGTTTAATGTTCTAATTACTTTTAGTTTTAAATCATACCGGGGGTATGTAATGTTTAGCGCGAGAGTGAATCTGAGTTTACAGGGCGCTTCGACAATAAAAGACAACAAGCCAAGTATAGTTGATATTTTTAGTGAGCATTCATGATCAATATTTTTACTTTCCCGCATATGCAAAACAAAGTGAAAGTTTTCGCGACAATTTTCAAATCAAAAATTTCAGTGGCAATATCCATTTTGAATAAGACCATTTTTGAAAATTGTTTGTCTTATTGTCCTTCTGTCGCCACGATAAAGTCTAAACTAATTGATCTATTAAGATGACACTATAAACTTAAGCTTTTTATTACAATAGTAGTATTCGATCAACTTTTGGTGAAAATGCGAAAACCGGAAGTGGTAGTATACTCTTAGCATTTTTTTGATTTTGCTTCAATATTGATCTTATAAAAAAATCTTGCTAAGAAAAGTAGTAAATAATCAATATGTGTATGGACATGCATCTGAAAATTTTATAATTCCTCAAAAATTTAAATTGTTACAGAATTATTGTAATTTAATTATTATTATATTTTTATATATACCAGGCTACAGTTATGTTTTTGTCTTGTAATTGGGAAATAGACAATAAATAGATTAATATTATAAAATCTCACGAAAACATTATAAATTGACAAAAATCTCGAAATAGTAAAAATCTAATGTTTCCTTCCTTCATCAGAATTACAAAAATCTAACAAATGTGCAGAAAGACCGAAGTTCGATAGCCCAGATAAGGACGTACTAACAAACCCATTTATTCATTATATTATTTTATTTGTACAGAAAAAAAAAATGTTATGTATAAAGATGATTTATATATATATATATATATATATATATATATATATATATATATATTTGGATTTGGACGCTGCGTAAATCCAAATTCTTCAGGCTTTTCTCAACTTGAAATTTTAATTTATGCTTAATCCAGGATTGAAAACACTCGTTAGAGAATAATCGATGACTTTTTTAAGTTTTTAATTGATTTATAAAGACTCGATTGTTTTCAAGATTTTCTTTAAATTTTAAATACTCATGGATATCCAAGATTTTCCTCTTTTTTCAAGAATGAGTTTTCCTACAATTTCGTCAACTTAAAGTTTTTTTGATAAATTCCATGAATTTTGCAAAATTTTAGTTAATTTTAAAATTATTTTCGATTTTTCGTATTCATAAAATGTTACATATACTTTAATAGAGCTGTTACAACGCTCTATTAAAGTATATGTAACATTTTATGAATACGAAAAATCGAAAATTATTTTAAAATTAACTAAAATTTAGCAAAATTTATGGAAACTTTAAGTTTATCAAATAAATGAGATTTTAAATATTTCATTTTATAATATAATATCCGGAGGTGTATTTGCATCGTCTTAAGTTGTCTTATTAATTAAGACATTGTTTGCATTTTCACGAATAACATTTTCGTAATTTTATATATTATGTAAATAAACTGTCAATATTTTATTAATATATTTTTTAATATCTTATTTTTTATTCAAATTGTTCGATTTCAGTATTGTCAATAAGCTTCAAAATAAACAAAAATAAAAATATAAAAGAAACGATTAAATCTGAAAAATTTTACTGAAATCATGGTTAACTAAAAATGAAATTTATTTTTCAAAATGCCGAAAACAAAAAATATAGTTTAAACAAACCGTTGAAATTAATAAAAATTCAATTCAATAATTAAAAATTATTCTAAAAATTGGGAACAATTATTTTAAATGAATTCGTCAAATTATAATGCCAAAATTACCATTACATCAATAACGTTTTTTTTAAGTTGAGAATTTAAAATAAAAATCAATTCTAATTTTATTCAGTTTTTAGTATTTTCTTGCAAACATGAATAAAAATCAAAATAAAAAAATTTAAAATAGGAAAGGCATTAACAAATGTGAAAAAATTGATTGAAATAAAATGTTTTGATATATAATTATTTCCTTTCTATATATATATATATATATATATATATATATATATATATATATATATATATATATAAATATCTTTATTTCTGAATTATAATTATATAACACTCATTTTATAGTACATTAACATAAACTACACTAAATTTTTCATTTTTTAAATTGAGAAATTGGTTATCGACCGTAGTTGGTCTTTCCTCCTGTCTTTGTCTAGTCTCTGTCTCTGTATTTTTCATGTTCTATACCTCATGATCGCTAACGTCATTGACTGAGTTCGGCTGATATGGATGAATTGTTATGATAGGAAATTTAAATTTATGGTATATGTTTGGGTAGCGAGGGATACAAAGGTGGTTAAAAATATTGATTATATTGGGATTAGTGCCAAACTTTAAGGAAAGGTGTTCTAGGCGTTGGTTGATAGGGGGAATGTTGCACATTTCATACAGGAGTGTATTGGAGGGATTATGCAAAGGATTATTGGGATGCCTGATTTTTGTAAGCACTCTCAGGGCTGAACGTTTCGCAACTTCGAGGTTATTGTAACACATTTGGACGAGGATTATGGAATAGAATAGCAGCATATTCAAGCAGGGGGCGACATATCATTGTATATATTTGTACTAATGTTTTCATACGTTAATGATCTGAAATGTCGCACCCTGCTCTTGATGCTTGCTTTAAAGTTTTCTGTATGTGTGATAAAGGTAAACTTTGTGGTATGGGGAATTTAGATGGCGATGGTAAGGAATAAGGAGTTGGGTTTTGTTTGGATTGATAGAAATTCTCCATTTCGCGAACCAAGTTTGAATGGTATGGATCGGCCCTTAAAGAGTGCTTAGAGCCTTTGGGATGGTGGGGGCGTGAGTTATCAGCGCGGTGTCGTCAGCGTATAGTAGAAGATAGGAGGATGGATTTTTATAGAAAGGATCGGGGTTGTAGAGGTCGCGAACAAATATGTTATATAATATGGGGGAAGCGGGAATTCTTGGGACAGACCTTGTTGAGGAGTAAACAATTGGGAGTAGGAGTTACGGATTCTGACATTTAAGGATCGAATGGATAGGAAACTGTCTAAAATATTTATTATATAGGGAGGGCCTAGTAAATTGCACTTAAACAACACACCTTTTTGTACGTCTAGTAATAATATGGCTGATTTCTGACCTTCAAGGTCTACTGTCAGGCAATTCGATGTGAGTATGGACACAGGCAGGGAGGTTGACCGGTGTTCGATAAAACCAAATTGATAAGGTGGGATAAGGTCTAGAATGCGGGAAGTGAGTTTTTCCTAGATAATGGATTCAAATAATTTACCAAGGACTGTAAGCAGGGTAATTGGGCGGTAGCTTGAAAACAACGTTGAATCGTTACCGGGAGGGGGGAGAGGAGGAAAATGTATGAGAGGGTAGGGCTGTCGGAGGCGATAGTAATGGAATGGCTAGGAAATGGGGTGATGGTGGATGAGTTTGTAAGGGGGAAAGGGAAGGAGGTGGAAGGGCAGGAAAGGCAAGGGTGTATTGACAGAAGCCAGTATAATGATATGTATGGGAGGTGGCAGGTGTATGGGAGGGTGCCGAAGTATTTGATAGAGAAGGGATGGGGTAGAGAGGATAGGGTGATTGTGGCAAGGGCGAGGTGTCGATCGGAGGAGAGAGGAAGGAAAGTATGGATGGTGGAAGAATATGGAAGGTGTGTGTTGTGTGAACAGGGGAAGGATACGTGGGGACACTTGGCGAAGGAATGTGAGGGGGTGAAAGAGGAGTGGCTGGGAGTGAAAGGGAATAGAAGGGTAGTGGAGTGGATGAGGGAGGATGGGAGCGGGGTAAGGACGTTGGAAAAGCTGGGGAGGGAGAGGGAAAAGAGAAGGGAGGGTAAGAGGGATAAGGGAATGTAGTGAGGTAATCAAATGTAAATGTGTAATCAATGTAATGTAATGTAAAGATGTGGCGATATGCCAATAAAGGTCTTTTTTTTTTCGTTACCGGGTTTGTGAATGTAAGTGATGATACCCTGCTTCCATTCCTTTCATATAATTTGGGATTGGTAAATGAAATTAAAGATAAGGATGATGTATTCGTGGGGTTAGGGAGGAAGGGATTTAAGGATCAATCTAGGTATGCTATCGTAACCAAGCGATATATTTTTGCCTTTATGTAGTAATTCGTAGTACTCTTCTCATTTTATGTCATCGTGGGTGATATGGGACTGGGTATTATGTTTAAAGGAATTATACCATGTGTTGACTGTTTCAAGGAATGTTTTGTCATATGTATCGTTATCTGTCATCTTGATTTTTTTTAATATTCTGCGAATGTTTCGGCTATTAACTGGTCATTTGTAATGGTCGCTTGTGTTGTCGGTTCCTGTATTTGTTGTGGGTAGTCTGTCTTGCGGTATTTACTTAATTTTTAATTTTGTCTCAAAATGTTTTTCCGTGTTGTTCATTGACGTCATTACAATTTTTTTATCCAAAGGTTTTCTTTTCTATTTTTTTGGATTTAGAAAATACTGATACTGAATAATATTGGAATTGATTGGTAATTGAAATAATAATTTTTAATTTAAATAAAATATGCAAATATAAATATTACCAATATACTCTTCTAAATTGTGAAATTAACACAAATTAAAATTTACCGAATAAAAAAATAAAGATAATCTATCTATCCTCTATTTTAACAGAAGTGTTGACAAAAAACTACAAATATATAGTAAAATAATAATAGCAATAATATGTATTATCAATAAGAAAACTAAAAATAATTAAAACTAACCGAACTTATAAAATTTGATTAAGATCCTCAAAATCAACCATTCAATCATTAATATATGACATAATAATTTACCATTTTTATATATCATATCCTTATGTATTCGTATACTCTGTACATTTGCAGACATTCGTTGATTTTATAAAGAGTTCAATTTAAAGTACGAACGAGTGTTTCCAATCCCAGACTTAGCATGAAGTAAAATTTCGAGTTTAGAAAAGCCCCGCATAGAAAATTTGCTTTGGGTCGTGCCAGCGACCCGAGATAAATTTTCACGGGGTTTTTCTAAACTCGAAATTTTACTTCATGCGCTACGCATATAAAACACTGAAATATTGTAAAGTTTAAAAAATACAAGCCTTTATTTTGTTCGGTTGATTGACAAATTGTGTTGAATCTTCTGAGCTGATTATACATACTAATTGTATTTATAAATTTTGATCAATTTTGACAACTTTTCGTCAATTTTCAAGTAGATAATTTCCTTAGTTAAGAACATTTTATTTTCTAATCGTTAGATAATTAATTATTTATTTTAATTTTGGCAAAATCTTGCCTGCGACAATTTTAAAATGTATGATTTTTTTTTAATCTTGGGGGTGTTCACTTCGTGGTACATTTTTTATTTGATATAAAGAAAACACCAAACTTTTTTATACCACTTTAATTTTATGATTTTTTGGTATCTATAATGAGATCGCTCTGTTATTATTATTTTTGTTTTCTTTGTGACAGTTACGATACGCATTTAACCACTTGTGGCATATTTTAAAGTAACGATTGCTTTCCACTCCCAGACTAAGCATGAAGTAAAATTTCGAGTTTAGAAAAGCCCCGTGTAGAAAATTTGTCAAAGGTCGCGCAGCGACCCGAGACAAATTTTCACGGGGCTTTTCTAAACTCGAAATTTTACTTCATGCGCCACACGTATAAATCACTGATTTACAGTAAAGTTAAAAATATATAACGCTTAGATGTGATGGTGATCAATAGTTACCGAGATGTAGCGAAAAATGCAAGAATTATCTTTTTTGTAAATAGTTTTAAAATAATAATAATAATAATAAAAGTATCATAAATTTAGTTTAAGCAAGTTTTCCATATTGTTGATATTTAAATCTTCAACGGGGAAAGTGCTATGATGGACACATCACCATTTTTTTCTACGATATGTCCTCCTCTTGATTTGCTTCTCATTAATCGAACACGCTAATTTTAATCAGCTCCCTTTTGAGAAGGCTCAAATTCCTCTAAATATTCCCTTTCATTATCTCTCTCTTTCTCATTAGGATTATTCAAATTATTATTTAAAACTCAGCGCGCGCTCCAGTTTAAATTCCAACAACTAATTGCACTAAAACAAATTAAATTCGCAACGATGTCTCCTCCCCCAACCTTCCTCACTGCTACTGCGAATTAACCGAGGGCCAGTGCATATGCACTGGATTAGAATTTGTTAGGATTTAAAAAGTTCTCTTTGAGGGTGGCGAGTGTTGGCGTTTAAATTACGCTAATCCTATATTTTATTAAATAGTTTATCATCCGGGCGGGGGCTTAACCCAGTTTCAGAATTTACGGCATGTTTGTTCCGCGCAATTTATTATTTGTAATACACGCGAATTAATTATGTAAGCGAATGTTGAATTAGTAATAGAATTACTAGATGAATTATTATAAAATACAGTTCATTTTATTTGTAAATGCTGTCAGTTTTGAAGATAAAAAGTAATTTATAATCACTATTCTTTTATTTATTCTGTTAGCACTTACCTTGTTAATTTTCCGGAGGTGTTTTGCAAAAGATTACAAGATACTTTTATTCAAATATTGAAGTCTTTATCTTCACTCAATTTATCGTACTTTTTGCAAGTATTTTTATTTGTGTCTCTTAGAGCTGTATTTATTAAGTAACTGTCACTATCAAAGAGAAGCAGCGATATTTATAAAATAGTTGTATAAAAATCCTGCGCTTTATTTTGTAATCATTTGCGTGTTGAATAAAAAGACAAAATATATCTAAGAAAGTTTTTAAAATGAACAGATACTTAAGTAATAAAATTCATCTAATATACACAGAGTTTTGACTTTTTTATACAACTATTTTATAAGTATCGCTGCATTTCTTTGATAGTGGCACAACTAAAAAAAATATATTTTTTAAATACAGTTATTTAATAAATACAGCTTTAAGAGACACAAATAAAAATACGTGCAAAAAGTACGATAAATTGAGTGAAGATAAAGACTTCAATATTTGAATAAAAGTATCTTGTAATCTTTTGCAGGCACTTCCAGAAAAATTAATAAGGTTCACTTATGCCATTATCAAAGCAAAGCAGGTATATGTTATTAAGCTTGTTTGTGTTTTCAGTTTGCCAATTTATTAGTATTTGGATTCGTAAATACCTAATTTTATCAATTTTGTTTCATTTAATAGTGTATGCAGAAAATTAAATTTAGTCGAATTTTAGAATTAAATGATTGTTATAAGAACGAATGTCTGCAAGTTTTATCAAAAATTGATGATTGCCGTATTTTTATTTTACATAGAAAACTGTTTATTATAGTTTTTTTAATTATCAGTTTTTAAATGTATATAATTAATAAATTTTTCGATTTTCACAGTTTAACCAACTAATGTCTGCGTTTTATTAGTCGGTTATTAATTAGAAAAAAATATAGATTAAAAAAAATGTATTTATTATTTGAATATAAGGATTCGAATCCATTCACATCATAAATACAAATTTAAAAAAAATTCGATCTACTACCTATCTGCTTGAAAATTGACAAAAAGCTGTCAAAATTGATTAAAATTTATAAATAGAATTAGTATGTATACTCAATGACATTAGAAGCGTAACACCCTAAAGGAGTTATTATTTTAACTTGATTTTTTGCCAGTATGGTAGTCTTACATCAAGAATAAAATGATTACATTTTCAAGAAATTTTATTAAAAAACAATCTAAAAAAAATTAATAATGTGTTTGCGACCCCTTTGCTGTATACACTCCTGTAGACGTCTGGGCATCGACAAAATGAGATGGTCGATGTCTTCTTGAGGCATCTTGTTCCAAGCAACTTGAATTTCATCGATCAACTGTGCTAGAGTCTGTGGAGGATGGTGCAAAGAGAATATTCTTCTTCCCATGATATCCCACACATGTTCAATGGGATTTAAATCCGGCAAACGGGGCGGCCACGCCAAAACATTAACACCAGCTTCATTAAGAAAGTTCATAGTTCGACGAGCAATATGGGGACGTGCGTTATCTTGTTGAAAAAGTACGTCTGGGCGGCCATCTAAATAAGGCAACGAAGTCGGTCGTATGACGTCTTCAACATAACGCGCAGCTGTCATACTGCCTCGAATGAATACAAGAGGTGATCGACTACCATAAGCAATAGCCCCCCAAACCATTACTCCAGCAGTCCTGTGTACATGCCTCTCAATAGCAAACCTAAGATCAGGTCGTTCTCCACGGTAGCGTCGTACCCTTCTACGGCCATCATGCGTGCCTAGACAAAATCGTGATTCATCGCTGAATACGACATCGTGCCATTCTGCCTCCCAATGCTGCCGTTCTCTGCACCAGTCCAACCTTTGTCTCGCTGTTAAAGGAAGCACTAATCTTGGACGGTACGAAAAAAGCCCAAAGGATTGAATGCGGCGGTATAAGGTTCGCATACTAACGGGCCTACCTTCTTCTCCAATCCATTGATCACAAATTTGACGCGTAGTAGCGAAACGGTCTCGCAGGGCTATTTGTCTTAAGCGCCGATCTTGACGTTCTGTGGTACGCCTTGGTTGACCAATTGGTCTTCTTCTTGCTCCTCTACCTTCTTCTGTCCATACCTGATACACACGTATTACAGTTGCTGCAGTGGAATCAATACGGCGGGCAATTTCGCGATAGGACATACCGACATCTCGATAAGCAACAACTCGACCCCGATCAAAATCGCTCAAATGGTGATATTGTGGACGTCTTCGGACTCGAGGCATTTTATTTAAGCTTAACACACTCAACGGAAACACGAAAACTAAAAACATCTGTACTAAACAGCTCATATAAATAGTTTTATCAAAAAAGAAAAAGTTAAATATTTTTTTTTTTCACAATAAATATAAAAGGCACAAGGTTGAAATTGGTATCAATGTATGCTTTAAATATAGTCACTCTGTTGCTAAAATATCAATTCAAAAAAATCATTCCTTCTTGGTGTTACGCTTCTAATGTCATTGAGTATATAATCGGCTCAAAAGATTCAACACAATTTATCAATCAACCAAACAAAACAAAGGCTCGTATTTTTTCATACTAGAATTGAATAATACAAGTACTTTTCCTTGCCAAATGTATCTAGTTTTGTCAAGAGATAACGATTATATTTAAATAAAAATACTGGATCTTAGAAACAATCTAAAGTGTCAGAATTCTTAAAGGATTTTAATTTAATTAAGATTCCTCGACGTGATTATCACTCACCCTTTCTCGAATAAAAAAAAGGAAAAACAATAGAACAGCAAAGAAAGTGCCAACAAAACAAAAAACTTACAAATTCCCGAATCACTGCCATAAATAACAGACCCAGCAACTTCGCGCTGTTATCTCCAACGAAAAGAGTAAATTAATCTGCTCTTTCCCTTAATACTTTTGCTGCTATTCATATAAACATAGAAATATGCAATTTTTCCCTTCCACCTTTTTCCCCTCTTGATTCAACTTTTTCCCATTAACATAAATAGTCGTGCGCGGAAATTACGAATACCATCTCAACTCCTTTAACCTCACGTAACGCGGACATTTCCGGTCGCGCACAATCTTCCTCCCATTCTCGCGAAAAAACCGCACGAAACTGAAACAAGGTTTGTAATTGTTTTCGTGTTATGATTTTGTGTATTATTAGTAACTTAGTTGTTTACATGCACTATTTTTACCTTTATTGTTTTTGTATTTATTTGGTCTAAATCGAGTAATTGTAGGACTCTATAAACATAGTTTGATTTCCTTTCTGCACTAATTTATTATTTATGGTTGAATGTTAGATGTTACACCTAAATGTGGAAAATAAATTAGTGAAGAAAATAAATCAAACCCTGTTTCATTGAATTTAAAATTGAATCTTCAATGGTACGAACATTATCGTAATTTTATAATTTGACAAATAAAGGCACTAATAATCTTTCTTCACACGTTTATTTGTATTACCAAATGTACATACATTTTGGACACAAAGTGACCACAATCAATTGGTAATGGTCACTTCGTGTCCAAAATGTATGTACATTTGGTAATTCAAATAAACGTGTGAAGAAAGGTTAGTGCTTTTATACGTCAAATTAATTTGATCTTCAAACTCAATCAACGTAATTTTATACTTTATGAATATTCAATGTCCGACGGGGTATTAGCCATGGGCGTAGTTGTTTCAATGAATATTCTTGAATCTCTACCAGATAAAATATTTATAAAAAGCTCATTTATATATTTCTTATTTAAATGAAATTAGTTCTCGCAATAAATCTATCAGTTACTCGATTCTGGCAATAATTTATTGTAATCTGATTTTACCTAACGTTCATTTGTTTCGATTAAACAGGTGACGGCGACTGACGGAGACAAAGATAGGCCCCAGAACATTGTCTACTTCTTAACAGGTCAGGGCATCGATCCTGATAATCCTGCCAACAGTAAATTCGACATTAACCGAACCACAGGGGAAATATTCGTCCTGAAGGTAAGATAGTTTATTAAATCAATATTTATTTTTCAAATAATTCATTGCTGATTTAAAATATGATACTACTAATAATTTGACTTCCTTTATATTTATTAATTAATTTATTTTTATTCAATATTTTCGAATAGGTGTTTTTATTGTTTCATTTGAAACTTCTAATGAGTATTTTCAATCCTTGGTTAAGGATGAAGTAAATATTTCGAGTTTAGAAAAGCCCGTGAAAATTTGGATTGGCGAAGCGAACAATCCAAATTTTCAAGCTTTTTAAACTCAAAATATTTACTTCATGCGCCAGGCGCCTAAAAAGCTGATTTAGTGTGGAGTTTAAAAAACACTACATTTATCTTTACAATAATACAAAACTAACGAAAGAAAAAATGAGAGAACTAATAATTTCAGTATTAATAAATATGTTTGTATTTTAGACCTTGCCGTTTATAATAATTGCAAATCTTTGAAATAATTATAATATTATGTAATATATAAAATTACGAAAATGTTTTTCGTGTGCATTTTACACAATGTGTCTTAATTAATAAGACAACTTAAGACAATAATTATCCATTGAAACAACTATATTTTATTGTCTTAAGTTGTCTTATTAATTAAGACACATCGTTTGCATTTGACACGAAAAACATTTTCGTAATTTTATATATTATGTGTAAAGTGTGCAAACTACAAGAAGCGTGAGATTATTTTCTCGAATTCAAACATTTTTGAATTGGAATTAATCTTGTAATGTTGTATTACTCAAAAATGTTGGGCAATTAAGATTTATTATTATTAGTTTTATTCATTTGGTTTATAACTCATTAAAATGGGGCATTGTATGTGGTTTATTAAGATTATTTCCGAGTTCACTCTTTTTTGGCTCTCCGTATAAACTACCAAATGTTGATTTTCATTCATTCGTTCATTCATACGCGCGTTTTTTTTTTGTTCCGCTTCTCTGATTTTTCCCCGTTTCCGGAACCGGTGCGCGCTTGGGAATTGCGACCCGATTGGAAAAATCCGGGCGTCTATTTCATTTTCACCCTTATTTGCATAAAGCGGGCGTGGAACGAATTCATTATATTATTAATAAAAGCACTCCTCGGGCCAGGCTTAGAAATGGAAGGGGTTGAGATTTGCTAAAGGAAAAGAATATATTTCAATCCAAAATCCGAAATTTAAATTAAATTTTAATAATATGGATCGCTTGGATCAACGCGGGCCACATGGCCCCCCAAGGGGCCTCATCGAATTTCTAAGGGGCCACAGAAAAAATGCATAACATTTGGTGGCCACTGAGACCTCTGAGGGAACCATAAAAATTTGTTACACAAATATCATGTCGTTTCATGTTTTCGTTTGTGTTTTATAACTATTTAAACCAATTTCTACAAAATTACTGCCTTTTGAAAAATAAGTAAATATAATTCTTGTATTTAAAAAAAACGACATTATACTTATTTTTTTGTAAACGATGTATTAAAGAAAAGACAGAAAAACTTGGTCAACGAAAACGATAATCTCTAGATTTCCCCGACCATTACCTAAATTTTTAAAATTATATCATAAAACAAATCAAATGATTTGTATTTTAAATAAAACTATTGTAATTGTAAAATAAAAAATCGACCTAGAGATTGTGATGGATGGATTTTAACATTATTAAAACTTACAAAATCAACAAAAATATCCCATATTGAGTTTTCATTCGATTGAATTGATAAAATATCATAACAAAAAAATATACATAAGGTACGAATCACGAGAGGTGTCCCATGGTTTCCTTGATTTATAGTGCTTTCTGCACCAATACATGTACATCAGATTACGTGTGTGAAAAGAGACATATAACTTCATAATACGTCTGCTATGGTTTTTAGATGGAACATGCGAAAACGTATGTTCCGGTATGCAGCTTTAACATTTTAAGGTTAAACGTCACACTTTGACAATGTCTTCGTAAAACTAAATTTGCAAAAACCCAGCCACACATCATTTTAATTATTGTACACAATCGTTTTATATGTGAGTTTAAGTGGTATATTTCCAATTTCTACATTTACTAAATAGTTCCGGTATTTACAGAAATAAATAATGTATTTATGTTGATTTTGTGTAAGCTCAAACAAAAATGTTAGTTGAATCAAATGCGCATTCAATAGGTTTGGCAAATAGTCATCGTATGAATCTGTTAATACAGGGAAACTTTCTTTTAAGTAAACATACAGAGAATTTTCTATTAGGTATACATATACATACGCTATTTTTTAACAGTTCACTTTAAAGCTTAAAACGAGTGTTTTCCACTCCCAGACTAAGCATGAAGTAAAATTTCGAGTTTAGAAAAGCCTAAAAAATTGGTTTGGTCGCGTAGGCTTTCCTAAACTCGAAATATTACTTCATGCGCTACGCATATTAATCACTGAAAGCACTGAAAAATTGTGAACTAGTAAACTTTGGTTGATATCATTGTCTTGTACGCGGGGCGCATAAAGTAAAATTTCTAGTTTAGAATAGCCTGAACATTTGGTTTGGTCGCTCCGCGCTAGGCGACCAAACCAAATTTTCAGGCTTTTCTAAACTCCAAATTTTACTTCATGCTTAATTAAGGATGGGGAACACACGTTAGAAGCTTCAAACTAAACGCTATTCAAAAACAACCAATGCGTGAAAATGTACAGCGTATGCATCGGGATGTGTATAAATAAAAGAAAAATTCCTTCTACGCTGTAATTCTAGGAAAGTGTAGCTGGTTATAAATGTTCTGTTGTAATATTTTAATATGTAAACTTTACATTCAGATTTCTAAAAACTCTTTTATTTATTCTTTACAGCCATTGGATCGTGATCAACCGAACGGGCGTCCCCAATGGCGCTTTACTGTCTTCGCCCAGGACGAGGGTGGCGAGGGCCTAGTCGGCTACGCCGACGTGCAAGTCAACCTGAAGGACATCAACGACAACGCTCCCATATTCCCCCAAGGCGTCTACTTCGGCAACGTCACAGAAAATGGCACAGCTGGAATGGTCGTTATGACGATGACAGCCGTCGACTATGACGACCCATCCGAGGGCACCAACGCCCGTCTGGTTTACTCAATCGAAAAGAACGTGATTGAAGAGGAAACCGGCTCCCCGATTTTTGAAATCGAATCCGAAACGGGCGTTATTAAAACCGCGGTCTGTTGTTTGGATCGCGAGCGCACGCCGGATTATTCGATACAGGTGGTGGCGATGGACGGTGGGGGGTTGAAGGGTACGGGGACGGCGTCGATAAGGGTGAAGGATATTAACGACATGCCTCCGCAATTTACTAAAGACGAGTGGTTCACGGAAGTGGACGAAACTGATGGTGTTAACTTACCCGAAATGCCGATTTTAACGGTTACAGTGCATGATGAGGATGAGACTAATAAATTTCAGTACAAGGTTATTGAAAACAGCGGTTACGGAGCTGATAAATTCACGATGGTGCGGAATAACGATGGCACTGGGTCTTTGAAAATAGTCCAGCCTTTGGATTACGAGGACTTGTTGCAGAGCAATGGATTCCGTTTCAGGATACAAGTGAATGATAAAGGGGAGGATAACGATAACGACAAGTACCACGTGGCTTACTCATGGGTGGTTGTTAAGTTAAGAGATATAAACGACAATAAACCGCAGTTTGAGAGGCCTAATATCGAAGTCTCCGTTTATGAAAATGCTGAAGTTGGCAAGAGTCTGGAGACTTTTAAAGCAACCGATCCTGACCAAGGTGGGAAGAGTAAGGTGTCTTACGCTATCGACAGGAGTTCAGATAGAAAGCGACAGTTTTCGATCAATCAAGAAGGGACGGTTAGCATTCAGAGGTCGCTGGATAGGGAGGATACGCCCAGGCATCAAGTGAAAATTCTCGCGATTGATGATGGCGTTCCGCCGAAAACAGCTACTGCTACACTTACGGTTATCGTACAGGATATTAACGATAACGCCCCTACTTTCCTCAAAGATTACCGTCCTGTTCTTCCCGAGCATGTTCCTCCTAGGAAAGTCGTGGAGATCCTTGCAACTGATGATGATGATAGGTCGAAGAGCAATGGACCACCGTTTCAATTTAGGTTGGATCCTGGTGCAGATGATGTGATCAGAGCTTCTTTCAAAGTCGAACAAGATCAAAGTAAGTAACATCAAAATAATTCATATAATTCATAAGTTTGATTGTTCTTTAATCAATTAAAGGGATTCATACATGAGAAGCAGACTTTCAAATTGTGATTAGGCTCTTACATTGTTAATATTATTACTACTAGTTATATAAAATATGTATTTATGTTACAGAGGGAGCTAACGGAGATGGCATGGCGATTGTTTCCTCGCTAAGATCCTTCGATCGTGAACAACAGAAGGAATACCTAATCCCCATCGTGATCAAAGACCACGGCAATCCAGCAATGACGGGCACCAGCACCTTAACAGTGGTCATCGGTGATGTTAACGACAACAAAATGCAACCAGGCTCTAAAGAAATATTCGTATATAACTACCAGGGTCAGGCTCCTGAAACTGAAATAGGTCGAGTTTACGTTTACGATTTGGATGATTGGGACCTCCCCGATAAGAAATTCTACTGGGAAGTAGCGGAGCATCCCCGCTTCAAATTAAACGAAGACACGGGTATGATTTCAATGCGGCACGGGACTAGGGACGGGAAATACCATTTGAGATTCAAAGTGTACGATAGGAAACACACCCAAACGGATGTCCCAGCAAACGTTACAGTTACAGTTAAAGAAATTCCGCATGAGGCCGTCGTTAATTCCGGCTCCGTGCGAATCGCGGGTATCACAGACGAAGACTTCATCAGGATATGGAATTACAAAACGCAGAGTTTATCGAAAAGCAAAGCGGAGCGGTTTAAAGATAAGATCGCGGAGTTGTTGAATACAGAGCGGGATAACGTGGATGTGTTCAGTGTTCAATTGCGGAGGAAGCATCCGCCTGTGACCGACGTCCGGTTTTCCGCTCACGGTTCGCCGTATTACAAGCCCGTCCGGTTGAACGGGATCGTACTGATGCACCGCGAGGAAATCGAGAAGGACGTGGGGATTAATATTACGATGGTCGGGATCGATGAGTGTTTGTATGAGAATCAAATGTGCGAGGGATCGTGCACGAACACTTTGGACATTAGTGCCTTGCCTTACATGGTTAACGCTAACAAGACTTCGCTAGTCGGTGTTCGCGTTGACGTGTTGGCTGAATGTACCTGCGGAGCGAGGAATTTCAGTAAGGAGGAGAATTGCAGGAATAATCCTTGTTATAATGGTGGAAGATGTATAGAAACCAGGCAAGTTTAATATTACATAGCTAATAAACTTCATATTTATACATTACACACTCAAATTGTGTACAAAACAGTCAAATTTCACCTTAAGTAAATTATAATTTAATTGTTTCCAGATATTCATTAACATGCTCGTGTCCAGCGGGTTACAATGGACCCCGCTGCCAACAGACCTCAAGGAGTTTCAGAGGAAACGGCTGGGCGTGGTACCCGCCTCTGGAGATGTGCGACAACTCCCATTTGCACTTCGAATTCATCACGCGAAAAACCGACGGGCTCCTCCTCTACAACGGCCCGATTGTCCCTCCAGAAACCGACGAGCAATTAGTCTCCGACTACATAGCAGTTGAACTAGAACGCGGCTACCCTAGACTCTTACTTGATTTCGGCTCGGGGACACTTGAATTGCGAGTGAAGACTAAGAAAACTTTAGATGACGGCGAGTGGCATAGGTTGGACATCTTTTGGGATACAGAGAACGTGCGGATGGTTGTCGACTACTGTAAATCGGCTGATATTGCGGAGTTGGAAGATGGCACACCTCCAGAATTTGATGACTCAAGCTGCCAAGCGCAAGGAACGATACCTCCTTTCAATGAATACCTAAACGTGAACGCTCCTTTGCAATTAGGAGGTTTATACGTCGAGCAATTTGATCCGACTCACTACCACTGGCAATACATGCCCGTTGGTAAAGGCTTCGATGGATGTATCAGAAATCTCTTCCACAACTCCAAATTATACGACCTAGCCCATCCTGGTTTATCACGAAACAGCGTAGCGGGATGTCCACAAACTGAGGAAATGTGCGGGCGATCCGATGCGACTTCAAGATGTTGGGAGCACGGAACCTGCATAGGTTCCTTCAACGAAGCCAAATGCCAGTGCAGACCCGGTTGGACTGGACCAGCCTGCACCATCCCCACAATCCCCACTTCCTTTAAACCGCAATCATACGTGAAATACGCGCTTAGTTTCGAACCTGATCGCTTCTCGACGCAAGTTCAATTGCGGTTCAGGACTAGGGAAGAACACGGGGAGCTTTTTAGAGTTTCTGACCAGCACAACAGGGAGTATGGAATCTTGGAGATTAAAGATTCGCGGTTGCACTTCAGGTATAATTTAAATTCGTTGAGGACCGAGGAAAAGGATATTTGGTTGAGTGCTGTGGCTGTCGATGATGGTCAATGGCACGTTGCTAGAGTCAGTCGGTATGGATCTGCTGCTACTTTGGAGTTGGATGGTGGCGAGGGAAGAAGATACAACGAAACATTTTCATTCACTGGACACCAGTGGCTACTTGTCGATAAGCAAGAGGGAGTATACGCTGGGGGGAAGGCTGAATATACTGGAGTTAGAACGTTTGAAGTCTACGCTGATTATCAAAAAGGTTAGATATTAACAAAGAAAAGAGAGAAAAATAGTAATTACAATTTTTGTATATTAACCAAATGAATATTTCGAATACAAAACTATTTAAATTTGAAAAAATACGCTTGTGCAGTTTATACGAACATTATCATTATTTTTCAAATTGATTCGTGTATTATTTTGTTATTATTATTTATAGGATGTTTGGATGATATCCGGTTGGAAGGCAAGCACTTGCCGCTGCCGCCGGCGATGAACGGAACGCAGTGGGGTCAAGCGACGATGGCGAGAAATTTGGAAAGGAACTGCCCGTCCAATAAACCGTGCGCGAACGTGATATGCCCCGAGCCCTTCGAATGCGTCGACCTTTGGAACGACTACGAGTGCACGTGAGTCTATTTCAAATAATTTTTTTACTGTCCTCCCATACCCTACTCTATTAAGAAAATTCAATTTGCTCGAACGACTCCCACTCTCTCTAATCATCGCCTATATTTATTACGCCGTTGATCTAGTTACCTGCAAACAATCAAACCTAGAGAAATTGAAGATATTGATCGCGTAAATATCTCAATTCAATCACTATTTTATGGAAATAAATGCTTTGAAGTAAACTTAGTTTATGCTTTTGGATTGATTGAGTTACTTAAAGATGATTAATAACTTCGATGAAGCACTTGGAACCTTTCTTTAACATTTTAAATTGTTGAAGAAAGGTTTCAAGTGTTTTAATCTTTTCTATCTAACCTTAGCAGGTCTATAATTTTTGATGGCATATCAAGTAATCAACAAAACGAAAAAGAAATAGAGGGAGTCGCGTCGGCAAATTTAAAAAATTACCGCGCGAAGGCACTGATTTATACAATAAGACCAATGTTTTTATATATTTAAAAACCTCATTATTCTTCTTCCCCTCATTTCAAATTTACTCCCCCCTAATTTTATACAAACCCCAATTTATTTTTTTTGTTTCTCCATTTCACACTCGATCCTCCTCGATCCCGTATATTTGAAACGAGCGCTTATTTTCCGAACGCATGGTGTGATTCTCTTTTGTTTGGAGCGTAGCCCCCTAACCTGATTAACCCTTCGTATTTCCAGGCTATTATTTATGCGACAATTAAATCACGCGCAATTTAACCCACCCAGTAATTTCTGCAGCAACGATCAGAAAAGGGGATTTCGCGTGCGTGCGATTGTTCCACAATGTGCGTATTGAAAATTTCTCGCGAACGCGCGATAAATTTTCTTAATTGCTCGTATTGTATAGACATGAAGGAAGTTTATCATGTGAAAGAAATAATGCGAGAATGTTATTAACAATATATAACAATTTTTTCGTTAAAGTATACATTAAAATGAAAGATGTTTATTATATAAAAGAAATAATGCGTAAATATTATTAATATTTTATAACAAATTTTTCTTTAAAGTATACATTTAAATGGAAAAAGTTTATTATATAAAAGAAAAAAGCTTGAATTTTGCTACAATATTATATAGGGAATTTTTCTTTAAAGTATACATTCCTCGATATACACATTTTGCATTTTTATTCATTCGTTGTTTTTTAATTTAAAGTTCAATTTGAAGCTTCTTACGAGTGTTCCCACTCCCAGACTAAGCATGAAGTAAAATTTCGAGTTTAGAAAAGCCTGAAAATTTGGTTTGGTCGCTCCGCGAAGCGGAGCGACCAAACCAAATTTTTGGGCTTTTCTAAACTCAAAATTTTACTTCATGCGCCACGCGTATAAAACACTGATTTAAAGTAAGTTCAAAAACACTTAGCTTTAATTTCAATCTTATTTCTTTTGCTTTGATTTAAGTTTAAATAAAACACGTATTAGTTTCAAAAACACTTTTTTGTACTCGCGACAATTGTTTCATTTAAACTAAAATCAACGTGAAAACGAACTTAAAATTATTATCTGCCTCAACATTTGAGTTATTAATACTTTTTCTTTTGGTTTTGCTCTTTTGTCAACTGAATTTCACAAATTCTCAGAACTATTTCCTATATCTATTCAAAAGAGTGTTGTATTTGTCAAACAAAACTTTTAAGAAATGGTGAAATATAATTGATTAACAAACGAAAACTAAATGAAAAGGACTTACTTAAAAACGATCTATGTAATTTTGAACATTACATTAAATCGGTGGTTCGTACGCGTGGCGTATGAAGTAAAATTTCGAGTTTAGAAAAGCCTGAAAATTTGGTTTGGTCGCGTAGCGCTACGCCTCAAATTTTCATGCTTTTCTAAACTCGAAATTTTACTTCATGCTTAGTCTGGGAGTGGAAAACACTTCTTTAAGCCTTCAAATTGAACTCTTTTAAAAAACAACGACTGTTTAAAAGCTTGCAGCGTATTCATTAAGGTATGTATACTTAAAAAAAATTCCCTGTATATTGTAATAAGCTCAAAGTCCTAGGTATGCTAGGAATTTGAGCATATGATGATTACTACTATCGGCTTTAACAGATGTTGCAATGCTTTCTGTTAATTAGGTTTCACTTGCCTTAAGAAATTGAAGCAACATAACAAATTTTATTTTACGTCAATTCAAGAGGAACTTAAAAATAAAGTTATTTTGTACCACTTATATTCTTCATGTAGCCTGGGACTTTTCAGCGAGTGTAAGACAGTAGAGAGCATATAATCAAAGAAGTAACTCAAGACCGACAGTAATTTCAAACGTAATGTATCCACCGAGGCTAAGAGCGCACAACACAAATTGCTCTCAAGGTGGCGTTTTTCTAACCCGCACTCTAAAGTATTACTTGATGCTAGAAAAAAAAAAAAAAAACTTTCAGAAATAAAGATACTAATTTAGAACACGCCTTCATTAATATCTATCAATTTTTAATCAGCATTTTGAAAGTCTTATTCAAGTTTTATAAAACGACAATAATTAAAAGTTTTACGAAAATCTGATGAGATTTTCATCAACTTAAAAAATGTTCATAAATATTTTCAATATTTCGAGATTTTCGTAAACTTTTAAATTTTTGTTGATTTATAAAATTTTAATGATATTTTCAATATTTCGAGATTTGCATACGATTTTCGATATTTTGAGATTTTTATCAATTTATAAAATGAATTCATCAAAGTCTCGAAGTATAGAAAATCTTATACAAATCTCGAAATATTGAAAATTTCATTAAAATCTTATAAATCGACAAAAATTGAAAATTTCACGAAAATCTCAAAATATTGAAAATCATGAATATTTTATAAATTAATAAAAATATTGAAAAATGTATCTCATGAATTTTGTCTATATCGCCAAATATCAGAAAGTATCAAAAATCTCATAAACATTTTATAAATCGACAATACGATTGTTTTCCATTCCCAGACTAAGCATGAAGTAAAATTTCGAGTTTAGAAAAGCCCCGCGTAGAAAATTTGTCGAGGGTCGCGTAGCGACCCGAGACAAACTTTCACGGGGCTTTTCTAAACTCGAAATTTTACTTCATGCGCCACGCGTATAAAACATTAAAATGTTATTATTATTTTGTAAAAGGTGAATATTGATAATTTCGTAACCGGCATTAAACAATTCTTTTCAATATTATCAATCTCAGGCCTTTAAAAATTTATTTACATCATCAATAATTGTAAATATTAAATCTACAATATCTGGTACCGAAAATTATTGATAATTTGAAAACTTGAAATGTAAAAGGTGAATATTGATAATTTCGTAACCGGCATTAAACTATTCTAGGCAATATTATCAATCTCAAGTGAAGGCCTTAAAAAAATAATGTAGAGCATTAAATAATTGTATATATTAAATCTAAAATATCTGGTATCGAAAATTATCGATAATTTAAATATCGATTCTTCTCACGATGATATTTTACCATATCGATACTTGGCTATACGATATAATCGATACCCAATATCGAATAATAATGCGGATCTTCGAAATATCAAAACATTGCGGATATTCGAAATATCAAAACATTGCGGATATCCGGATGATGTATCCGGATAATACTAATAACCGATTATTCGAATAGTTAATATCCAAATATTTAGCTATTTGAATAATTTTTATTTTATGCGGATATCCGGGTGTAAAGCTGTACTGCTATTTCTTACAATAAAGATTATTATTACAATACAATCAAATAACATCAATAATGATACTCAGTTAATATTATTCAAACTTAAAAGTGGAGTGATTTTGTTGCTTGCCTAACTTTCGAAAAGAAGTTCTATAAACACGATTTAAACATAAATATGAATTTGTGGTCAGTTTTCATCATTGATTGACACCGTCGTTTATATAACTATTTATACAACTTTGCATTATTTTTCTCTATTTTACTTTCGAGTGTTGAAGATGAAACACTATTCATATTACTAGAAATTATGGGTATTCAGGGCAATGCTTTAAATTGGATTAAATCCTATTTAACAAAGCACCAAAAAATTGTGGAATTATACATACACAAATTGCCCAAGAAAATAATTGAAGTCGAGATTCCCCAAGGATCAATTCTTGGTCCAACTCTTTATATATTATATGCAAATTATTTAGCAAATTCTCTAAATATTGGTAACAATACGATAGTTTCCTATACAGACGATAATAATATATTTATTTTCGGTGAAAATATTGATGAATTCAGAAATAAATCCAACGTAATATACTACAATTTTGCGCAGTGGATAAATACAAACAAACTAATTCTTAACTCACAAAAGACATCGTGTATTCTGTTTAAAAATAAAAGATCAAAATTAATTATTCCTAATAATATAAACATATCAAATATAACCATTGAGCTGTTATCTAAGACGAAACTATTAGGAATGACCTTAGATAATCACTTAGCTGGAACACATTGATGTTCTAGATACTGAAGTTAGTAAGCAATTATACGTACTGCGCGTACTTACAAATCAGTGCGATGTATTTGCTCTAAAAACATTTTACTTTAGGAACATTTTCTCTTTATGAGTTATGCAATTATCACTTTAACAAAAAAGTCAAAAAGTTGCTAATAGAATACTCTGTAGATACATTTTTGATGTATCCATTAGATTAGTTTACATACTTTTTACATTCTTGACCTGTTCTACAGACCTTTGTAGGTATATATATATATATATATATATATATATATATATATATATATATATATATTAGGGTGGGTCGAAAAAAGGGTATTTTTTTTTAATCGTCGATGCCCCCCCTAGAACTTAAGATTATTATGTCCTAAGAAGGTTTTTATCCAAGAAACATTTTTCTGAGCTGAACTGACCTAGCGCACGAGCCTAAAAAATGGCCATTTTTGCACTTTTTTTACATTTTAATCTCCAACAACTCTATCTCTATGCTCAAATCAACTTCGGAATAACATGTATCAACGCGTATTGAGTCACTCTATAAGCCAGTCATACTTACTTGCATAGGCAAACAACTTTCATCAACTCCCAGTGCTCCAAACATAGGGAAAAAATCGAAGTTTTGCAATTTCCGTAAGTTTTTTTAAATTGTATTAGTTTTACTTAAACTTTTGACCATTTTTCATAAAAGAAAACAATTTTCACATGTATTTTAATCACGGGATACAAACTTCTCATTCTTGAATGTCAAATAAATAATACATTTTTTCTACGTTTTATTATCATGTAATTATTGAAAATGACTTTTCATAATTTATTTGACATTCAAGAATGAGAAGATTGTAACCCGTGATTAAACTACATGTGAAAATTGTTTTCTTTTATGAAAAATGGTCAAAAGTTTAAGTAAAACTAATAAAATTTTAAAAAAACTTACGGAAATCGCAAAACTTCGATTTTTGCCCTATGTTTGGAGCACTGGGAGTTGAAGAAAGGTGTTTGCCTATGCAAGTAAGTATGACTGGCTTATAGAGTGACTCAATACGCGTTGATACATGTCATTCCGAAGTTGATTTGAGCATATCTAGATTTGTTGGAGATTAAAATGTAAAAAAAGTGCAAAAATGGCCATAATCTTAAGTTCTAGGGGGGGCCATCGACGATTTAAAAAAATACCCTTTTTTCGACCCACCCTAATATATATATATATATATATATATATATATATATATATATATATATATATATATACAGAGACTTTAATGTAACACCAAACATTTTCATAACGAGAATTTTTCTTTGAAGTATCCAAATGCATACGTTGCACATTTTCCGATGCTCAATTTATTAAAAGAATTCAATTTGAAGCTTTTAGCGAGTGTTTGTCACTCCCAGGCTAAGCATGAAGTAAATTTCGAGTTTAGAATAGCCTGAAAATTTGGTTTGGTCGCGTAGCGCAAAGCGAGGAGCGGCCAAACCAAATTTTCAGGCTTTTCTAAACTCGAAATTTTACTTCATGCGCCACCGGTACAAAACACTGACATATTACGAAGTTTAAAACACACAGCTAAACTTTACATTGGAGCGGTGTTTTGTACCGGTGGCGCATGAAGTAAAATTTCCAGTTTAGAAAAGCCTGAAAATTTGGTTTGGCCGCTCCGCGCTTCGCGTTACGCGACCAAACCAAATTTTCAGGCTTTTCTAAACTCGAAATTTTACTTCATGCTTAGCCTGGGAGTGGAAAACACTCGCTTAAAGCTTCAAATTAAATTTTTTTAATAAACCGAGCATCGAAAAATGTGCAACGTATGCATATGAATACTTAAAACAAAAATTGTCGTTATGAAAATGTCCGCTGTTACAGAAAACTCTCTGTATATACGTATCTATTGATTTATGGAATAAAGTGCTATTATTATTATTATTATTATTATAACTCTGCCTTTTTTTATTTCTCTCTAGAAATGGAGTTTTATAAGCACTATTCGAGCAATTTTTTGTCTTATTTTTGTTTCAAGCAGTCGAGAAAAAGTTGTATAAACACTACACAAACAAGGTTGCAATATGTTTTTGTTTCACTTTTGAGAGAGATATATCACAATTCAAAACACTGCCTGTTATCTCTCTCAGCTGTACTTTTAAGTATTACAGATAAAGTTGTATAAACACTGCTCAAACAACTTTTTTTTCTGTTTTCGAGCAATTTGTTTCTATATTTTTTCCGAGCAATCGAGAAGAAGTTGTATATACACTATACAAACAACTTTGCATTATTTTAGCGTTTCCCTTTTGAGAATTAGGGATATATCATAATTCAAATCACTCTGCCTTTTTTTTCTCTCAGCTGTACTTTCAAGCATTTATTTATTTATTTAACGGAAAATCCATTTTACAAATTAATATTTAACTAAATATAATTACTACAATAACAACAAAAATACAAATTCAAATAATACAATAATAAAATATAAATATAATATAATATAATATAATATAAATTTGACTTATTAAACTAAGAAAAATTACAAATATTTATTCGCTTAAGTCTTGCCATGAATCGTGAGGGTGAGAAAGAGTTTAAAATGTCAAAGTTTTTATGTACAGAAAATGTATTGGCTGTTCGCATAAACCTTGAAAGTGGGCTATTATATCCGTAATTTGTCTTATGAAGTTGAAGACGAAATATAGGTAAATGTCTAGTTGGGCGATTGGTTAAATTAATACTGAAATTAATTTGTGATAAAAGATATGGACAATTAACAACAAGTCGGCATACACCCGGCGACAACATAGTTTATCAATACATTGTTCCGATGATAGTTAGAGAAAAAGTTGTATAAACACTGCTTAAACAACGTGTTTCTTTCTTTAGCATTCGATAAGAAGTTGTATGAACACTACTTAAACAACTTTGCATTATTCTTCTGGTTCACTTATGAGTATTGAGGATGAAGCACAATTCAAATCACTCCGTTTTTTTTCCTCAGCTTCACTTTCGAGCATTAGAGATTAAGTTGCATAAACACTATTCAAACAACTTTGCATTCTTTTTCTATTAATTTTTTAGTATTGAGGATGAACACAATTCAACTAGCTTTGTCTTATTTCTTTCTCAGTTTTACTTTCGAATATTGTAGGTGAAGTTGTATAAACACTGCTCAAACAACTTTTGTCTCTGTTTAATTTTCAAGCATTCGGAAAAATGTTGAATAGTGTCAAACAACTGTGCATTATTTTTCTGTTAATTTTTTAGTATTAGGGATGAAACACAATTCAACTCACTTTGCCTCTTTTCTCTCTCAGCGTTACTTTCGAGCATTAGAGGTGAAGTTGTATAAACGCTGCTCAAACAAATGTTTTCTCTGATAATTTTCATGCATTCGAAAAGCAGTTGTATAAACACTATTCAAACAACTGTGCATTCTTTTTTTTGTTATTTTTTTAGTATTGAGGATAAAACACAATTCAACTCA
Source organism: Philonthus cognatus (assembly GCA_932526585.2). Taxonomy (NCBI): domain Eukaryota; kingdom Metazoa; phylum Arthropoda; class Insecta; order Coleoptera; family Staphylinidae; genus Philonthus; species Philonthus cognatus. The sequence goes on from OW052244.1 coordinate 12,393,653, forward strand.
CTTTGCCATATTTCTCTCTCAGCTTTACTTTCGAGCATTAGAGGTGAAGTTGTATAAACGCTGCTCTAACAATTTTTTTCTCTGTTTAATTTTCAAGCATTCGAAAAGACAACTTTTTTTCAAATGTTTGAAAATTATCAGAGAAAACATTTGTATATACCTACACTATGCAAACAGCTTTGCATTATTTTTCTGTTGCACTTTCGAGTATTGAGATTGAGACATAATTGAAATCACTCCTTCTTTTTTTCTCTCTGAGCCTCACTTTCGAGCATTAGAGATGAAGTTGTATGAACACTATTTAAACCACTCTAGTTTTTTTTTTATCTGCACTTTCGAGCATTCGAGAGATGAAGCTGTAGAGAATTCAATTAGGCCCTCGTAATTCGCATTTGAGCGTCCCGTTTCGTCCCGGCGCGAAGTGGTTAATTGAGTCGGACTGGGGGATGTCGGGTCATAACTCCTAAATGCAAATGAAGAGGAGGGCGAGCCGAAGTTAACGTATTGCAAAACAGCAGGCCCGGGCAGGGTGGTTATTTGTACTTTATAATTCATGACGTGTAGCAGGAAGTGTAAGGAGATAAAACAAAACAAAAACCAGTTTATTTTTTGTTTTATCTCCTCACACTTCCTGCTACACGTCATGAGTTATAAAGTACAAATAAAGGAGGGGGGGTAAGGGGCGATTCAGCTTTAGATGTTTTTAGCACAGGGATTTCTAATAAAACAAACTAAAAGCAGTTTCACTTAAATAACACACTTAATATGTTTAGGTTTCAAAATAATGTTTATTGTACTACAACAATTGTTTCACCACATAGTGGCTTCATCATTTATCTATTTGATGAAGCCACTGTGTGGTGAAACAATTGTTGTAGTACAATAAACATTATTTTGAAACCTAAACATATTAAGTGTGTTATTAAAGTGATATTATGGAGTTTCAACAACTAACAGCCTCAGCTATACAATATTTAAAAGCAGTTTGTTTTATTAGAAATCCCTGTGCTCAAAATTCAATCATTAGGATAAAATTGATAAGTGTGGGCTTAATTTAAAAAAAACACATTTTCATTAAGACCTTAAGATCGTCTTCTGTACTTAAGTGTAACATAATTTATTAAAATAATTTCAAATAGTCTTTGTTCCTAGTAGAAATGAATCTTGTATTTTTATTGTAGCAATATTGTATCTATATTTATATCTTGAAATTATTAATAAATGTGGACTCAATATTAGATGTTTAGAGCACAAGGAGTTTTATCATAATACACTTTTTTATCATAATTACTACTGGAAAATTGCTAAGTGCATATTAAATTTTAAAAAAATACAACACAATTTCACTAAGGCCCTAAGATTGTATTCTGTATTCTTAAGTGTAACATAATTGCTTAACATAATTTCAGATTTTCCCTAGTAGAAATAAATCTAGTATTTTCATTGTAGCAATATTGTATCTATATCACTGGTTCTCAAACTTTTTTGTCTGGCGGCACACTGAAATTCTTATACAAAATTCACGGCGCCCATATTATTATTTTGTTGTTGTTGCTTTTTTATAGTTAATAAAGATATCAAGGATGAGAACTATTTGAAAAAAATGTAAGGTTTTTAAAGTAAGTAAGTTTATTTCCAAACAACGGAAAACTATTAAAAACAAAAGTTATTATAATGGAATCTGAAATATGTTTTTACATATTTTTTTGATATTAGGTATGTTTTTAAAAGATCATCTCATTTTCAAGGTCCAAATTTTTGTTCTCTAATTGTGTTATCCTGTCGAACAAATAAATTTATTATTATTAGTAATTTGTGGAAAGAAAAATTATGTTTCTAGTTTATCGTAATCAATTCGTTGTTATTACAAAGTATGGATTTCTTAATGTTCGAAAGAACTTATTTTGCATAACAATAAGAAACAAACACCGATTTTAACTTTAGAATCTCCGAATAAATCTGTTCAATAGCGTAAATAACAAATCCATTATCAACGAAATCTCCATTGGGTTTGGCGAAAATTTCGAGACTCTGGCACGTTTTCAATTTTGCGCCCGAAATAAAACGGTTTACGGTCGTGCCAGAAGGCCGATGATCGCGAGATTCCTGATAAATTAAAGCGGAAAAGGTGGAATCAAACGTTAATTAAATTTGAAAGGGGTTGACGCGCGCTTCTTTTGTAATTCGCGTTAAACATTCCTCCGGAAATAAAATCGCCCCCCCTTGTCTGTAGCGTTTAATCCCCATTGTTCGCTTACGAATTATTTAAATAACGCGCGATAAGATTGTTTGCTGTTGCGTTTCATTAGATGGCAATTTAGTCCGGAAATCTGGAGCTGATTTATTAGCGAAGAATCTGATCTGTGCGTGGTTTCAAACAGAGCTAGCGTTAATTTATAAAAATGGTAAATGCCTGATTTATTTCTATATAATTGTTTTTGTAAGTATACGTATGTAGATGCATGCGATGTAAAATTTCAGCCATTTATTGTTTATACAAGCATTCAATTTGAAACTTCTAACGAGTGTTTTTACTTTCAGATTAAGCATGAATTAAAATTTTGAGCTAAGAAAAGCCTACAAAATTTAGTTTGGTCGTTCCGCGAAGCGTATAAAACCCTAAAATATTGCGAAGTTTGAAATGTACTGCTCAAACAGTATGCCGAAGCGGAATTTTTTGAAATTCACTTGATAACAGTGTTTTATACGCGTAGCGCATGAAGTAAAATTTCGAGTTTAGAAAAGCCTGACTATTTGGTTTGGTCGCTCCGCTTCGCGCAGCGACATCCGTTCAATATCTGTTGTTTCTTAAGAGAGTTCAATTTGAAGCTATAAAGGAGTGTTTTCCACTCCCAGACTATGCATGAAGTAAAATTTCGAACTTAGAAAAGCCCCGTGAAAATTTTATAGACTTTCTAAGTTCTAAATTTTACTTCATGCGCCACGCGTATAAGACTGGTTTGCAGTGAGGTTTAAATATACGTAAATTTCACAATAATTTAGTGTTTTATACGCGTGGCGCATGAAGTAAAATTTCGAGTTTAGAAAAGCCCAGAAAATTTGTCTCGGGTCGCTGCGCGACCCTCGACAAATTTTCACGGGGCTTTTCTAAACTCGAAATTTTACATCATGCTTAATCTGGGATTGAAAAACACTCGTTTAAACCTTCAAATTGAACTCTATTAAAAATACAACGAATGTCTCAAATTTAACAGCGAATACATCGGGATTTGTACACTTAAAAAAAAGATTCCATGAAGTTTATTATTTGTCATTTTTCCTGCAAACAATAATTTCACACAAATGCAACCTCTTCCTCGTTGCATTCCAAATCCCTACAACTATTCCAGTTTTATTTTTTTTTTAGCACATTTAGTTACAAATTGTCAAGGTGAAAATGTTGTTCAATTTTATTTTACTTGTATGCAAACGCGAACGAGTTTTTATTGCATTTGCAGCGAAGCTTTTTTTTATTCGTTCTTTTGGTGTTTCATCGAGACACCTAGATGCTGAATTTTCCGAAGTCTCGCAGCACGTTTCTGTGTAACCATGTAAAAATGTAAGTGGAAAGTCAATAGGGAAAGTTTGAACGGACCTAGTTTGCCTACTACTGTGTTGGAGAGTTGCAGTTTTAGTTTTACCGAGCGCGACGCGAACGAGCGAGTTTAATAATTGTGTCGGTTGCCCACACCGCATTGATTTTATTGTTGGTTTTTTGAGGATTTTGTATCACCATTTACAAATTGATTTCACAATAGGATTTTTTGTAGTTACGTTAAGATTTAACCTACTACTAACTAAGATTTAAACTAAATTTAGAATGAAAGCTCTAACTATTTTGTGTTGTAGGCGTTCACTTTGTGGTACATTTTAAATTCACTTTAAATGAAACACTTTTTTACTTTGTTTAATTACTATATATTGCACTTAATTCTATAACTATAGTTTCAACTATTTAATAGTTATTCTCAAGCCAAAAAGATACTCGAACTATAGTCACAGAATTTAGTTCAACATACAGTGGTTAAACAAAGTACAAAAATGTTTTATGTTATTTACAAGTGAATACACTAACACTTTAAAATAAAAAAGTGAATACAAAAAAGTAATCAGTGTTGATTATTTAAATACTAACACTTTCTTTACAAAAATTTTTATTTTGCTAGATGTTTATTTGCCTTTTAGGTATAAATATACCGCATCCTTTGTAAACTAGTGAGTAAGCTATTGATACTGAGTACAGGGTAGTCAAAATATACATCTAGTAAAATAAAAATTATTTTGAAGAAAGTGTTAGTGTTTTCATGTCGAGTTTGATTTCTATACTAACCATTTTTATGCACTCATTATTTACATTTAAAAAAATGGCTTCAGGCTTTTTAAATCTGTATATTTATGTAAAAATTTAATTTAAGTTCAGTATTTCACCACCGTGCCCACAGACGCGTTTCGGACTTCAAGATACTCGTCAAAGTGGTCTCGACCCAGTGCTGAGGAATACTAAGCATTTCTGACTATATCAAGCCAATCCCCCCGATTCCGTACGCGAAATGTTGAATTTTGCGTATACGTTATTAATTACCTAAACATCTCAGTATACATATCAAGTACTAAACGCGCTTAGACTGTGATGTTAAGGAATAACATGAACGTTAAATTTAACATTTCATGTACGGAATCGGGCTGATTATGTGGAAACTATGAAAGAATGCTGAGGAATACTAAACATTTCTAAATATATCAAGCTAACATGTAAAAACTATTAAAGAATTTCGATAGCTACGCTATCTAACGCTGTATAGTGGCATCGTCAATGCCAAGATTACACAAAGTGTACTTACAGGCCACTGTTTTGTCTACAAAGAGCAGAACTCTGTAAAACAAACAAATATACAAGGTGTACAAAAAGTAATGTAACGGCTCAATATCTCGGTTTAGGATAAGTTTAGAAAAAAATGTTTAAAATAAAACTTATAGCTACTTATTTAAGCTACTAATTGACAATATTTTTAAATATATAGGGTGATTCATTTTCATGATACGCATCAAACTCACCCTTTTTTCAAATAGAACACCCTATATATTTTATTGGTATTCGATAACATGTTAAAATAGAAGGTTACCAGTAAAAACCGTATGTTTTTAAATTGACCCGTTCAAAAGTTACATATTAATAAAAACATACATTATTTATAAGAAATATAAAGTTAATATCAAATTATTCAACTGTTTTTGCCTCCCTCCCTTCAGTTGGACTCTATCGTAGTGTATTTATTATACAGTTATGATAATATGCCACTGTCCGATTGACGTTTTTAAGTTTTTCTCTATAATTCAATATGTAATCCAGTCCCGTCGATTTTTACCCGATCGCCATAATCTCTCATCACCAAAATTGTTACTTTTACAAGTTGTGCAAGTATACTATTTTTTTCTCAACAAGAACAGATAACTCAATAATAACTAATGGTAATAACAATTGTTTCGCATTTTGAGACACCTACACTTAATTATAATAGATCTTTTATTTATGTCCGTATTTTTCCTTGTAACTTTTAATCTAAGTAACTTCACCAATATGTTTCAATTTTACCAAGTTATCGAATACCAACGAAATATATATGGCGTTCCATTTAAAAAAAAGACAAGTTTGTTCGTATCTCAATAATCAATCACCCTGTATATTAACAATTATTATTTATTAATAGCTTAAATTAGTAGCTACAAGCTTTGTTTAAAACATTTTTTTCTAAACTCATCACAAAGCGAGATATCAAGCCGTTACATTACTTTTTGTACACCCTGTATATTAATGTTGTGTAAATAATTACGTACACCTAAATTTAATCATATATTTCAACAATTTCAGTATAAATGTTTCAAACTCAGATTTATATTTTTCGATCCTACGTTGAAAGGGAGAGAGCAAGCAGGAAAGTCTCGTGTGCGACCGCAGAATTTGTTTGAAGTTCCCACCGCAGCGTAATCCCTAATCCAGTCATCCCTGGGACATGCAACCCTCGTGGAGTTTTCATTTCCTTGAGCCGGGAAATAATCCCGTTTTGATAGACTATTCAAGGGTTTTTAAAAAAAGAGCCTTGAATCAACACGCGTTATATTTTTATTTTTTTTCGATTACTAAAGCTAATTTTCTACGAGAAAAGAAAAATCTCCTTCGTATACACCAATTTGAAAGTTTAGATGTTTTAGGATTACACGCGTTTTAAATATAATTTAAAATAAAACAATAAATAAGCAATTTGTCTCTAAATGATTTATTAAAATTGAATTTGTGTTCAGTATACCGGCACCGGATACACACAGACGTGTTTCTTACTTCAAGGTCCTCGTCATTGTGCTTGGGACCCAGGAATACTAAACAATTCTGACTATATTAACCCATTAACGGCCGAGCAATTGTAGAGTTAACTTTAAAAGTTGATTTTTGGTAAAACTTTGCACTTCTCTTTATGATTTCTATGAATAACTTAGTATTATTTTTTTCGATTATTACTCATTAAAAAAAATACTTCAGTGTGTTTCTAACTTTACAATACTTTAGTGTTTTATACGCGTGGCGCATGAAGTAAAATTTCGAGTTTAGAAAAGCCCCGTGAAAATTTGTCTCGGGTCGCTGCGCGACCCTCGACAAATTTTCTACGCGGGGCTTTTCTAAACTCGAAATTTTACTTCATGCTTAGTCTGGGAGTGGACACACTCGTTCTAAACTTTAAACTGCACGTTTTTATAAAAAATCGATTAATGGCTGAAAATTTACAGTGTATACATTTTGCATATTTAAAAGAAAAATTCACAGTATGTCTAATTTTTCTTTTAAATATGCAAAATTTATACACTGTAAATTTTCGGGCATTTATCGATTTTATAAAAACGTACGATATAAAGTTTAGAACGAGTGTTTCCACTCCCAGACTAAGCATGAAGTAAAATTTCGAGTTTAGAAAAGCCCCGCGTAGAAAATTTGTCGAGGGTCGCGCAGCGACCCGAGACAAATTTTCACGGGGCTTTTCTAAACTCGAAATTTTACTTCATGCGCCACGCGTATAAAACACTGAAATATTGTGAAGTTAGAAATACACTGATGTATTTTTTTTTAATGAGTAATAATCGAAAAAATTAAATTCAAGTCAGGTCAAATAATATATATATATATATATATTAATATATATATATATATATATATATATATATATATATATATATATATATATATATATAATCGAAAAACCATTGTACCCCTAGGAGTGTTGGGTACAGGTCAAATAATATAATATACAAAATTATCTCATTTAGTAATTTTACTAACAAAAAATGTATAATGTTACGTGTATGCACCAATGGCGCATAATGGGTTTATTTATTTATTTACGGACATCGCCTATTTAACAATAATATATTAAATTCGTTTACAAAAAGTATATAAATTTTAACTAAAAATAAGTATTATACACACCAATTAAAAAATATATTACAAAAAAAATAAATACAACTTAAATGAACACCACCAAAAGTACTAAACTAAAGAATACACCTAGACAAGTCAATAACCCTCAGACCACGCTTAAACAAATTAAATGATCAGCAAAATATATGGAAATTTGAGTCGGAATTTAAAATGTTGCAATATTTCATCATCCTAACCATGGGATTGTGAATTCCATAGTTGGTACAATGAAACGGCAGACGAAATAAAAAAATAGTCCTAGTGGGCTTAGAGATAAGAAAATTGAAGTTAAGGACTAAGAGCAAATTACAAGAGTCAATTAAGCCGTTAATTAATTTAAATGCAAAACACAAGTCGTGCATAATTCGCCGACATTCAAGCGAGCTAATGTTTAAGAGCAATAGCATATTAGAATGGCTAAATGTAGTTCGAGAATGACCAAGCCTATAAGAAATTAATCTTAAAAATTCGCTCTGGACCATTTCAATTTTAGTTATTGACTTCTTGTAGAATGGACTCCATATTGTTGAACCATACTCCAAATGTGAGCGTACAAGCGATATATATAATAACTTTACAGTATATACATCGAACTCATATGAAAACCGTGTAATAGCTCCTAGTGACCTCAACGCTTTGGATATGATTCTATCAATATGGGAGCAAAACGTCAAACGCGAATCAAAAATTATACCTAAATCCTTAACTTCATTAGCACTGTTCAAACTTACTTCATTTATAAAATAAGAATAGTGTAACAATTTAACCCTGGTACAAGAAATGGAAACACATTTGCTAATATTCAAGCTCAGTTTGTTATTAGAACACCACGTAGTGAAATTATTCAAATCATTTTGTAGTGCTATATTATCATATTCGTTATTAACAATTGAAAATAATTTTAAATCGTCTGCAAATAAAAGAAATGTACAATGTTTGAAGCAATTTCCTACATCATTAACAAAAAGTAAAAAAAGAATGGGCCCACAATGAGAACCTTGGGGGACACCTGAGGTTAAATTTATTACATTAGATACAAAATTATCAATTTTTATATATTGCTTTCGACCACATAAAAAAACTCTGAAGCCATGTAAGCGCTAAATTATTAAATCCGAGACTAGAGAGTTTAGAAAGTAGGATATTATGGTTAACGCTATCAAACGCCTTGGACAGATCAGTATATATCGCATCAACTTGATAACCCTTTTCTAGAGCATTTAATAAGTAATTTTGGAATGTTAGCAAATTTGTAACAGTTGATTTTCCTTCAAGAAAACCATGCTGTTCCTCACAAATTGTGCGCTTAAATACCCACATGATCTGTCTAGAAACTAACTCGTCTAAAATCTTTGGTATAGTAGACTGGATAGTAATACCTCTATAATTTTGTATATTATCTCTCTCACCATCCTTATGTATAGGGTTAATGAACGATTCTTTCCATATCTCAGGAACGATACCACAGCACAAAGATCGATTAAAAAGAATATGAGTGGGTGTGGTGAGAGTAAAAACGCATCTTTTTAAAAGGTATGGGGGTATACCATCTGGTCCAGTAGTGACAGTATCATGTAAAGTACTCATACAATTAAACAACTCACTAGTACTAACTGACAATGATTTAATATAAACTGATCCTGAGCCATCAACTTTGTTAGTGGGTGAAGTTTCACTGGAATATACAGTTGAAAAGTATTTAGCAAACAAATTAACTGTTTCCTTGCCATTATTACTAATTAAGTCATTGTACATCATTTGACCCGGAAATCCATTTAATTTACTCTTTTCCTTAACATAATTCCAAAAAGCTTTTGGATTATTCTTAATATTAAGTTCAATTTTTTGTATGTATTGATCGTGAAGATATTTACTTAGGTTAGCACATTGCGTTCTAACGTTTCTAAATGCTTCATAATCATGTAAAGTGCCGGTATCTTTAAATTTCGCGTGAAAACTCTTTTTAGCAAGGACTAGTTTTATAAGATCTCCGTTAAACCATCTAGGACATTTTGAATGTTTTTTACGTTTAAGAGGAACATATAAATTTAACCCGATATTCAGTATAATATAAAAATTTTCTAAAGCAATATTTAAGTCGGCAAAACGAAGAATTTCGTCCCACTCTACAGATGCCAAAAAAATATTTAATGAGTTATAATTGGCTGATTTGAAGTCATAATATAACAAGTCTGTATTTAAATTCAGGGGGTCCACCGAATTACTTATTTTAATGCAGTATGGAATGTGATGAAAACTACCATCAAAAAGAGAGTCAATAGATTCTGAAACATTTAAAGCTTGTATATTTGATAAAATAAGATCAAGAAAAACTCCACCCTTATTTGGAATCATGTTACACTGTTTTAAGTTGTTAAATGTGAGACAATCACGAAGACACATTTCATTATTAGATATCTTTAGATCTCCGATATCAAGAAACGAGTTGTGTAGATTATAATCACCACAAAATAAATAATCCGAATCAGGATGTTCAATACAAAGTTGATCAATCGACATAGTATGATGTTCGTATATAGAAATATGAGAGCTAGGAGGAATGTAAACCACCCCAACCACTAGTTTATTATTTACCTTCACAAATATATGTTCAACGTTAATATATAATGTTTCAATGCAACACAATTAATAGATGACTTAAGCCAATATGTGAAATCTGTTATTAAATGTCCATAGCTACGCTATCTAATGCCCGATATAGTAGCATCGTCAGGACCCAGTGCTGAGGAATTCTGAACATTTCTGACTATATCAAGCCAATATGTGCAAACTATTAATAAATTTCGATAGCTACTACATCTAATGCTCTATTGTAGCAGATTCAATGGAACGATTACACAAAGTGTTCATACAGGACCCAGTGCTAAAAAATACTGAACACAATTAAATATCCAGAATTATTTCAAAAATGTCTCACCACGGGTTAAGTGAGAAATTAGTTAAACATACTATACAAAGTGTTATTCCGTCGTACTTTCCGGAGATCGGTAGTGTACTTTGGCAAATTTTGGTAGATTACGGTTGATCATTTGTACCCACTTTTAAATTTGATTTAATTAAATGCCACGAAATGACAATTAGATAATCAGAAGCCACGAAATAATAATAACCTTCATAAATCATTTAAAATCAATACGTTGAAATTTTATCTATGTTGAAAAATCAGCGATAATCACGAAAAATATTTCGACTTTATTTTTCAAATATTTCTCTTGAATTCTAGTATCTACGCCATCTAATTCTAGGAACTCGTAAGCTTTGCTAAACATTAAAAACATTTTAACTTTTAGGGGACAAATAAAGATGTTTTCAAAGAAAACCCAGTTTCTCCGAAAGAAATTGCAGAGAGTGACACAGATGAACAATAAAATTTATAAAAAATGCCAAAATTGTTTACGATGTGTGATCTGTTGTTATTCGGTTATCCAAAACAACAACATGTACAGTGAAACTTATTTTACTCTTGGAAAAGCCTATAAGTACGAGTTTACATGGTTTGTCCGGTAACCAAAAGAATGACGCCAGAACTTATTTATATTTAAAAATATAATTAAATTCAGTAAATATTCTTGAACAAACATCTTTTGGGCATCAATATAGCATTGCTCCCAGTTTTATCATATGTAGTAATCCTTCAGGAAATCCTAGACTGACATGCCGTTTAGTGCGCTCGTCACGGCATCTTGTACGAGCTTAATAGTGTCAAAGTTTTGTCTATTTGACTTGAAAGCCAACCTAGAAGACAAATAAAAGCCCAACAGAAGCAGATCTGGGCTATCGACAAATTTTGCCAGCGATAGATTTTTGTTAGCCAAAATCCCTTACAAATAACAATGAAAAATATTCTGTTGTGTCGAGATTTAGCACACTTTCGAAACATCTGCAATTTTATTTAAGTTTAACACAAAATGTTAACCCGTATCAATTTTTAACGAAGACGCGACTCCCGAACTGCAGTCCACTTTGTCGTCGATTCACACTTTGTAGAAGCTCACAGGTTGAAAAACTGGGTTAAACTATGTAGGTACCACTCCCCACCACTGAATACACACGAAGATTTCACTCCCAGACCCTTCGGCTTAGAGCAAAAAAAAAACAATTTCATTACTTTCCGGACAAACCATGTATATTAACTTTGTCAATAAATCAAGTCAAATACGCAAAAATCTTTTCTAAACTGAAATATATTAAAAACATATTAAGGAATTTAATATCAAATAGATATTTGGATGCCATTATCCAAGCACACTTTCGAGCACTTTCGAGCACACTTTCGAAACATCTGCAATTTTATTTAAGTTTAACACAAAATGTTAACCCGTATCAATTTTTAACGAAGACACGACTCCCGAACTACAGTCCACTTTGTCGTCGATTCACACTCTGTAGAAGCTCACAGGTTGAACAACTGGGTTAAACTATGTAGGTACCACTCCCCACCACTCCCCACCACTGAATACACACGAAGATTTCACTCCCAGACCCTTCGGCTTAAAACAAAAAAAATCAATTTCATTACTTTCCGGACAAACCATGTATATTAACTGCGTCAATAAATCAAGTCAAATACGCAAAAATCTTTTCTAAACTGAAATATATTAAAAACATATTAAGGAATTTAATATCAAATAGATATTTGGATGCCATTATCCCGATGTCATGTGAATATAAGATTTTGTGCAATCTTGACTCTGGTATGTAAAGGGCCTATAATTGATTCAGTACTTAATAGATTATCGGTAGATACAAGAAATTTGTGATGAAATTCGGTAGATCTACCGAAAAATCAGTAGACAACAACAATGACTGAACATTTCTGACTATATCAAGCCAATATGTGCAAACTATAATTAAATTTTGATAGCTATGCCGTCTTTTTACCGTAAAGAATTTGAAAGGGTTAGGGCTTCAACTAAGCAACAAATTAAAATGGCTTATAAAACTTATTTGACAAATATTGAACATAATCTTAAGGTTAAACCTAGAGACTTGTGGAAATTTGTGCACTTGAAGAATGGGACAACCAGAATTCCAGGTCAGCTAAAAAGAAGCGATACCACTTACAGTACCCCCGAGGAGATTGTCAATGCCTTTGCCAATACTTTTTCCGATGTGTACCTAACAAAAAGCTCAATAAACAGCAATGCAGTACACACCTATTGTGAAAGCTTCCGTATGCCTACCATTACTGAAGCGGATGTTATCCGCAGTATAAATAAAATAAAATCTTAATTTATTTGTGGCGATGATCTTGTTCCTTGTTTTGTTATTAAAGATTGTAAATATATATTTACAAAACCATTAACAACCATTTTCAATTTGGCAATCAGCTCAAAACATTTCCAGATTTTTGGAAATGTGCTATTATAACTCCAATTTTTAAAAAGGGAGATTCTACCCAACTTCAAATTTACAGACCCGTTGCTATTTTACCCAATTTCTCCAAGGTATTTGAACATATAATACACCACTTTATGTATAATCATGTTTACAAATACATCACTCCTCGTCAACATGGATTTGTGTCAGGTAGGTCAACTACAACTAATTTGGCAACAATTGCACAACATATTAGTGAAAATCTCGACAACAGGAATCAAACAGATGTTATTTACACTGTCTTTTCGCGTGCATTCGATATCATTGAACACAACACTTTAATTTATAAACTAAGTAATTTTGGAATTACAGATACCTTTCTTCAATTTATTTCATCTTATTTGGATAACGGGCGTAATTATGTTTTTTACAACGGTTTCAAATCTCACGAGTTTTTATCAACGTCAGGTGTGCCACAAGGATCTAATCTTGGGCCCCTCTTATTTATTGTATTTATTAACGACCTTATAACTTCAATTTCTTGTCCTGTATTAGCTTATGCTGATTATCTTAAAATCTACCACAGTATTAACTCTATAGAAGACTCCATCACACTTCAACAAAACTTAGACCTTATATCAGATTGGTGTGTCTTAAATAAACTGTCACTTAATATCGATAAGTGCTGTGTTGTGTCATACTGTCGAAAACGAGTCACAGTTCAGTTTGACTACTTAATTGACGGTTCAGTCATTTCAAGGAGCACAAGTATAAAGGATCTCGGTGTTACTTTTGACAGTCATATAAGTTTTAAAGAGCATATTGCCAACATAAGCAAATCAGCCGTTAAAATTTTGGGATTTTTGATACGCACATCTAGATGTTTTAATGATGTGTCTCTATTGAAAACTCTATATTTTGCATTGCATCGATGCATCGATAATTTGGTATCCGGGTTATATAAACAATAGTCTGACGATAGAGCGTGTCCAGAGACGATTTTTAAAATATCTTTCTTTCAAAATTGACGCCACTTATCCTGAACGTAACACAGACTACGACCAACTATTATCCAGGCATGATCTGCCTTCTTTGTCCTCTCGTCGTGAAAACTCTAGCGCTGTCTTTATGTATAAATTAATACACAATATTGTTGAGTGCTCAGAGCTGGTACAATCAACTAATTTCACTGTTTCGCGAATTTTGGGCAGAAATTGTAATACATTTAGAGTTTTGAGAGCTAAAACAAATATTTTATCAAAGTCTCCAATTGGTCATATGAGTCGAAATGCTAATCATTATTTTGCAGATATATTCAATAATGAACGTGTTGAGTTGTAGGAGTGGACTTTGTTTATATAGATGTATTAGGGTTGGTTGAGTTTAGCTTTAAGAATGTTTTTTTTATTTTGAATGTTTTTTTGAATATTTTTTGATTTGTTGAGTATATAAACACAGTTCCCTGTGTCCAAAACGTGTGTATGTATTTACATATGTATATACATATGTATGGATGTGCATGTGTATGTACGTATGTGTGTATATTGTTTAGTATTAATTTTTATATGGAACTTTTTTGTTCTATTCATTTAATTTAATTTAATTTATTTTGTTTACTATTTTATTATTGTATTTATTTTACCTTGTATTGGATTCTTCCGTTGGGTAATAAAAATTATTATTATTATTATTATTATTATTATCTAATGCTCTATAGTAGCACCTTTAATGGAACAATTACAAAAAGCGTACATACAGGACCCAGTGCTCAGGAATACTGAACATTTCTGACTATATTAACCCAATATGTAAATACTTTTAATGAATTTCTATAGCTACGCCATCTAATGCTCTATACCAGTGGTTTCCAAACTACGGCCCGCGGGCCAAATCCGGCCCGCGACTTGCATGAATCCGGCCCGCGATTGTTTGTAATTTTTTTTGTAAATGTCATATTTTGAAATATTGTAACAATTGTTCCTTAAAATTTTCATAATTTTATAAAATTAATCGGATCTTGGCCGACTTTAATATGTAGAATTGTATTTGTGGTCCGCGAAGAAGATAGTTTGGAGACCCAGGCTCTATACGATTACACAAAGTATACATACAGGACCCAGTGCTGAGAAACACTAAACATCTCTGACTATATCAAGCCAATATGTAAAAACTATTAATGAATTTTGATAGCTACGCCATCAAATGCTCTACAGTAGCTTCGTCAATGGCACGAATGCGCAAAACTCTGTTTGTAAAACCAGAAAACAAATATCAACATTGATTTTATGTTCAGTATTCCGGCAATGATTATTATTAATATATTTTCAATACGAAGTTATTGCCTCCAAGATTCAGGGAATGTTAAGTGCATAATTTTTCAACTAAAATCTGCATTGAAAAAAGCATTGTAATATTACATAATTTTCATTTAAATAACTTTACAAACAAGCATATGAATATAATTCATTTTTAGCTACATTCGCGCTGCGTTCATTTAAAACTTTAAACTGAAAGTTTGTTGGATTCGTTTTTCTTTCCGATGGCCTTAAATCTCCTTCAAGGCGTAATTCTTGTTTTCCCCATCCGGTGTTATTTCTTTATTTTTACTGCCCGAAAAGCCGCAATTCCTGAGTTTAATTGGACCGTCTAGCGATCGTAATTACAATCCCTTAATTTTCGCATAAACTTTACGTCTTACCATCCCGAATTAAACTTAAAACAAACTATTTAACTTACGTATAATCAACGTAATAAAAAGTTTATATGTAAAAATTAAGTAAATAATCAAGGAAATCATGTTTCTAATCGCATAGTTAATTTATTATATTATGAACAATATTAAATTTTCTTTTTCATACTACACAATTTACAGTAATATAATTTATGAAAGGTATTCGTATAAATAAAGGAAATGTTTTTTTTAACTATACATATCCCGATGTTTAAACATTCGATATTTTTGAAAAGCGTTTTATTTGTAGCTTCTAACGAGTGTTTCCACTCCCAGAGTGTTTCCACTCCCAGCTTAAAGTAAAATTTCGAGTTTATAAAAGCCTTCAAATTTAGTTTAGTTTAGTTTGAATCATATAGATGATTTTTATTTTAAGTATACATAAATGTAAATGTTGATATTCGTTGAATTTAGAAAATCCTTCAATTTTAAACTTAAAACGAGTGTTTTTCATTCCCAGATTAAGCATGAAGTAAATTTTCTAATTTAGAAAAGCCTTAAAATATGGTTTGTTTGCTTTGCGAAGCGGAGCGACCATATAAAATGTTTAAGCTTTTCTAAACTTGAAATTTTACTTCATGCGTCAGGCGTATAAAACACTGAAATAATGCAAAGTTACAAATATACTTCCCAGATTAAGCATGAAGTAAATTTTCTAATTTAGAAAAGCCTTAAAATATGGTTTGTTTGCTTTGCGAAGCGGAGCGACCATATAAAATGTTTAAGCTTTTCTAAACTTGAAATTTTACTTCATGCGTCAGGCGTATAAAACACTGAAATAATGCAAAGTTACAAATATACTTCCCAGATTAAGCATGAAGTAAATTTTCTAATTTAGAAAAGCCTTAAAATATGGTTTGTTTGCTTTGCGAAGCGGAGCGACCATATAAAATGTTTAAGCTTTTCTAAACTTGAAATTTTACTTCATGCATCAGGCGTATAAAACACTGAAATAATGCAAAGTTACAAATATACTTTCCAGATTAAGCATGAAGTAAATTTTCTAATTTAGAAAAGCCTTAAAATATGGTTTGTTTGCTTTGCGAAGCGGAGCGACCATATAAAATGTTTAAGCTTTTCTAAACTTGAAATTTTACTTCATGCGTCAGGCGTATAAAACACTGAAATAATGCAAAGTTACAAATATACTGGTTTAGCATACTGCCTTAGTAGTATTTTTTAACCTCACTTAAAATCAGTGTTTTATACGCGAATATGTTTTTGTGTTCAGTACTCATTCTTTCACCGGATAACTATAAACGCGTTTTAGGCTTCAACGCCATCATCAGTATAGTCCCGAACCAGCGCTTGAAGAATATTGAACATCTTTGACCATTTATTACGGCCTGTGCAATTTGCATGTCTCGAAGTTTGTCAGCTATTGACGATGCTACTTGAGCTAGGAGGCACTAGATGGCGTTTACGCTTTCTAAACATATAAAATTTCGAGTTTAGAAAAGGCTGAAAATTTAGTTTGATCGCTTCGCTTCGCAGAGCGATCAAACCGGATTTTTAGGATTTTCTAAAGTTGAAATTTTACTTCATGCTTAACCATGGAATGGATAACACTTGTTTATAGCTTCAAATTAAAGGATTTTATAAAATCAACGAATACCAACATTTACATTTATGCATACTTAAAAGAGAAATTCCCTATACGATTTATTATAAGTACATAGTTTTTTTTTATAATAGAATATTTCATATTAGTATTCATATGACAATAAATTATTTATTGTATTTTTTTGTGTAATGGTAGAAAATTTCATATATTTTTATTCGTATTGTAGTAAAAAATATAAACCGCACAGCGAGACATTGTGAAAAGCGCGCGGCCATTTAAAATTCATGCGGGATGAGTAATGGATGTCTTGACATTTTTCTGCAGCCGGAATTTATTAAATCTGCATGTAATGAATGCAAGATTAAGTGATGCATTGCGGGGAAATTGTAATATTTTAAATTCCTCAAGAGGGGCTTATTGAATTTCGTCGTTGGCGACAAATTGAACGGAATATTTACCCTCACACGATAGAAAGAAAAAATCTATTCCATTATTTAATTTAGTAATAACTTCTGGTAAAAAATAGTGATATAATAATTAAAAAAATTCGCTTCGCTAATTGGACTGAACATTTATTTCATGATGGATTTCAAATTAACCTAACAAATATCCCTTAGTTTAAGTAATATTTCCAGTAATTGCTTTTCCTTCTCGCGTTTTTGTATTTCTTCGTTTATCATCATCAAATATTTAAGATGTGTATCTGTAATAAGCGATTTTCGCACTGCAAAAACACGGAGGCGAAAGAAATTGAAGGCCCTGGCTTATCTGCGTGGGGTAGGATTTACCGGGTATCGGAATTATCCGTGCAAACGGGGTAGTTTTTGCTCGGGCCGGTATTTGCATGTAAATCGAAAAACTTTAATTACGTATCGCGAATATGTACGGAATTCCTCATATCGACCATAATTACAATGCACCCATATAAAATTACCGAAGTTGTTTTATGTTACTAAAAGTTGAAATTTCACGTTCGGGTAAACAAATGTAGAAACGTGTATAGAAATAGGGCAATTATTGTTATGAAAAATTATTTGTGAATTAAACATGCTAAAGATATTTATTTAATATTCGATCTGTTGTTTATATCTGTTGTTTTTAACTGCTTGATTAAGCATAAAGTGAATATTTCCAGTTTAGAAAAATCTGAAAATTTGGGTTGGTTGCGTAGCGAAGCGAAGCGACCAATCCTTTAGGCTTTTCTAAACTCGAAATATTTATTTCATGTGCCAGGAAAATAACACCTTGATTCAATCTAAAGTTCAAAAACATATACTTTAACAAAACGTCATTTAAAAATCAGCTATTTATTCACAAAATAATCCCCTGTAATTTCATTCAAAATTATTTTCCCGGCGCATTCACCACTTTTATATATTTTATATATTATGTAACACCGAACATTTTCATAACGGGATTTTGTCTTTTAAGTATATATAAGCATACGTTGTATATATGCCGACGCTTGGCTTACTAAAAGAATTTAATTTGAAGCTTTAAACGAGTGTTTTCCACTCCCAGACTAAGCATGAAGTAAAATTTCGAGTTTAGAAAAGCCTTAAAATTTGGTTTGGTCAAACCAAATTTTCAGGCTTTTCTAAACTCGAAATTTTACTTCATGCGCCACCGGTACTAAAAACTGACATTACGAAATTTGAAACACACCGCTAAACTGTACATGGCGTCAGTGTTTCGTACCGGTGGCGCATGAAGTAAAATTTCGAGTTTAGAAAAGCCTAAAAATTTGGTTTGTCCGCTCCGCGCTTCGCGCTACGCGACCAAACCAAATTTTCAGGCTTTTCTAAACTCGAAATTTTACTTCATGCTTAGTCTGGGAGTGGAAAACACTCGTTTAAAGCTTCAAATTAAATTCTTTTAGTAAGCCGAGCGTCGGCATATGTACAACGTATGCTTATGTATACTTAAAAGACAAAATCCCGTATTGAAAATGTTCGGTGTTAGATAAAACTCTCTGTATATTTATGTAGAGCACCAAACACTAAAACATGGAAGTCCATCGTTAACGTTCTAATAGTTTGTTGCATAAATATTTTGATTTTATTATATCTCTGGACTACAGTTCAAAACTACATTACCCTGACTTAAATATCTAAAATATCTAAACAGTTCGTCTTTAAACTTTACTTTACTGTGAGTTGTTCTACTTAAATAACAAAGAGTAATATTTATTATTTGAACACATTGAACTGAAGTTTAAAGACGAACTGTAGTTTTAGATATTTCTTTCATTTAAAAATGAACCACAGTTGAAACTTTTCCTAAGTAAATTTAATATATCGTTAAGATAGTCTCCTCTCTTATACAAAAGAGTAAATAAATTCTGAATGGAAAAATTGCTAGATTTAAAAAAAGGAAACACTTGGTTAAATTTCACCACTATTAAATTAAATCAAATTAAATTTAACCAAGTGTTTCCTTTTGTAAATCATAGTTAAATATGTTTTACCACGTGAAAGATGAGAAACTTGTTCAAGATAAAAATTATTGCACCTTTGCGCGACATATTGTTCCCCAATCCATGAGAAAACCCGACGTGGCAACGCCAAATAAAACGTGATACATTTTTTTTATTCTGTATTCTTCCTCCTCCCCACAAAACCAAAAGTCCCTGCGCCCATTAAAAATACATCGAGGCCCTTAAGGGCCACGCCACCGAGAAATATTAAAACATCTCCACCTCCCCCTTTTGTCATTCATAAGCCCAACAGGAATCAAAAACGTATTCATCGCGGCGAGTAATGCGAAACAGGCCGGAGGAAGGATATAATTAAAATAAAAAAAGAAAACCGAGTCGTTAGAGGGCGAATTTTTGATTAAATCAACCCGAGCAGACACAAACGAGAAATTGTAATAATGAGTAATTAAAATAATAATATTTGGTACTAAAAACAAATTTATTTTACTGGATTAAAATTCAGAATTATACAGCAAACGTTTCTTTTAATTATATATATGTATACGCCTCTTTTAATTTAAAGCTGTAAGCGAGTGTTTTAAGCA